>OY728148.1:1692173665-1693423665 GCA_963277665.1 Viscum album | reverse complement strand
ATCTTTTATTATATTGAATTATTTCCAGACCACACACTCTAACGACATGTCATTTAATGGCCCGAAGAGCCTGGAACTGAATTTTGAACTTTTTATAAAGTACAAAAAATAAACATGTTAATGGGTTTTCCTAAAATTCAAAATGATTCATAGATCGAAAATGAGAGGGAACCATTGAATTTAGAATTCCAAGATTCACCAAGACTTAACATCAAATGAAAATTTTTAAATAGACATGTAAATATTTGTATTTTTTGACAATTAATAAAAATAACATTAAAAGGATACTTTAATTTAATATATCATCTGTTGAGTGGAAGAAGATGATGCAATGGTGTAGTGATGTGGTAACGATGTGGAGAATTAATGGATATCATTAATGGATCGTGTGATCGAAGCGTAACATCTCTTTAAGGATGCCTAACAGAGATTCAGTTACATAAATGAAATAGTGTCTCAATTTGATGTCACTACGTAACAAAAACACTGGGACATGTTTCCCATTTATTTTGGTTGACACATTGGTGGAACATAGAATTAAACGTCAAGGATTATTTGATGAACCACTAACAACCATCTAATATATTGAAGAACAAAAAACATCAACTAACATGAAACACCTTTGATGCGTCTTGAAGAATGGAGCGGGAAAAGACAAACGACATCGATGTCCAAGAACCTCTAGGATGTAACATGGTATAAATGATTATAAAATATCTAGGGGCTTAATTTGGGCATGTTATTCACCATTAATATTCTAGAAATGATTAAAGTGGATCAACCCATGAATAGTTTGATCTATGAATCGTACAATTATGTGGGAGGGTAACTTAATGTTGGGAATTTTGTTATTCGGGAATTGAAATTATCATTTTTTTATTAAAATTTTAATCCTCAAACCTCCCATGTTTATAAACTAGTAACAAAGAGGGTGAAGGTCGACATGAACAAGGAGTGAGCATCTCTGCTAAGGGTGTCAATTGTGGTTGCTCCCTTTATGTGGAAGAAAGATGACTTTGGGACCTTTGCGATGAAGAGAGGATTCCCACTATAGTGTAGGAACATGAAGTGTGAAGAACAGAAAACCAGAACAATGACATAGGTAGTGGCCTGCAGCGGCGGCCACAGGCGGAGGACAATGGTGTGCCGGTCTACGTGCTACTAAGATAGTATTCCATGGCAGTAGGGTGGCACATCACCTAGCTGGCACGATGAGGATGAACGGATGGCGTTCAGGCTGTCCGGGTGGCTCGGTGAGCCGCGATCTCTCGAACGTGGCCACACAGCCTCATACGTGTATGTCGCTAGCAGAATATGGACATGGTATCATGTCGTAACAAGAACTGGCGGCATACCCCTAGCCCACACGGCAGGAGACAGTCTTTGTGATAGCAGTCTATGCCCCCTTCCTTCTGGTAGGACCTGTGCCCTATGGATGTGACCCATTTCAATAGGCCAAACACATGCCCAATGGGTCAGGTTGGACTAGACTGGGTCTCTAGGTAACCCAGCATGTGGGACCCTCGGTCAAATGGGGTATGGTCCAATGGGGTCTATTGGGCCTGGACCAATGGCCAGGACTCACCATCTCTACATAGACACGAACCGGTTAAGGTCAAATCATTCGAATTCAACTGGGGATTGTGGGATCCCTAGGTTAGGTTGGTCGAGTCATTCCGACTAGTTCAAACAAGACCTAGACGTAGCTGGCTCATGTTTATTAAAAAACTGATAACCTGTAAAACACACTTCTGATTGATGATCAATTTTGTTTTTCACACCCTCTCAAAATGGCAGATATTTTAGAATTCTTTTTATGATGATTTAGTGTAATTTGAGATGCAACTAAGGGATTGTAGAATGGTTCCCTCAAGCATGTTATGTAAGGAAACATGTGATTTGATGAGATGTAAATACTACTAAACTTAGAATCAATGAGACTTGACAATGTCCTAGTGGGAATAAATTATATGTGACTCTACAGCTCCATGGTGGGATGCAATTATGTGTGACTTTGCATGCCCACAGTACGCGACAAGGAGGAATACCTCAGTTGGCCATGATTAGTGGTAAGCACTTATGACTGACTTTTTTAGGTCCATAGAATGTCATTAAGTGGTGTACCTAAGTAGTTCATGGTTAGTGGGTAGCACTTCAATGTGTCTTGGCTAACCCACTATACTCGATAGAGGAAGAGTTCTCTAGCATCTGAGTTGTTCGATGGTGTGACTGGTGATTTTTCTATCATTACACTAAATATATACCAGGTGTGAGATTCCTTGTTCTTCATGATTTACATTAAGGATTGTTGTGAGGTCATTTCCTTTTATTTTGGGGTCCCTACTGAGTATTTTATTACTCAGCCCTACACAGGCTTTGCCCGCACGTGATGTGTCTTGTGGAGAATATTGGCGTTTCGACATAGACTTTTTTGAACTAGGATCTAGAGGTGATCAGTGATACAAGATGAAAAAAATCTATGACAGTCGACATGGTGGCATATGATCAAGGGGCCACTAGAATTTGGTGGAATGACATTATACTTCTCATTCTATTATATACACTACTCTCACGATCACGTGGGGTTTTCCGTGGATGGAAATCAAATATTTCTTTTTATAATTTTCATTTTTCAGATCTTTTGATGGGTTTGTATTCTGGGCCACTTATATAAGTTGTACATGTAATCAGACTTGTTTTAGTGATAATTTTTTTCCTTTTTGGTGTGTGAGACTTTTTTGGTTGTGTGTGTGCATATAGGTACTCGGGAAAATTCCTCCCACATGTAGGTGGATGCCTTCGGCACTAATCGCCAACCCCTAGCCATTGAGAGGAAAGCATGGGGTAGTCATGACATGGGTCCCTGTGGATGGGTCATGAAATAGTGGTATCACAACATGGTCAGTCCTACCAAAAAGACTCAGAGTCTTGTTTTTTTTTGGTTTATTTGTGTTATGTGTTTTAAGTTTGAATTTCAGATTCATGGAGTCCAGTGTTGCTGCTGCGGCCGACATATCCGTACAACTGGTTCATGAATTCTGAATTTCATCCTAATACATGAAATAATTTGTTTCAGAAGTTTCTACTAATGTTACATTGAATAATATTTATCTCACCATGTATAATGTTTTTACTGTGGCCCATATTGATCTATATCGGGATGCCTCCATGCAGATAGAAAGCTATGCTTCCGATACGAGATCATTTGGACAACTCACCTATCTACGAGGTATCTGTTTAGGTACAAGTCCTAGAGATGGCCCACCCAGGTGGTGCACTACTTCTAACACAACATGATTATCAAAATCTACTACCAGAGGTACTGTAAGAGGACATATGCATAATCAGTTCCCTATAAGAGTTTCAGATAAAGATACCTCCTAGGTTTATAGGAGAGATAAATTCTCAGGTCGATGAGGACAAGGTAGAGGTAGTGACAAGGGTCCTCTACTTAGTCTGGACACATATTGACTAGATGGTGATCTTGGTAGTGACCCTTCTTTAGGGATTTATTGGGAGATAGTGGAGCTTGACCACCCAGACTCACGAAGAGGTGACCCTTACCTAGGCAAACTTCAAGAAGCTTTTCCGAGAGGAGTTTTTCACAGTGACCTTGGCCTCTGTGCACATTTAGGAGATGATTCACCTATAATAGGTCAACTTGATATTTTTTGAGTACTCATCAAGTTTCACTGAGATATCTCGCTACTCGAGAGATATGGTATAATATCTTTCTTCTGTGATTAAGCCTTTGAGAAGTGTCTTAGTTGAGTAATTAAGGTGTCGATGTTGTCTATCAGCATCCCTACTCAGGATGGGGTGCTGGAGCGAGCCCTTATGATAGAACCCCTCTTGGTAGAGTAGGAACCCACAACTAGTACTACCACCAGACACCAGGTGGTTGAGTCCTTAGTAGGAAGCAAACAAAAAATGAAATGTCCCATGTGGGCTAGGTATTTAATAGGATAGCCCCGGACTTAGGGTTGGTAGTGTGGGGCTCCCATATCAGAGGAAGGTAGCCAATAAAAATACATTTCTTCTCATTTAGAGGGTAAGGACACATGGAACATGACTACCATAACTAAAATATAGATGACCAGTAGATGTTTGAGTGCCATACGAAGTAGATAAATAGGTTCGAGTGAGGATGCATGTATGATGGCGGATGTGAAGGGGAGCAGGATAAGAGGCAGGTAGTGGGTGGCGATTTGAGGTGTTAACACCACCAACCCAAGGTGGTCCACCTCGACCTCAGGGAGTGGGTGGATAGGGGTGAGAACTGTTTCAGGAAATATAGGTTTTTTACCATGTCACTCTAGAGATGATAGGAGGTACAATCAGTGACTTCCCCACCCTATATGCAGTTATTATAGACATAGGTGTTTTTCACACATTCCTTTCCACAGATCTCTTTCAGAGTTCGAATATTCTGATGTGGTTTTTTACATAATCCTTACTGATAGACACTCCTATGAAAGGGGATTCGGCAATTAAACACTAGTGCTGACAATGTGGGACTACTCTAGAAGATGAGAGCTATAGCTGGGATCTCTTAGTAGTAGCATCGAGGCGATACAACGTCATCTTGGATTTGGAATTTTTATCCATTGTACATGCATAGATCGAATGTTTTTTGTGTAAAATCAGGTGTGTTAGAGGAAATGGGATTAATTTTTTCTTCATTGACAATAATGAGACACTTGAAATAAATGAAAAAAATTCGTTGGAGGAGGGTGTAGCTGATCACTCACCAGTTTTCAAGCCCCACCCTCAATGTATCAAATTAGAGGAGTCAATGTCTTCATGTAGTTGTAGATAAGTATGATGATATTTTTTCATGAGGATGTTTTAAGGATATGTCCCCATTAAGAGGTAGACTTCTCCCTCAACCTGTGCCCTAAGGAAACACCAATTTTCACACCATCATATCATATGGCTCTCGCAGAGCTTTGCGAGGTGAGGCTATAGCTAGAAGAATTTCATGGTAAGTGGTTTGTAAGTCCCAGCGTTTCACCATAGGTAGCCCCCTTGATTTTTTCCATAAATTATGATGAGAGATTTAGGTTGTGCATAGACTTTCAGTGTTTTATCCACATGACTATGAAGAACAAGTCTCCACTTCTAAGAATCGATGATCTCTTCGACTAGCTAAAGGGGGAGATGTGGTTCTCAAAGATAGACCTCAGATCAGGCTATCACCATGTCCATGTACAAGAGGAGGGTGTACCAAAGACAACTTTAATGAGCTGATATGGCCACTATGAGTTCCTAGTGATTCCTTTTGGGATGATTAATGCTCTAGTAGTGTTCATGGGACTAATGAATAGGAAAATCCATCCATACTGTTACTAGTTTGTTGTAGAATTCATTGATGACATCCTGGTGTACTAGATATCAGAGGAGTAATATGCTACACGCATGAAGGTAGTCTTGGATACACTCTAAGATAACTAGATTTATGGAATTCTCTAGAAGTGTTAGTTTTGGATTCATGAAGTACATAATCTGAGACACGTAATCTCAGAGGCTAGAGATCCAGTGGATATGGCAATGATAGAGGCGGTGCTTGCTTGGGAGACGCCCAAGAGTGTGATGGAGGTGAAGAACATCATGGGGTTGGATTATTATTATTAAAGGTTCATTCCCTACTTTCCCAATGTTGATGAAACCTTATCAACTTTGACATGGAAGGGATATCCCATCATGTGGACAGAGAAATGGCAGTAGAGTTTTTAAGAGCTGATGTGAAGACTAACTAGTACACCAATCTTGATACTAGCATAGGAAGTAATTGGGTATATAGTTCAATACGATGTATTAGGAACCAGATTGGGTGGTGTCTTAATGTAGGAGAGAGTAGTGATAACCTATGTCTCATGAATGTTGAGATTGAATGAGAAGAAAAATGCAACCCCTATCTTGGAGATAGAAGTCGTGCATTTTTCCTTGAAGATGTGGCATCACTACATGATGGTTGAACGAGTTACAGTATACTCCAACCATAAGAGTCACATGTATTTCTTCTCTCAGATGGAATGTAACCTGAGACAGCGACAATGGCAAGAGTTCCTCAATTTCTAGTACATTGATTGTATGAACCTGAATCTTTTTTTCTGGTATGGATCTTGATTCCATGTTTTTGTTTTAGAAAAAGTGAAGAATTTTAAAAAATCATAAGTACATTCTGTATACGTAGGAGTACATGTTGTGAACTGGATGAGTAACGAACATTACATGGCCATGTGGGCTGACCTAGAGACCACCTAATGCAAGGTACGGTTGAGGCATGTACATTGAGTTCGAATACAATGAAGACGTTTTTTAATTTTTATTTTATTTTATAGGTCGGAAGGAGGTCACATCTCATTCCCAAAAGCATCTTCTTCTAACCCAGCCTCATCCATCCACAACCGAGGGTGAAGATTCATCTCTAAGCCAACGATCTGTCATCTATTCTCTAAATCAAATGTTGTCTATTGCGTTGGAATCACCTTGGTGAGTTCTTCATTCATCTAGAGCCTCTCATCTTGATATCCCTTCCTTCATGAGATATTCCATGTTGAGTGTTTTTTGGTATATAATTGAAGTTCTAGGTCGATTAAAAGGTTAAGGATCAACTATATCTATCGTACAATGTCAAGGTAGGTGGTTTGTGATTTTCTGTAGTTGAATTTGTATTATATATGAAAAAAGTGTAGAATACTATAGTTTAGAGTATTGCATGTCTTTGAATTTTAACCCTATTGATGCATTGTTTTGTTTGTTTTCTTGGGTAAGGGTTTTGATAATGAATTAAGTTTATCACCTTTCTTATAGATGTTTTTCCCATGTTTACTCAATATTGGTCATTGGGTCTAGAACTACTGGTTAAGGTGTTTTGTTTTCCATGCCTAGTGCAATTAAGATGGTGTTGATATTACAAGACCTGATTGTGATATGATTTTTCATTGTTTAAACAAGTAGTACATGAGATTTACTTTAGCTTTTAGATATCATTTGTTTAGAATTGTATTAAACAGGGCAACGAAAACCTACTATAGTTGGACCATAGGGGGAATTGATGTTGAGGTATTCCCCAAGGTGTTTGTTGTACTTTTCATGTTGCGAGACCATAGGGGGTATTTATGGTGACTGATCCCTCATATTAACTATAGTATACCATTACAAGAGCACATGGCTAATTGATGTTGAGTTCTTCCTCAGAGAGTCTATATTTATCACTAAAACACCACATGGGAAATTGACAATGAGTGCTTCCTCAGAGGGTCTTTGTCTTTGTGAAACCGGATGGGTTAGACTATGAGAACATTCCAAGATGGTTTCTTTAAAATTATTGGTTGAATAATTAATAAATTTAAATGTAGGTTGTTTCAACTGTAGGTCTATTTACTTTTAAGTACTTCCTTTTTTATTAATTAATTTATCATTTTTCCTGTTATATATATACACTGATAGCTAGGCATAAATCTTTGGGGGTGGCCTAGTAGGATTTGTCTCAAATGCTATTTGGGTCATGCTATTAGGCCGAAAAATATTCTATTTTTGCAATTATAGATTAGAGAATGATCCCTTCTACATTAGGTACACGATGGTTGTGGAGCTGGAGAGCATATGACCAATTTAAGTCTTGAAATGAGGCAAGATATTACTAGTTTTCTTTTTTTACTTTGGTTTAGTATTGTAATAATTGAAAATCCAAAAAATTTAAATATTCAAGGAATATTGACTTTTCCCTGTACATGGGTTAGATACTCTCAAACTCAACTTATTATCAATTACATGTGATCAACCGGGTACGGGGCACCTTTGTGCGGGAGTAGCTAACCCGTGTACAGGGAAAATCTAATATGCCTTGAATGTTTAAATTTTCTAGTTTTGAAATTACTACATTGGTTTAGTACTATTTGGATCACATGTCATGCATTCTTGTTTGGCCCTTTTGGGTGCATTCATGATTGCATTTTTTTTGATATATTTTTTGTTATTTATGCAAACTTTTGTGATATATTTTGTGATAGAATACCTTCTATTTGAAATAGTATTGCTAATATGTAGTGATTATTTCAAATGGAGGCCAAACATTCATCCCTAAGGTGTTATGGGACCTCATGAATCATAATTTGGTTGATCATGTAATTGATTGCACTGTTATATTTTTTATATCCATTAATATGATTCAAGGCTATGATTCGCGGGGAGTATGGGCCACCACGAGTCATAACATGGAATCTTAATGTTAGTTTTTGTGTTTTTATGGGGTTTCAGTGTAGTTTCTCAGGATTATATTCTAAAATACCCATAATAAACTATGTATAATGATTAATAAAATCCATGCATCCTTTTATTTATAAACAAACAACTTTTCTTAATTACACTCTGTGTATTGTATGTACGTGTAGTGTATTCCTTAACCGTGCGACTGGATGTGTGGGCAGAGACACGGGATTGGGAAATGTTTGGTGGAACATTCCATATACTTAGAGTACATTCCATGTTGTAAGGACCATGTACAAAGTTGTGTGACTATTGACATGGGTGTTTAATACAAAAGTGGTATATGCCATGTCTGGGGAAAACATGTCGTGTTGTAGAGACTATGTATTCAGACATGTGACTAATGACATGGGTTGGTAAAATCATTCTTGTATAAGCCTTGTATAGAATAAACATGTTTTGTAGATTTGTTCTAATAGAAACATGTGGTTTATCAGTGTAGAGGTACTCGAGCAGGGGGAAAATTCAAGTACACACTGTGTCACAGAATGAAAGCCTCGTGTGTAGCGGTGTTACATGACCTGTTTTGGCTAGATAACACACCCATTTTGAATCCAAATGGAACAAGTTGTGTGGTAAATATACATGTTGTTTATCCATGTTTAAAAAAATTATTTTTTTCTTTAAACTGCTTCTTTTCTACACTTCTATGTTTCTGTACTCAATAATATTGAACTAAGGTGTGTGCTTGACCTTGAAGAGTCATGTCACCAAGAATTCATCTTGTTGTAAGACATATCCCTGGCACCAATCAAACACCAGACATGGTAGATCAGGGACTACCAGTAGATTATCTAGTATTCCCTATATTGGCACCAACCATTATTCTAGAAATAGGTGTCGATGCTCAGTTCTGAAAATGGTTCATGAGATTCATACAGAACATTCAGGGAGAACCACATACTACCCCATGTATGGAAGATTTGATGTAAGTTATTCATCAATAGAATCCTCCATGTTTCCCATGGGATGGAGGACCTCAGGCATCAGAACAATGGTAATAAGGCATGGTGTCTATCATTGAGAATCTAGACATTCCCACAGATAGAATGTTAAAGATCGATATGTACATGCTTCTACATTCCTCTAATAGATGGTGGAATGTGATATCATATTCGTGATGCCAACAAGTTATGGCTTGGGATGATTTCAAGAAGACCTTCTATGACTACTTTTACATAGATACTTTGAGGGCTGACTATGCCTGAGAGTTCTTTATTTCTGACCTGGGTTCACTCTCATTCGTGGATTATTCTTCCCACTTAACATTGCTGCAGTACTTCATAGCCATTCTAGGTGAGATGAGTTATTTCTGGTGATGATGTTTGAGGATGGTCTTAGGAATGACATCTGATCTTATGTGAACATATTCAAGATGTCATCCATAACATCTATAATCAACCATGCACTTATCATAGATCACAACCTAAAATATTCAAGACTGGTGATACAGGGTGGCTCGGCATCTGAAGTTGGTATTCCTCCATCTGATATCCGGAAGCGTCGTATGAAGCCTACTAGAGGAGATCCGAGTAGGCGAGATACTCCTTCTAGTAGAATTTTTGTCTGATACCAGTGCCGGAATAGTGGGAATGCGAGGCCACATTACCCAAGAGGCCCATTAGAGTGCTGATCTTTCTTCCATATGGGTCATCTTCAGCATTTCTATATGTTTTTTTCACTTAGAGCGGGTGATAGGGGTTTTTCTATGACTCCATAGTGAAGAGTAGGACCACCAGTTTCTCATCATCCAAGGAACTAGTGTTCTTCTGATCATTAAGGCTGATTTGGAGGTCATGGTCACAGTGCTCAGATAGAGGGTTTGCAACCTCCATATATTGGATTAGCTCTGGGATCATGGACTGCTTCACATGGTCACGACGCAGGTATGGCTTTTGCACTGGAGTAGACCCAGCATAAGAAGGATATAGAACACTCTACTGTTTTATGTTTTATTATTTTTGCCTCCGTTTGTTAATATTCCCTTTTTGATATAGGGGATTCCCATAGCATTATATCTATTTTTCTTGTAGAGAGGCTTGGGCTCTATTTCTTTACTTCTGCTGATATCCTGATTTTGGACACTCTGTTGTGGACTAGAATGGAAAGTGTACATCAGTATAATTAGTTAACTCTTGAGGTTGGTGGGTTTCACTTCATGTGGGAGTGTTATGTCTAAGATTTCATATACTATGATTTCATTCTTAGAATGGACTGGTTAGTTCCCTTCCAGGCTATTGTCAGTTAGTATCATTATAGGGTGAGTTTCACATTACCATAGGATAGTTTGTTTCTACATAAGGGAGAATGGGAATTCTAGGTGATCAGAGAAAGAACTGAGCATGATGGGTTGGGAGGATTTACATCCCAGATTGCTAGTTTGTATTTAGATGACCAGGGGACTTCACATATGGACTTTCCTTTAGTGGTGATACATTTTAGGGACGTCTTTCCAAACGAATTTTCATGTTTACCTTTGAGGTGAAAGGTAGAATTAATTATTGATCATGTTCTCGGAGTGGTACCAGTGTCAATTAATCCTTATTGGATGGCTACACCAGATTTACAAGAGTTCAAGGAGAAGTTAGAGGAGTAATAGGAAAAGAGATTAATCTGACCTAGTACTTCTCCTTGCTGTTCTCTTGTCCTGTTTTTTGGAGGAGGAGGATGGTACCCTTATACATTTTGTGGATTATCAGAAATGGAACCAGTTGATGGTCAAGAAAAAATATCCCTTACTGAGGATTAATGATCTCTTTGATTAGATTTGAGGACCTCTTTTGTTATGGAAGATTGACTTGGGAACCATTTATCCTCAATTGCATATTAGAACTTCATATATAACTCTTACATTCATTAGGAGTAGGTATGGTCTCTATGGGTATGTGGTTATGTTGTTCAGTGTCATGAATGCACCTATAGTTTTTATGAAACTGTTGAACTGAGTGTTCAATCCATTCTCGGACTCCATTATAGTGGTTTCCATGGTTGATATATTGGTTTACTCTCACACTCAACACGACTATTCCATCCATCTTGAGATAATTTTATGTTCATTAAGAGAGCATCAGTTATATGAAAAGATCTCAAATGCCACTTTTTGATGGACATAATTCACTTTTTCGGTCATGATATCTTAGAGATAGGTGTATCACTAGACCTAGAGAAAGATAGAGTTGCAGTTTTCTGGGAGTAGCTAAAGAATATCTTTGAGCTACAGAGTTTTTAAGGAATGGTTGATTAATACATATATTTTATATAGGACATTTAACTCTTAGATGCACCACTAAAAGTCCTGACTAAGAAGTCTGTGAAGTAGGTATGGAGGATTCATGTGATTCATCCTTCTAGGAGCTGAAAAGGGGGTTGACATCAGCACAAATTGTAGTTTCTACAGAGTAGAGAAAGATTTATACAATTTACTTCGATGCATCAGGTATTGAGAAGGGATCAGTGCTTATACAGGGTTGAATAGTCATTGCTTACAGGTCTTGGATAGTGATCCCACATGAGAGGAATTACACGACGCACAATCTTGAATTTTGTGTCGTTGTTCATTCATTAAATTTTCAGAGACATTATATTTTGGGATAGCGTTTTTTTAACTAACCATAAATGTTTCATTATATCTTTACACCATGTGATCTATATTTGAGATAGTGAAGGTGGGTTGAGTAATTTAAGTCCATCGAATTTGAGATTTCCTACATGCATGGTAAAGACAACGAAGTGGCTGAAGAATTGAGCAGGTGGACTCAGATACAGGAAGTTCAAGAGGCTAATAGCGAGTGGTTGCTTATGGAAATATTATCTGAGATACATTTGGAGTAGCATGATAGAGAGGGGAAGACATTTTTTTCTTCTGTGGATGTTACCTCTACTCTACTTGATTGAGTGTGGTTGAGGAAACTATCATATTGTAAATGCCTAGCACTACGGGAGATTGTATCGGTAGAGGAACCAATTCTTATATAGACCATAGGAACATATTATATCTCGAGTTTCATTGGTGAGTATGGGTGTTAACAGACATACACGAGGAACTGATGCAGGATTTTCATTCCTCGATTTGGGTATTTCATCATGGTATCAACAAGATGTATCAAGATTTACACCATTAGTATTGGTGGCCCATTATGAAGAAAGATGTTATTGGTTTTTTATGAGGTGTTCCACCTATCATTAGTTGACGGCAGAGAATCAGTGACTAGATAAGATTTTGCAGCAGTTACACATTCCCGAGTGGAAGTGAAATGATGACACGATGGACTTCATGATACGTTTAATCAGGTATCCTCAAGGGAATGATGTAGTTTGGTTTGTCATTGATAGAATCACGAAGGTTGAACACTTCTTACTGATAAAGGAGACCATAAGTTTTGATGAGTTAGGAAAGTTTTCATCCAGGAGACTTTTCTTTTACACGGAGTTCTATGCTCCATCATTTCGGATAGGGATGCATGTTTTACTTCTCAGTTTTGGCAGGGACTATAGAGGTATATGGGTATACAGGTACTTATGAGTACATTTCACCATCCCCTAAGAGATGGAAATTTTTAGTGTACTCTTTAGGTAATGGAGGACTTGCTTTGTGCACATGTCCAAGATTTTGGATGGTTTTGGTATAAGCACAATATATAAGGCCACATCTTGACAAATTACATAATCTGGAATTGTGTTAATAATTCTCATTGATTATCTTTTCATGTTTAGAGATTTATATAATTATGCCATAACTATAACATTACATCTCAAATGTTACAATGTAGACAATTATAATCAGTATATATTTTTTCATAAAATAAAAACTCTAAACGGAAAATAAGAATTCTTTTCTAGATATAAATCTTCTTGATTTATTCCGTTATTTAAAACTTCCCTATACCATGTGAAAAATATTTCCGAAAACCTAGGATGACCATAAAAAGAATAGTAAAGGTTATAAAATAATTAAATAAAACATTATTCCATAAATTCATAAAAAACATATGATCATTAACATACATCATAAAATAATAATTTTTATGAATAACACATATTAATCACAAATCATAAAGTTATCTTTGGGAATCAATAACATACTTAAATTATAACTTTCGCAGCCAGATAGAGAGTAATGTTTGGAATACCAATCACAGTATATTCCATAAATATATTAGGATAAACATTAATGTCTACCTATATCACATAATTCAATGCATTGGAGAGCTATATCGATCAAACCTACACTAGGTTTATCATGGGACTACTCAAATGCATAAAAAATTCCCAAGAACCGTTATATAATAATAACACATGAACATGCATAAAGAAAAGATAACATTCACACATTTCAATAATAATATATCATTAAAAAATATTAACATAATTATTCTATTCTTATAACCATTTTCAATACAAAAATATGTAAAAAAGAGTATATCTTATTTATTTTTCATTTAAAAACATCACATCCTATTAAGGAAGCCAAAAAGTAATATAATTCTCACAGTGGGTGAAATGTCATTGCCACAGAGTATGTTAAAAATCATTACTTTTGTAATTTATTAAAATGTTTTGATGAAAAATTATTCCCTTTGAATGAAATGAAATGTCAAGGGGTTTTATACACCATATAGAGTAATGTCATTTATAAATCAAAATCTACCTCAATGTAAGGCCATTGAGATGAAGTCTCTTACCTCATGTCTAACTTGAATTATTCATTATTTAATCTCATGAATAATACAGTAAAGTTAATTTATACATTATTCTGAACATTTTTCATCTTTATTCTTCCCTTTATATCACGTATTACCGCATGGTAAACATTACATAATCATTTAAGTTAATAACTTTCGTTTTTTTTGATATTTGGTTCTTGAGTGAGAAATGAAATTCTTATAATTACAAGTTTCCCAGGTGGTCAAAAGTCCATTATCTACATAATTATATTGATGATTTAGATATCATATGTTTCATATTAATTTCTAGTATATATGTATATTTATAATAGTACATAACATTTGGAGATAAGAAATGAAATGCACCGTTCATGGAGATGGTAAGCCATATGTACGCATGAATGATACATTCATTTAAATTTCATTTATTATGGATTTAAAACATAATGATACATAGGTATATTATTATTCCAATATAATATCATATATACTTTCTTTAACTCCATCTTTAATACTTTCCATGTATTGTATGAACGAGTTATGTCACTTTGAGGGTGTGGTAGTCTGCACATCCTCAAATAAATTTATAATATTTACCCATTATGGAAAACATAATGGTATGAAATAAATGAAAAATACATAAGAATATAGGCAACATAAATATAATATATATCACATATAAATATAGTTCCATCATAACGGCCACCATGAGAGGTGGTAGGAGATTATTGAACAATCATCGTTTTGTGGGGCAGTAGTTGGCCGTCCAGAGAAACAGTTTGTTCATATCCATTAGACTGAGGTGTGTGTATGTGTAGTTAGAATAAATATCATAACAACATAATATTATATTGAAGATACTAGGGATTTTATAAAATATTGGAATAAATAGAGTTTATGGGGTTTGAGAAGGAAAATAAAAAAAATAACATGAGTGAAGACGTTACCTTTAAATCGGGTTACTCCCTTGGGATTGAACCAATATGTATTATTGAATTTGATTATTCAAAATGTAATTATTCCAGGTGGAAGGGAGAAATTTTTGGAGTTTAATAGAGCAATTAATGGGTAAGAGGTGGGGGCCTTTTATAAGAGGGAGGGGGCTTATTAGGAATGTTCTAAAGTAATATTTTATTATGAAATTATATTTGGTTTAAAAATCACTAAAACTCATAAAATTCAGATATAATTTGAATATAAGTTGAAATAAAATCATCCAATAATAATTTTTTAGGTTTTGGATATTTTTTAATCGTTATAGTCTTTTTATTTAACCATTTTTTACTCTTACTGTGTTATCAACAATTTAAAAATTTGAGAATAAAAAAATTAACCAAAACCTGAAAAATATCTAAATAAAGAGTAAATAATAATCATTTAAACTTATTAAAACAATTTGGCCCATATATTTTTATAATATTTAATAAAATATTTTATATTTTAAAATATTAATTATGTCAATTTTGACACAATTCATATCCTTAAATTTTTTTAAATCCATAACAACATGATTTATTCGAAAAAACATCATTAATACAAAGATAATATGTATCTATCATCCACAAAATTAGTGGATAACATATAAATACAAAATAACATTTATTTTAACATTTATATTATCATTTATTTGAGTTCTTTATTAATGAAGATATCATGGCATCATCATTGTGTCATAATTAAATTTATTATTTCAATGTCTAAATTTTTTAAATAAAATACAATTATTTAAGAAATCTTTTTATATTTATAATGACTATTTATAGTCTAAATGGTAACATATATAATCCCATATAAAAATTGTTTCAATAAAATATATATGTTTCTGTTACATTTTATTTAACATTAAATTAATCTTTATAAAATGTCATTTTCACTAACAGGTGGCTCCTTGGGTTCCCTAAATTGACCCATGGATTGCCATTGCCAGACATGTATCAAATATTTGATTAGGAAATGATTTAGGATAATTTAATATTGTTATAATATTATTTTTTACCCTTATTTAACATATTTACACTTTAACCAATGTAAATAAATTATTTACCAATGATACTATTCATAATGTCTAAAAATAATAGTTACCTATTTACACATTTTGGACACCCTTATTACGAATAAGTAATCCATATTTCCAAAATCCAAACATAGAATTTGTATCAAGTTATTTAATATTAATTCCCATTGAAAAAACAGAAAATAATGTTTTTATGAAATAATAACGATTAAATGAATATCATTTTTTATGTCCAATTTCAAAGTGAAATTACATAAAATTTCCAAAATTGTATTAAATGGTAAAAATATAATCCAATTAAATTTAAAAAATATAAAAATAACAATATAAATATATAAATAAAATATATTACAATGTAGTTTTCAATTAAAATGCAGTATTTTTCACTATTCATTACAAATTGAACTTTATCAGAAAAATACTAAAAAATTTACCCAAAATAATTTTTTCTTTCCCATATATAAAGAATAAATTTATTTTGTCAAATGAAGAATATAAAAGTGAAATAAATTATATTTAAAAATTTTTTCCATCAAAAGGTTGTAAAAAGACCATTTGAAAATATTAGGGGATTTTCATGCATAAAATCAGATACGTTCTCATTTTAAGCATCTAATTTTTTTTTGGATAAATGTAAAAACATTTTAAAAACATGTATAATAATATTGTAGTCATTTTTTTCATTCCAACCCATACAACCTCTTGAAGTTAACCACCATTTAAAATAATATGATATTATTATTTTTCAGTATGACTCGCCCATGTGGGAAACATGAGATTTAACAGAAATCCATTGTTACATGTCGGGTATGCCATCAAACATAGCATTCATTTTAAATTAAAAATAATATTTTAATTAAAAAATATTAATAAATAGAAAAAGGTCATATTCTTTTTTTACCTAGGATGTTACATCCTTCCCCCCTTTTGGTAATTGGGTCCTCATAATTTTTTTCAATTATCACATAAATGGGGGTATTTATCGCTCAAGGAATTATCATATTCCCACATTGCCTCTTCAACCATATTTTTTTCACAAAACCATTACCTAATAAATTACATTATTCCACAACACTTGCTCTTTTTGGTCAAGAATGTTGATTTTTTGTTCCTCAAAAGAAATATTGTCTTCCAACTAAATAAATTATTGACTCAAAAAATGAGATGTATTTGGCATATAGATTCTCACAATTGAAACATGAAAATATTATATATCAGGGAACAACAAGGAGGTAAATCCATTCTATTGGAAACTGAGCCAACATTCTCTAGGATTTTATATGGACCAATGATCCTCATACTCATATTTCACTTCTTACCAAAACACATCACACATTTTCATAGAGAGACATTGAGAAAGACATGATCACCTACCTCGAAAAACAAATTATCCTTCATACAGGTATATGCATAAATTTTTTGCCTCCCCTAAGATTTTCTCAAGTAATATTGAATCAACTAATCTTTTTTTCCATCTCTTCTACCAATTCTGGTCCCATCAGTTTTCTTTCCCCTACATCATCCCAAAAAATGTAGTTTGATATCGCTTTCCATATAATCCCTCAAAAGGATCCATCTATAAAATGGAAGAAAAATTATTATTATATGAAATTTCAATCAAATATAGATGTTGGTCCTAACTTCCCAGTCAATCCATTAAGAAATCATGTAGCATATCTTCTAATGTATAAAGTTTTCTTTTATACTACCCGTTCGATTGACATTGAAAAGCTATAATAAAATTTAATTCAATACCCAACAACATCTGATGGTCTTTCCAAAAGTTATAAGTAAACCTGAGATCACAATCCGGTACAATGGAGATGGTAACTCCCTTAAAACCTAACTATATTATTAATATATAACCATGAAAGTTGATCTAGAGACAAAATATATCGAATAGGATGAAAATGAGAAGATTTAGTCAATCGATCAATAGTAAAATAGATTTCATTGTTACCATAAGATGTCTTTGGTAATCCCACAAAGAAGTCAATGGATATATTTTTCCATTTCCACTCTTGAACTAGTGAAGGATGAAGCATACCTTTCAGAGTACATAACAGTAGTAACAAATAAACACAAGAGCAGAAGCAATAATTATATCATACCAAACATAAATAGTGGAATGAAGATAGAATAAACATGATCACATATATAAAATGATGCATGATACATATGTCTAGGAAAATAGAAAAACGAATAACAATGCTGAAATAATGTACTAAACCATGTACCAAAGTAAAATAGTAATCAACTCCACAGCATCAGAAGCCTAAGCTTGGTCTCGTGCTCTCCAGTTACAAATCATGTCATGTACCTGAAGTAGAAGGGCACATTCCCTTTTCTAGACCTGCAACAATATAATCTATTCCAGCCCAAAATTATGGCCCAAACAGGGTCTGAGTCTAATCCTAGTATGCAACCACCACGAGATTTGTGCCTAACAGTCAATGAGTATATGGATGGTAAAAGTACAAGAAATAGTAAACAGGAAGGTACTCAACAGTAAACAATCCATATTTTCAATATCAAGAAACAACTAAACAAGAAGATAAATACAATAGGTAACTCTTTGGGAAGCACACTCAGTATATCCTCTCTGGTCTTACCTAACAAGTACAAGCAACCCTCAAGGAAGTACACTCAGTCTATCCCCTCTGGTTCAGCTTAAGCATAGAATTTTTGTGAGAACTTGCCATCAATTCCTTATATAGTCTTGTATCGTAACTAAAGGTGCTCTAGGGAAGAACTTATGTCACATTCCCTCTGTGGACCATGTCGAGGAAATACATACACTCCGAGGAAGCACACAATGTCAATTCCTCCTATGGTCTCGCATTGTAAAATTATAAAGACACTCTAGAGTATCCCTCAACATCCATTCTCCCTATGGTCTATAAACTAGGTTCTCACGACCATGTGTATGTCAAGAAAGTGTAGTAGTGTATATCAGCCATGGTAAACCTCAAGAACTAAAAAAATGGTGAAAATAGTTGATTCCCCATCGACCAAAAAGCCCATGTAAAACCAATATTTCATGAAAAGACATTGCTGACACAAATCACACTCGTGTCACCTGATGACGTGCCAAAAACAGTCATTTACTAACTACTATATTGAAAATGAGAGGAAACTTGACAATCCAATCCTACCATCATTCTGGAATATTCTCAACATAGATGGATGACATTTAAAAATTTAATTGTGATGTCTTCTTATAGGGAATCTCACGTTCAATATGAACACGCTCACCAATGTCCATACTAGACTTTTGGTGACGTTACATGATTGATGAATAAATGAGCCCGACAACAAGTCTATGATAACCTTGAATTGTAATGATTGGATTGTAAGGAACTCACAAAAAAAATTTCATACTCCATGATTTCAATTTTGATGATGATACAATCCTATGGCATCTACATCAGAGCATTGGTTGAGCCTAGAGCGGTATCATCCAGAAAGTCAGGTGAGAAGAAATGACTGGTGTAAAAGATTTCATCCAATAAATTCCTACATAAGAATTCAAGGGTCACACCAGACTAACCAAGCAATGATAAGAACCACTCATTCAGCACGAAACTAAATATATTTACCAAACAACATTTAAAATTTAGTGCGATGTACAACCTTCGCACTCTTAGGGAATCAAGAATGATGTTAAGAGAGGGGTCATGGTCTACACTAAACTATTGAACACACGGAGTATTTTTAATGGAAAAATAATAATACATCCAAACCACTATTGGTTGATACATTCAACGAAACTCAGCTTCACTTGTTGATGCACATTTCACTAACTGATCACCAATACCTTACAACCTGAGGAACTCTATGATCATTCAAACAAAACCACAGTAGTCCACCCATGACTAGTAAAATTACTCTAAGGATTCATAGACATCCAACCACCCCAATGTAGTATTACTGTGAAACCATTGACATGATATATTGTTCACGATTATCAAAAACATTACGTCAGCCCAACCATTATCTAATGGTCTGGTTCAGTTCTGTTCCTTCTACCCCAAAAAATAAGACATTAAAAGAACATAAATGGAACTCCCCACTTAAGTAGAGTGCTAATAATAAAAAAGGGATAGACTATTCACAAAAAAAAAATCAAATTCATAACTACTATAAATGCAGTGGATTAAACAATTTTTATGAAGACCAAAACAAAACCAAGATTCATTTTAAAACACACGAGTTGATAGAATTCATCCCATGAATTGAAACAAACATTATTTATATATTCCTAGGTCACTATACTCCATAGATGACCTAGGGCCTACCATAGTAGTAAACGGATCAACTATTCCTATGAACTCAACTGGTTCGTCATAACATTATACACTAGACAACACCACGTACATGAAAACATACTACCTCAAGGCCATAGAGAACCAAGACAACTTTTAACTCGAATGAAGACAAACCTTGTCATCCATAATTGTGGAGAAGAGAAGTATGATTGACCTATGAAGTTTCAGACCATGAAAGAGGCATGTATAACCTCATAATAAAGAGCATTACCTGATGCTCAAGTTCAAAAAAACTCAATGATACAATAGCCACCAATTTGAAAAAGGGGTTCATTTAGAAAGTAAGAGTCCTATAAGGGACAATGGTACCCAAACGACACAATTAGTCAGAAAATTCATGACATTAGTAAGGAATTTATGTTCTAAGGGTGTTACCTACAATGAGTTCTCCCCTTGCGATGAAGGAGCATCAACATGAACACCAGGACTTGCTAAAAGAACTCACTAGTCTCAAAAGTTGTCTAGTTAAACAATTTCTAAAAAAAGGGAGCATAGAAAAAACACTAAAGATTCCATTCCATGAAAAATAAAATAAGAATGGTCTACCATTTCATGGTGGGTAATAAATAGGTGATTCCACTACATGTTCCAGTTTCAAGCCCTTTACATTTAAAAACATTCAACAACACAACGTGTACATGTTAAACAATCCAATAATATAGGTGGAAGACTACCTATATATAAATCACCCATAAAATATAAAAGTGGAATTTGGCTCCAATTTAATTGTAACCAATCCATTTAGCCTTATCAATCATTTATATAGAACCAAAACTATCATTCCATCACAAGTACCTAACAGGGGATATAAATTTTATAGGAACATACGGATGGAATGCTAAAAAGGAAAGGGATGATAAAATGTTGGCCACATTGCACATTTTAATATAACCATGGTATATAAGAAACATGATAAATAAAATAAAAAACATTCCTTATCTCTCAAGGAATTCAATCTATTCAATTGGGAAATCACGAATGCCATACATTGGCTTGGCATGATTCATGGAATATTAGTTCCTATGTGCATCATATGATGCATGTAATTCATCACCCTTACTATACCAGGAAAAATGTAAAACACCATAATCTCATAAATTATTATGAAGTTGAAAATACAATATTCACTCAATGAAAAATCACATAAATTGTAATAAAATTTAGAACAAATGTCACTTCCTAGCCCTAGACACTAGTTCATTTCCCCTATATGAGGTGATCAGTCCCTCGCAACTTGAAAGGTCCCCCCCCATGATTTTTTTACACTATTAGGTGATACCTATTCCCTAAGGGGAAAATGAGGATCGACACTATGGGAATATGGCTACACCAATCCTCGTGTGATAATATCTCCCTGGCATGTGATACCTAGGATGGACTGATGATTAATATACCATAAGCGATACATGGACCTCCGAATGGATCTCTTTCGATAGGTTCAGTGCATTGGATATTTTTAATGGATATACCACAACAATACCTTCAGGGTGGGCATAGACTAAACTATTGGATTTGATGGATTGATTGAATTTATTTGACTTTATGAATATGTTTTTAATGGCTATACATGTTTCTTATAACTATATTAGTGTGAAGAATCGTAAATTTCCATGTAATTTTTTTTAAAATAAATGAGAATTTTAAGAGTCTGCGAATATTGACGGTGTGTGATTCCGAGGCCCAGAGTGCCCAAAATGAATTTTTCAACTTTATTTCAGGTATGTTCATTAAATGTGTGGGCTGGTTTTTCTAGCTTTTGAACCGGTGCTCGAAATTGAAATCTATTGGCACCGTTGAACTCGCAGCACCGATATTCTCTAAAGGAAACTTTTACCTCAACGGTAGATGGTCGAGGGTAAATGTTTGTTTTTGGGTTTTTCATGTATGATTAAAATAAAAATAAAAGTGTGAGACATATTTTATTTTTATTTTCAACAGTCATGCAGGTGTTGAGAGTTGGGGTCCATAGGAAGTAAACCTCCAAGTTGAAGTTGAGGTGTGGGGACCACCATACCATAACATACCATGTGAGGTTATGGTGGTGGGGACCACCCGAACCAAACCTCCCATGAGAGGATATGGTGGTGGGGACCCCCTGAGGCCTAAAACTATCAACTCCCACAATAAATGAGGGAGATCCTCTTCAACTCCTCCTACATTAATTGTGCAACCCTTATTAATTAATATTACCAACCCTTCCCTTTAATTAATTAATCCAACACATCAATTAATTAATTAAATTATTTTAATTTGTGCCAAAAAACATACTAGAACTCATAATCTATAATTTTGGGCTATATTTCTTTTTGGTGGAATTGGGGAGAGGAGGAACTTGGGATAAAACACTCCAACAAAGAATGATCTTCCAACGAAGGACACAGACCTCCTTTAAACTTCTTCCTCGGGACTTCTTCCGACATCAGACATCCTCATCTACAGCGGATCGATGACCGCACTACATTCTTACACTAATGACATCTAGAAAACGAGGTAGGATTTTATTCCTAAATGTCAATCACTTTCCATGTACTCCCTTTTCTTCTTTTGTGGGTTGGGAACAAACATTGTACAAGATTATGGTTACACATTCTTTCTTCATTCTTTGTGAACCACTTGTTATCACTCTAAACGTGGAGGGTGCAGGCCAAAAAAACACGGTCCGAACCCTCTTCCCTTATTCTTTGATATATTCTTTGAAATTGAGGAAGGAGATGAAGATGTCATAGGCAACGTCGTCACCACCAATGGCCTCACCACGCTGCCCCGGCCGAACCGTGCTACCATCTGCCGAGCTGCACCGTAGTCTGAGCTCAGCTGCGCCACCACATGAGCCAAGCCACGCCGCCATCTGCCGATCTGTGCCACCATCTAAACCGAGCCATGCCACCATCCGCCGAGTCATGCCTCCGTCTGAGCCATGTCGTGCCGCTGCTGACCCGAGCCGCGCCGTCGTGTTGAGCTAATCTACCCTCCTCAATGAACCGCCGCTAAATCGCTATCGGTCTGCCGACTCGTGGCTGGTATGTGCCCCTCGCGACTGGTCTGTGCCCCTCACAGCCTATCCACTGACCCGCGGCTGGTCCGCACCCTTCGCGGCCAGTCTCCACCCCTCGCGGCTAGTCTACACCCTTGCGGTCGGTCCACACCCTTGCGGTCGGACCGGACCCGGGCCCACTACAACCCATTTACCTTCTCTTTTCCCTAACATTGCCACCGGACGTCGTTTTGATGAACCGTCAGTGGCGTTCGAAACCTTGGAGCAAGTCAATACCTTTCAATGATTCCCCACTGTGTTTTGGATTATGATGGGGAATAGTCAGGTTGGATCAAGGACAAATCTAACTGGGCCCCCATGACTAAAAGGCTATTTACTCACAGACCGGGCATCTGATTGACATGTCATCTATTACGTTGAGACCCCTATGACATGACAGACCATTGAGACACTTTTTCATGGGAATTCGTGGAATTGGGTCTATCGGCCAGTTTCTTGTGGAGTGGATCCTCCCAGAGACAAGTGAGCATAGTGCGGGATCCCAGTGGCTGGCTGAGACATGATGACTGTATACCATTTCGACTCGAATTGACTTGACGAGCCCAGTGGGGAGTGCCTTGGTTACTCGACAGACCCATGTTGGGGTGTACCTTGGTGATGCAGAAGAACAATTGTGGGGAGTGCCTTGGTGATGCGGCAGACCCACAACACTTGAAAGGTCGAGTACCTCCGTAGGCCATGAGTGGGAGCACCTCTGTGTGACATGGCAGACCCCTGGTCAAGAGTGCCTCTATGTGATGTGGAAAACCCACAGTACTCAATAGGTGGAATACATCAGCAGTACAAGGTTAATGGGAAGAGCCCTTATGTGACACAACAGTCCCACCATACTTGATAGAGGAGGATTTCTTCAGCAGTTGAGGTCTTCGATGTTTTGACTGGGAATTTTACTTGAACAGTACCACTAGAATAAATCATGGTGTGAGCTGAGTTAGAACCTTTGTGTTTTACTCATGACTAAGATGGATTACTGGATAACACAGGTATATGTATTGTCATAGACCTATGTATGGTTATTTGTTTATTTCATACATTGTGTTTTATCCTTGTTGTATTTTATGAGACCTAGAGGGTCTCAGGGTCCCTACTAAGTATCGTTATACTCACCCATTCACGAGTTATGCCTACAACTTGTGGTTTTGGATGCATATGAAAGAATATTCGGACTAATTCTAAGATTACAAGTACTAAGCGGTACCTGGAGGTGGACCATACGACATGTCGGTACGTAGAGGAGACGGGTGGACATGGAGTGATTAGGAGGCGATTTGTACTTACCCTTTGGGTAGGATCCCTGGAGTAAGATCCAATAGTTTTCTCTTCTATTTCTTCAGTTTTATTGTATCACAGTTGTACTTTTACTTTATATTTGGGCTGGTATTCTGTCCCCTTTTACTTACTGCACTCACTCTATATACAATTCAGTTTACTTATGTTCATATCTTGGTGTGTTCTTGGTTACGTATGCTTACAGTTTATAAAGACAATTCATTCCCAGTTGTACAGAATAAGCCTTTGGTGCTAGTCGCGATCCCCGAGGCTATAGAATGTGGGCTTGGGGTTAGTCATGGCATAGGACCCAAGGGATGGGTCATGACAAATTAGTATCAGGGTGAGGTTTTACTGCAAGAACATATGACTATGATATTTATTTTTAACAGCAATATTGTTAATTGTAGTGAGTGTGTTTATCAGTTTAGGGAATCCTGTGTTAGTGAGGCAGTCAATGTATCTATACACCAAGACCCTAACTTTTGATATCTTACTCAGTGCATGAAAACTCCAATTGTGTGTGTGTTATCAAGAGTCTTCATTTTTAACTCTTTGAGTCAGCTCACCAGGTCTGCTCACCAGATATAACTTTTGACTGTACTGCACCTATTTCCTTTCAGGATGGCTCCACGTAGAACAACACCTAGATTTCCGAGAGTTGTATGCATAGATATTCCACTGAGCAAAGAGGCCTTAGTGCATGGCCCTTTTTCCAGTGGAGGCACAAGTATATGCACTAGCGGTACCACACTCTGTTTGGCCACCAATGCCACCAACCCCAACAATAGACGGTGCACAATGCTTGAGCACATTTGAAGTGTTCCAACACAAGAGGCCACCCAGGTTCAGGGGAGAGATGGACCCGCAGGTAGCTAAGGATTGGCTGGAGGCTATGGTGAGAGTCTTCTATCTTCTAGGGACACCCACTAATCTCTTGGTGATACTTGCTGACATCTTTCTATTGGCAGCAGCAGGAAGATGGTGGATCTTGATGCTCTGGCTTCATGATGAGGTAAAGCTTCTCTTGGTAGACTTAGAGAGCCTATTTTAGGTAGAGTTTTTCAAGTGACACTTTGCGTAGTGCACATAAAAGTGCTTCTTCATCTGCAGCAGGGCAGCATGAATGTGGCTCAGTACTTAAAGAGGTTCACTGACCTCTCACGCTACTCCACAAATATAGTGCGAGACCCAATCATCTAGTCTCAGACCTTTGCATAGGGACTAAGGTAGGAGATCAGGGAATCAATGATCTCACTCAACATCCCAACACAAGCAGGGCTGTTAGTGAGAGACCTCTTGGTGAAGAGTTTCCTTGTTGAGCAGTCACCAACAGCAAGTCGCACTACCAAACATCACGTAGTAGAGAATTCGGCAGATAGCAGAAGATAGATGTTGCAGTGGTCCCAGAGAACAAGACCACCATATGGATGACTACATGAATCATGATCGGTTGAGCGGAGCACCTGAAGTGGATATAGTCATGCCAGGAGCAGGAAGTGTTATGCATGCGACGGTCAAGATCACATGGCTCATGACTGTCTGACACGCTGTACGGATGATCAGCAGACGGTCAATGGACCGCTCAGGAAAAGACATAGGTTTGATCGAGGAGGTCCGCATGGAGGAGGAAGACATCGCAGAGGAGCTGGTCGTGTAGCTGGTGGAGGGCGATGATTCGAGGTGTTACCGCCACCACCACAATGAAGTCCACCCCGACTGTAGGGAGTAGGTTGACAAGGGAGAGCTCAGCTCCAGGCATCTGATGCTTATGATCAAGGCACACTAGAGATGATATGAGGTACAATCTTTGCCTACTCCACCATAGTTGCAGTACTTTTAGACACAATTTCTAGTCATTCATTTAATTCCCCTGCCCTCCTTTAGAGCTTGGAGATTCTGATAAAGACATTGGTTCAATATTTATGGATTAATATTCCTATGGGAGAATATTTGACGATTACACACTAGTGCCGACAGTGTGAGCATACTCTAGGAAGCAAGAGCATCAGTTGGGATCTCCCAGTAGTGCCTTCGAGGCCTTACGACACCATCATCAGTATGGACTAGTTATCTACAATCTATGCTCAGATTTACTGTATTAGGCACCATGTACGGTGTTTCCACACAGATGGGACTAGGTTTACATTCACCGGTGATAAGGGAGCCTATGAAGCTCGTGATGGACTTACCTAGGGGAGGGTCCGGGTGATTACTCCTCAGTTGGATAGCCTTACCCTCAGAGCAGTTGATGTGTGGAGTTCAAGCTATCATGTATTGGTGGACCATTACATGGATGTTTTCCCTGATGATGTCCTAGTTCTTCCTCCTAACATATTGTTGGACTTTTACATTGACTTGTACCTCAGGACGACATCGATATCTACACCAGCATATCTTATGGCTCTCATGGAGTTTCGTGAGCTGCATGTACAACTTGAGGACTTGTATGGGAAGGGATTCATTCGGCCTAGTGTTTCTCCCTAGTCAACCCTGATTCTGTTACTCAATAAGGTGGATGGGAGCATGAGGATTTTTGTTTACTATTGGCGCCTGAACCAGGTTACCGTGAAAAACAAGTACCCACTCTCGAGGATTGATGGCCTCATTGATTATCTGAATGGAGCATGGTGGTTCTTGAAGATAGACCTCAGATCAGGCTATCACCAAGTCAGAATTCTAGATGAGGATGTGCAGATGACGGCCTTCAGATGCTGGTATATCCATTATGAGTTCTTGGTTATCCCATTTGGCATGACAAATGCTACAACAGTGTTCTTGGGGGTCATGAAAATGATATTTCAGCCATACCTTGATCACTTTGTAGTGGTCTTCATCGACGACATTCAGATCTTCTCAACTACAGAGGAGGAGCATGCTTATCATTTGCATATATTACTGGACACACTCCGAGAGAACCCTCTTTATGGTAAGCTCTCGAAGTACCAGTTCTGGATCTGAGAGGTTTACTTTCTCGGACATGTAATATCTAAGGCTGGAGTTGTAGTAGACACAATGAAGATTGAGGTGGTACTTTCATTGAAGGAACCGAGGAGTGTGATGGAGGTAGGGAGTTTCTTGGGTTTGGCTAGATACAACCAGAGGTTTTTCCAGACTTCTTTAGAGTTTCATATCCACTATCATACTTGAATTAGAAGGGTAAAACCTTCTTTTGGTTGAAGAAATGATAGCGGAGTTTTCATAAGCTGAGGCAGTGGATGACTAGTGCCCTAATATGGAGGCTTCTAGAGGAGGGTGTACGGTACGTAGTCTACTACGATAAATCAGGGAATGGAAACAGACGTGTCTTGATGCAGGAGAAATCAGTGATTGCTTATGGTTCTCGAAAGCTAAGATAGCACGAGATGAACTACAGTACCCATGACCTGGAGTTATCAGTAGTGGTCATCACCATGAAGATGTAGTGACACTATCTAATGGGAGAGCGTTTTACCATGTACTCTAATCAGAATAGTCTCACATATATCTTCTCTCAGAAATACCGGAACATCAGATAATGATATTGGATTGAGTTCCTCGAGGACTATGGCATCGATATTGTCTATACTCCTTGGAAGGGGAATATTATCACAGATGCACTCTGGAGGAGATCTGGTATACAATTGCTAGGTGAGGCGACAAATAAGCTGGCCACTTTTCAGATATCCTTTGTAGATTGAGATGGAGAAGCATTTATATAGAATCTTATAGTCACTCCCTCACTTCTTCATTGAGTCAGAGAGGGGCATCATGGGAACAGTTAATGCAAGGCACGACGTGCTCATATATTCACAGGACAGGCACCTGATGGATTTTCTAAAGGTGGGGAGCATGTCATCCTCTTCAGAGGATATACAATGGTACTGGTTTCAGTTCAGGAAGAAGTGTTGAGGGATTTTTACATACCCTTAAAGAGGTACATCCTGGAATGGTGAAGATGTACCAAGATCTCTGATGACAGCAGTGGTGGCCGGGAATGAAGAAGGCATTAGCATAGTTTTTTTCTTGGTGCCTCACTTGTTAGTAAGTGAAGGCGGAGAATCAGGTTCCAGTAGGTTTGGTTCAACCTTTAGAGGTCCCAGAGTTAAAGCAGGATGGGATATCCATGGAATTAGTGACAGGACATCCATGTACATCAAGAGGTCATGACTCTATCTGGGTGATCTTCGACCGACTCACCAAGTTGTCCCACATCCTACTGATCAGAGAGCAGGGTTTTTTGGAGAGCTTGGGATGCCTCAATATTCAAGAGATTGTGCGGCTACATGGAATACCTTCGATTATGGTCTCTGATCATGATGTGTGTTTTACTTCCCAGCTATGGAAGGGGTTGCATGAGGCTTTGTGACACAAATTCGTTAGAGCATCACCTTCCAGCCTCAAACAGATAACTAGACTGAGCTGACCATTTAGACCCTCAAGGACACGCTATGTGCTTGTGTCTGCGACTTCGATCGCATCTAGGAGGATCACATTCCATTGGTGGAGTTTTCATACAACAACATCTATCACTCCACCATTGGAATGGAACCATTTGAGGTGTTATACAGATGACCTTGTAGATCACCTTTGTGGTGGACTGGCCCAAGGGAGTCACCAATGGTGGGACCAGAGAAGGTTCGAGCTACCACAGAGAAGGTGCAGATCATCGAAGAGTGAATTAAGACTACACAGAGCAGGTAGAAGTCGTATGCTAATAGGAGACGAAGGCCTCTTGAGTTCTATGATGGAAACCACATATTTCTATGGGTCTAACATTGATGAGGTCTATAATGATTTGGACAAGGCTGAAATTTATCTAGAAGATTTATCAGACATTTTCAGGTCCTTAGCAGACATGGTGAGGTGGAATACCACTTAGATCAACCACCTCAGTTGCATCGGGTGCACGACATCTTCCACGTATCCTAGTTGAGGAGATAAGTGCATGACATTTCTCAAATAATCATCCATAGCGAGATGGACGTCGACGATGGGCCGACTTTTATAGAGGTTCTAGTAGAGATTGTGGATCTTAAGGAGTGGGTTCTTCATGGACGGTCGAAACCACTGCTGCACATTCGCTGGTTGCATGCGATCCTCCAGGAGAGCACATGGGTGAAGGAGGCTCAGATGCATTCTCAGTACCCCCTATTATTTACCTATTTTGAGTTGTGGTTTATAGGGATGTAGATCCCTAAGATGGTTAGAATGTAAATCCCTAGAATTTTCAATGTAATTTTTTTTTAAAGAAATGGTAATTTTACAAGTCCGTGAAAATTGACGGCGTGTGATTCTGAGGCCCAGAGTGCCCAGAATGAATTTCTTAACATTATTTTGGGTACGTTTAGTAAATGTGAGGGCATGTTTTTCTAGATTTTGAACCGTTTCATGGAATTGAAATCCAAGGGCACCGTTGAACTCACTGTAATAATATTTTCTTAAAGATAATTTTAGCTCGACATAATATAGTCGAGTGTAATATTTAGTTTTTGGGATTTTCATGTAAGATTAAAATAAATCTAAAATTGAGTGGCATTTTCTATTTTTATTCGCAAATCCCATGTGGGTATTGGGAGGTGGGGTCCACCGGAACTTAACCTCTATGGTGATGTTGAGGTGTGGGGACCACCAGACCTTAACCTCCCATTAGAGGTTATGGTGGTGGTAACAACCTATACCTAACCTCCCATGAGAGGTTATGGTGGTGGGGACCACCTGAGGCCGAAACATATCATCTCCCACAATAAATGAGGGAGAGCCTCTTCAACTCCTCCTATATTAGTTGTTCCAACCATCCTTAGTTAATCTTTCCAAACTTTCGCATTAATTAATTGATCCAACACATCAATAAATTAGATAAACTATTTGAATTTGTGCCAAAAAAAATAATAAAATCATAATCTATTATTTTGGGCTACCAATTCTTTTTGGTGGAATTGGGGAAAGGAAGAAATTGGGAAAAAGCTCTCCAACAAAAACACTCCGCCAATGAAGAACATCAACCACCTTTGACCTTCTTCCTCAGGAATTCTTCCAATGTGAGACATCATTATTTATGGAAAATTGATGACTGTACTACCTTCTTGGGCCAATGAAATCAAGTGAATGAGGTAGGGGTTTATTCTTAAATGTATATCTGTTAGGTCCACAAGGTGGAATACCCTGAGAGGGGGGGTGAATCAGGGAATGACTAATTTCAAATTAAAGGCCGTTCTGATCTTGTTCCACTATTAAGCAAAACACTCTTCTCTCTCTTTCCTATTGCACAACATAAACAGAAAGTAATGAATGCACAGGACACATCAATTTTACTTGGTTCACTGCTAAGGGCTACGTCAAAGGAGTATACGCCGATAGGTTGTCGGTCGTACCAAATTTCACTAAACTTCACAAGCTGTGGATTACAAGGTTTCGATACAGTCACTCTGTCCCAGGCTCACTGCCTTTACAAGATTTAGGGTTAGCTCACCGCTTACCCAAGGGTCACTCCCTATATATATATATATCTCTCTCTCTCTTTGGCTCACTGCTGGTGGAGAGGATCACCTTCTTCCTCTTCCTTTTCTCATTACGTTGGAAAGGATCCACTCAAAGTTTATAGACCTGTAGGTCTCTTCATTTTCATTAAGGAATGCATCCTCTATTGTATGTGGATGCTCTGTTGATGTCCAAACTTTCACCTGTAGATGAATCTCTCTATGCACCGAATGTATTATGAAAAATTCCAAATTCCACGCAGCCCAAAAATCACTGCTGGAAATAAACCTTACTTGGCGTTCAAGTCAATCTCGGCATGAAATTATCAGCGAGCAAGTCACAACTAGCACGCAAGTCCACCTCACACACTTTCACGACACAAGCTTCTTCAATTCCAAACATGCATGACACACTTCCTTTTACGCCCAATCCAACATTAGCGCGCAACAACCAACTGGTGCGCAACTTCTCACACTGGCACGCAAGTCCCACTTGCGTGACACCCAACCACTTGCCCGACCACCACACATGTGCGACAGGAGCTCTGAATCTTCAATGTGTTGATCTCTGGTGAAAAATGAAGAGGGGTGGTCCAGTATTTATAGGAAAATTGACCACCCTACACGACGGGGTGAAAGTCAACCCTCGACGCGCAAGTTTCGGTGCGCAGGTCTCTTCCCATGCAAGTCACTTGTATGACCCCCATCCAAACTGGCGCGAACCACATTCCACTTCCATATTTTGATCTTCTGATATTTAAAAACCATAGGCACGCAAGTTCTCAAGCTTCCAAGGCATCGGCGCGCAAGTCTGTTCATGGCATGCAAGTCACCTGCGTGACACCACCAATACTTGCACGACACTTATCCCATTGCCATATTTTGATGATCTGATCTTGAAAAACATATGGAGCACTAGTTTCCAAGAGTTCATGTACACGGATCGCAAGTCTCTTTGCCAAAATGGAGCCACCTTCTATCTGATCTTTTTATGCCGCCTCCAGATCATCCATTCCTTTGTCGAAGTTCATGAATCAATCATTGATTGTTAACCATAGATCTTGAAATCAATATTCCATCATGAAATCCCCTTTTTCATCAAAATTGTATGTCATGGTTTGTATTTTCTATAATCACAACATAGATGTTCACTTTGTCAACAATCACAATCACCACAAAAATACTTCAATGATGCCTTGAGGGATTTTTCCCAACAATATCCCCCTTTGTGTTTGTTTCCAACTCTTCCATAAAACGATATATCGTTACTTATTCAGCCACTGTTCACCTGTCATGATTCTGATAGTGATCAAAGATTGACTCAACACATACTCTAAGCCCACATGAGCAATGCTCGGCGTGAGAAACAAGATTAAATGAAAAGATAATCAATCAATCATATCATCTCTGACATCTACTGTTGACACCAAACAAAGAATTTTTTTTTTACCAAACTGATACCAATTGTTGGAAATCTTCTCACCATATTCCAAAATCTCACTCTTTCATTTATCATGATCCTCAACTGTCATAATATCTATTCTTTGATCGATCACATCTAGCATCATCATATTTTAAAAATCTCCCCCTTTTTCATTACTCCCCCTATCTGTCTGCTCCACTGGTCAGCTTCTCCCCCTTGAACAATCTCTATTTTATCCCCCTTTTTCAACGAACCCGAAGGTCACTCCTTTGTAGTCTATAACAGATTAAAGAACACATTCAACACATTTGAGAAAACACCTCATACCTCGAGGAGAGGGGGATCACACCAACACGCTTTTAAGTGAGGGGAATTGACTGAACTCCTAGAGCCTGTCGATGCCTTTAAAATGATTCCTTGGGTAAGGCCTTTTTCAGAATATCTACAACCAATAACTCTATAGGCACATACTCCAACTTCATAAGCCCTTGCTCCAATTTCTCCTTGATAAAATTATATTTGATCTCAATGTGCTTTTTCCTTGTGTGATGAACTAGATTTTTGATAAGATTGATAGCACTTGAGTTATCACACTGGATTCTGATCGGAGACTTCACTTCAACTCCCATATCGTCAAGTTTTTGCTTCATCCATAATAATTGTGTGCATTCTTGAGTGGCTTCAATTTACATAGCTTCTGCGGGGCTTAATGAAATGCAATCCTGCTTCTTGCTTAACCAAGCAATATATAGTCCGCCAAGATAGAATGCACATCCAGATGTTGATTTACTGTCATCCGCTGAACCGCCCCAGTCTTCATCAGTATATCCCAATAACTCTATCTGATATTTTTCATTATATGTCATGACTAATTCCATCATGCCCTTGATATACCAATGTATTCTTTTCACTGCGAGCATGTGACTTTCCTTGGGATTACTCTAATATCTCGCTTCTTGGCATGTGGTGAAAACAATATCAGGCCTTTTCACAGTCAAGTACAACAAACATCCAATAATTTTCCTATATTCTATGATATTAACTGCCTTTCCATCCTCATCTTTTGATAATTTCATCCGGGTAGCAACTGGAGTTTTCATCTCCTGGGAATTTTGCATACCAAACCTTCTTAACACATCCTTGTAATATTTGGATTGAGAAATGAATGTTCCATTCCTTAATTGTGTCACCTGTAGACCACAGAAAAATGTTAGCTCTCCATTCATTGACATTTCAAACTCATTTTTCATGAATTCGGAAAACTGTCTGCACTGAGCTTCATCTGATCCACCAAACATTATATCATCGACAAAGAGTAGCACCATCATCCTTTGACTACTATTGTTGTTGAAATACAGATTGTAATCAACTACACCATGCTGGAAACCAAGCTTCTTCAAATACTGATCAAGCCTTTAGTACCATGCTCTTGGTGCTTGTTTCAGCCCATACAACGCCTTCTCTAGCCTAAAAACTTTTTTCTCATCCTCATGAATGAGAAAACCATCTGGCTTCTCAATGTACACCTCATCTTACAGAACCCCATTTAGAAATTTAGATTTTTCATCCATCTGGAACACTTTGAACTTTCTTTACACTACTATGGCCAAAAATAATCTGATTGTCTCCAGCCTTGCAATAGGTGAAAATGTCTCATCTACATCTATTCCCTCTATCTGGGAGTATCTCTTGCACACTAGTCATGCTTTGTTTCGAATCACAGTTCCATATTCATTAATCTTGTAGTGATAGACCCATTTAGTCCCAATGATATTCTTGTCTGTTGGCCTTGAAACAATCCCCAAGGCTGGTTCTTCTCAATTTGATCAAGCTCTTCATTCATAGCCTGAACCCAGTTTTCATCTTCAGCTGCATCAGAAAAACATTTTGGCTCCACCTGAGATAAAAACGATGTTTCCTGTAATGACTTCATTCCTCGAGTCTAAACCAGAGCTGTCTGATCACCAATGATATTATGCCCATCAATTTCATCTCGACTCTTTGGATTCCTGATAGACACAGACTTGACACATTCTTGTTCATCATCAGTATCTTCTTCTGAGTCAACCTCTACCATTTCTACTCCCCCTGTGTCACTTACCTCATCATCACTTTCATCTAAAAAATGTTCACTAGGTCTATGAACATTCTGTTCATTTTATAATATAGTGACATCATTGATCTCAACAATTTTTCCCAGCCTTTTGTTGAAGCATTTATATGCTTTACTTTTCAATAAGTACCCAAGGAATGTCCCCTCATCTCCTCGTGCCTTAAACTTCCTGTGATTTTCTTTCTTAAGAATGAAACACTTACTTCCAAAGATTTTAAGTTTTTCATTGTTGGATTCTTTCCGTACATTAGTTCATACAGAGTCTTCTGTTGCTTTAGACAAAATATATACCTGTATGAAACATAGAACGATGTCAAAACTACTTCCTTCCAAATTTTCTCTGGTAGGTCTTTATCAATAAGCATCGTTCTGGCCATGTTGTTGATGATCCGATTTCTCTTTTCAACCACTCCATTCTGTTGGGGAGTTTTCACTAATGGAACTTGATGCCTTATTCTGTGTTTCTCGAGGTAGTCTTCGACTTGAATGTTTGTGAATTCTATACCATTATCCATATGAAACTTCAGAATTTTCTACAAAAGAATTCTTTCTGATTCCCTCCTATACTGCTTGATTAAACTAAACACCTCTGTCTTATGGGTAATGACAAATCCCCAAGCCATTCTGCTATAATCATCAATGAAAAGCACATAGTACCTTTTTCCATTTATGGTTCATGGTGAGATAGGTCCACATATATCAGCATGCACCAATTCAAGCACTCTGGTTGATTTCTATTCCTTTAGCCTATATGTCTTTCTGATGATCTCCCTTGTTGACAAGCATCACATGTATGAGTATGATCACGTGATAGTTTAAGAAGGTCTCTACCAGTATCACATTTTACCGAATATTCCAAGGATGGATTACATAGGTGACCAAGTCGTTAATGCCATATCTTGTTTTTTTCCTCTCTGGATAAAAGGCACAAATCTTCTTCCCCACTTACAAGGTAATGGTTTTACTTTTCCCTTTTTCCTTGTAGAAAAACTTCTCCATCTTTTGCGTTCACAACATACATCTTCTTAGTAAATCGAATAGAGTGCCCAGAGTCACATAATTGACTGACACTGAGTAAGTTATGACTATGCCCCTCTACTACGAAGACATTGGCACGTCTTATTTCTTTTCCCCCAAATTTGGCCTTTCCGGAACCAACAATATTCATCCCTTAATAATTCCCAAACTTGACAACTCCTTCGTTGTCATATTTTATGTCTGTAATTAGATCCTTGTTCCCTTTCATATGGTATGTGAAACCACTTTCAAAGATCCATATTCCTGAATGATCTGAAGCATTAAGGGCAATTTCTACAACTACTGCCTTTTCTTCTTTCTTCTTCTTGGTCCAAACATTTGCCTTCCCACTCGGCATAGATTGAAACTTCTGTTCTTTCTCAGAGTATGATGTACCAGCTTCATCTTGCATAGTTGAAAATCTATTCTGCATTTTTAACTCACCTGTGGGATTATTGATCTTCTTCTTGCGAACATTTTGATTATGCTTTGGCTCATTTCTCTGTATGGTCTATGTACAATACCTAGCCATGTGTCCAAATCCTCCACAAAAAAAATAGTGTCCTTCGAAATATGTTCTAGAAAACTGTTCTCTGTTTTGCTGCCACCTCTATTCTTATTGCATTCTATATCTCTTGGAAATGGAACACACATACTGTGAATGTCCCATCTTCCCACAATAATAACACCTGAAATAGGGTGCATTCTTTCGTGTTACTTTAGCACTATGATTTTTTCTTTTGGATCTCTAAATATTCTGATTCTGTTTTGTGCCCAAATCAACCTTCAATTTCGAGATGAGTGCCTGCGGTCTGACATCAACTACCACAGTTTTTTTTCTTCTAATTACCTAAATCAACCTTAGCATTTGAGCTTTCCTGCTCCTTCACTCATGCTGAACTACCAGCCTCCTCTTTCATCTTCTCTATTGTCTGAATGGCCAACTTTTCTGATATCACATTTGGGGTCAAGATTTTTTCAGGATCCTTCATTTTTCATCGCATACTAACCAATTCTTCTTTACGATCTTTGATACATCTGACCTGCTCATTTCCTGTGTTAGTCAATCAATCAATTTCCTTCTTTTGATCCTCAATTTTAAGCTTATGCTCAGTATTATTTTCTAAGCCTTCTGGTGATGGGGATTTTAGTTTTTCAATTTCTTCTAACATCTTAGACTTTTTTTCGTCCATTTGTTGCATATAGAGTTTGGCATCACAAACCACATTAATGGATTTCTTTGTTTTGGATCTCTAAACGTCTATCTCCTCAAGAGTGGCTTCCAATTCTGCTTTCATATCAACTCTCAATTCAATTTCTTCTTCTTCTTAATCATCATCTTCTTCCACTTTCTGAGAACTACCAACAATCTCCACCAAGTCATTTACCTCACAATCTCTGAAATTTTCTATCTCCTCAACCTCTTCATCCTCAGACTCATCTGAACTTTCAAATTCTTGTGAAAGAAGATTCTTCCTCTTGAAGAAATTTATCTTGAATTGTTTCATACCATTCAAAAATGCTGAAGACTTATTCTTGGGAATTTCAACTTCATCTTCATCATTTTCTTCTTGAAACTTTTTGAGGCATCATGCAGCAAGATGACCAACCTTTCCACATAGAAAGCTTGCAAGTGGGATTTTCCCTTTAAACATTCTTCTTCCTCTTTGCAGATTTGAGGAAATGAATGACATCAACTCATCTGTATCTTCTTCTTCCTGTGAATCTTCAATGGTGAGATTTTTCATGGCCTTAAATTCCATCTCTTTGTATTTTCCCTTTTCCACAACCTCATTGTCATCATTCCTCATCTCATACGCAACCAAGGTACTGTACAAGTTTTTTAGTGTCAACTCTTTCGGATCATTAACTTCTAGAACAGAAACTTTCAGATTGAACCGAGGTGGAAGCTTCCTCAAGATGCTCTTTATGATATTTATGTCTTCAATTACTTCACAAGACCTCTCATATCTTCCACAAAAATATTTACCCTGTCAAAGAATGCATCAACAGACTCATTCGGGTTCATCTCCAGATCTACATACTTATTCCACAACACATGCAGCTTTGCCCCTCTGACCTTTGTATCTCCTTAATTTATGTTCAATAGCCTTTCCCACATGGAAGGGGAAGTTTTTAATGACATCTCCTTTGTATAGATAGGATTGTATAGGGCTCCCCTAAGGCATTATTTTCTTTGGAATCTATATCCAACTCTCTACGTTCAGCTTCTGATAATGTGCCACTATTAATATCAGCTGTTATTCCATTCATTGCTGTTGTGAATACATCCATTCCCAAAGATCAGAAGGTGTGTTGCATCTAATTCATTCATAGATGAATGTTGTTCTCATCGATGATCAAAATCCCTTTATGATTGGTGACTTCCATTGAGATAAGTACTAATATCATCCTTTTTTTCTGATACCAATTGTTAGGTCCACAATGCTGAATACCCTGAGAGGGGGGGGGGTGAATCAGGGTATGACTAATTTCAAATTAAAGCCCGTTCTGATCTTGTTTCACTATTAATAAAAACACTCTTCTCTCTCTTTCCTGTTTCACAATATAAACAAAAATTAAATCATGCACAGGACACAGAAAATTTACTTAGTTCATCGCTAAGGGCTACGTCCATGGAGCATACGCCGACAGGTTGTCAGTCATACCGAATTCCATTAAACATCACTAGCTTTGGATTATAAGGTTTGGGTATCGCCACTCTATCACAGGCTCACTACCTTTACAAGATTTAGGGCCATCTCACTACTTTCCCAAGGGTCACTCCCTGTTTCTCTCTCTCTAGCTCAATGCCAGTGGAGAGGATCACCTTATTTCTCTTCCTTTGCTCACTATGTTAGAAAGGATCCAGTCCCAGTTTATAGACCTGTAGGTATCTTCATTTTCATGAATGAATGCATCCACTATTGTATGTGGATTCTATGTTGAAGTCCAAACTTTCACTCGTAGATGAATCTCTCTTTTCACCAAATATATCGGGAAAACTTCCTACATCCACACAGCCCGAAAATCACTGCTAGAAATAAACCTTACTTGGCGCGCAAGTCAATCTCGGCACGCAAGTATCGGCGCGAAAGTCACAACTGGTGTGCACGTCCACCTCACAAACTTGCGCGACACAAGCTTCCTCAACTCCAAACCTGCACGAAACACTTCCTTTTATGCCCAATCCAACATTGGTGTGCAACAACCAACTGGCCCGCAACTTCTCACACTAGCACGCAAGTCCCACTTGTGTGACACCCGACCACTTACGCGACCACCACACCTATTTGATGGAAGCTTTGAATCTTAAAAGTGTTGAACTCTAGTGAAGAATGAAGAGGGTTGGTCCATTATTTATAGGCAAATTTATCACCCTGTGCAATGGTGCGCAAGTCAACCCTCAGCGCGGAAGTCTCGGCGTGTAGGTCTCTTCCCCTGCAAGTCACTTGCGTGACCCACTTCCAAACTTGGGATAACCTCTTTCCTTTTCCATATTTTGATCTTCTGATCTTGAAAAACCATATGCATGCAAGTTCTCATGCTTCCAAAACATCGGCGTGCAAGTCACCTGTGCGACACCACCAATACATGCGCGACAATTATCCCTTTGCCATATTTTGATGATCTGATCTTGAAAAACATATGGCACGTAAGTTTCCAAGCCTTCATGTACACGGCACACAAGTCTCTTTTCCAAAAACCACTTTTCTTCATTTGTCGATTTTCAAGCCCAAAAATTTGGAAAACACTGGAAAACGGCACAACCTTGTATATGTTCTTTTCATGCCACCTCCAGATCATCCATTCCTTCGTTGAAGTTCTTGAATCAATCATTGATCCTTAACCATAGCTCTTGAACTCGACATTCCAACATGAAAATCCCCTTTGTCAACAAATTTGTATGTCATGGTCTGTATTTTCATCAATCACAACATAGATGTTCACATTGTCAACAAACACAATCACCTCAAAAATACTTCAATGATGCCTTGAGGGTTTTTTCGCCAACAGTATAACTTTCCATGTACTCCATTATTTTCTTGTGTGGGTTGGGAACAAACAATGTAGAAGATTATAGTTTCACGTTCTTGTTTCATTCTTTGTGAACCACTTTCTATCACTCAAAACGTAGAGGGTGCGGTCCAAACAAACATGGCCCGACCCCTCTGCCCTTCTTCTTTGGTGTATTCATAAAAATCGAGGAAGGCGACGTAGACGACAGAGGCAACAACGTCACCACCCGCGGCCTCACTGTATCATCCCGGCCTACCCGTGGCCTCGATGTGCCGCCCAGGATAACCCGAGGCCTCGCCGTGCTGCCCCAGCCAACTTGTGACCTTGCTGTGCCGCCCCGGACACGTCACGCCTCCGTCTGTGAAGCCGCACCAGCATCCCAGTCAAGCCACACCACCGAGATGAGCCGCACAACCATATGAGGTGAGCCGTGATGCCATCCGCCAAGTCGTTCCACCTTCCGAGCTGAGCCGCACCATCATCCGCCGAGTTGGGCCGCCATCTGATCCAAGCCACACTTCTGTTGAGCTGAGCCGCAATGCTGATCTGAGTGGATCCTCCCTACAAACTGAACTCTCTCTGAACCATGGCTGGGGTGCACCCCTTACGGCCTGTCCACTCTTGTTGTGTCTAGTCCACGCCCTCATGGTCGGTTTGCGCCCTCGTGGTCAGGTCCACCGCCCTCACAGTACCCCTCTGTTAAGCAACCACCACGATACCCTCACAGCCCTCGTGGGCGGGGCTAGACCCAACGGGTTGGGTCAGGACTGGTCAGTCTGAATGGCTCTAACCGGACCCGGGACCACTACGACCCATTTACATTCTCATCGCCATAACTTTGGCACCGGACATCTGTTTGAGGATCCTTCAATGGTGTTGGGATCCTTGGAGGGAGTTAGTATATTGGATAGATACCCCCACAATGTTTTGGATTATGATGGGTAACAGTCAGGTTGGATTGTGCATGAATCCAACTGGCCCCCCATGACTAAAATGCTAATAACACACAGACCAGGCGTCCTATTGACGCTCCATCTATTACGTTGAGACCCCTATGACATGATGGACCTTTGAGACACTTCATTATGGGGATTCGTGGTAGTTTTAGTATCGACTAGTGTCTTGCGGAGCGGATCCTCCCGTAGATGAGTGACCATAGTGCGGGAACCCAGTGCCTGGATGAGACTTGATGACTACTGACCGTTTCGACTCGGAGTGACTCGACAGGCCCATTGGGGAGTGCCTTGGTGACGTGGAAGACTCACATTAGGGAGAACCATGTTGATGCGTAGACCCACATTGGGTAGCACCAATGTGACGCGACAGACCCACATTACTGGATAGGAGGAGTACCTCAACATGCCATGAGGGGGAGATCCTCTGTGTGACGTGGCGGACCCATGGTGGGGAGCACCTCTTTTTGACGTGGCAGACACACGGTACTAGATAGGAGGAGTACCTCAGTAGTCCAACGTTAATGGTAAGCACCTATGTGTGATGTGGCAGGCCCACTATACTCGATAGAGGAGAAGTTCTCCAGTAGCTGAGGTGTTCGACATTGTGACTGGGAATGTTACTTAATACTAACCCTAGAATAAATCCCTGTGTGAGCTAAGTCGGATCCTCTATGTTTTTTTCATGATTGAGATGGATTACTTGATAACATAGGTTTATGTATGGGCATATACCTATGTAATGTTATCTGTTGATTTCATACATTTGTTTTATCCTTGTTTGATTTTGTGAGACCTAGAGGATCTTGGGGACCCAACTAAATATTGTTATACTCACCCCTGCAAGGGCTATTCCCATACCTTGTTGCGTTGGATGTAGAAGACGAACAATGATGACTGAGGCTGAGAGTACCTGGACTGGACGGTACCTGGAGGTGGAACATATGGTGTGTCGGTACACAGAAGAGACTGGTGGATGTGGAGTGTTGAGGAGGCGATCTATACATACCATTCAGGTAGAAACCTCGGAGGATGATCCAGTATTTGTCTCTTCTTTTTCTTCAGTTGTATTGTATAATAGTTGTACTTGTACATTATAGTTGGGCTTGTATTCTAGCACATTTTACATACTTCACTCACTCTATTTATAGTCCGGTTTACTCGTTTTTTTATATTGTTGTGTTCTTGGTTATGTGAGCTTACAGGTTATAAAGGCAATTCCTTCCCAGTTTTAGGGAATACACCTTTCATGCTAGTCACCAGCCCCTGGCCTATAGAAGGCGGGCTTGGGGATAGTCACGACACGGGCCTCAAGGGATGATTCTTGACAATTAGAGCATCCACTTGTTACATTTATCCCATTCTTATTGGAATACTTACTTTATTTCCTAGTAATAGACCCCACGCATAAGAATAAGAATACGGGTGTGCTTGATTGAGTTTCCCTATTACATTTAGAACTGGTACACATAATATCCTTGGACAAGTACCTACTTTTTAATTTATAGAATAGGATAAAGCAAGTGGTATGTGACATTCTCTGTTTACGTACCCATAACATGTTCCTTTTATTAATTTTTATCACTCTATAAGTAAATTAGATGGCCCCATTCTTAAATTATATTACATATATGTATTGGGAATGACACTATGGTTGCTTCTATACTGATATTTAAACCTCACAATATACTCAAGTATCCTTGGTACCAGAGTAGTCCTTATATTTGTAGGATCTATCTTGTTTTTTTATTGATTGTACCTTGGTGTTCGGAGCACTCGACCGAGATGGAGCTCAGGATGCTCTTGGAGACCGCACAAGGGGATTTTTTGTCATTTTTATTTCAATTTTCATATTTTTTAAGCATGTTGTATTCTTTACTAATTTCTATAATGAATCATTATATTCACATGAATTAATTTATTGTATAAAATTGCATTGTCCACTTTTTTCAAGTTATGTGAAATCTATCTTCCTCTACTTTTCCAATTATTATTATTGTTTCTGCTATTGACTATGTTTTATTTTTATACTATCTATTACTCATTGTTAATCGATGTGAAAACTCTTATATATGAGTTAATACCCTCCCAATTGACATACCCTAATCCCATGCGGCAAGTCTTCATCCTCTAGCATTGGGGAGATGTGCCTGATTTCATGTGACCAATAGGTCTGACTATCATTTTCATGGTCTGCTGGGTTGGGACGTTACAAAGTGGTAGTAGATCAAGTTTCCATTCTATATTCGCTTGATAATGATGGGCCCTTATAGGGGGAGGATTATAGAAATCCCACATCAAAGGAGTAGTATCACGAAACACCACTTTATAAGGTGGTGTGGATACCTCTTCCATCATGAGGCCTTTTCTGGGGGCATGAGGGCAATAGAACAGAGAATGAAAACCCATGAGGGATAAGCCCAATGTGGACAATATCATGATCATGGGATAGAAGGGTTCATTACAAAATCATAATCAATGAATGCTATAATTTTTAAACTTATTATATATTATTTCAACAAAGTATCACAATGTCTTAATTGTTATGAAATGTGGAAAACAATTGATGTTTCCTCTAAAGGATCATAAAATTTATGAAAAATGTTGTATTCTATGGATTTTTTAAACCATATTATTTATCTAAGTTAAATACTAATCAAAATGAATAATATATGGAATATATATGTAATGTTTATTATTCTCTCGGAGCTATAATTTATCAATTAGATCAAGCACTGATTGTAATTAAGTTACCACCCTCAAACTGAAATTGGATATCTGTATCTATAAGAAAGTCAGAAATTTTAAAATATTTGACCATTAAATAATTAATTGGAACACTGATTTTGTATGAAGTAGTAATCGATACATATGATGATTATCATAATATATTATATAGGAAAAATAATTCCCTTAAATATAAATCACATAAGCTTGAAGAGAAATCAATAGATGATGTCAAAATCCATAAAGATTTGGGCTGCACCTATTCTGAAATGGAACCGTCTCAATAATACCAAAAATTATTAAAATTATATAATAATAATTGAGGGTTTAAAAACATACATCATAAAATATTATAAATGATATAAATATGTAATATGATATGAATAAAAAAATGATTCATAATAGAAATGATTTTTATAAATTTAATGAAGAAAGAACAATGATGGGAAAAAATTCGAGGAAAATTAATTATGAGAATAAATTGAAATGATCTATGAAAGCTAACTGGTGTTTCATGAATACTCTATTTGGTCTTCCAAATCTGATTTAGAAAAAGGGACAGAAATCGGATTGTGAACATTTACTTTTTGGTTAAGAAAAAAGATGAGGTAAAAACTTATTATTCTATTTTTTTCATCTAATATCTGTTAAATTTTAAAATTATCTTCATATTGTTCAATGATTTCTTAAAAATATGACTCTCTAGTTATAAATAATAAATCAATAAAAAATATGTAAATCATTTTAAGGTGAATAGGATAAAATTCTAAAGCAACCTTATAAATTTAATAACAAAATCATTACATCTACATTAAATAGTATTGTTCATGAAAATAAGAATAATAATTTTAGGATGAGGTATAATCATTCCAAAAAAATTCTAGAATTTTAACTAATGGATAAAAATATATACTAAGACTGTTGGATAAATTTCACTAAAATACAATAATACAGAATATAGAGCATTGTAGAAAAATTAATGTCATATACGAATAATTTTGTGCAGTGTTATAAAAAGTATGTCAGCTTCTATTTTCGAATGGAATGACATTAATCTAAAAATTGTTACTTAATAAATCCTCAAATATGTTGAATTAAAGATAATTTTATTTTCAAAATACATGTCTAAATAATGTGCTATAATATTTTTGAAATAACTGAAATTTAGATACCGAAATCATTACTTGGTGACAAAGCTAGACACATGAATATTTGGGTACCAAAAATAACTTTAGTTTAAATCCAATTTCTATTGAATGACCAAAAGAAATAATATATATATTTTATATAGAAAGTTTATTTTCAATATATATGAGTGGATAACCTTCCAATTTTAATACACTAGAAAAACCGGAATGAGGACAAGTCATCATTAGAGACAATTATAATTGGAATGTAATTATGGTTGGATAATTTGGTGATCCAAAGATAATTTCTATCAACAAAGTGTATTATATAGAATGGAAAAATAAAAATATGATATGTATCTCTCAACAATGTGACGATGGTTTTTATATTTATCTCTATTATAAATATTTCTCTATTCTCATAAATAAATTTCTTAAATTTAGATAACCTAGAAATAGAAATGTTTCTACTTTGGATGTTAATTATCGATGTTAAAAATTGAATTTTTTTATAGTTGAGACAAATTAGTCATGGATATTCCATATAATAAGTGAAAAAAGTAATATTTTGTAAAAGAAATAAAATTTCTAAAACCTATTAATATATAATTTTTATATTCTTAAATTTGATATTGAATGATTCTATGATGCATGATAATTTGGAAAACATCAAAAATCTTCCTTCAAATAAAATTATAATTTTGAAACATCTAAACGATTAAAACATATTCTCATGTACTTTTTTGGACCATCAAGGGTAGAATGATTTGTTAGAAAAATATTTGTTCTTTTCTTATTTTCTCTTTTTTCAATATTTACATGGGCTTATATTCTCAATATCAAAAGTTAAGAATTTATTATTTTTTATAGTTTTTATAAAATCATTTATAATGGAAATGTTTTTAAAATAATATTATAAGAATTTATCATGGTAGAGAATTTGAGAATCGTGAATTTAATTCTTTTTTCTTAGACATATAAAATAAAAATACATTATCTTCTCCATGAACACCACAACAGAATGAAAATATTGAAACAAATAATAGAAATAGTCAAGATATGGAAATTATTTTGCTAAATGAATATAGATTTCATCCCCATTTTTGGCACAATGTGTAAGCACAACATTCTATATATACAATTGAGTTCTAGGAAGAACACTTATTAAAATTAAACACTCTAAACATAGGAATAAAAAACAATAAAAAATAATTACATTTAATGTATTTTGATGCAAGATGTATATCATGAATACTATAGATAGCATATGTAAGTTTGATTCAAATGCTGACAGTGGAACCATTATTGTACAATATAATACTAATAAAACCAATAGAATGTATAATAACTTTTCATGAATTGTTGAATAATTGGCCCATATAAATTTTGATGAAGGTAACCCTTTTTAAAAATGGTAATATCATATAGATGAAATTTTTACTCTTGAAAATTTGAGGCCTGAATAACCTATGACTGGTTATGAAAATAATATAAATAAAATTAAGTCTACTCTAGAAGATCATGAGAAGGAATAACCTGAAACAATATTTCTTGGAATTTCTAGAATCTTAATGGATCATCCCTTAGAAATATTCATGGGAAATAAGGGCACCAGATTAAGAATAATAAGAAATGTAGGAAACATAGATGAATTATCTGCCTTTCTATAATAATTAGAACTATAGACTATTGATGATTCATTAAATTATGAAATATAGTTGTTGGATATGAAATAATTACATAATAAATTCAGCTTAAAAATTGTTGTGGAATTAGATGACAGACAAACCAATTTCTATTAATTGTAAACAAATGGGTTTTTGGAATAAATGGGATGACCAAGGGATAATTAACACAAATAAAGATACATTATTTAAAAAATTATATAATCAAGAAGAAGTGATAAGGTATGATGAAACCACTGTACATATTGCTGGATTGGTGGTAATTAAAATTATGATGGCTTATGTATCTCATATGACATTAAATTATATCAAATGAATGTTATTTTTTTAAAACTGATATTTAATAGAGGAAAATTATATTAATAAACCATCAGGTACAGAAACCCCTCATCTACCAGATTAAATTTTTAAACATGATAAAGATATTTAGGGACTTAGACAAGAACTTATATCCTAGTATAAATGATCAATATCATTTTTATTGGAAAAAGTATTTGTAGTAGGATTATATCTTACTGGTAGAATACCATAGATAATGATTGATTTTTGTTTATGAACTATATTTTTGTTAAAGACAAAACAATATCATATTACCACCCATAAATACAACATATATTGAAAGGAAATTTTTTTAAATATATACACTTCCCAAATACACATTATTTTAAATTAATTTTTTATTCAAACAATGATTTTGATGGAAATGGATTAGATTGAAAACACATCTGGAACCTATCACTTTTTAGGAAAATATATTGAGATATGATATAGTAATAAACAATATTAAATTTCACTATTAATAGCTGAGGTATAATATATATCTACTCATTGTTGTTTTGAACAAGTGTTGTGGATAAAACACACCTTAAAATACATTAGACTAATATGTATCAATGTACCAATTCAATGTTATAATTCTAGTGTAGTTAATATTTCTAAAAAACCAATAAGTCATTAAAAAATTAAGAATATTGATATTAGTCATCATTTTCAATGAGATAATATTCTCAGAAAAGGAAAATATCTTTATAAATTTCAATTAATGAATATCAACTTCTTAATATTTTTACGAAACCACTTCCCAATAAAAGTAATGATTTTATTAAGGGGGAGTTAACAATATTTAATTTTTAATAAGTGTCTAATAATTTATTTCATCAAATATTTTTATTAACTTTTTTATTTAATTTGTCTACATATATATTACTATATTGATAATATGAAAACAAGAAGTTTATAAATTTTAAAAAATGATCATCAATTAAAAATATAACATTATATTGATTATAGTGTGTAAATTTCCTCAATAAAATTGAACCCCATCGCCCAAAATAATTAGAAAATTATTCCTCTCTCGATCACATACATAGATAATGATTATGAAACTTTTTATCTTCAAAAATTGTCATTTCCCTTTGATATCCTAGAATCGAAACCCTCTAACTTCTGAATCATATAAATGTTTGTGAATAAGAGAGAATATTATGGTGAACCAAGTGACTCATAATTATTTCACAACCTCTTCAAAATGATTTTCCAAGGTATAGATGAGAACTTTGACTGGTCGTACCTGGAAAATCTCTTACTAAAGCAATCCCTCACTATTAAAAATATGGTATTCTAGATAATGAATAATATACAGAATTTTTTTTGATCTAGAACTTAATATGTTTATACAAATTTTTATTTTGGTTTCATTCAAATAGTGGATTTCATGACATCAAGAGTATATGATAGAGAATTTTCCATTTACTCGTTAGAAATGTCAATGAAATTAAAATTACCTTATGAAGGAATATTTAATGTTGATATCTAATCGATTGGAATTCATTAACAATAGATAGAATAATTTATGTCATTTCATTTTGGCTCCAAGAAAATTTAAAAAACTCATTGTTATTGATCATGAGGTTAACCAGAAGTTGATGGTAAAATAAATTCAGTATATAATCCCCACATTAGTTGAATAATTAGAAAATATTCACTATCTTGGAATGTATGTCATTTTTTTGTCAATAGTGATATAAATCTTAACATCTACATGTTTATGATTCAATATCTGAATAACTGCTATCAATTAGGGGTATAAATGTATTTTTATTCATATTGTCTAAAAATTTATCTTATATTTTTTATAAATAATAATATTCAAAATTTATATGTTATAATTAAGTGTCATGATATAGGAAATCTTAATGATGGTATATTAAGAGAATTTGGTTTCTTCTATAGCACAATTAATAAAAAAACTTTTACTTATTGGTTCTAATGGCCAAATACTTGTCAGCAATATTTATTTTCGGGAGAATGGAAGTTGAAATCATTTATATATCTTCAAATGTGAAATGAATAATTTAGAGAATCCATAGTAGAATACGTTTTTCAATCAAAAAATGGATAATATGATATAGTACATATAGTCATGAGGATGTAGAGTCTGAAGAAGTAAACAATGAAGTTTGTATCACTCATCCTAGGAAAATAGATGATGCTACTAATGAGAACCCATATGTGGACACTACTTCATTTAGAGAATAAACTACATTAAGAGTAAGAATCCCCCCTGAGGAACAACAAGCTAACCATAATCTGTAGGATTCACATGTGGTTCATGAGAAATAAATAATTCATTAATTATTAAAGGAAATGGGAAAACTCAAATTTTAGTAGCTGAAACAAATGAAATAGTTGGGAATAAAATTTAATCTACTAATGCACCATAATTTGATAAAACCCATATATAAATAAAGAGAATATATAAGTTCTTGGTAAGATTTATTTTCCTTTTACTGGGAATAACACAAAGAAATAATTTTCATTAACGGAGGAAGCCAAAAAATCATATAACCAGGAATTTGAATCTTCAAATTCCTTGAATCATCAATTAGAATATCGTAGAATTAGTTTTTCATAATAATGTATGTGGAATATTGTTTATAGGATGAGGTGGAATTTGTAAGAAAAAAATTTTATGAAATTAGTAATTCAAATGTTTCATGAGAATAATTCGAATATGTTAAGACTCATCTACTCAATAAATGATAAATTCAATTAACAAAAGATATTTTTATGATTTTCAATAGAAATCGATTGATCAATATGGAAAAATTAATATTTATATAGTCACAAATAAAAAAATTTAGGATTTAATGTTATATTTGTAAATAAATAAGAATTATTAAGGAACACCTATAGTAAATTAATATCCTCTCCCTTTACTTCTCAATAATCCATAGATATAATCATAAGGCTTCAATAAATTACTTCAGTATTATATACAATGAATGATAGGATTCCTTCACTTTAGTGTAATAGGGTACCACTAAATATGCATTAATGAAATAAAAGGGATGATGTTGAGATGTTAAACTCATTTGAATCATGAAATAAAATACATCAAAATCAATTAAGTGATAATCATTCCGAGTTTCATGAAACTGAGGAATGTATGCATGGGTTTTTAATGGTCAATCTGATTGAATGTTTGAATATAGGTCATGACTCATTAATTTTGACAACACAGTTGGATGTCAATCTATCAGAATGGTTTCCAAGATAGATGGACAATTTAAAAGATGGGATTCATACTATTTAAGATTCATGATTACCCAAAACATATTTTCAACTACCCACTTGACCTTCTCCCATCTATTCGATTTAAAATTTTCTTATCCAAATTTCAACTTTTAATCATAAATGTACTTTTAATAAAAAATAAATTATTTATTAATTTATTTTATTATTATTACTATTATTTTATACTAACACATTAAATTTTTAATTTTTCTATTAATTTTTAATAAAACAAGTATTTTTAGATATTTTCTAAAATGAATGGTTTTTAATCCATTTTAATATAATTTTTTTTGATATCACAAAATGGGGGAGAAAATTTTGCTAACACAACATTCATGACTCTATCATATAATAAATTATACTATTTAAAATTAATTTTCATCATCTATAATCTCTACATGTTTTTGAATATTTTATTTCAATTTTTTTTCCAAATTCAATATATTATTTGTAATTTTATGGTTTTTATAATAAAAAAGGGTGAGATTTTTGGTCAGGTATTATATCAACAATATTGTATACATATTACTGATTTTGATGCAAACAAATACACTTTTCTATCTATTTAATAATGTAACATTTAGTATTTTTAGTAATATATTTATAACGAATAATATCATATTTATGATTTATAATATTTTAAATGTTTTATGAATTTTTATAAATAGTATTTATATAACATTATTCATACCCAATGTGTTCAATTAAAATCATAGCGTAAGGTTCAAGAACCCTTTATATGAGATAACATTTACAGATCATATACTAAATGATGTTGAAAAATTATTGTTTATCAACCCTAAATTTGGATGAAATACTAGAGTTTATAGAGGGATTGTATGGATACAAAATGATTTATATGTAAGGAAACCTACATTTTTTGAAAAAATTCTATTGTTCCTCAAACCTACATTTTAGTAAACCAAATTTTTTAAAACCCAAAATTTGGAATTTTTTAATCATAAGTTGAAACCATATGTTTGCCTATTCATAGAGGGAGTTTAAATTAAATATATTTTTCATGATTTATTCTACATTCTTGATAGACGTACATATTTTTTATAGCTATTTTATGACCAATTAAGAGGCTCATATTCAATGGAAAAAATCATTATTATTTCTTTGGAATGTTAAAATTATATTGAATGATTTAATTTGGAATTATTGTTATAAATTATGTGTTTTTATTAAATTCTCATGAATGATTGAAATCAAATATTCCTATATAAAATAATATTAATTTTACATTATTTATAACTGTATATATACAGTATTTTTTTGAACACAATTATTATGTGAAGAAACAAAAGATTTAGTGACTCTTTTATTTATTAAGAAGCCACACTTCATATATATAAATACTTCAATCACATCAGATTTTGTAATCCATTCCTTTTGTTCATTGATTCCATCATTAAATATCACATACAACCAAGATCACTTAAAAGCTGTTATTTATTCATGAAATTTATCTTGGAAGAATAAGATTCATATTATTCTAATTTTTGATGCAACTATGACCTCGAACATGTCAATTTAATCAAATTATATTCATTTTAATTATAAGAGTCTATGCTACATGGACTTCATCATGGAATAGTTTTAGATTCTCAGACTAAGTTGTGGAGAAACTCGTTCCTAGTAAAAGAACAAGAAGTGTATATAAATCCTTATTATAAAAGTTTCCAACTATCAGAACTTATATGTGAAGCTCTTATGATAAGAGGACCATTCTAGTGAAAATCACCATGCTTGTCGAGGGGGCATTGGTGGAGTGGATAGTGGGATCTTTGTCCACAAAGCCACATTCAAAATTTTTGTTTTCCTCATTACTGTTTATCCAAAAATCAAATTAATTATATAAGATAACATGTATATCATCAATAAATAAAAATAAAGATAATGGTCATAATCAATCATGATTATAAGAAAAATACAATTCACTCACCTATTGTGTAACATTGTATTATTCTGACCTAATAGTAATATCTTTATTAAAAAAGACAAAACTGCGAGATAAGGAAGTTATGATAAGTGTATTTAGATAGATAGAGACTACATATAATTTTTATAACATGTGGGATCATAAAGACACTATATTGTAGTGATCAAAGAATCATTGTGTAAGATGTGGTATGAGTCTTCAGAAGTCACGAGAAAAATTTCCAGATGAAGCATACAAGATAGAAATTTGATCAGATGTTTAATTTTATAATAAATTATAAGTAGTAATTTATTTACTATCAGTAAAAAGAAATTGTGAAGAAGAATAAAATCTACTTGAATTAATATAATTTTTTATCAATATATAAAAAAATGAAAAAATATAAAACCATGTGTGTGAACATTCCTAGAGTTACTATGAAATAATGATATATTTTATATTTTTTGGATCACATAAATTTTTTATTGGCCATCATTCTTTTTAATTGTAAGGATAATCCATGATTATTGTAACCACATTAAATTGATTTTTATCTAGTATTTTTTATAGTCTTGGATCATTTCCAAACATGCATAGGACTGAATACTATGATTATGTAAAAAAACATTTTCATACATTGTTTCTTCTAGACATTATTAATTTATTTTACTTGAAGCATAATCCTGTCTATCTAATTAGAGGAAAATATTTTTAGTTTTTTAGTAAAAGATAAATATACAAGTTTAATAATTCAAACCTCACCCTCTCAGTGATCACATTGATCCTGATTACTCCTTTCACTAAATAATTATATTGTTGCTATGTATATGTTTCTTCTCTTGGGTTTTGAATTTGATATAGTGTTTACTTTTGTGTGTCATTACCCGTCCTTTGGGGCCCATTCTCTGACATACCCTAGTTTGGAAACTTGAGGGCTAGGTGTTATTGACTAGAACTGAAGGAATCAACCTACAATTGGGAGGCATTTTCCTGAGTACATGTATGCACACACACACACAACCAAGTCCAAAAGGTGGAAGAGTAAACATGAATGCAACTAAATAGCCACTGAGTAAAAGTAAAAAGTTTATGTCAAATAGTCCAAAATACGAAACCAATAATTGATAAACTGAAAACATGAATGTAAAAGGAAAACATTGAAATACATCAGCTAGAAACCATGGCTAATGAGTATATGTATACTAGGTTCTAGAAGTGGTGGAAGTACGCCCTGCCTGCCTGGCCTCATTAGGAACCACCGGGTCCTGGGCCATGAAGTCCTCTATCAAGGCGTCGGTCATCTGCACCAGACACCACACGTTCCACTGAAGCTTGTGCAGAGGGGAGTTACAATATATTTATTAGGGACCCCAAATAACTAATTAAGGTCCAAAAAGCAATCCACAGATAAAACCACAAAACATAAGTAGGAAGCATGATCACGACACAAGACAACACACAATGAGTATAATTTATTGAAATATTGTTTGACCATTAGTCATATCTTAGAGCACAATGTGATACTATATAAATAATCCTCAATGAGTTAAATGGGATTTGTGGGTCACACATAAGTCTCTTCTTACTAACCTTGGACTATTGTGGTACTCATCCTGGATTAGTATCGTGGGTATGTTGGGTCAAATAGAAGCCACTTCACACCCTGGGTATATGGGATCACACATAGACACTTCACACCTTGTATGTATTAATGTACTCCCCTTGTTGAGTACCATAGGTCTGCTGGGTCGCATAGATCTGCACCTCAATGGGAGCATGTTTGGTCACAAAGAAGATTCATTCTTCTAGGCCATCATAGCTAATCTACTCAGGGATGATTTTACATAGTATTTAGGTCTCATCCATCCGCACAGTTTATGCACGTAGTGAAGTTGACATCAAGAGAACATATCGAGAAGCCATTAATTGAATTCCAACATCCATGAAATCCTCCATAGTTTATTCAAAAGTTATGTCCAATCATGAGGGTTCTAACGTTGGAAACGACTTTTCAATCATACACATTGTTTGAATGATGTTGGATTTTTCCAAAAAGGGGATGGTTGGGTTTGGGTCTGGTCCAACCTTAGAAGACCGGCCAGACTCGATCTGGGTCCACTTACATGAATCAGATCTGGCCAGGCCTAGGTCCGATTGTGTTTGTCCTGGGTACAGGGCAGTCCAGCCCATTGGGCTACAGGTCCGGCTAGCTGGGGTGGGTCTGGCACCCCCTGCCTCGCAGGTCAATAGTGGGCCCACCTCCACCACCACAGTCAATCAACCAATACATTTTACACACGCAATGTGGTGTAGTGATGTGGTAGTGTGATGCGTATGTGGTTCACCCATGCGGACAGGTTGACACGTCCACCCACCGCCTGCCGCCAACCTGGAGGCCGGTAGATCTTACCACACCACTCTGGCCTAAGCCTTCTATTGCGCATATTCTGGCACGACACCAACAACCCATGGCTTCCACTGTGGTCCACCACCAATGCACTGGTATGTTCTTCCATGGACCATCGAGTTCACTCTGGTGGTTCATTCATCACGGTGCATTCACCTACAGCCTCCTAGGGATGCAATTATCCCTACGATGGCCTCAAATCCACCTTTCCACCACTTTAAAGACATAGTAACGAAGAAATCACAAGACAAAGAAGTATTAGGGGCTTGTTCGTTGTTCGTGTGGGCCCACTCCATCTGCGTTATAAGTTTAGAAAACATTTGGCAAGGATTTTATGTTCTATCACAATTTTATCTCATAATCCTAGTGAAAAAACCCAAGATAGGTACCCTCCCACAAGAAAGAGTGATCCACAGACCAACCTGTTCATGTGGTAATATATTTTTTTCAATAAGAAAAATGAATGAGGAAACAAAAAATAATAAAATATCAAACCTCATTGGAGTTTTTTTTGAAGTGTTCCATCCGCAGGGGGTTCATGTCACACACAAAGTTGTCGGCATTTGTCACCCTCCCATCCCATTCATTGAGGTGTGCAGACGTTGTTAGAGATTCTCTGGAATTTGACATTCAACATTGGAGAGGTTTGTTTTTTGGTTTATCAGAGTAAATTCTTCATTTTATTCCCCAACATGTAATCTAATTAATACGGAAACACATCAGATTTTTTACGATGTGTCACCGCATTATTATGTTGTTTAATTAATGAAAAAGTGTGTCTGTTTCACTCTATTATGTATCATCATTAATGGAGATCAATGTTTCATCATAAGTTCACAATAGTTCCAGTGTTACACCACTCAATATTGAGAAATGAAAATAAAATAATTTTTTATTTTATTTTATTATTTTCCAATTGTTCCGAAAACTATCTTTTTCGATCGACTTCTATCGCTTGATGTTATGTCCATTCTATGAGAATACTACTATTATGAGTTCAACGGTTCCCTCTTATTTTTTATCTAAGAATAATTTTTATAGTTATATAACCCCACTATCCTGTTTATTTAAAAAAACAAAAAATAATGTTTAAAATTATTTTCATGCCTCACCGGACCTTGGAATTATGTTTCGTCAAAGCGTCTAGTCTAAAAATAATTCCATATATTTTAAAAATAAAAATTACATGGTAATTATGGAACAATACATAACTACCCCCTTTTTGGGATCCATGTCCTCGTAATCCAAAACAAGTCTAATCAAAAAAATAGGGGTATAGATAATGAATCTGGGCCTGCTGCTCCCATTTCTCTCTTAAATATTCTTGTGCTTCAGTTGAATGTACACTAAAGGAATCATTCGTCCAGAAAGGTCCCAATTTTTTGGAACCTCTATCTTCAATGGTAGATCCACAAACATCACCCCATCATCAATTTCCAGCTTTCCCTAGTCGATGGGGTGCAATGGGTCTTTCACATTCCTCCTCAACTAAAACAAGGGAAAAACATCGTCCACCTGGTGCATCTATGGGAGATGATCTAAGAGGTACACCACCTCACCAACTCTACTCTGAATCTAAAAAATTTCATTAAACCTATGAGATAACTTTCTGCCCCTGAAAAATGCCTACAAACCCCATCGGGGTGGGACCCAGATGAACACATGGTATCTCTCCACATACTCCAGGGGTCCCCATATCGTTTCAGCATACGATTGTTTTTCATAATTTGTGTATTCCTAATCCACTTCAGGATGATATGAACCATCTCAATGGTAGCTTGTACCATCTTTGGACAAATTAGTGCGGACACCCTTGGGTCTGTCCAGCATAGAGGTGATATGCAAGTCCCCCCGTACAAGGCCTCAAATGGTGCCAAGACAATGGTGGAGTGATAAGTGTTATTTTATGAAAACTCCACCCTTGGTAGGTGTTCCTCCCAACTATGACCAAAATCTATAATGAAAGCATGAAGCTTGTCCCCTAGTTCTATATGGTCAATTCCACTTGACTATCTCTTAGAGGGTGAAAGGAGGTTCTCAAGCACAACTGAGTCCCAAATTCCTCCTGCAATACCTTTCATAACCAGGATGTAAATTGAGTTTCATGGTATGAGTTGATCGTCAAAGGCACAACGTGGCGATGCACTATCTCCTAGACATAGAGGTGTCCCAATTCCATTACTGATCGCTGCTAACAGATGGGTAGGATGTGAGCCAACTTATTTAGTCAGCCAATGATCACCCAGATGAATCGTGGCCCATGGATGTGTTTGGTAATAAAATAATGATGTCTATCGAGATACTATCCCAATTCCACTTTGGTACCACAAGTGGTTGGTCCAACTCTGTTGGAACTTGATGCTCAGTCTTCCATTGCTGACAAGTAAGGCATCATGAGTTGATCTCTGCCACCACTTTCTTTATCCCTAACTATTGGTACTAACGTCAGAGGTCCTAGTACATCATCACCACACCATGATATACCACCAATGGGGACATATCAAACTCCTTAAACACCTCCTAATACAATGTCAATGGTATATATGATGCACCCTTTGAAAAGGATGATATACTCCCCACCTACCAATAGTCCATCATGATCCTACCCCAAGGATAACAGAGCACGTCGAGCCTCATAGTCAACATCTAACTATTGTGATTCTTTGAATCATTGAAATAGTGGAGGAGTAATATAAATCAAATGAATATAATAATATCCATTATCTTCCACGAAGGATAACTACATCGTAGTTAGCTGCTCCATCAACTCACTTAGTAGCTGTAAACCCATCCTCTTAATGAGCATATCTTCCACCACGTTCCTCTTCCCAAGAGTATAGACTATAATGATGTCATAGACATTGAGGAACTATTGACATCATTGTTGTCTCGTGTTGATTCCCTTCTGGGTGAATATATACCTCATAATCTTTTTTCGGAGAAGATGGTAAACTGTTCACCCATCAAGTACAGTTTCCATATCAATAAGGAAAAGAGAACTTCCACTAAATCATGGTCATGGGTCTCATAGTTCATCTACTTTTTCATTTACTGTTGTGATTCATAGGCTATTATTGTTCATTCCTGCATCAATACACAACCTAGTATAGTCCCTGATTTTTTTAAGAAGTCTCCATACTCAATGCCCTCTTCTGGTACTCTCATGATAGGGGAACTTTTCAGTCTCTACCTTAGCTCCTAGAAACTTTTCTTGGACTTCCCCATCCACAATATGTGTTATAACATATATATTGATGGCCTATAAGGGTGATGCTTCTCTAGAAAATTAGGGCACGAACCTTCGATATTGTCCATCCAACCCGAAGAAACTCCATACATAAATCACACTCTTATACGGATCACATGGATGAAATGCCACTATCCGCACCAGATCCACTGCAACATAAGCCTACGAAATGACATGTCCCAGAATGTGGACCTCTAGAATCTACAACTGGTGCTTCTAGAGTATATCGTACAGATAGTATTATAATTTTGTATCAAAAACTATCTTCTGGTGTCTAGCATGCTCCTCGTCTGACGCCAAGTACACCTAGAGGTCATCAATAAAGGACACCATGAAATGATCATTGGTAAGGCTGTAAGTTCCAGTTCATTACTCCAATTAATTTTGATGGGGAATTGGAAATTCCAAAAGGCATCACCAAAAAATCATAGTGCCTTTACCAACATCTAAGTTTTCTCTTCATTACATCCTCATATCGTACCCAAAGCTGTTGGTAGCCTGGTCTGAGGTCGATCTTCAATAGCCACCCTACTCTCCTTAGCTATTCAAAGAGTTCATCAATCCTTATTAGTGGATAAAAAATATTCACAGTAACCTATTTTAGGTGCAGGGAGTCCACAAATATCTTCAAACCCCAATCTTCCTTTTAAAAAAATTAGGGATTCTAATGGGGAAATAATGGTCCAAAAGAAGCACTTGTCCTGTAATTCCTTCAACTATACACTCAATTCACAAACCCTAAAGGGATCCATCCGATATGCCGATGTGGATATCAATTCCATCCTTAGGTACAGGTCGATGCCAAAGTTTTCCTCCCTATGAAGAGGTAGTCCGAGAACATCATCAATAAAGACATCATCATATACATCCAAAACTATAGGAAGGATTAGTCTCCTCTCGTCCACTACACTGAGGGTGATGCTAGACAACTAGTGAGTGATTGGATTCACCCTCTTCTGAGAAAATCAGGCATGTGCTAAAAAAAATTCCCTTCATGCAACTAAAGGAAAACATATTCTAATCCTTGCGGACACACTCTACTTTGCACCAAAGGTAGTTGATCTGAGCATAGACTATAGATAACCAGTCCATACCCATGATGACATTTTAATGATTTTACAGCGCTACAAGGAGAACTTAGTTGATGATCTTTCTTCCTAGACTTAGCTCACACTATTGAAAATAGTGTGTAATTATTGCATCTTATACCGTAGGAGTCTATAATTGTAAAGATCTAGCCAAATGATCCACCACATAAATCAAGCCACGAACAAGGTCCATGTAAAGGAAAGAGTGATTGGAATCTATGTCTATTAGAAATGATGATAAAGTTTATAAGACACATATCATACCTGTAATCATCTCAGGAGCACTATGGAAATACGTATCTATTGCCTAAAGTTGGCCTCACCCATATCTGTTAGCTCACTGAGCCCATGGTTGACTACCTTGGGGTGGTGGTGGTATCATCTCAAATTGGCATCAACCAACTTTTAATCAGACTACACCCCTACCACATCTTCCACCCTGTAGACCTCCTCGCTCGAACCTTTGTTTCTAACATGTTGGTCCCTCAACTATATGAAGATCATATGTTTGGTTGGTCGGGATGTACGAGCCATGTGTCCCTACCCGCTGCACGAGAAGCACAACCTGGTTCCCAACTGACTCCCTCTTCTATGGGTTCCCCTCACCAAAAATCCCATGTCCTGTGGTCATCACTAGAAAGATTTTACCCCATAGTGCTCCACTTCTATTGCCAACTTCTCACCACTAACGACTCTGCAACGTGATGGTTGTCGGTGGCTCCGGATATTTGTTCCTCCTCTGTTAGGATGCTCTCTACAATAATGTCTTTCTCTAGCACTACATCATGAGTGGGGATGCTGAGAGACACTAGGAATGCCTTGATCTCCCATCTGAATCCCTTTTCAGAGTACTATGACCTGAATAAAGGGTCCCACACCATGTGTGTTGAGTAGCGATATAGGTATCTAAACTACAAAGACTACTAAGCCACTAGTAGGATTATCTCTTATAGGCGAATCAATCCCTATATGTACACTGAGAACATGGTCACTGGGAAGAAATTTTTCAAAAAAATGAATTCCATTGCATCCCAAGAGAGTGTAGAATCACCATGAGAATGAATATTCATACCCCACCATCTCCCTACAGAGCCTTGAAGAATAATCATAGCTGAGATCTCTATCTCGTCCTGTGACAACCTCACTAAGCGAAAGTCCCATGTCACGACATCTAGCCAGTACTCATTGGCTGGAGGATTCATCTCTCCCCTGAACCTGGGAAGTCTCTATCTCTAGAACACATGCAAGGAGATGAGCCTATGTGATTATTCTACTGATAACATGTAATGCCTTGGAAATTCCCTGTTAATCTTTTATTATATTGAATTATTTCCAGACCACACACTCTAACGACATGTCATTTAATGGCCCGAAGAGCCTGGAACTGAATTTTGAACTTTTTATAAAGTACAAAAAATAAACATGTTAATGGGTTTTCCTAAAATTCAAAATGATTCATAGATCGAAAATGAGAGGGAACCATTGAATTTAGAATTCCAAGATTCACCAAGACTTAACATCAAATGAAAATTTTTAAATAGACATGTAAATATTTGTATTTTTTGACAATTAATAAAAATAACATTAAAAGGATACTTTAATTTAATATATCATCTGTTGAGTGGAAGAAGATGATGCAATGGTGTAGTGATGTGGTAACGATGTGGAGAATTAATGGATATCATTAATGGATCGTGTGATCGAAGCGTAACATCTCTTTAAGGATGCCTAACAGAGATTCAGTTACATAAATGAAATAGTGTATCAATTTGATGTCACTACGTAACAAAAACACTGGGACATGTTTCCCATTTATTTTGGTTGACACATTGGTGGAACATAGAATTAAACGTCAAGGATTATTTGATGAACCACTAACAACCATCTAATATATTGAAGAACAAAAAACATCAACTAACATGAAACACCTTTGATGCGTCTTGAAGAATGGAGCGGGAAAAGACAAACGACATCGATGTCCAAGAACCTCTAGGATGTAACATGGTATAAATGATTATAAAATATCTAGGGGCTTAATTTGGGCATTTTATTCACCATTAATATTCTAGAAATGATGAAAGTGGATCAACCCATGAATAGTTTGATCTATGAATCGTGCAATTATGTGGGAGGGTAACTTAATGTTGGGAATTTTGTTATTCGGGAATTGAAATTATCATTTTTTTTATTAAAATTTTAATCCTCAAACCTCCCATGTTTATAAACTAGTAACAAAGAGGGTGAAGGTCGACATGAACAAGGAGTGAGCATCTCTGCTAAGGGTGTCAATTGTGGTTGCTCCCTTTATGTGGAAGAAAGATGACTTTGGGACCTTTGCGATGAAGAGAGGATTCCCACTATAGTGTAGGAACATGAAGTGTGAAGAACAGAAAACCAGAACAATGACATAGGTAGTGGCCTGCAGCGGCGGCCACAGGCGGAGGACAATGGTGTGCCGGTCTACGTGCTACTAAGATAGTATTCCATGGCAGTAGGGTGGCACATCACCTAGCTGGCACGATGAGGATGAACGGATGGCGTTCAGGCTGTCCGGGTGGCTCGGTGAGCCGCGATCTCTCGAACGTGGCCACACAGCCTCATACGTGTATGTCGCTAGCAGAATATGGACATGGTATCATGTCGTAACAAGAACTGGCGGCATACCCCTAGCCCACACGGCAGGAGATAGTCTTTGTGATAGCAGTCTATGCCCCCTTCCTTCTGGTAGGACCTGCGCCCTATGGATGTGACCCATTTCAATAGGCCAAACACCTGCCCAATGGGTCAGGTTGGACTAGACTGGGTCTCTAGGTAACCCAGCATGTGGGACCCTCGGTCAAATGGGGTATGGTCCAATGGGGTCTATTGGGCCTGGACCAATGGCCAGGACTCACCATCTCTACATAGACACGAACCGGTTAAGGTCAAATCATTCGAATTCAACTGGGGATTGTGGGATCCCTAGGTTAGGTTGGTCGAGTCATTTCGACTAGTTCAAACAAGACCTAGACGTAGCTGGCTCATGTTTATTAAAAAACTGATAACCTGTAAACCACACTTCTGATTGATGATCAATTTCGTTTTTCACACCCTCTCAAAATGGCAGATATTTTAGAATTCTTTTTATGATGATTTAGTGTAATTTGAGATGCAACGAAGGGATTGTAGAATGGTTCCCTCAAGCATGTTATGTAAGGAAACATGTGATTTGATGAGATGTAAATACTACTAAACTTAGAATCAATGAGACTTGACAATGTCCTAGTGGGAATAAATTATATGTGACTCTACAGCTCCATGGTGGGATGCAATTATGTGTGACTTTGCATGCCCACAGTACGCGACAAGGAGGAATACCTCAGTTGGCCATGATTAGTGGTAAGCACTTATGACTGACTTTTTTAGGTCCATAGAATGTCATTAAGTGGTGTACCTAAGTAGTTCATGGTTAGTGGGTAGCACTTCAATGTGTCTTGGCTAACCCACTATACTCGATAGAGGAAGAGTTCTCTAGCATCTGAGTTGTTCGATGGTGTGACTGGTGATTTTTCTATCATTACACTAAATATATACCAGGTGTGAGATTCCTTGTTCTTCATGATTTACATTAAGGATTGTTGTGAGGTCATTTCCTTTTATTTTGGGGTCCCTACTGAGTATTTTATTACTCAGCCCTACACAGGCTTTGCCCGCACGTGATGTGTCTTGTGGAGAATATTGGCGTTTCGACATAGACTTTTTTGAACTAGGATCTAGAGGTGATCAGTGATACAAGATGAAAAAAATCTATGACGGTCGACATGGTGGCATATGATCAAGGGGCCACTAGAATTTGGTGGAATGACATTATACTTCTCATTCTATTATATACACTACTCTCACGATCACGTGGGGTTTTCCGTGGATGGAAATCAAAGATTTCTTTTTATAATTTTCATTTTTTAGATCTTTTGATGGGTTTGTATTCTGGGCCACTTATATAAGTTGTACATGTAATCAGACTTGTTTTAGTGATAATTTTTTTCCTTTTTGGTGTGTGAGACTTTTTTGGTTGTGTGTGTGCATATAGGTACTTGGGAAAATTCCTCCCACATGTAGGTGGATGCCTTCGGCACTAATCGCCAACCCCTAGCCATTGAGAGGAAAGCATGGGGTAGTCATGACATGGGTCCCTGTGGATGGGTCATGAAATAGTGGTATCACAACATGGTCAGTCCTACCAAAAAGACTCAGAGTCTTGTTTTTTTTTGGTTTATTTGTGTTATGTGTTTTAAGTTTGAATTTCAGATTCATGGAGTCCAGTGTTGCTGCTGCGGCCGACATATCCGTACAACTGGTTCATGAATTCTGAATTTCATCCTAATACATGAAATAATTTGTTTCAGAAGTTTCTACTAATGTTACATTGAATAATATTTATCTCACCAGGTATAATGTTTTTACTGTGGCCCATATTGATCTATATCGGGATGCCTCCATGCAGATAGAAAGCTATGCTTCCGATACGAGATCATTTGGACAACTCACCTATCTACGAGGTATCTGTTTAGGTACAAGTCCTAGAGATGGCCCACCCAGGTGGTGCACTACTTCTAACACAACATGATTATCAAAATCTACTACCAGAGGTACTGTAAGAGGACATATGCATAATCAGTTCCCTATAAGAGTTTCAGATAAAGATACCTCCTAGGTTTATAGGAGAGATAAATTCTCAGGTCGATGAGGACAAGGTAGAGGTAGTGACAAGGGTCCTCTGCTTAGTCTGGACACATATTGACTAGATGGTGATCTTGGTAGTGACCCTTCTTTAGGACTTTATTGGGAGATAGTGGAGCTTGACCACCCAGACTCACGAAGAGGTGACCCTTACCTAGGCAAACTTCAAGAAGCTTTTCCGAGAGGAGTTTTTCACAGTGACCTTGGCCTCTGTGCACATTTAGGAGATGATTCACCTATAATAGGTCAACTTGATATTTTTTGAGTACTCATCAAGTTTCACTGAGATATCTCGCTACTCGAGAGATATGGTATAATATCTTTCTTCTGTGATTAAGCCTTTGAGAAGTGTCTTAGTTGAGTAATTAAGGTGTCGATGTTGTCTATCAGCATCCCTACTCAGGATGGGGTGCTGGAGCGAGCCCTTATGATAGAACCCCTCTTGGTAGAGTAGGAACCCACAACTAGTACTACCACCAGACACCAGGTGGTTGAGTCCTTAGTAGGAAGCAAACAAAAAATGAAATGTCCCATGTGGGCTAGGTATTTAATAGGATAGCCCCGGACTTAGGGTTGGTAGTGTGGGGCTCCCATATCAGAGGAAGGTAGCCAATAAAAATACATTTCTTCTCATTTAGAGGGTAAGGACACATGGAACATGACTACCATAACTAAAATATAGATGACCAGTAGATGTTTGAGTGCCATACGAAGTAGATAAATAGGTTCGAGTGAGGATGCATGTATGATGGCGGATGTGAAGGGGAGCAGGATAAGAGGCAGGTAGTGGGTGGCGATTTGAGGTGTTAACACCACCAACCCAAGGTGGTCCACCTCGACCTCAGGGAGTGGGTGGATAGGGGTGAGAACTGTTTCAGGAAATATAGGTTTTTTACCATGTCACTCTAGAGATGATAGGAGGTACAATCAGTGACTTCCCCACCCTATATGCAGTTATTATAGACATAGGTGTTTTTCACACATTCCTTTCCACAGATCTCTTTCAGAGTTCGAATATCCTGATGTGGTTTTTTACATAATCCTTACTGATAGACACTCCTATGAAAGGGGATTCGGCGATTAAACACTAGTGCTGACAATGTGGGACCACTCTAGAAGATGAGAGCTATAGCTGGGATCTCTTAGTAGTAGCATCGAGGCGATACAACGTCATCTTGGATTTGTAATTTTTATCCATTGTACATGCATAGATCGAATGTTTTTTGTGTAAAATCAGGTGTGTTAGAGGAAATGGGATTAATTTTTTCTTCATTGACAATAATGAGACACTTGAAATAAATGAAAAAAATTCGTTGGAGGAGGGTGTAGCTGATCACTCACCAGTTTTCAAGCCCCACCCCTCAATGTATCAAATTAGAGGAGTCAATGTCTTCATGTAGTTGTAGATAAGTACGATGATATTTTTTCATGAGGATGTTTTAAGGATATGTCCCCATTAAGAGGTAGACTTCTCCCTCAACCTGTGCCCTAAGGAAACACCAATTTTCACACCATCATATCATATGGCTCTCGCAGAGCTTTGCGAGGTGAGGCTATAGCTAGAAGAATTTCATGGTAAGTGGTTTGTAAGTCCCAGCGTTTCACCATAGGTAGCCCCCTTGATTTTTTCCATAAAGTATGATGAGAGATTTAGGTTGTGCATAGACTTTCAGTGTTTTATCCACATGACTATGAAGAACAAGTCTCCACTTCTAAGAATCGATGATCTCTTCGACTAGCTAAAGGGGGAGATGTGGTTCTCAAAGATAGACCTCAGATCAGGCTATCACCATGTCCATGTACAAGAGGAGGGTGTACCAAAGACAACTTTAATGAGCTGATATGGCCACTATGAGTTCCTAGTGATTCCTTTTGGGATGATTAATGCTCTAGTAGTGTTCATGGGACTAATGAATAGGAAAATCCATCCATACTGTTACTAGTTTGTTGTAGAATTCATTGATGACATCCTGGTGTACTCGATATCAGAGGAGTAATATGCTACACACATGAAGGTAGTCTTGGATACACTCTAAGAGAACTAGATTTATGGAATTCTCTAGAAGTGTTAGTTTTGGATTCATGAAGTACATAATCTGAGACACGTAATCTCAGAGGCTCGAGATCCAGTGGATATGGCAATGATAGAGGCGGTGCTTTCTTGGGAGACGCCCAAGAGTGTGATGGAGGTGAAGAACATCATGGGGTTGGATTATTATTATTAAAGGTTCATTCCCTACTTTCCCAATGTTGATGAAACCTTATCAACTTTGACATGGAAGGGATATCCCATCATGTGGACAGAGAAATGGCAGTAGAGTTTTTAAGAGCTGATGTGAAGACTAACTAGTACACCAATCTTGATACTAGCATAGGAAGTAATTGGGTATATAGTTCAATACGATGTATTAGGAACCAGACTGGGTGGTGTCTTAATGTAGGAGAGAGTAGTGATAACCTATGTCTCATGAATGTTGAGATTGGATGAGAAGAAAAATGCAACCCCTATCTTGGAGATAGAAGTCGTGCATTTTTCCTTGAAGATGTGGCATCACTACATGATGGTTGAACGAGTTACAGTATACTCCAACCATAAGAGTCACATGTATTTCTTCTCTCAGATGGAATGTAACCTGAGACAGCGACAAGGGCAAGAGTTCCTCAATTTCTAGTACATTGATTGTATGAACCTGAATCTTTTTTTCTGGTATGGATCTTGATTCCATGTTTTTGTTTTAGAAAAAGTAAAGAATTTTAAAAAATCATAAGTACATTCTGTATACGTAGGAGTACATGTTGTGAACTGGATGAGTAACGAACATTACATGGCCATGTGGGCTGACCTAGAGACCACCTAATGCAAGGTACGGTTGAGGCATGTACATTGAGTTCGAATACAATGAAGACGTTTTTTAATTTTTATTTTATTTTATAGGTCGGAAGGAGGTCACATCTCATTCCCAAAAGCATCTTCTTCTAACCCAGCCTCATCCATCCACAACCGAGGGTGAAGATTCATCTATAAGCCAACGATCTGTCATCTATTCTCTAAATCAAATGTTGTCTATTGCGTTGGAATCACCTTGGTGAGTTCTTCATTCATCTAGAGCCTCTCATCTTGATATCCCTTCTTTCATGAGATATTCCATGTTGAGTGTTTTTTGGTATATAATTGAAGTTCTAGGTCGATTAAAAGGTTAAGGATCAACTATATCTATCGTACAATGTCAAGGTAGGTGGTTTGTGATTTTCTGTAGTTGAATTTGTATTATATATGAAAAAAGTGTAGAATACTATAGTTTAGAGTATTGCATGTCTTTGAATTTTAACCCTATTGATGCATTGTTTTGTTTGTTTTCTTGGGTAAGGGTTTTGATAATGAATTAAGTTTATCACCTTTCTTATAGATGTTTTTCCCATGTTTACTCAATATTGGTCATTGGGTCTAGAACTACTGGTTAAGGTGTTTTGTTTTCCATGCCTAGTGCAATTAAGATGGTGTTGATATTACAAGACCTGATTGTGATATGATTTTTCATTGTTTAAACAAGTAGTACATGAGATTTACTTTAGCTTTTAGATATCATTTGTTTAGAATTGTATTAAACAGGGCAACGAAAACCTACTATAGTTGGACCATAGGGGGAATTGATGTTGAGGTATTCCCCAAGGTGTTTGTTGTACTTTTCATGTTGCGAGACCATAGGGGGTATTTATGGTGACTGATCCCTCATATTAACTATAGTATACCATTACAAGAGCACATGGCTAATTGATGTTGAGTTCTTCCTCAGAGAGTCTATATTTATCACTAAAACACCACATGGGAAATTGACAATGAGTGCTTCCTCAGAGGGTCTTTGTCTTTGTGAAACCAGATGGGTTAGACTATGAGAACATTCCAAGATGGTTGCTTTAAAATTATTGGTTGAATAATTAATAAATTTAAATGTAGGTTGTTTCAACTGTAGGTCTATTTACTTTTAAGTACTTCCTTTTTTATTAATTAATTTATCATTTTTCCTGTTATATATATACACTGATAGCTAGGCATAAATCTTTGGGGGTGGCCTAGTAGGATTTGTCTCAAATGCTATTTGGGTCATGCTATTAGGCCGAAAAATATTCTATTTTTGCAATTATAGATTAGAGAATGATCCCTTCTACATTAGGTACACGATGGTTGTGGAGCTGGAGAGCATAGGACCAATTTAAGTCTTGAAATGAGGCAAGATATTACTAGTTTTCTTTTTTTACTTTGGTTTAGTATTGTAATAATTGAAAATCCAAAAAATTTAAATATTCAAGGAATATTGACTTTTCCCTGTACATGGGTTAGATACTCTCAAACTCAACTTATTATCAATTACATGTGATCAACCGGGTACGGGGCACCTTTGTGTGGGAGTAGCTAACCCGTGTACAGGGAAAATCTAATATGCCTTGAATGTTTAAATTTTCTAGTTTTGAAATTACTACATTGGTTTAGTACTATTTGGATCACATGTCATGCATTCTTGTTTGTCCCTTTTGGGTGCATTCATGATTGCATTTTTTTTGATATATTTTTTGTTATTTATGCAAACTTTTGTGATATATTTTGTGATAGAATACCTTCTATTTGAAATAGTATTGCTAATATGTAGTGATTATTTCAAATGGAGGCCAAACATTCATCCCTAAGGTGTTATGGGACCTCATGAATCATAATTTGGTTGATCATGTAATTGATTGCACTGTTATATTTTTTATATCCATTAATATGATTCAAGGCTATGATTCGCGGGGAGTATGGGCCACCACGAGTCATAACATGGAATCTTAATGTTAGTTTTTGTGTTTTTATGGGGTTTCAGTGTAGTTTCTCAGGATTATATTCTAAAATACCCATAATAAACTATGTATAATGATTAATAAAATCCATGCATCCTTTTATTTATAAACAAACAACTTTTCTTAATTACACTCTGTGTATTGTATGTACGTGTAGTGTATTCCTTAACCGTGCGACTGGATGTGTGGGCAGAGACACGGGATTGGGAAATGTTTGGTGGAACATTCCATATACTTAGAGTACATTCCATGTTGTAAGGACCATGTACAAAGTTGTGTGACTATTGACATGGGTGTTTAATACAAAAGTGGTATATGCCATGTCTGGGGAAAACATGTCGTGTTGTAGAGACTATGTATTCAGACATGTGACTAATGACATGGGTTGGTAAAATCATTCTTGTATAAGCCTTGTATAGAATAAACATGTTGTGTAGATTTGTTCTAATAGAAACATGTGGTTTATCAGTGTAGAGGTACTCGAGCAGGGGGAAAATTCAAGTACACACTGTGTCACAGAATGAAAACCTCGTGTGTAGCGGTGTTACATGACCTGTTTTGGCTAGATAACACACCCATTTTGAATCCAAATGGAACAAGTTGTGTGGTAAATATACATGTTGTTTATCCATGTTTAAAAAAATTATTTTTTTCTTTAAACTGCTTCTTTTCTACACTTCTATGTTTCTGTACTCAATAATATTGAACTAAGGTGTGTGCTTGACCTTGAAGAGTCATGTCACCAAGAATTCATCTTGTTGTACGACATATAACTGGCACCAATCAAACACCAGACATGGTAGATCAGGGACTACCAGTAGATTATCTAGTATTCCCTATATTGGCACCAACCATTATTCTAGAAACAGGTGTCGATGCTCAGTTCTGAAAATGGTTCATGAGATTCATACAGAACATTTAGGGAGAACCACATACTACCCCATGTATGGAAGATTTGATGTAGGTTATTCATCAATAGAATCCTCCATGTTTCCCATGGGATGGAGGACCTCAGGCATCAGAACAATGGTAATAAGGCATGGTGTCTATCATTGAGAATCTAGACATTCCCACAGATAGAATGTTAAAGATCGATATGTACATGCTTCTACATTCCTCTAATAGATGGTGGAATGTGATATCATATTCGTGATGCCAACAAGTTATGGCTTGGGATGATTTCAAGAAGACCTTCTATGACTACTTTTACATAGATACTTTGAGGGCTGACTATGCCTGAGAGTTCTTTATTTATGACCTGGGTTCACTCTCATTCGTGGAGTATTCTTCCCACTTAACATTGCTGCAGTACTTCACAGCCATTCTAGGTGAGATGAGTTATTTCTGGTGATGATGTTTGAGGATGGTCTTAGGAATGACATCTGATCTTATGTGAACATATTCAAGATGTCATCCATAACATCTATAATCAACCATGCACTTATCATAGATCACAACCTAAAATATTCAAGACTGGTGATACAGGGTGGCTCGGCATCTGAAGTTGGTATTCCTCCATCTGATATCCGGAAGCGTCGTATGAAGCCTACTAGAGGAGATCCGAGTAGGCGAGATACTCCTTCTAGTAGAATGTTTGTCTGATACCAGTGCCGGAATAGTGGGAATGCGAGGCCACATTACCCAAGAGGCCCATTAGAGTGCTGATCTTTCTTCCATATGGGTCATCTTCAGCATTTCTATAAGTTTTTTTTCACTTAGAGCGGGTGATAGGGGTTTTTCTATGACTCCATAGTGAAGAGTAGGACCACCAGTTTCTCATCATCCAAGGAACTAGTGTTCTTCTGATCATTAAGGCTGATTTGGAGGTCATGGTCACAGTGCTCAGATAGAGGGTTTGCAACCTCCATATATTGGATTAGCTCCGGGATCATGGACTGCTTCACATGGTCACGACGCAGGTATGGCTTTTGCACTGGAGTAGACCCAGCATAAGAAGGATCTAGAACACTCTACTGTTTTATGTTTTATTATTTTTGCCTCCGTTTTTTAATATTCCCTTTTTGATATAGGGGATTCCCATAGCATTATATCTATTTTTCTTGTAGAGAGGCTTGGGCTCTATTTCTTTACTTCTGCTGATATCCTGAATTTGGACACTCTGTTGTGGACTAGAATGGAAAGTGTACATCAGTATAATTAGTTAACTCTTGAGGTTGGTGGGTTTCACTTCATGTGGGAGTGTTATGTCTAAGATTTCATATACTATGATTTCATTCTTAGAATGGACTGGTTAGTTCCCTTCCAGGCTATTGTCAGTTAGTATCATTATAGGGTGAGTTTCACATTACCATAGGATAGTTTGTTTCTACATAAGGGAGAATGGGAATTCTAGGTGATCAGAGAAAGAACTGAGCATGATGGGTTGGGAGGATTTACATCCCAGATTGCTAGTTTGTATTTAGATGACCAGGGGACTTCACATATGGACTTTCCTTTAGTGGTGATACATTTAGGGACGTCTTTCCAAACGAATTTTCATGTTAACCTTTGAGGTGAAAGGTAGAATTAATTATTGATCATGTTCTCGGAGTGGTACCAGTGTCAATTAATCCTTATTGGATGGCTACACCAGATTTACAAGAGTTCAAGGAGAAGTTAGAGGAGTAATAGGAAAAGAGATTAATCTGACCTAGTACTTCTCCTTGCTGTTCTCTTGTCCTGTTTTTTGGAGGAGGAGGATGGTACCCTTATACATTTTGTGGATTATCAGAAATGGAACCAGTTGATGGTCAAGAAAAAATATCCCTTACTGAGGATTAATGATCTCTTTGATTAGATTTGAGGACCTCTTTTGTTATGGAAGATTGACTTGGGAACCATTTATCCTCAATTGCATATTAGAACTTCATATATAACTCTTACATTCATTAGGAGTAGGTATGGTCTCTATGGGTATGTGGTTATGTTGTTCAGTGTCATGAATGCACCTATAGTTTTTATGAAACTGTTGAACTGAGTGTTCAATCCATTCTCGGACTCCATTATAGTGGTTTCCATGGTTGATATATTGGTTTACTCTCACACTCAACACGACTATTCCATCCATCTTGAGATAATTTTATGTTCATTAAGAGAGCATCAGTTATATGAAAAGATCTCAAATGCCACTTTTTGATGGACATAATTCACTTTTTCAGTCATGATATCTTAGAGATAGGTGTATCACTAGACCTAGAGAAAGATAGAGTTGCAGTTTTCTGGGAGTAGCTAAAGAATATCTTTGAGCTACAGAGTTTTTAAGGAATGGTTGATTAATACATATATTTTATATAGGACATTTAACTCTTAGATGCACCACTAAAAGTCCTGACTAAGAAGTCTGTGAAGTAGGTATGGAGGATTCATGTGATTCATCCTTCTAGGAGCTGAAAAGGGGGTTGACATCAGCACAAATTGTAGTTTCTACAGAGTAGAGAAAGATTTATACAATTTACTTCGATGCATCAGGTATTGAGAAGGGATCAGTGCTTATACAGGGTTGAATATTCATTGCTTACAGGTCTTGGATAGTGATCCCACATGAGAGGAATTACACGACGCACAATCTTGAATTTTGTGTCGTTGTTCATTCATTAAATTTTCAGAGACATTATATTTTGGGATAGCGTTTTTTTAACTAACCATAAATGTTTCATTATATCTTTACACCATGTGATCTATATTTGAGATAGTGAAGGTGGGTTGAGTAATTTAAGTCCATCGAATTTGAGATTTCCTACATGCATGGTAAAGACAACGAAGTGGCTGAAGAATTGAGCAGGTGGACTCAGATACAGGAAGTTCAAGAGGCTAATAGCGAGTGGTTGCTTATGGAAATATTATCTGAGATACATTTGGAGTAGCATGATAGAGAGGGGAAGGCATTTTTTTCTTCTGTGGATGTTACCTCTACTCTACTTGATTGAGTGTGGTTGAGGAAACTATCAGATTGTAAATGCCTAGCACTACGGGAGATTGTATCGGTAGAGGAACCAATTCTTATATAGACCATAGGAACATATTATATCTCGAGTTTCATTGGTGAGTATGGGTGTTAACAGACATACACGAGGAACTGATGCAGGATTTTCATTCCTCGATTTGGGTATTTCATCATGGTATCAACAAGATGTATCAAGATTTACACCATTAGTATTGGTGGCCCATTATGAAGAAAGATGTTATTGGTTTTTTATGAGGTGTTCCACCTATCATTAGTTGACGGCAGAGAATCAGTGACTAGATAAGATTTTGCAGCAGTTACACATTCCCGAGTGGAAGTGAAATGATGACACGATGGACTTCATGATATGTTTAATCAGGTATCCTCAAGGGAATGATGTAGTTTGGTTTGTCATTGATAGAATCACGAAGGTTGAACACTTCTTACTGATAAAGGAGACCATAAGTTTTGATGAGTTAGGAAAGTTTTCATCCAGGAGACTTTTCTTTTACACGGAGTTCTATGCTCCATCATTTCGGATAGGGATGCTTGTTTTACTTCTCAGTTTTGGCAGGGACTATAGAGGTATATGGGTATACAGGTACTTATGAGTACATTTCACCATCCCCTAAGAGATGGAAATTTTGAGTGTACTCTTTAGGTAATGGAGGACTTGCTTTGTGCACATGTCCAAGATTTTGGATGGTTTTGGTATAAGCACAATATATAAGGCCACATCTTGACAAATTACATAATCTGGAATTGTGTTAATAATTTTCATTGATTATCTTTTCATGTTTAGAGATTTATATAATTATGCCATAACTATAACATTACATCTCAAATGTTACAATGTAGACAATTATAATCAGTATATATTTTTTCATAAAATAAAAACTCTAAACGGAAAATAAGAATTCTTTTCTAGATATAAATCTTCTTGATTTATTCCGTTATTTAAAACTTCCCTATACCATGTGAAAAATATTTCCGAAAACCTAGGATGACCATAAAAATAATAGTAAAGGTTATAAAATAATTAAATAAAACATTATTCCATAAATTCATAAAAAACATATGATCATTAACATACATCATAAAATAATAATTTTTATGAATAACACATATTAATCACAAATCATAAAGTTATCTTTGGGAATCAATAACATACTTAAATTATAACTTTCGCAGCCAGATAGAGAGTAATGTTTGGAATACCAATCACAGTATATTCCATAAATATATTAGGATAAACATTAATGTCTACCTATATCACATAATTCAATGCATTGGAGAGCTATATCGATCAAACCTACACTAGGTTTATCATGGGACTACTCAAATGCATAAAAAATTCCCAAGAACCGTTATATAATAATAACACATGAACATGCATAAAGAAAAGATAACATTCACACATTTCAATAATAATATATCATTAAAAAATATTAACATAATCATTCTATTCTTATAACCATTTTCAATACAACAATATGTAAAAAAGAGTATATCTTATTTATTTTTCATTTAAAAACATCACATCCTATTAAGGAAGCCAAAAAGTAATATAATTCTCACAGTGGGTGAAATGTCATTGCCACAGAGTATGTTAAAAATCATTACTTTTGTCATTTATTAAAATGTTTTGATGAAAAATTATTCCCTTTGAATGAAATGAAATGTCAAGGGGTTTTATACACCATATAGAGTAATGTCATTTATAAATCAAAATCTACCTCAATGTAAGGCCATTGAGATGAAGTCTCTTACCTCATGTCTAACTTGAATTATTCATTATTTAATCTCATGAATAATACAGTAAAGTTAATTTATACATTATTCTGAACATTTTTCATCTTTATTCTTCCCTTTATATCACGTATTACCGCATGGTAAACATTACATAATCATTTAAGTTAATAACTTTCGTTTTTTTGATATTTGGTTCTTGAGTGAGAAATGAAATTCTTATAATTACAAGTTTCCCAGGTGGTCAAAAGTCCATTATCTACATAATTATATTGATGATTTAGATATCATATTTTTCATATTAATTTCTAGTATATATGTATATTTATAATAGTACATAACATTTGGAGATAAGAAATGAAATGCACTGTTCATGGAGATGGTAAGCCATATGTACGCATGAATGATACATTCATTTAAATTTCATTTATTATGGATTTAAAACATAATGATACATAGGTATATTATTATTCCAATATAATATCATATATACTTTCTTTAACTCCATCTTTAATACTTTCCATGTATTGTATGAACGAGTTATGTCACTTTGAGGGTGTGGTAGTCTGCACATCCTCAAATAAATTTATAATATTTACCCATTATGGAAAACATAATGGTATGAAATAAATTAAAAATACATAAGAATATAGACAACATAAATATAATATATATCACATATAAATATAGTTCCATCATAACGGCCACCATGAGAGGTGGTAGGAGATTATTGAACAATCATCGTTTTGTGGGGCAGTAGTTGGCCGTCCAGAGAAACAGTATGTTCATATCCATTAGACTGAGGTGTGTGTATGTGTAGTTAGAATAAATATCATAACAACATAATATTATATTGAAGATACTAGGGATTTTATAAAATATTGGAATAAATAGAGTTTATGGGGTTTGAGAAGGAAAATAAAAAAAATAACATGAGTGAAGACGTTACCTTTAAATCGGGTTACTCCCTTGGGATTGAACCAATAGGTATTATTGAATTTGATTATTCAAAATGTAATTATTCCAGGTGGAAGGGAGAAATTTTTGGAGTTTAATAGAGAAATTAATGGGTAAGAGGTGGGGGCCTTTTATAAGAGGGAGGGGGCTTATTAGGAATGTTCTAAAGTAATATTTTATTATGAAATTATATTTGGTTTAAAAATCACTAAAACTCATAAAATTCAGATATAATTTGAATATAAGTTGAAATAAAATCATCCAATAATAATTTTTTAGGTTTTGGATATTTTTTAATCGTTATAGTCTTTTTATTTAACCATTTTTTACTCTTACTGTGTTATCAACAATTTAAAAATTTGAGAATAAAAAAATTAACCAAAACCTGAAAAATATCTAAATAAAGAGTAAATAATAATCATTTAAACTTATTAAAACAATTTGGCCCATATATTTTTATAATATTTAATAAAATATTTTATATTTTAAAATATTAATTATGTCAATTTTGACACAATTCATATCCTTAAATTTTTTTAAATCCATAACAACATGATTTATTCGAAAAAACATCATTAATACAAAGATAATATGTATCTATCATCCACAAAATTAGTGGATAACATATAAATACAAAATAGCATTTATTTTAACATTTATATTATCATTTATTTGAGTTCTTTATTAATGAAGATATCATGGCATCATCATTGTGTCATAATTAAATTTATTATTTCAATGTCTAATTTTTTTAAATAAAATACAATTATTTAAGAAATCTTTTTATATTTATAATGACTATTTATAGTCTAAATGGTAACATATATAATCCCATATAAAAATTGTTTCAATAAAATATATATGTTTCTGTTACATTTTATTTAACATTAAATTAATCTTTATAAAATGTCATTTTCACTAACAGGTGGCTCCTTGGGTTCCCTAAATTGACCCATGGATTGCCATTGCCAGACATGTATCAAATATTTGATTAGGAAATGATTTAGGATAATTTAATATTGTTATAATATTATTTTTTACCCTTATTTAACATATTTACACTTTAACCAATGTAAATAAATTATTTACCAATGATACTATTCATAATGTCTAAAAATAATAGTTACCTATTTACACATTTTGGACACCCTTATTACGAATAAGTAATCCATATTTCCAAAATCCAAACATAGAATTTGTATCAAGTTATTTAATATTAATTCCCATTGAAAAAACAGAAAATAATGTTTTTATGAAATAATAACGATTAAATGAATATCATTTTTTATGTCCAATTTCAAAGTGAAATTACATAAAATTTCCAAAATTGTATTAAATGGTAAAAATATAATCCAATTAAATTTAAAAAATATAAAAATAACAATATAAATATATAAATAAAATATATTACAATGTAGTTTTCAATTAAAATGCAGTATTTTTCACTATTCATTACAAATTGAACTTTATCAGAAAAATACTAAAAAATTTACCCAAAATAATTTTTTCTTTCCCATATATAAAGAATAAATTTATTTTGTCAAATGAAGAATATAAAAGTGAAATAAATTATATTTAAAAATTTTTTCCATCAAAAGGTTGTAAAAAGACCATTTGAAAATATTAGGGGATTTTCATGCATAAAATCAGATACGTTCTCATTTTAAGCATCTAATTTTTTTTGGATAAATGTAAAAACATTTTAAAAACATGTATAATAATATTGTAGTCATTTTTTTCATTCCAACCCATACAACCTCTTGAAGTTAACCACCATTTAAAATAATATGATATTATTATTTTTCAGTATGACTCACCCATGTGGGAAACATGAGATTTAACAGAAATCCATTGTTACATGTCGGGTATGCCATCAAACATAGCATTCATTTTAAATTAAAAATAATATTTTAATTAAAAAATATTAATAAATATAAAAAGGTCATATTCTTTTTTTACCTAGGATGTTACATCCTTCCCCCCTTTTGGTAATTGGGTCCTCATAATTTTTTTCAATTATCACATAAATGGGGGTATTTATCGCTCAAGGAATTATCATATTCCCACATTGCCTCTTCAACCATATTTTTTTCACAAAACCATTACCTAATAAATTACATTATTCCACAACACTTGCTCTTTTTGGTCAAGAATGTTGATTTTTTGTTCCTCAAAAGAAATATTGTCTTCCAACTAAATAAATTATTGACTCAAAAAATGAGATGTATTTGGCATATAGATTCTCACAATTGAAACATGAAAATATTATATATCAGGGAACAACAAGGAGGTAAATCCATTCTATTGGAAACTGAGCCAACATTCTCTAGGATTTTATATGGACCAATGATCCTCATACTCATATTTCACTTCTTACCAAAACACATCACACATTTTCATAGAGAGACATTGAGAAAGACATGATCACCTACCTCGAAAAACAAATTATCCTTCATACAGGTATATGCATAAATTTTTTGCCTCCCCTAAGATTTTCTCAAGTAATATTGAATCAACTAATCTTTTTTTCCATCTCTTCTACCAATTCTGGTCCCATCAGTTTTCTTTCCCCTACATCATCCCAAAAAATGTAGTTTGATATCGCTTTCCATATAATCCCTCAAAAGGATCCATCTATAAAATGGAAGAAAAATTATTATTATATGAAATTTCAATCAAATATAGATGTTGGTCCTAACTTCCCAGTCAATCCATTAAGAAATCATGTAGCATATCTTCTAATGTATAAAGTTTTCTTTTATACTACCCGTTCGATTGACATTGAAAAGCTATAATAAAATTTAATTCAATACCCAACAACATCTGATGGTCTTTCCAAAAGTTATAAGTAAACCTGAGATCACAATCCGGTACAATGGAGATGGTAACTCCCTTAAAACCTAACTATATTATTAATATATAACCATGAAAGTTGATCTAGAGACAAAATATATCGAATAGGATGAAAATGAGCAGATTTAGTCAATCGATCAATAGTAAAATAGATTGCATTGTTACCATAAGATGTCTTTGGTAATCCCACAAAGAAGTCAATGGATATATTTTTCCATTTCCACTCTTGAACTAGTGAAGGATGAAGCATACCTTTCAGTAACTGCCACTATAATTTAACTTGTTGACAAGTCAAACACTTCACAGTAAAGTAACCAATACCTCTTTTAATTCTATCCCAATTTTAATACTTCTAAATATATATGTACATATTACTAATGCTGGGATGAACTGAAAATGGAGAACTATGACCATCACATAACAACTCATTCTTCAACTGTAAATCAAAAGTCCACATAATCACTTCCCAAATCTCCAAATACAATCATTATCAATGGAAAATTTTGGAAACTTACCCCTCTGAACTAACTCAACATTTTTCTCCAACTCATTGACTTCCTTCCGGCTTGCATAATTCTGTTTTATAAAGATGATTTCACTGACACTTGACACAAAATAGAGGAATTTTATACACCAAAAAAATTTATTCCAATGTTCATAAAATCATTAATCAAAAGATCTTGTTATAAATGTAACATGGTTAATGTTCCATTATATTTTTGACTCAAAGCAATAGGCACTTTATTTCCCTTTCGTGGATGGTAATGAATCATGCAATCCTAATATTTGAATAACTCCATTTATCTCCTATGTGTCATTTTCAATTCATTTTGAGTTATTATATTATTTAAACTTTTGTGGTTAGAATATATTTTAAATTTTACTCCATACCGATGATGCCTGAAAATTTGTAAACAAAAAAATAATAGAATATAATTCTAAGTCAAGTGTAGGGTAATTTATCTCATGAGGTTTTAGTTGATGTGAGGCATAAGCAATTACCTAATCATTATTCATAAGGACCTAACTGATTCCTTTCAACAATGAATCATTGTAGAAATAAAACTCACCATTTCAAGAAGGTAAATATGATACTTGAGCATTCTCCAATCATCATTTCAATATCTGAAAACAATAATCACATTATTTTATTCTAGTTAAACTTAACACCTTTTTTAGTTAACATAATCATTTGGATAGACAACCATGGACAAATATCAATAAACCTTCTATAATACCCTGTCGCACCGTGAAAACTATAGACCTCAGTTATATTTGTCGGTATTTTTCATTCTTCAAAATCATCTATTTTAGTAGGATCAATATTTATTCTTTTTTTCCTACAATGTGTCCATGTAATGAAATTTATTGAATCCAAAATTCATAGATAGTGAATTTCCCTTATAGTTTCTTTTTTTATTTTTTTAAGGACAACCCTTAAATTAAATTAATTCTCTTATTTACTTTTAGAATAAACCAATATATCATCAATAAACACAACCAAAAACTTATCCATGAACTCAGGGAACCTTCTATTCATTAAATCCATGAATATAGGTGGTGGATTGGTAATCTAAAATGACATAAATACAAATAAATAATGGCCATATCAAGTTCGAAGCACTGTCTTCAAAATTTATTCTTCTATTACATTCAACTGATGGAACCCTGACCTTAGGTAAATCCTTGAAAAATACTTAGCTCCCTGGAGCTGATCTAAAAAATCATCAATATGAAGAAAATGATACTTGTTCTTAACAGTGATGTTATTTAATGTTCAATAATATGTTCAAAGTCTCAGTGAACCATCTTTATTTTTAACAAACAAGATAGAAGAACCCAATCGTGATGTGCAAGGTTGAATGAAACCTTTATCTATTAACACATGAAATTTCTTCTAAAACTATAAAAGTTCATTTTGAGACATTTGATAAGGGGGTTTTAAAACTAGCATTGAAACAGGAACTATTTCAACATTAAATTTAACATCCCTATCAGGTACTATACCAAGAAACACATCAAGAAAAACACCGAGATACCCATTTACCACTAGCACACCATTAATCTGAATAGTTCCATGGTTTTCAACCAAATGTTCAATGAAACATTCTCTTCCATATTTAAATAGTTTCTCATCTTCCAAATATGTTATCAAAATTAAGGGTTCATTCTTGTACATAAACTAAAATTCATTCTTGAATGAAATCCCTTTATCTTAGTAGTCAATCTTAGCATGATAAAAAAAATCCAATCCATATCCAAAATAACATCAAAATCTACTAGAGGCAAAGCAATAAGGTTTAAAGGTAAATTATTTATTACACAAATACATGATGGTTCTTATAATTCCTTTTTTTCTTAAGAGTTCTTCATGGTGTTTGTATCATATGTTCAGGATTTATATAATGAGATGGAATTCCCAATTTACTAAAAACATTCTAAGAAATGAATGAGTTTTTTGACATGGAATCAAACAACTCATTATCATAATATGAATAAAAAAATAGTTTACCATATACCACTTCATTTGATGGCACAAAATCTGTTGAAATGGTTGTTAAATATTTCACAACCCCTTTCTTCTTGTAGTCCCACTACATTCCCTCAGTGGTGTTCTTCGTTGGACACTCATTTGTATGATGAATCATTTAATTACACTTAAATCATTTTACTGATTTTAAATAATATTTTTTCATACCATTACAATAATATTTTTCTGTGTAATTTTGAACCTTATTCCACATTTTACCAAATAGGTAGAAATTAGTAGAATTCCAAAGGCATTACCCTGTTTTCTTTATACCAAAATTTTTAAAAACTATAAACTTATTTTTTAAACAATCATAATTTTTTGAATAGTTATTCCCGTTTGTATACAACCTCGAACTCCTATTATGTTTTTTAAAAAAAATGATCATAAAAACTCCATTTCCACCTTCTCTATTCATCAAACAAGTTTTTCATAACTTTTGAATTCACAAAAAGCTAATGCCCATAGATACATTGAATTTTACTCTGAGTAAAATGATTGATTTTACAATAATTATCTCATATAAAATTTGGAGCATAACATACCAGTCGTGTGAAATATTTAATATTTTTTATACGGTTCCACTATTTCATCCTCCTACCTCAATTCGAATGATTAATTTTCCATCCTAATACAAGCCACCTTAGGAAAACATTTCTCCAGAAAACATACATTTGAATTCATCCCAATCAACAAAGTCAATCTATACACTATCATTGTTATTTTTCACCATTGAATTCAACTGATTGGATTCACCTTTAAAATGATAAAATGAAATACTTACCTTTTGATGTTCTGAACAACCCATGATATCAATAATCTTCTCCAGTGATTAACTCCGCCCATCAGCTAGCATAGGGTTAGATTATCCTATGAATGGTGGCGGCTGCTGTCTCATGAATTACTATAATATTGACATGTTCCTCTATTGTAAATCTGACTAATCTCATGCATGGATGCCAATACCATTTATACTCAGATTCAACTATGCCATCACTTCAACAAATTGTTTAGTTCAGATTCTGACCATCATAGGTTGATGATTTGGAAGGGGTTTTTCCTCTTGATGTTGTCCCATCATTGATTACCTATTTCCTTTATAGAAAACCATTCTGAACACAAAAATATACTTGGTGAACCAACATCTTAATCTTCATATGAAATATCATTTCAATATTACCACATATTTATTTATGGATGTTAATTTAACAATATAATAACACCTAAATTTCTCTAAATCGACCTCTAATACTAACTATAAGGCCCCAACATTAAAGATTAAATAATCTTTAATTAAATTAATAATTCACATTAGGGATTTTCAGGTTTGGATGTTTAAATAATTATCCCATAACTATTACATTACATCAAAAATGTTACAAGGTAGAAACTTCTACTTAGAATCCATTTTTTCATAAAAAAAACTCATAAAAACAATAATTTCATTCTTGATATAAATCTTCTTCAAATCTTCTTTTCACTTAGTCTTTTTTATAACCTATGAATAACATTCCAAAAAACACGGTATGAGCATAAAAAGCTCAACAAGTGTAGTAAAATAAAGAATGAAAAAAATTAGTCCATAAATACATACAAAACAGAAGCTCTTAAACATACCTCATGAAATAGTAATATTTAAGAATAAAACATAGTAATGAAAAATAATATAGGTATCTTGTGGCATCTATAACATACTTACATAGAAGCTTTCAAAGACACATTAGTAGTTACATTTGGAATACCTATCATGGTATATTCTTTAAATCTCTTAAGAGAAAGGTTAACATTTACCACTTTAACGTTACCCAATACATAAGAGATCTATCACAGGCTCACCCTCCGTAGGTTAATCATAGAACCACCTATATGTATAAACAATTCCCAAGAACTATAACATAATCATAACACATGAACAAGCATAAAGGAATGATAACATTTCCAAATTGAAATAATAATATTCAATTAAACTATATTTACATAATCAATCCATTCTAAAAAAATTCAATACTAGAATATGTAAAAAGGGTTTGTGGTATTTATTTTCTTTTTAAAAAAATTACTACTTGTTAAGGATGCCAAATATCAAATAATCCTAGTAGCGGTGGAAAATTCGTTGTCACCGTGTATGTTAAAAGGATTCATTCCTTTTCTTAATTTTGTAAAATGATTCATAGAAAGATTATTAAATTTTAATGAAATTAACATTCAAAGGGGTTTATAAACCGAATAAAATAATGTCATGTATAAATCAATATAAGCATCAATGAAAGGATATTGAGAAGAAGTTCTTTACCTCCTGTCTGACATGACTCGTTTGTTCATTAATATCCTAAATAATAATGAAAATTAAATTTATACATTCTTTAGGAACTTTTTCAAGTTTATTATTCCATTTATATCACTTATTACCCATTATAATAATTTAATAGTAATTAATGTTAAAGACAATTATTTTTCAGATATATGGTAGAGCAGTCAAAAATGAACATCTTATAAATAAAAGTAGTCCATATGGTAAAAAAATATATTATCTAAATAATTAATATAATTATTTATATGTAATATATATCATATATATCTAGTATATATATGTATTTATCAAAGTACATAACATTTGGAGATGAGAAATAAAAAGCACAGTTCATTGATACGGTAAACCATACTTAAGCATGAATGCTAATTTTATTTCTATTTCATATGTAATGGAATAAAAACATAATGATATATAGGTATAGTAAAATATATGTAAAATATATTATATACTTTCAATAAATCCATCATTTATATGTTCCATGTATAGAGTGAGCGAGTCATATAACTTTGAAGGTGTAGTAGCCCGCCCTTCCCTAAATGAAATTAACTTATTAACCCATTATTGAAACCATGAAGGTAAGAAATAAATGAAAAATACAGAATAATAGATAAAATATAAATGTAATATATATCACAAAAAAATGAACTTCCATCATAATATCCACCATAAGTGGCAGTAATAGATAAGTGAACAATCGTCATTTCATGAGCCAGTAGTTCACCGTCCAGAAAAGCAGTATGCTGTTATCCAATAAATAGAGGTGTACTGATGTATCGTTAGAATCCTTCCCATAAAAAATCCTAGTATATTGAATATACTTGTGTTGTTTTAAAATAATGTTATAAAGATATTTTAGGGGTTTGGAGAAGAAAAATAAAAGAAAATAACTTGAGAGATGATGTTATTATTAAATCGGGAAACTCACTCTGGTTTGAACAAAATGGATTTATTGAATTGACTTACTCCAAATGTAAGGATTATAGGTGGAATGGAGGGATTTTGGGAGATTATTGAAGTTGATTTTTTTCATGCCAAGGGTCTTGAGAGGTGTGAGTAATTGGTTACAGGTGGTGGCCTTTTATAAAAGGAAAGAGGGGATATTTAAGAATGATTGAAAGTATTATTTTATTTTGATTTTTTTGTTTAAATTTTCAAAAACTCATTAAATTCAAATATAAGATGAATATAAGTATAAATAAAACCATCCAATAAAAATTGGACATATTTTAGATATTTTTTATTCATTATCTTTTTTATTTAACCCTTTCTTACTCATACCAATTTATTAAATATTTAACACTTGGGGAATCAAAATAGTTACTCAATCATCGAAAATATATAATTAGTGAGTCAATAATAATTTTTTAGACATATTATAACCATTTTACAAAATCATATTTTTTTAAATTTATAATATTTAATGAAATATTTTATATTTTAAAATAGGAATTACGTCAATTTTGACACTATTATTATCATCAGTTTTTAAAAAATCCATAATTACATGATTGATTCGAAAAAACATCATTAATAGAAAGATAACATATTCCTATCATCCAAAAAATTAGTGGATGACATCAAAATAACCGAATTACATTTATTTTATCATTTATAATATCATTTATTTGAATTCTTTTATTAATGAAGCAATCACTCCATCATCATTATATCGTAATTAAAATTATTTACTTAATGTCAAACAATTATAAAAAATACATTGATATAGGAAAGTTTTTTATATTTCTAATTAATAGTTATAGTTTAAATGATTACTTATATTACCCTATATAAATATTATTTTACTAAAAAATATATGTTTATGTTACATTTTCCTTCATTTTAAATTGAATTTTATAAAATGTCATTTTCACTTACAAGTGGTTCCATGGGTTAACAAAATAGATCTGAGGATGACTATGTTCGTACATGTATCATCCATTATAATTAGAACATGTATTAGGGTATTTAATATTATTATAATATTATTTTTTAGCCATATTTACCAAATTTACCCTTTAACCAATGTAAATAAAATATTTACTAATGTTACTATTCATAATGCCTAAAAATAAAGGTTACTTTTTTCACACAATTTGAACTTACTGATTATAAATATAGAATATATTTTACAAATTCAAAATACAAAATTTGAATAAAATTATTTAAAATTAATTCTCATTTTCCAAACCAAAAATGGAGTTTTTTTAAAATAATAGCTATCAAAAGATTGACACTTGTTTATTTCCAATTTCAAAGTGATATTACATTCAATAACAAAAATCGGAAAAAATGTAAAAATTATAATCCATTTACACTTTAAAACAAATAATAAGATTATTCTAACTATATAAATAAATTATATTACAAGCTATTTTTGATTTAAAATGCAGTATTTTTCACTATTCATTAAAAAATGGACTTTATCATAAAAATACCAAAAAAATAACACAAAGTAAAATTGGTTTTCCCTCTTATAAAGAAGTTGTTTATTTTTTCAAATGGAAAATATAAAAGTTTCAAAACTATATTTAAAAATAATTCTCTACCAAAAGGTGGTAAAAAATCCTTTTAAAAATATTAAGGTTTTTCATGTTTAAAATCAAATTCATTCTTATTTTAAGCCTCAAAATTTAATTTGATAAATGTAATAACATTTAAAAAACATGTATAATCATACTATAGTTAGTTCTTTTAACTCCCTCAAATAAAATTTCTTGGCGTTAACAATCGTTTAGAATAATATTATATTATCATTTTTCATTATGACTCAGACTTATATTCAACATGAGATTTCAGAGAACCCCATTTTGTGTGTTGAGTACACCATCGAAAATAGAATCCCCATTAAAATAAATTTAATATTTAATTAAAAAATATTATTAAATATGAAAATTTAGTATTCTTTATTTACCTAAGATGTTACAAATTATTCTAGTGGAGTTTTCCTACATTAATCTTTATAAGCTACTATCCAGATGACGTCTTATAAGGAATTGTATGTTAGGACATGCCGATTACACTTGTGTCGGTTGGATGCAGGGGAGATAGATATGCTGGGACTTCATCATATTCAGGAGACCATAGAGCAGGTGGAGTTGGGTCAGAAGAGGAAGGTTATTGCACAGTCACGACAGAAGTCTTATGACAATAGACGAAGATGACCTCTATAGTTTGAGTTTGGATATCATTTCCTCCTACGTGTCACACCAAGGTTGGGAAATAAGAAGATTATAATATAGGTATATCTTTCACTAAGATACGTGGGGATATTTTTTGGTTTTGGAGAGAGTCGGGTCGGTTCCCTATCGATTGCAGTTACTTTAGAGGTACCAGTCTGGGCAAGACGTCTTCCACGTTTCTCAGCAACAACATTACATCTCATATTCGACTCATATTTTTAACCCGAGGATGTTCAGTTGGAGGTGAAATAATTATTTCAGGACCATCCTATCCAGATTTTTGATCCCAGCGCAAAAAATCTATGTGGTTAGTTTGATCCTCTAGTGTAGGTGTTGTGGAAGCACGAACATGTATATGACAAGACTTGGGAGAGAGAGGTTGATGTGTGATCACTATGGCCATAACCATTCAATGTTTCTTCTTTTCCACTTCCTTGTTAGGGAAATTAAAAGATAAATTTCATTAAGGTGGGATGTTTGTAAGATCCCGAATCTTTTTTTAGGTATGGATCTTGATTCCTAGTTTTTTGATAAAAATTAACAAATCGTGAAAATTCATAAGTACACAATGTGTACATTGAAGTACACACCGTGTACCCAGTTGCCACCGGTATCCGTGTACTCGCAGTTACACTGCCAGTACATGGCTGTGTGGGGTAACTTGGAGACCGCCTAAAGCAGGAGTTGGTTGAGGCATATACCGACATGTATATTTTATTAAAATGCCATGAACTTTTTCAGTTAATTGATAGGTTGGACCAAGGGTGATTCTCATACCCAGAACCATCTTTTTCTAACCCTGTCTCGTCTTAGAGTGACTGTGGGTGATGATTCCACTTCGAGCGACTCATCTGACATCCGTTATCCAAATCAAATGTCGTTGATTACATTGGAATTGCCTCGATGATTTCCTCTATCTTCTAGAGCCTCTCCTCATGATTTCAGTTATATCAAGAGATATTCTAGGTATACTTATATTTATATTTTTATAGATCTATGATGTTCTACTTCAATTGAAAGGCTGAGGTTTAACAAAATCGATCATAAAATATCGAGGTATGTGGTTTGTTCCATTCCATTGTTGTATTTGGATTATATTTTCACAAGGTGTGGAATATACAAGTTTAGGGTTTGGAGTGTCTTTTAATTCTATCTATATTGATGAGTTCTTCAGTTGGTTTCTTAGTTAAGGATTTTGAATATTAATTCAGGTTATTTCATTTTTTATGGATGCATTTCCCTTGTTTCATTGTTATTGGTTGTTGGGTCTAGAACTGCATGTTTGGATATTTTTTTCCATGCCTAGTGCTGCTAGGACATAGTTGATATTATATGACATGTTTATGTAATTCATTGTAAATTTTTTTCCAAGTATTATTTGAGATTTTCTTTGGATGAATGATATATTTTGTGCACGATTGTATTACACAGACTGTGAGGACCTGGTTTAGTTAGACCATATGGGGAATTGATGTTGAGGTCTTTCCTTGAGTGACTGTTATACTTTTCACGTTGCGAGACCATATGGGTGATTGATGGTTAGTTCTTCTTTAGGGATTCTATTGTATACCATTACATTACCACAAGGGTAATGAACATTGAGTTCTTCCTCATAATTTTTATGGTTATCCTTAAAAGACCACCGGGGGAATTGATGGTTAGTGATTAATTAAAAATTCTTTGTCTTTTTGAAACCATTGGGGGTAGACAGTCAGAACATTCATAGAGGTTTTCTTGGAATTATTGGATGAATAAGTAATAAATTTCAATGAAGGTAGTTGCAATTGAAGGAATCTTTGCTTTTGAGTAGTTCCATATTTATTACTTGATTCTGAATTTTACTTATTATATACATTAACTGATAGATAGGAACAAATCATTGGGTGGTTTCCTACTGGGATTCATCTCACATCCTGTTTGGGTCATTCTTTTGGTAACAAAATTATTATATTATTACAGGTGTGGATAAGGTAATGATCCCTTTTTATTATGGTACTTGATGGTTGTGGAGGTGGAGAGCATATGAACATGATAAGGCTTGAAATGAAAAAAGAGTTTACTTGTTTTCTTTGTACATTGGTTTAGTACTATAATTCAAACCTCATGAATTGTTTTGATGCTTTCCTAAACATATGTGACCTGCATCATTTATATATCTATTAAATTTATTTATTTAATTTCAGTATTTTGTTGTTACTTTTTGTATGTTAGAAATGTTTTATTTGTTGTTTATTATTGTTATTATGTTGCTTTACTCTTCCAATGAGAGAATAGTTTCCCCACTATCACACCCATGGACCTTGCTACTAGTTGACAGTCTCTAGAATTCTTGTAAATTCACATGATTCCATGTTACCAACCAGGAATGGGGATCCTTTGGGTGGTACCTAGAACAGAGACACTACAATGAGATAGTCGAAACTCTTAGAATGTGGAATGTGGTGGAAGATGCGGACAGTAGGAGGACAAGTTTGCAGCCGCTGCGTTATGTGATAGATCAGTTGGTCGTGATGCATATATCTGTCATGGATGTTGGTGAAGCTTCTTGATTTTATTTTATGACTATTACTCCCCCACTCTTATAGTGTCTTAGGTACGCACAACAGGTGGATGTTGACTAAGAATACAAATGTGCTCATTTATCCTCAAGGTGGGCTCCTAATGGATTTTCGATAGGTGGGTGGCACTTCATCCTTTTCAAAGAGCACATTGTAGTACCGGTTAAGTTTCAAGAGGAGGTGTTGAGAGAGTTCCATACATACCCTTTGGTGCTACATCCTAGAGGGGTGAAGTTGTACCAGGACCTCCATCATTAATTTTGTTGACCAGATATGAAGAAAAAGGTGGTCGAGTTCGTTTCATGATTCCTCACTTGTCAGCAAGTGAAGGTCGAGCATCAGGTTTCAACAGGCTTAGCCCAACTAATCTAGGTTCTAGAATGGAAATGGTATGGTATCTCAATCGACATTGTGGTGGGGGTTACAACGTAAATCTAGGGGCCATGACTCGATCTAGGTGATTGTTGACTAACTCACCATTTCAGCTCACTTCCTACACACCTGAGAGCAGGGACCGATAGAGAGATTTGGATGCCTCTACGTCTAGAAGCTAGTGCGGCTTCACGATGTGCCTTCAAAAATTGTCTTAGATCATGAAGCATTCTTTACAGCTTGGCTATAGAGGGGATTACATGAGGCTTTCAGGATGCAATTACACTTGAGCACAACTTTTCACCCATAGAAGGATGGTCATATAGTGTAGTCCATACAATCTTTAGAGGATATACTACGTTCTTGCATCCTGGATTTCTGCCATAGTTGGGATGTCTACTGGCCATGAGTGGTGTTTTCATACAACAATAACTACCACTCCACCATGGTAATGGCATCGTTTGAGGCATTGTATGGGTGACCATGCTGATCACCCCTATCCTGTACAGAACCAATGGTGTCCGTACTCAGGGGTCCACAGAATGTATAGGCTACCACCAATAAGGAAAAGATCATCCAAAAGTATATGAAGACTGCACATTGTAGGAAGATGTCTTATGTAGTCCTATGATATTGGCCCTTGGAGTGTGAGGGGGGCGATCATCAATTCCATCGGGTCTCACCCCAACAAGGATTTTAGATATTTGGACAGGGCAGCAAACTATCCTTGAGGTTCATCTGACAATTTCAAATCCTGATTAGTGTTGGAGAGGTGATGTAATGTCTAGAACTTCCCCCACATATTCAATGGGTGCATTATGTTTTCCACATGTTGTAGCTGAGTAGGTACGTGTATGATCCATCACATGTTTTTGATTGGGGCGAGCTGTACATTGACTATGGGGAGATGTTTCATAGAGTTCCTGGTGATGATATAGGAACAAAAAGAGTAGGTCCTATGTGGGTAGTCTATTTCTCTGTTGTGAGATCGGTGGTAGCACGAGAACTTCATTATAGAACAAGGGAGTGAGAGGCACAGATTAATGCTTAGTACACCCATCTGTTTGAGTAGTTTTTTTTCATCTTTCAGGGATGTAAATCCCTAATGATGGGTGAATGTAATGTCTTAGAAAGTATGTGTAATTTTTTATTATATGGAATTATATCGACACCACACATTCTAATGGAACAATTTTCCAAGGCCAAGATTTCATGGAATGAATCTTTTAACTTTTTTAATGGTGCGTTCACTAAACATGTGAACAAGTTTTGCAAACATTTAAACCGGTTCCTAGATCGAAAATCCTAGGGAAATATTGAATTTAGAATGTTGAAATTTTTCTACAATGGTCTTTACATTAACCGGCAATGATCAAATAGAAAATTATATTTTCAAAATTTTCGAAAATTAATGAAATAATTTAAAAAGTTATTTTTTTATTCCTTACTTAGTTGAGTGGAAGACAATGAATATGTGGTGTCGTGACGAGGTAGTGACAATGATCATTAATGGATCTCATTAATGGAGGATGAACTCACAGTGTAACAATGCATAACAACATCCCTATGTCAAAAATGAAATATCATAATGATGTGACGTCGCAGTGTAACATAAATTTTATGATGCATTTTCGATTTATTTTGGTTAATGCATGGTTGATCAAGGACTTAAACTGCAAGGATTTTTGGATGAACCTCTGATGAACTTCCTCCACAAAAAAGAAAGAAAAATTCCAGATAATATCAAACATCTTCAACATACCTCAAATAAGGGAGTCGGAAGCGATGAACCATGTTGACTCCTTGGAACATCAAGGACATAATGTTGAAGTAATGAAAATCAAAGAAGTTGGGGTTTAACATTGGAATTTTCTTCAACATTTTTATTCTAGAAAAAAAATGCAGACCAACCCACGAATAGGTTGATCCATTAATCATGCGTTTATATGGGAAGGTAACTTTTGTTTGGGATTTTTATTATCTGGGAATTGAAATTTTTATTACTTGATTTAAATTAGAATCCCCAGACCCCTCCTATTTATAAAACTCTAACACAGAGGGTGAGGTCCGATATGAACAAGGCCTGAAAACCTTAATCATTTGCGTTCTATTTGACCAATCTCTAAAAGTGGCAACAATATGATTCTGAGACCATTGTAGTTAAGTGGGTATTTCCTCGAGTGTGTAGGTGTTGGGGGCATAATGAAAGGACCTGCAGAATGTGTCTGGTGGTCCTCCGAACATCTTCTAGTCTGCTAGTGCCGGTGGTGTCCCACCGTGATGGTCGTTGACGGAGGATAGTGGCACACCCATCGGTGCACTGCAACGGTAGGTGGCTATAGTAGTAGGGTGATGTAGTTCCATGAGGTCACCGTGTGGAGGGACGCCCCATGTCCAAGCCATCCAGGTGGATTAGTGAGCCATGGTAACTCAACTATGGAAGGAGGGCCTTGTGTGTCCCCAGTTCTAGTGGTGGCTGGATGCGATAGCCGACCACATACCAGACATGAAACACACCTCTAGTTTGCACCATGCAGGCCGAACTAGGGGCTAGCCGGCCATGCCCCCAACTAGTGGACTAGACCCACAACCCATCACATCGAGGGGGGGCCCACACCATTGGCTTGATCACGCACCTAAAAAGAGATACCCACGATGGTGGTCCAGTCTGTAGTGGACCTGGTCGCCGGGCAACTCGGCAGGTGGACCCTTGGCCAAACCGGGTCGGGTTAAGTGAGGCACTTTGGGCCTATCCCACTATCTACACTATACTAGGCCAACCCAGAACAGAACTTGGTCAGGTTGAGTCATTCAAATTTAACTGACGTATGGGGGACCCCCGGGCTAGGATGGTCATGTTGGTCTAATCCTGTCAGACCAATCCAAGACACAACAGGGCCCAGTTTACTAAGATGTTAATAACTCTTAAACTACCTGTACGATTGAGGGTACCTTTAAATAATTGGGACCCTCTTGAAGATAATGATATTTTCCCATTTCATGAGGAGGATTTCATTGATGTCAAGAGGAAAAGAATGTTTTTTAGAGAAGTTCTCCTGGGATCACTATGTACGGAACCATGTAGTTGGATGAGACCTGAAGAAAGTTTACATTAGACTCTATGAGGCTCAATAATGGCCATATGGGATGCACTTCTATCTGATTTTACATTCCCATTGTATGATATGTTGAAGAGTATCTCAATTGGACAAGATTACTAGGATGAACATCTGTGTGACTTTTTAGCCACATGGTACATGATGAGGAGGTGTACCCATGTAGACTGTGGTTAGTGGGAAGAACTTATGTGTCACTGGGTAGGCCCATTGTACTCAATAGAGGAGGATTTCTCCAACAGATGAGGTGTTCGATGTTTTGAATGTGGATTATTCTATCACTACCCCAAATGTATACCTAGTGCGAGCTCTCATGTGCTTCCTTCTTTTCATTGAGGATTTAGGTTTGGTATTTACATTTTGTTTAGCGGTTCTTATAGAGTATTTTGTTTCTAAACCATGAACGGGCTTCTCCCACATGTGTTAGGTCAGGTGTAGATGATCGGCATTTCGGCAGAGTCTTTAGTGGACCAAGACCTTTTGGTGCTTAGGGAGACAGGACCAACAAATGCTACAATGGTGGAATTTGTGGCTTTAACTAGGTGGGCCCTAGTAAGATCTAGTAGACATGATGTTATACTTCAACTTCCAGTAGCTACAATACTCTCAAAATCAGGTTGGGTTTTCCATTAATAGCCATCAAAGATTAATTTTTTTACTCTGTTATGTTCAGATCTTTTGTTGCGTATGAATTTTGGCCCACATATATTTTTTTGTACTTATACTCAGCCATGTTTTAGTGATACTTGTTTCTTTTTCGGATTGTGGGACTTGTATGGGCGTGTGTGTGCATACGAGTAAATAGTAAAATGCCTCCCACATGCAAGTTGATGCCTTCAGCACCATTCACCAGCCCCTAGCCATCAAGAGGTAGTCATTAGGTAGTCACGAAATGGGCCCCAGGGGATGGGTTATGACATAACGCATGTAGTAACATCCATTCAATGGGTGGTGTAAACATTGATGCACCACCAGACAGGGCCATATCAAGCATTGGTCCCTAAACTGATGCCTCACTGCTAGACTGGTTGTCCTCACAGTCACACATCAGAATCATAGTTTGTTATTTATGTGGAGGCATCTTGATATAGATCATGAATTTCCACATTAAATAGATTATACCTAGTGAGATGCCTTTTAATCTATAAGAACATTAGGAAACACTCAATTACTATTTGATGCATGCAACCAGTATATTTATGTATATAGTCAAAATGAAAAATTTATGGTCCTAGTGTATGGATAATTTGGACACCACACCAATAATGGACTCCCTAAATTTCAATGTTTAATTGAGAACATTTAACACTATTTTTAAAACACAAAACAACAGACTCTTGGTCATTGAGGTAGAACTGACCACCTTTGATTCCACTTTTTCATGACCCATTCCTAAGGACCTGTGTCGTATCATATAGCAGGCCTTCCTTTGGAAGCCAAGGGGTTGGAAATTAGTGCTGATGGCATCAGAATTCATGTGGGAGGAATTTTCATGAGTACCTACACACAAACACACACACACACGCACAACCACATCCAAAAGCTGGAATATCTAACATGCATTACACTAAACAACCACTGATTAAATGTACAAATTGTATGTCAAATGGGTCAGAATACAGACCCAACAAAAGATGAACTGAAAATAGGAAAGTACACTGAATAATTTGAATGTTGTCTACTTGAAACCCCGCCTGATGGGTATGTGAGGAGTAGTTGATGGAAGCCATAGAAGTATGCCCCGCCTTCCTGGTCTCACTGGGCACCACTGGTTGTTGGGCCATATAATCCTCTATCAAGGCAGTGATCATCTTAAATATACAAAACATTTGCGGGAGAAGCCCATGCATGGGTGAGTAACTATATACTCAGTAAGGACCCCAAAACACAAAGGAAAGACCAAAAATAAATCCATAGAGAAAACCACAAAACATGATCAACATGCATGATCAGAACACTAGATAGATAACACTTGGTATAATTTAGAGTAGGGATGTGAGATCATTAGTCATATAATTGTACACCATGGGATACTAGAAAACACCTCCTCAATTAGTAAAGTGGGACTAATGGGTCAAACATAAGACACATACCACTAACCTTGGACTACATTTGTACTTGTACCTAATTAATGTTATGGGTATGATGGGTCCCATTGATTCCACTTCAAACTGAGGGCATGCCGGGTCACACAAAAGTCACTTCTCACCTTGTCCATACTGAGGTACTCCTCTTATCAAGTCTTGTGGGTCTTCTGGGTCACACAGAGACACTCCCTACCATGGCCCTACAGGGTCATACAGAAGCCGCTTCCCACTAGTCCATCATAAGTGATCCACATAGGGTCTCTTGTCAGCATTATTTAAGTCTCATCAAATCACAGGGGTTCTTTATGTAGTAATATTGATTCAAGGAGAACCACACCCCCATATATTCGTAAAATTCCATCTTCTATGAAAGAATCCATTTTTTGTTCCATAAAATCTGCCTCATCGTGAGGGTTCCAACAGTGAAAACTGCTCATCAATCAGATGAATAGTTTATATGATATTGGGTTTTTTATGGAAGGGGGATGGTTGGGTTCGGGTTCGGTCCGACCTGGTTAGCCTGACTTGACCCCGGCTGGGGTCCACTGATCTATCCCGAGTCTAATAATCTGACCCAGATCCAGCCCGACCAGTGTCTAGTCTCAGCTAGCCCTTTGGGCTGCTGGTCTGGTACACTGGGGTAGCCCGCACCCTGCCTGGTCTGGCTCCCCCTTCCCCACAGGTTGTCTATGGTGCCGCCTCCACCACTGTGGTCAATCCACCATGGCCTTTGTCATGTGTAATGCAACACAATTCGGTGTCCTCAGTGGACCAATACGGTTAGGTGTCTATGTCCACCAACCAACATGGAGGTCGATGACTCTTGCCACACCGTCGTGGCTCAACCCTGTCGCGGCACATATTCTGGCATGCCACCAACTGCATGCGACTACCGATGCGGGCCACCTCCAGTGCTGGGGCACAAATGGGTTCTCACGTAGTCCCCCATGTCCACTATAGTGGTATGTTCATCATGACTCTTGCAACTACTACCTTCTAAGGGTTCCATATTCCATGCGATGGCATCGAATCCCCCTTGTGGCCACATCGAATACATGGTCATGAAAAACACACAAAACAAACAAGGCATAGGGGCTTGAGCCTTGTTTGTTCCATCTCGTTCCATCTACGTAGAGGTTTAAAAAACATGGGACAATGATTTGATTTTCTATAAAATATTTATAATTTATTCATGGAGTAAAACCCCCATGAGAAGTCCCCTCCCACAAGAACGATCGATAGACATATCGACCTATTCATGTTTTTATCTCTGTTCATTGATTAGAACAAAAACTAGGAAAAATAAAACAAATAAATCACATACCACAATGAATTTTTTTGTTGATGTGGTCCATCTATTAGGGTCCAGTTCACCTCAATGACATCTGTATTCTTCACCCTCCAGCTCCATTCATCGAGGTCATTTACATCTGTAGAGATTCTTAGAATTCATCATTTGTTTTTTGAGAGAATTTTTCCCTAATTTCATCATAATAAATTCCACGTTTGATTCACCAACATGTTATCTCATTAATAGAGAAACATGTGGAAACATTTCTTTTAACTTGCATCACCATGTTGTTACACTATTTTATTAATGAAACTGCATGTCTATTTTACATTAGTTAAGGAGTATCCTTAACGGGTCTCATTTCCACCACGTCGTTGCACCACAGTACTGGAGTTCCACCGTTAAATGGTGATAAAATATGAAAATGAAATTTTATGTTATTTAATTATTTTCTGAGAAGTCTGAAAACTATCTTTTTTAATCAGCCCTCACTGGTCGAAGTAAAGTCAATTCTAGGAGAATCCCGCCATTATGAGTTCAATGGTGCCCTTATATTTTTTTACCTGATCATCAGTTAAAAACTAGAAAACTTAGCTCACATGTTTACATAAATAATCATAAAAATGTTCAAAATTATATTTCAGGCATACAGGGCCTCGGAATCAAGTGTCATCAAAGCATTTGGTCTCAAAATAAATCCATATAAATTAAAAAATACACAGAAATTCTAGGACATTTCATTATGTGATATATTCTTTTTTTATTTTCTACTAAGATATTATAGTTTTTTTAAAAGGTATTTATGAATGGTTTTATAACTATAAAAGGTAAAAGTTTAGTATTAATGTGATTTCATGATATTTTGATTTGAGATTCAAAGGAGTGTTCATTAAAAATGAATAATTCGATAAAAAAATTTGAATGTTTTTTTATAATGTTAAAAATGGATTTTTTTGAATCTCTAATGTTTGTGGATATAGAGAAAAACATTTTGGGACAACATGACTAGTTTTTTTGGAAATGTTTATCGTACACATTTTTTGGAATTCTATTATGAAATTGGAATTCTATTTGGAGTTTTAATTTGTAAATATTGAAAGAAAAATTTATGTAATGGTTTACAAATATTTACTTCAATGGCATGTCTTGAATTATAAGAGGTGGGTTGGGAAAATAAGTTTACAATAAATTGTTTTCTTTTAATTAAATTCAATGGAAATGAGTTCTTTTATAATTGTGATTATTTAGTTAATTTATTTAAAAAAATAATATGAAATTTGAATATTATTCAGTTATAATTAAAAAAATAAATTTTGAATTTAATTTAAATGTGACTTATTATATTTTCTTGGTGGATACCAATTGAGATATTTATCTCAGACCAATATTTTATGGGTATATGTACGTTAATGATTGATTATTCCTTTATGAAAATATAAGGGAGATGTGTTTGGTTCATGTAGAGGCATTACATAGCTAGTTTAGTTCACCTCATATAGTACGAGGATTTTATTTTGTCAATTTTTTTCTTTTGTATTTTATTCTTACAAATTATCTTCTTCTAGTTGTGATTCATATATTTAAGATTTTATATTTCAGATTTCATGTTTAGTTATATTCATCTCATAGTTGATTTCTATTAATATAAATTTACTCTATTTATTTTCCTCATTATATTAGTGGTAAATCAAAAAAAAGAATATTTTTTGATTTATTCTCTAGGTATAGAATATTTAAATAAGTAAAGGTCACAAAGAGGTGTCCAAGAACCTTATAGTTACACATTCATGGATTGAGTATATCAAGGGATTTATCTTGGTTTAATGAACTGATTAACCAAAAATTTATAAGGTTAATAAACATTCAACATTATATTAGGGATGTTTATATTGGTCTCAATTTCAATAGAAATTAATAATATATAGCTCTGTCTATAGTGTTTTATTACAATAGGGTCATGGATCCTCTATAAATGTACCAATGATTGCCTATATATAATTGTACAACAATATATCCCTACAAAAAATATAGAGACCTATGGCACTGTATAAAATTATAATTGATAAATACCTGTAGTATATGGTCATGATTATTGGCCCAAAATAGTAAACTATATTTACTCTTCATTTTAAACTATCCTGACATTAATTAGTATGAAAAATGGTAACACAATTTCTTCCGAGGGGGAGTATATTGTTTATGGTTATAATTATTTTACCAAATATGGGGATATCTATGTAGAATAATAAGAGAATGAACTTGATAAAAATAAAATATATAATTCCATTATAGGTTATCATTATATTCAATGCACATAGTTTATGTTTATAATGCTTGGATTGGTTGGGAGTGCCTTTTATTGTTATACAAAAAAGACCCTAGCAATCTAGTTTAACATTTTCTAGTGTGGATGTGATTCTATTTATTTTAATGGTTTATGTCTTTGACATGGTAGTGAAACATGTATATAAAAATCCAAATATTTCATGTACCAGGGTGTCCTAAAATTATATTAAATCTTATATTTAGGGTAGAAGGAAATACTAGAATTGATTATTCCACAATAATTTTTTATCAAATCTTTTATATGTTGCTAAAAATTAATTAATTTGTGGTAAGAGGCTTGATTTTTTCTCAAGATCCCAATATCATGTTTCAATATTCTAAATCCATTTTTATTTTTTTACATATGAATGTATAGAGTAATAAATTTAAAACTGATGGGGTCTAGATATTGATGTCACACATCTTTTCCTTGATAGAAATAGTGGCTTACGGTTATAAAAAATGACTGATTTAGTGTTTCTAATTTTGAGTCTTAGAATATAAACTATGTGTGGTAATTTATAAAGCAACTAGGGTGAGTTAACATGATGTGAATTGAGGGTTCATATGCTATCCAAGAAAATTCTCAATGAGAATATAGACGAATTAATATAATTGAGCATGTATGTATTTGATTTAGATTATAATAAATTAGGTAGAAACTAAATCAAACCAGAGTGAAGATCCACATAATGATATAGATGGACTTAGGGAGAAAATCATTCATTTTATGATCATGATGTGTGGAAAAAAAGTTATATAATTTGGATAATATTTTCTACACATCATCAATTTGGGTGGAACAAAATCTTGATTCACAATATGGAAAGTATACCTAGAAAATAATTGGACGGTGTCAATAGATGGTGTATGTGATAAAAGAATTGTGTTTTGGAAAGATATAAGAGATCCATGAATCACTATATCTTCCCTATGTATGGTACTAATCCAAATACTTTTTAAATAGAAACAACATTTGTTCATATATTTGACTCACATATAAAAAATGGGAAAAAATTCAAGGAGTTCCCTTGTAAAAAATATGGGTGAAATCATGATGAACAGCAGTGAATATTAGATCACCAATAGAAATGGTGTAGTGAATGCAGATATAATTAATGGACCAGAAATGTTAGATCCAAACAATAGTACATACCCTATATTGATATAATAAATCCACATGTAGTAATTGGATAGTGTTATTTTATGAGACTAACACCAATGGTGGGATTCATGTCATATGAGAACCCAATGTATGACAAAGATAAGTCGTATGATAGGGACTACAACATAATTTTTTACATCATGCAATAAGGATATAGGAGACACAATTTAATGTCACATGGTAAATATTTGTGCGATTAACTGCAGATTATAGTCATATAAATTTTACTGTATTTTAGGGATTGTGTAGACTATGAAGCCCAAACAGTAACAGAAATCAAATTTGAATGGGGTATAAGGGGTCTAATTCCACATATACATCCACCAAAGGTGGATTCACAAAGTATAAGGTCATTATTGTTATAGAAAAAGGTTTGAGATGGTATACTAAAAAGAGGATATAAAACATGATGATAATAATGGTCCAGGTTACCCAAACAGAAAATTTAAAAAAATATATTCTCATAATGATTATACGAATTTAGTTTAAAGTAATGATTCTAAGATTGAAGGGGGTGAGGGGGAATCAATATAATAAAAAGGGTATATGGAAACCTAGAAAAGGGGTTACCTATAGTAATGAAATATTGAAACCATCATGGGGTGGTGTAAATATTAGGATTCCGAAATATGGGATTGATATGAGATAATCTTTTTGAAATTTGGTGTAGGTAAAACAAGGAATGGATTAGAAATATCAATACATGTATAGAGTGTCCCAAAAGTGGATAAAGGTGGTTGTGAAGATTAATATAATACAAATTTAACAAATATCATATTATTAAATTTGATTCATAGGGTGAAGAAATACAAAATGTGAATGGAAATCAAGTTCCAATATAACTATCCTCAAATGGGTAAATTGAGATTATAATTTAAGTATACGAACTATGAGTGATGTGGAATATACATCTATTGGTGAGGGAAAAAAATTATGAATAGGGGAGTCCAAATACTAGTTATAATAGGTAAAAAAAGTTAAAGGCATGTATGTTTTGGTCTAAAAATATTCTTCCTTGATTAAGATATTATCCTTATCCATATTAATTGAATGCCTCAATCATATTGGGTAATAATAAACTATGACTCCTAAGAGCATGTGATCCTTGATTAGTGTGAAAAAAAACAAGATGAAGAAGATAACCCATGTAAAATGAGATCATACAGTATTAGTATATGGGAAATGCTATGAATGAAACATCAACAATTTGAGGTTTCCCACAAAAAGTGGAATTCATTAACTATAAAACTGTACAATAAGAAAATTATTTAAAATGATTTTTCAATTAAATGAGCTATATGGATTGAAATTAGGAATACATAATGTTTTAATATTAATTGGGATGATTTTATAGAATATTCCTATAATAAAATTTTTACACTATCATGTTATGAGTATATAATTTATATATCGTGTATGTGAACGATGAACCTACCACTTAAGTCAAATAGAATAACTATTTATTTTATGAATAATGAACCGAATGGATGGTAAAATCAAAAATTATGTGAGATGATGATACAATGTCAATAGGTAATTGGTGGATTGGATATTGATAATTGATCCTAGCATGATAATATAACATCTGAAGTGGAAATCAATCCGTACATATATAGAGATTTGGGTTTTTCTATGTAAGACTTTGGAATATTTCTTAATTTATTTATAGATCTAGTTTCTAAGACAACATGCCATTCTACGGACCAGTGTGCCATAATTGTTTTAAAAATATAATTATTTTTATACTATTCACATAGAGTAAAATAGTTATCCTTTAAAAGGATGCTCAGATAAGAACACTGAGGCCACAGTTTTGTCTGGAGCGTGCCATTTCCTCTTGGCATGGTATATATTTTTTCAGTTCATGACTTCTGTGGAAAATAGTTATCGAGGATGCAATAAAAAATAAAATAAATATATAAAATTATTTTAATTAGATTTCTGATGAAATAACTTGTAAGTTAAGTATCATATCGATGTTGTAAGACCACTATTTAGTTCATAACAACATTGTTACCATAGGTGTGACATAATCATTGTAGGTGTTGGGAGTCAGACCCGGTGCGAGTCAGGGCCATGATGTAAATCAATGGATTTTGTTTTAAAAAAATAATTCCAATATTTTTCATCCCAAACCCATGGTTCAGATAAAATAGGAGCTACAAACACCCTTCATCATGTTTGTTGATGGATAACTCATGGGGAAAATAGAAGAAATGAGCGGTCTTTAGACATAGATATTGGATGGTGATCACTCTCAGATTGTGTATCATAAGAATTAAAACATGGATCTGACTTAGAAGTATCAGTGGTTCACCCTGTCGTTGAAGTATTTGAGTTTAAATCTCGATCCCCTTGTTTATGATTTGTATTCTTTTCAAAGTATTCAATTGATCTTCGATATGAGGTAGATCATATGAAGATCATGTCCTGAGGATTATAGATCTATTCTTAGAATAAATTTTTGAATCCCTGAATGGTCCTGGGAGTCCGCAAGAGGTGGAATCGGGGAAATAGTTTCTGGTGATGTGGTGTAGAGTTCGGGAGTAGTGAGGTGGCTCAAAGGTTTGGCACGGTAGCGTAGAGGTATTGAGTAGTCGTGTAGAGGTTGGGAGCCATCAGGTGCATGGGGTGTGCGTAGTATATAGTTGCAGACCAAGGTAGCTGGGCTGTGGGATGGAAAAATTGTTCGGGCTTACTAGAGTTGGTCACCGTGCTAAAGCGGTCCACCCAAAATAGGCGGGACTGGTCTTGGTCATTCTAGGACAATATGAAGATGTTGTATCTCTTAATACAGGAGTCTGATTGATGCACCAGCTGCAAAAATTATTTACTCTCATTTAGAAGTTTATTGCTAGTCTAGTTAAATAATTTAAATACATGGATTCAAGTATCGGTTGTATGAAACAACTATATTTAATATAAATTTCATTATTATTATTATTATTATTATTATTTTATGGGTTTTTGTATCAAAATTATCTCATTTGTCTGATTTCATATTGACATGCCATTAGTGGAATTGAGTCCATGAATTTAATGCATACGTTTGATGGAAAATTTTGAGTTCATAGACTGAAATTGAGGTGGGGGCCCCGTGAGGCCCGGTCAATGCGTGTATGGTGGAATTGGAAATTTTCAACGATTATATTTTTTGGGAAGTTAAATATCATATCCTATGTGTTTTCACATATAAAGTGAGGGTGGGCATAGTTTGGGCCTATGAGACATGGTGTGTAGGTGATGTTGTGGGTGTCGCATGGTTCTGCGACACCTTTACAGGCATGGTTGAGTGGGCCCCCCTGGTCCTTATTTGTGATGTTTTGATTAGATGGGTTGATTGGGTCCAATTAGTCTTTTAACTAAGAGTGTTTTTGGTATAATATACCCTTAACCAGAATATGACCCCTCTTCGGCTACTATTAGGGTTTTCGATATCATTTCCTCCTCACTAGACTGTGACACCTCTTTGGCTGCTTTATGTATGTGAAACATGGGTTTCCCAGTTTTTTGAGTGAGATTCCTTAATTCAATTTGACGAAAGACTCTGCAGATTTGTTTCATGTATCACCCTAAGAGGAAAAGTTCTATCCTCACATCCCTTGGTGTTTCCCTTATAGGTTTTTTGGTGTTGGTGTGATGAATATTTTCCTAGTCGATGATCCACTTCCAAGGATGTTATGCAGGGTAAGAATCCCCCAATAACCCCTAGGTACAAACTCTCTATCTATTTAATGATATGTTTTTCATCTGTGATCTATTGTTATGTTTTATGTTGTGGATTTCATGTAATTTGTGTGGCCAACACTACAGGGTCATTTATCCTATGATAAGTGAGTTTGCTCCAACTTTGTGTTGTTGCAAAATACCCATTTTCATGTGATGTAATTATAACTAGTGTTTAGTGTCCCCCAATGATCCCTACATGTGATCCCCTACCTAAGGCATTGGAGTTTGTTTGTCACAAGGTCACTTCTTCCGTGGAGTTGTTCATCGAGCGTGACCTCAAAGACAGATACCATGAGTGTTGTCCAATTTGTTCCATTAGTTTTTTAAACTGTTAGTGAGGCATATCACCAACAAGTGGAATATGGGGTGACATGGCTCTTGGAGTGTGATTCAAGTGGGGTTTATTAGAACCTCAAGTAAAAACATGTTTATAGTGATGCGGTTTGATCCTCATAAGGCATGGTTGCTGATATGAGTATATATTGATGATTTTTGGGTCTCCTTATGGGGTCTTAACTTCAAGGTTGTCTCACTATATAGTTGAACTGACTAGTAGTCTTTTTTCAAGGATAGTATCAAGATGATGCTTCTCTCTCATTTGGGTTCCATATGTCAGGTTCAAGTAGACTATTTCCATTACGATTCTCCCTTTTATTGTGGGGGTATTGGGGTGCCTTGTGAGTATTATTATACTCACCGCTACATGATATTTTCCACCACATGTATTCTTTCCTTTTAAGACTACATGACATTTGACGAAGTCACAGGAGGACCTAGAGTAGGTAGAGCTTAGTTAGCTAGAATAATTGGGGTTTTTAGAATAGCATAGTAGATGAGTATTCTAGTGTATGGTTTTTGATGTGATCCCATTATTCTAATAATTTAGGACACATATCTAGTTCTATTTTGGTGGGACATATATTTTTCATTTTTATACTTCTACTGTACTCTGGTCTAGGATTGTTGTATGCTTTCATGTATTTTCTATTTTTATATATCTATACACTATTTTAAAGAGGTTTATGTGGGTGAATGTGTATAGGTATGATATTCTATGGTCTCCGATTAGTGTGATAGCCTACAAGATGCTAGTCTCTAGCCCTTAGCATATTGGAACATGTATTGAGGAGTCATGGTTTAAGACCCATTGGGTAGGGATTTGATAGTGATGTATTATAGGAGGATTCTCATTTTGTACCATAATGTGTAGTTGGTCTAGAATCGATATTGGTTCGCGTTACTTAGTGACATTTTAATTTTGATTCATGTTTGATGTTCTATCTTTGGTACTCCAGTGATGGTGTAGTGGATGACATATCCATTCACACGTACTAAGACAACATACCTTTGGACTCGAGACATTAGGACACTGGTCTTACAGAATTAATGGTACATACATCATATAAAACTAGGTTATGGATTTTCATTGTCCTTCTTGAGTAGTCTCTCAAGATATACTCCTGATCATTTTGAAAGTTGATATTAGTTTAGTATTCCTCCATGAAGACAACCATCCATGGATCTGTGGTGGGATTATGGTGACAAATCACCAGGAGTAGAGGCTTTATTGTAGGGAAATGGTACTAAGGAAGGACCACCAGTTGTTCCGCTTGTTCATACATTACCTAATGAGAAGAGGGTTGTGCTGACAGTGTTGGACGAGGATGTGTACATTCTATGTTTGCTGAACAATTTCTAGAGGCAGTGACCTCTGAGGTTCTAGGGTTTCCCAGACCTCTAGAAAGTTGATGATAGCCTTGTATTAGCAACATGTATTTTAAACCTTGTGAGGTCATCTCCCAGTCAAATGCTGGTCATAGTAGAGATACTTTTTTGGGGTTTAGTTGGGTGATTGTTGATTATTGTGGCACATAACCATAATGAGGAGATGATCTCTTGGGAATAGTTTTAGTGGATATATAGGGAGGAGTTTTATCTGTCCATGAGGATGTTGGTGCATATCCAAGAGCTTCTAAAACATCATTTAGAGTGAAGGACCATGGGGGAGCACTCAAAGAGATTCACAGACCTGTCATTTTACTCCGTAGATATGGTTAGATAGTTGTTCTTTCAAGAACAAAGATTCATTTAGGGCCTGATCCAAGAGATCAGGGTGTTAGTGGTGCCATTTTTTATTCCCACATAATTTGTAGTGTTGGAGTGGGACTTGGTTGGGGTGAATTCTAGTAGATTAGACAGAGGTGTAGGGGTCCAGTAATTCATGATGATTTATGAGATTACCCCAGGATGTAGGATCCAAGTCTTAGGGATCTCATGCTAGTTTTGGTCAGCCACAAGAGAGGTGGTGTTATGATTATAATGGATATGAATTATTGTGAGAGGTTTTATGATCCATTGTGATGTTGAGAGGGAGAAAATTTATGGGGGCATTGGAAAGGTAGTGTTTTGAACACAATTTTCTACAGGGCAGAGGACATGGTAGAAGAGTGGTTGTAGCATCGGGTGATGGGATATGGTTTGAGTTGACACCACCACCCCTATATGGTCAACTCAAAGCATAGAGAGATATATAATGGGGAATGGGGATAACATTATGTCATAGAGTCCATTCACCCAGAGGAACTATGAATGTTTAGAGCTACACAATGTTTTCATTCAACTTTCTAAAGTAGTTTGGATGTATACATCTCGTTCCACAGTTTGTTGAAGGTTTCAATGGAGTGATACAGGGCTTCGGTAAGACCTTGTGTCAGTGTTGTTCATTTTAGATTCGAATACATGAGTAAGAGGGATCTTTCCCCCACTAAGATGAATTTGTGGGACATGACTAAAACCTTGAGGCTGAGTCAGTGCCATCCAATGCAGTCATTTTTTAGGTGTTGTGGATGGGTACCTTTGACTTGTTTGATCGGGTAGGTGTTTTGTGTTGGAGATTGTGCCGAGGGCCGGTATAACCCATTGTTTATTTAGTAGACTAATTTTTTCATTATACCCTAATATGTATGGTGTCATCTTGGTGTGTGATATTCTTGAAGAGACACTTTCCCCACTAAAACATGTTCTTGATATGAAATGAATGACTGTGCAGGTTATACATTTCATCCCAAGGAGGATTGTTTCGAGCTGCGGTGGATGAGACCCTAGGATTTGGGTGTTTAGTGTAGGTTTTTTGGTCATTGCATCATGTTAACAAGGTGGAATAACACTATACACTACGACTACTGGAGACCAAGTGCTTGGTGTTTCCCACCTATCATAGATAAGGTGAAATGAGCCCAATTTCTTGATGTTGACTTGGTATGCATTGGAAATTGTTGTGGAAGACCTTACGATTCCCATTAGCATGTTCTTGACTAAAGCATGATAACTATTGGTGAATTTGTGGTGGTTTTTTGTGAATGAACTGTTGATGGAGACCCAATTAGAATTCCAGTTGCATTCCCTCATTCTTTGACTTTTTTCAGGGATTAATATAATTAATGTGTGGAGGGTTTAGAAACTCGTGTTTTTTCTTGTAAAACATTGGAATATTTAGGCATATTTTTCTAAAGATATGTGTTGGGTTGGTGTGCGATTCCATGGCCTAGTGTGCTCAAAATAAATTTTATATCAATATTATAAATTTTTAAACTCTGAAAGTTTATGAAATAGTTTATCACGTAAACATCATATTATATCAGAACACAAAGGCCACTATTGAGTCTAGAGTGTGTTTTTTACCCCAGGTGATGAATATATTTTGTGTGCGCATGCCTTCTATAGAAAAATGTTATTGAGGATGTAATCGTAAATAAAATAATGAAAAAAAATTATTTTATTTTGATTTATGATCTAATAACACCAGGATGGAGTAACATATTGAATTTATGATAGTTCAGTTGAGTTCAGAACATCGTGTTTACCATAGGTGCACCATAAACGTTGTCAGTGATGGGCGTCAAGATATAGGTGAGTTGGGGCCAGGTTGTTATGTGGGAAATATTGTTTTGATAAAATAAAACCAATATTTTTCCTCCCCCACCGATGGTGTGCATGATAAAGGATGGAAAATCCATCTTCTTTCTCTTTATCGATGGATGACGTAAGGGCCAAATCAAATAAATGAGGTGCTATCAGACTTGGATTTTGATGGCTATCACTCCCAGATTGGGCACCAACATCATCATAGAGTAGATCTAACACCAAATATTCAGAGTTTCACCTCGAGGTAGGTTGATTTTAGATTTAATCATAATACCCTTGTTAATTATTTATTTTCATTCAATTCATTAATAGATAATCAGGAGAAGTACAATTATATAATGATCTCATCCGGAGGATTCAAGATATGGTTTTACAATAATTTTTTGACTACCTTAGTGGTCCCACTGGTCTGTGGTTGGTGGTAGTGGTGCATCTCTGGAAAGGTGGCTCCATTGAAACAGTGGCACAATGGGTTTCGATAAGGAGGCACTTAAGCCATGTGCAGTGGCGCATCATGGAGGCCATGCTCAGTGGCATGACCATGTGTGGTAGTGTAGAGGCCAAGCACGGCGGCACATAGGCAGGGCATTATAGTGTGCATTCCAGGATCTGGTGGGGGAATGGGATTCATGGTACAATGTGTAGACAAACAAGGTGGTTGGGTCGCAGGCCATAGAAATAGTTCGGGACAGCCAGAGATGTCCTTCCAGAATAAGTCAGATTGGTTTGGGTTGGGCCATGACAACTTCAAATAGTTATATCCCTTAATCTGGGTGTCTGATTAACACATTTTCTATGGACACAAGTTCTTATAATTGAGACTTTTTAGGCTAGTTCGGATATTCTATGACATAGATTCTAGGGGAACTTGCATGAAAAAAATTAATTTCATAATAATTATATTATGATTATTATTATGGGGATTCTTGTATAGGCCATATCACCAGTATATGAGGTCTGATTGATGCAGCGTTAGCATCATTGCAAACCTAAATTTAATGCTAACATTTCATGACAGATTTTTGGTTCATAAAAAATAATTGAAGTTTGAGCCCTATGAGGCCCATTCTGGGTGTTTGCGGTGAAATGTTAATTTTTCACCGGTTATCTCGTTTTGGAATGTAATGATAATATCCATTATGTTTTTATATATTGAACATGATGGTGGACAATGATTTTTACAAAGAGACAAGGTTTTTATGAGATTTCATCTCAGTTATTTGGGTTACTGAAACCTTTAACAGAAGTGATGAGTGGTTCCCTATGGACCCTATTTATGATTTTTTTATTAGTTGGGTTCAATGGGCCCCCTGGTACATTAGCTATGAGTATATTCGGTATCATTTCCCCTTGAACCTATAATGACCCCTCTTTAGATACTATGAGGGTTATTGTTATCAAGACCTCTTAACTATACTTTGGTCCCTCTTTGGTTGCATTGCATACTTGATGCGAGTGTATCTAGCTTTCTAGTGTAAGATATCTTAATCCACATCGATATCAAACTAATTGTATTTTGAACACGTATTATACTTAGTGGTCTGGTGCAATCCTCATGTCCCTTTATGTTTCTACGGTACAATTTTTGGTGATGGAAATACCAATATTTACACAAGCGATGGTTCTTTAAATAGGATGTTCAATAAGGGTTCCATGAACCCTGTGAGCCATGGGTGTACACTTCATAAATGTGTATATAGATGCATTTCTTTTTTAAAATATTATCATTATTTCCTCTGTGACGTTCTCAGAATCAGTGTGACCAACACTACACAGGCGTTAATCTTCTTCTATGTGAATGTTTCTAGCTTCATGTCATTTCACAATACACAATACTATTCTTGGTGTTCCTAGATATGGTTTTGTGTGCCCCACCAGAACCTATGTGTGATCCCCTATCAAATGCATTTGAGTTGATTTATTCACTGGGTGACTTCTTCTATGGAGTTTTCAATCGAGTGTATCCTTGCAGATGAACACCATGAGGGTTATCTAGGTGATTTCATTAGTTGTTTTTACCAATAGAGAGTCATAACTCATAAAACTCTCATCTAGGGTGATTATGCTCTTGGTGTTTGATTTCGATGGGTTTATTTAGACCCCAAGTAGAAACCTATCACTGGTGATGAGGTCGGAACCTCATGAGGCTTGGTGACTGCGACAGGTATATCTATGCGACTAATGGTTTTCCTTGTAGAGTTTTCACTTCTAGTTTGACACACTATGTGGTTGATCTAACTAGTCATGTTCATCTAATGATGTTATTGGGATGGAGTTTCTCTCTCATTTGGGTACCCTCTAATAGGGTCGAGCAGAATATTTCCATTCAGTTAATCCATTTTCTTTTGGGGTTTTTGGAGAAACTACCAAGTAGGATTATACCCACCCATGTACGAGCTCTTCCCAGACATGTATTGTGCCTTTTTTATAACACATTCCTTTTACAGTGTCCCAGGATGTCCCAAATAAGGTAGATCCTCGTGAATTAGATTGATCAGGGTGTTTACTCGAGCTTAGTGGAGGATCATTCCAATAAGTTCTTTTGGTAGCACTATTGCATTTAGATGTATGTGGGTTCTTACTTATAGGTAACTTAGGCTATGGCCTCCAATGAGTGTGATACCCTATTCAATGCTAGTCCCTATCCTATAGACTCATTGAGGATGTATTGAGGAGTTACAGATCTAGTCATATTTGGTCAGATTATAACCACATATCTTCTCTTAAATTGTGTTACAGGATATTATATTTAGAAGAATGATTTTTTTTCTCTTTCTTGAGTATGATGAGTCAGATATATATTTTAACCATTTATATTGATTTATGTTATTTTTCATGAGACTTAATGACAAATGGTAAAGAACATAGTTCTCAATCATTTTATAGTCATGCAGAAAGGAAAAATATAATTTATTTTAGCTTCATATAATGTTGAAATTAAGCATCTCACTAATGTAAAAGTTAAAATATCTTTGACTAGATTTAAATTTTGGGAGGTGAATTATGTATAATTATAGGTAAGGAAAAATTAAATAAATTTGAATGAAACATAGGCTTGGTATTCCAAAAACATCCTCAGAATAATGTGCAAAATGTTTATAGTCCTGATAAATTAACAAATGTTAGTCATTAAATTTCATAAAAATTATACATTCCTCTACACCCAAACATGGAACAATTTTCCATATCTATGAAAAAGGAAAATATTGTAAGAGAATTGTGTATTTATTAATGTGGTGGAAACATGTGACTCATATATTTTATTGAGAAAAAATATATGGGATTTTAAATGTACCATACAAACTATGGATCAATCCATACATAGTTCTATTAATGTTTCTCACCATATAGTAAATGTGCCTCACTATTTGGGGTATGCATTATAGTGAGGACTCAATGAATCACTTAGGTTTAATTCATTTGATTGGGTAGTAAACCTTATCATTTATTATATTTTAGTGACAATGATTGAAAGGAATTTTTATATCATATGTTTAAGATAAAAATGAGTATTTTAGACATGATGGATAATTAGCACATAGTAGGGTGGATGGTGGTATAATAAAAAAGAGATTGAAGGAAAACCCATCATGAATAAGAAATAGATGTGCATGTATAGAATATCCTCTAAAGGGAAAAATGGGGATGCATAGGTTAAATATTAACTTGCAAGACTATGAGTGTTCCTTCTAAAAGTGACTTAATGGTATTGTTGAATAACCTACTAAATCAAAAAATTACACTTGATTCATGATTAGTGTGGGCAATAAATAATTGAAGAGAATATACCTTATCACATGATTGTTAATGGATATTGAAAATTTTATATGGTTGGAATGAAAACTAATTTATCACAGGAGATAAAATAAAAATATTTTTATCGAGGTTAAACCCACTGAACTAACTCTCTCTATCAATGGTCCTGAATACCTGAATGAAGTTACAACAAATGAATTAAATTTTTAAAAAATAAGGGAATATGGGATATAAATTATTATATCATGGATCTAAATCATTAATTTGGTGAGAAATTAATGGAGGATGAGTTTTTATGTTTTTTGTAATATATCTGATCAACTACGACATTCTCGAGGATGAAAAACAAATATTATGCCCTATAACTATCCATTTCATCAAAACATTACAACATTAATAATAATTAAAAATCATTCGATTTTTGGTTTACCCTCTATGGGATGTGTGCCTTTGGGGAATTGTTTCCATAACCTAAGGGAAGCCAATTTGTATGTGGATGGTGATGGGGATCGAAATCAAAGAAGTCCTTAACTGATTAAATAAATTGCAGGTTTGATCAAATATATTCAACACCTTCACTTCTATTGCATCATTCATTTAGTCATTTTAAAGATAAATATTAATAATACATAGTCAAAACCATCTTATATCGGAGACTCATATAAATTTTAGGATTATATATAGAACCTCATGAGATGTTATTAGTCACCAAAAACAATTGATGGGATGTTATTGTAACAGCCCGAGATTTTATGAAAAAAATATTCTTTTTAATTTTATTAATGTCTTGTGTTGTACGCTACACCAAAAGGAGCTTGCACAACACACATCCTTGACTTGCCTTGCATTACACGCAATCGCGACCTTCCTCGATAGCGTGTGTAATACGCAATACTGAGTTTCATTAAACAACGATATGCTATTAAAATATTATTAAAACTAGCCGTTATAAATAGTAATAACCACCTTTTAAAATTCTATAAATCTTATTTTTTTAAAATGAACTTCATTTTTGGATTCGGAATATGGAAATTAGCTTAGGTTGAAATTTTGGTGATTTTCGGATAACTTTCATATTTTGATGAATAGTGAAAATTACTAAATTATAATTAAAAACAACTTTTTTAATCGAAATAGTTGATAGTGATAAATCATTAATATGAGTGGTTTTAAAGTATATTTAGAATATATTTTTACAATTTAATACAATATTGGTCATTGGATGTAATTTCACATTTAAACTAGACATAAACAAGTGTCAATCTTTTGATAGATATTGTTTCTTAAAAAACACGCTATTTGTTTTAACAGCGGGATTTAATTATAAAATTAATTAATGCAACTTTTATGTTATGAATTTGGTAAAATAGACTTCATTTTTGAATTCGGAATATGAAATATAGCTTGGGATGAAATTTTGGCATTGTTCTGAAAAACAACAATTTTTGATGAATAGTGAAACTACTAAGTGGTAGGTTAAAAACTGAATTTTGCATAAAACTTAATTTTACCGCTTCTGTGAATGGAATTTCAAAAATCCGAGAGACACGGTTAATATCAAGGACTAAAATGTGGTTCAATGAGATGAAAATAATTTTTTGGTGAATAGTAACTTTTTACTTTTTTTACCACGGTTAATAGTAAATAGGGTAACTATGGGTAAATATGATATTAATATTACCCTAACACATGTCCTAATTATATTGGACAAGTGTAATTCGACCAAAAACAAACTTTGGAATAAAATATGACCATTTAGGCCCACTTGGATTAGATTAAGACATTTATTATTAATTTATTTAAAGAAGGGTTAAAATAGTTAAAATCAAAGTTTAATAAGTAAATCATTTTTAATATGGGGTTATACATAAGATAAATTCGACTATAAATATTCATTAGAAAGCTAAAAAGATTTCCTACATGATGGTATTTTATTTGTAATTTTTAGAAATCAAATAATTTAATATATTTATGACACAAAGATGATGCAGTAATTATCATGTTAATGAAATATTGACATAATTAATGTTATAAACACCAAAATAAATGTAATTTGAGACTTTTTATGAATTAAACTAATTTTCTAGGTTACTATGATATATTAGTGTTGATGTAATCAACTTGGTTCTAACATATAATTCTGTTATGACTTTCACAAAAATCATGTATCAAATAGTGTCAAAATTGACACAAAATAGTTTTTAAATCAAATATTATATTATTAATTGTTATTTTATTTCTAAAAATCTAAGGTTCGGCCAAATGACTTAGATAAGGATATATGTATTAATAATATACAATTTGGGGTTCGTTTGGCATGTTATAGTAAGTGTATTTACCATATAGTGAAAGAAAACAAAAAGACACGGTAAAAGTTAAATTATTTAACTTAGAGTTAAATCTAATTGATAAGGTTAAAATAATACCCTAAACTTGTATAAATCTTATTGGTTGATAGGATTTCGACCCATCCCCACTTTAGCTTCGAAATAAGACCCTTTGGAACCATTATAAACCGATTTTGACTTTAATATAAAATAATATTTTGAGATATTCCTAAGGTGCCCCTCTCCTCCCTTATAAAAGGACACCTCCTCCCCCTCCTCCTCACACCAATTTGAGGACTCAAGCTCGGCCAAACCCTGCCAAAATCTCTTCTCCACTTCCCTAGCAACATCATAGAGGTTCTGGTCTTCCTCAAAGACCAATTTTAGTGCCCTAAGAGGAGGTCTCAAAGAGGCACTTCAAAGAAGAGGTAATTACCGTTACCAATTCTTTCATCTTTATTTCTTCTTCCACTTCTTCTTCTTAGGTTGTTTCATTATGAAGTAATAACATCAGTATCACTCATATACTGATATGTTATTATAAGTATGAAACAACCCTATTTCACCATCTATCCATCCTATGGAAAAATAAATCATCGCGCGTGCGTACGTACGGAATACCGTCTCCACGCCGTGGTGTAATCTATTTTCCACCACCACCTTACATGGATGGGTATAATGGTGTAAAGAATAACTATACATAGTTATTACAACATCATATTGATTCTGATATATTGTATAATCCACTCCAATTCAATTCAATATTTATAGAAATGATATCATCGCTCGTGCGTACGTACGGACTACCGTCTCCACGACGCGATGAGATTCATTCTCCATGTTAACCATTTAAGAATGATTATAAAGTATATATATGAAATAGTAATGAAATATATGACATTATAAAGCTACTGGATTTATGTATATATATATATATATATGTATGTAATCTACTTACTTCCATTCAAGACAATAAGGAAAGGAAAACAACGTTCATGCGTACGTACGGACTACCGTCTCCATGAACGGTGTTTTTCATTTCATTTATCTATCTATTATATATATATATATACTGAATATATATGATATATAAATCATATTTTATATTCTGGAAGTAAGTAAATCATGATATAAGTAATAATAATGTCAAGAACAACAAGTCAAAACACCTACGATAAATGAAACGATTTTACCCAAAACGCTTCTTTAACATGGAATTTACAAAAGAACGGATAATATAAAGTCATAAGCGAACCATATATGATATCATAACAATGAATATGATTCTTTAATAAGTCAATTACATTATTTAAATCATTATACAGGAGGTTCGGACACTTACAAAGCAAGTCGGACCTAAGGTAAGGGAAATATCACAATCTCATTTTTATCCGAGATTATTTATTCGTAAGTATTTACTGGGGTGTATTTTATCATCCACATCCATGTTCCCTCAATATGTAATATTATTTCCATCCACCTAAAATTGTTTAAATCCAATTTTACCCTTCTATGAGTTTTTAGTAAAGGATATTAAAGGAATCTTTTTTCGTTTTTTTTCGTACGAGGTACTTTTTGACTTTTCCGACAAAAGTACGAAGAATGTTTTTTTGTAACTTATACGGCACAAACGGATTTATACTGTTTTATAAAACCTTATTTTCATGAAGCTTCCTCTAAAAGATTTCATGACTATTTTCAATAAAATCTCTTTCTTTTAAAATTGCATGATGTTTTGTGAAAAGAAATTGATTTTGAAGAAGAAAGGATATTTTCCTCAAGAATTCAATTCAAGTGTTTTATCAAAATTATTTTCCATCTAAGATAATAAAGGGTTCTATTTCTACCCATATTTTTACATTGATTTGACTATGTTGTGATGGAATTATGTTTATGAATTCCTTTATCTTATATGAATTGTTTTATGATGTCATGGTGTTTAAGAATCCCATTTTTATTACATGGGTTACGCTATGATGTATGGTTTATGATTATGTGGCACACATAAGAAAGGATTCATTATAAGATGGGTGGGACCTATATCTCCCTCCAATGCATTGGGTAAAGATTTTATATCTCATGAGATAGACATGGCTGGAATGGTAGGTTATACCGGTTCAGTGAAACAGGACTGAAACGAGGATTACTCGATTCAGAAAGGGACTTTGTCCACTAAGATAGTCTTGGCAATGAGTCTTGACTAACAAGAAATGATTCTCTATGATTATGTGTGTATGCCACAATGAGTAATGTTTTATGTTATGACTTCATTTTCACTTCTATGATTTATCCCATGTTATGATATTATGAGCTCTTTTGCAGGTTAAGATTTCCAAAAGCTATGTTCTTATGTATATGATGTGATTGATTTTCTTTTGTTTACCCTTACTGAGCATTTGAGCTCACCCTTTTATGTTTTCTTTTCCCCAGGATATAAAGAAAGGTTTTAGGTAAAAAAAAGGGATGACCTTTATGGGAGATATTGAAGAACTTTCACCACGATTAGAAGATTACGTTCCGAGTTTCCAAAGACACTAAACTATTACGATCCTTTAGTGTGTGTTTTTTTGTTATGTACTAAGTATTCCGCAAATGTAATGTAATGTCCATGTACGTCAGGCTTCGGGTCTCTACAGTTGGTATCAGAGGAAAGTTTTAGTCAACCTTTGGAAACTAGGATGTGAGAACGTTAGTGAGATCCCTAGAGATATTTCTAAGGTATGTCTAGGGATGTCCCTAAGGATAAGTATACGTATAGGATATATTCCTAGAACTACGGTAACGATCTTAGAATTTAACCTAATATGTTAGATATTGAGGGTGCTCCCCCTTTACTATGTTGTCTTCCCTAGCATGATTTCGCCTCTCACAAAATTCTTTTTGTGTTTTAGTTAATGGAGGGAACCAGAAGGAATTCGGTTAACATTGAATCCAATGGACACATTTGTGACTATGAGCAACAAAATTGTGTGATGCCTAGAGATAAAGATATTGTGATTATGCTGAATCAGTCATCACGATATATGATTAACAAGGTGAAATTTAGTGGTATGACTAATTCATCAAAGAAGAGGAAGATAAACTATTATGCATGTTCGCATGTTGAGGATCATAAAGAAAGGAAGATTGAGATTTCTAAAGAAGGGAAGAAGAACCTTGAGGAATACTTCAAATGGAGGGACCGATGTTATCTGTGTGGAGAAAAGGGTCATAGAGTGACAGATTGTTATGGAGTTCAATGTCTTATTTGTGGAGAACATGGGCATTACCCAACTCAATGCCCTGACCTAAAAAGAAACTTCTAAATCAAGGAAGGACTTATTCCAGGACAATCATTGAAGTGGATGGACTGAAGTGTTTATGTATTGGTATTCAAGAATAATGCTGTTGAGGTACTTTTATGGTGTATTGGAATATTTATGTATTCCTCTAATGTGGTATTCGAAGTGATTGAGGTATTTTTGGAAAAAAGATGATATGCGCATAATGAAGGGAAAATAAGAAAATGAAATATTTGACAGTATTCATGAGCTCATGATTGATATAAGGACTAAGTGATATCATGGTTTGAGTATATAGAATTTTGAGGATTTTGGTATGTGCAAAGTGTTAACTTTTAACTGCACTCATGTTTTCACTAAGGTATTCAAGAGAATACACTATTAAGGACTTTGAATGTTTGGAATGTGACCAACAAGACATATCTTATGATATGTGGGGATCAACGACAGTATTAAATCTCTGGTAATCGTTGTCACTATATTATGAGAGTGGACTGCAGTATTATGTATAAGCCTAAAGATTAGACTGGATTATGTTGGACATAAGTTAGTATTGTTTAAGGATAGAAGATTTTCGATATTATTGATGGGATGTTATAGTAACGTAGTTTTAGAAAAAGGACAACCTGCAGGACGGGCGACAGCCCATCGCTTCGGACAAGGCTGTAGGAATCGAACCCACAACCGAAATGCGACTGGCCTTTATCGCCTACCACTGGCCTACATGAAGTCCCCGTTTAGTAGAAAGAAGTTTTATTTTATTAAGCGGTACGATATATGAAGTATAAGTTCATTTTTGGAACCATATACGATTAATCTCACTATAAGATGGACTTATAACTTTTGCTAACCCTTTGTTTGAAATAGATGGAATGACCCATCCTTCTATCACATGATCTGCTAATGCTTCACGAATAACAAATTCAACTTCATTTCTTTATGATATGAAGTGGAAATTGTTCAATTCACGAACAACAGTGAGATTGTAACAAAATCATTTAAGTATTTCTTTTAATTCATCAACTTTAGGGAAATGATCTTGAAAACCAAAAATGTTGTCCTAGTGCCCTTATATCTAATTAATCAGATGGTACCTTAGACCGTCACAAATTTATGGATTTGTGATTGTTGGATTTTCCATAGCCATGTTCTCTACCACTCTCCATCAGAACATGATGGTTAGATTTCTCTTCCATATCCATATTTTCACCTATGTGGAAACCCAATGATTAGTTTATTTGGGTAACCGTTACGTTTCATACTTTTGTTTTTAAAGATAAGTTTTGGTATTCCTTTTTACGATGTGGGTTTCTATTAAAGAAACTTTCGAATAGTAAACCATTTATAACCCCGACGAATTTCGAGGGCGAAATTCATTTTAAGGGGGGTAGAATGTAACAGCCCGAGATTTTATGAAAAAAATATTCTTTTTAATTTTATTAATGTCTTGTGTTGTACGCTACACCAAAAGGAGCTTGCACAACACACATCCTTGACTTGCCTTGCATTACACGCAATCGCGACCTTCCTCGATAGCGTGTGTAATACGCAATACTGAGTTTCATTAAACAACGATATGCTATTAAAATATTATTAAAACTAGCCGTTATGAATAGTAATAACCACTTTTTAAAATTCTATAAATCTTATTTTTTTAAAATGAACTTCATTTTTGGATTCGGAATATCGAAATTAGCTTAGGTTGAAATTTTGGTGATTTTCGGATAACTTTCATATTTTGATGAATAGTGAAAATTACTAAATTATAATTAAAAACAACTTTTTTAATCGAAATAGTTGATAGTGATAAATCATTAATTTGAGTGGTTTTAAAGTATATTTAGAATATATTTTTACAATTTAATACAATATTGGTCATTGGATGTAATTTCACATTTAAACTAGACATAAACAAGTGTCAATCTTTTGATAGATATTGTTTCTTAAAAAACACGCTATTTGTTTTAACAGCGGGATTTAATTATAAAATTAATTAATGAAACTTTTATGTTATGAATTTGGTAAAATAGACTTCATTTTTGAATTCGGAATATGAAATATAGCTTGGGATGAAATTTTGGCATTGTTCTGAAAAACATCAATTTTTGATGAATAGTGAAACTACTAAGTGGTAGGTTAAAAACTGAATTTTGCATAAAACTTAATTTTACCGCTTCTGTGAATGGAATTTCGAAAATCTGAGAGACACGGTTAATATCAAAGACTAAAATGTGGTTCAATGAGATGAAAATAATTTTTTGGTGAATAGTAACTTTTTACTTTTTTTACCACGGTTAATAGTAAATAGGGTAACTAAGGGTAAATATGATATTAATATTACCCTAACACATGTCCTAATTATATTGGACAAGTGTAATTCGACCAAAAACAAACTTAGGAATAAAATATGACCATTTAGGACCACTTGGACTAGATTAAGACATTTATTATCAATTTATTTAAAGAAGGGTTAAAATAGTTAAAATCAAAGTTTAATAAGTAAATCATTTTTAATATGGGGTTATACATAAGATAAATTCGACTATAAATATTCATTAGAAAGCTAAAAAAATTTCCTACATGATGGTATTTTATTTGTAATTTTTCGAAATCAAATAATTTAATTTATTTATGACACAAAGATGATGCAGTAATTATCTTGTTAATGAAATATTGACATAATTAATGTTATAAACACCAAAATAAATTTAATTTGAGACTTTTTATGAATTAAACTAATTTTCTAGGTTACTATGATATATTAGTGTTGATTTAATCAACTTGGTTCTAACATATAATTCTGTTATGACTTTCACAAAAATCATGTATCAAATAGTGTCAAAATTGACACAAAATAGTTTTTAAATCAAATATTATATTATTAATTGTTATTTTATTTTTAAAAATCTAAGGTTCGGCCAAATGACTTAGTTAGGATATATGTATTAATAATATACAATTTGGGGTTCGTTTGGCATGTTATAGTAAGTGTATTTACCATATAGTGAAAGAAAACAAAAAGACACGGTAAAAGTTAAATTATTTAACTTAGAGTTAAATCTAATTGATAAGGTTAAAATAATACCCTAAACTTGTCTAAATCTTATTGGTTGATAGGCTTTCGACCCATCCCCACTTTAGCTTCGAAATAAGACCCTTTGGAACCATTATAAACCGATTTTGACTTTAATATAAAATAATATTTTGAGATATTCCTAAGGTGCCCCTCTCCTCCCTTATAAAAGGACACCTCCTCCCCCTCCTCCTCACACCAATTTGAGCACTCAAGCTCGGCCAAACCCTGCCAAAATCTCTTCTCCACTTCCCTAGCAACATCATAGAGGTTCTGGTCTTCCTCAAAGACCAATTTTAGTGCCCTAAGAGGAGGTCTCAAAGAGGCACTTCAAAGAAGAGGTAATTACCGTTACCAATTCTTTCATCTTTATTTCTTCTTCCACTTCTTCTTCTTAGGTTGTTTCATTATGAAGTAATAACATCAGTATCACTCATATACTGATATGTTATTATAAGTATGAAACAACCCTATTTCACCATCTATCCATCCTACGGAAAAAGAAATCATCGCGCGTGCGTACGTACGGAATACCGTCTCCACGCCGTGGTGTAATCTATTTTCCACCACCACCTTACATGGATGGGTATAATGGTGTAAAGAATAACTATACATAGTTATTACAACATCATATTGATTCTGATATATTGTATAATCCACTCCAATTAAATTCAATATTTATAGAAATGATATCATCGCTCGTGCGTACGTACGGACTACCGTCTCCACGACGCGATGAGATTCATTCTCCATGTTAACCATTTAAGAATGATTATAAAGTATATATATGAAATAGTAATGAAATATATGAAATTATGAAGCTACTGGATTTATGTATATATATATATATGTATGTCATCTACTTACTTCCATTCAAGACAATAAGGAAAGGAAAACAACGTTCATGCGTACGTACGGACTACCGTCTCCATGAACGGTGTTTTTCATTTCATTTATCAATCTATTATATATATATATATACTGAATATATATGATATATAAATCATATTTTATATTCTGGAAGTAAGTAAATCATGATATAAGTAATAATAATTTCAAGAACAACAAGTCAAAACACCTACGATAAATGAAACGATTTTACCCAAAACGCTTCTTTAACATGGAATTTACAAAAGAACAGATAATATAAAGTCATAAGCGAACCATATATGATATCATAACAATGAATATGATTCTGTAATAAGTCAATGACATTATTTAAATCATTATACAGGAGGTTCGGACACTTACAAAGCAAGTCGGACCTAAGGTAAGGGAAATATCACAATCTCATTTTTATCCGAGATTATTTATTCGTAAGTATTTACTGGGGTGTATTTTATCATCCACATCCATGTTCCCTCAATATGTAATATTATTTCCATCCACCTACAATTGTTTAAATCCAATTTTAACCTTCTATGAGTTTTTAGTAAAGGATATTAAAGGAATCTTTTTTCGTTTTTTTTTCGTACGAGGTACTTTTTGACTTTTCCGACAAAAGTACAAAGAATGTTTTTTTAACTTATACGGCACGAACGGATTTATACTGTTTTATAAAGCCTTATTTTCATGAAGCTTCCTCTAAAAGATTTCATGACTATTTTCAATAAAATCTCTTTCTTTTAAAATTGCATGATGTTTTGTGAAAAGAAATTGATTTTGAAGAAGAAAGGATATTTTCCTCAAGAATTCAATTCAAGTGTTTTATCAAAATTATTTTCCATCTAAGATAATAAAGGGTTCTGTTTCTACCCATATTTTTACATTGATTTGACTATGTTGTGATGGAATTATGTTTATGAATTCCTTTATCTTATATGAATTGTTTTATGATGTCATGGTGTTTAAGAATCCCATTTTTATTACATGGGTTACGCTATGATGTATGGTTTATGATTATGTGGCACACATAAGAAAGGATTCATTATAAGATGGGTGGGACCTATATCTCCCTCCAATGCATTGGGTAAAGATTTTATATCTCATGAGATAGACATGGCTGGAATGGTAGGTTATACCGGTTCAGTGAAACAGGACTGAAACGAGGATTACTCGATTCAGAAATGGACTTTGTCCACTAAGATAGTCTTGGAAATGAGTCTTGACTAACAAGAAATGATTCTCTATGATTATGTGTGTATGCCACAATGAGTAATGTTTTAAGTTATGACTTCATTTTCACTTCTATGATTTATCCCATGTTATGATATTATGAGCTCTTTTGCAGGTTAAGATTTCCAAAAAGCTATGTTCTTATGTATATGATGTGATTGATTTTCTTTTGTTTACCTTTACTGAGCATTTGAGCTCACCCTTTTATGTTTTCTTTTCCCCAGGATATAAAGAAAGGTTTTAGGTAAAAAAAAGGGATGACCTTTATGGGAGATATTGAAGAACTTTCACGACGATTAGAAGATTACGTTCTGAGTTTCCAAAGACACTAAACTATTACGATCCTTTAGTGTGTGTTTTTTTGTTATGTACTAAGTATTCCGCAAATGTAATGTAATGTCCATGTACGTCAGGCTTCGGGTCTCTACAGTTATGGACGTAATGGTTGATATCCCATAATAAGACATCATAGAATATATTTACCTATAATGATATGGGAATCATGCTATAAATAGTTCTTATAAATCATATGATAGGTGACTTGAAAAAATGGAGGGGTGTTAATCTATATTTAGGACAATAATTGAATTTGGTGGTTTAACAATTTTAGAAAAATGAAGTCAGTATTTCACTTTAAGGACATTATTATAGAACAATTGTGGGTTTAATTATTTCATCTTTCTCCTGTTAATTTTTTTATTCAGTTTAATTACTTATAATAATGATTATATTTTATATATTTTAAAACTATATATCTAGGATGAGAGTTCTATAGTTTAATATCAGGTCTTTGGGACCATATTTCTTATAGTATAGGTTCATCTAAGGATCAACCATTTCAAGAAGTTTATAATCTTATATAATGTATAACATTTAAGTAGTTTAATGTATTTCATCTTAGAAATGGGTGATAAATCTTGATGTTCCTGAAAATTATCTATTGAGTAAATTTTATGTGTTGGGAGGTTGGATATGACCCATATACATGGTGATCAATAAGTATAGACCATTATTTTATACATTGTGAATATCGATGGGGACTCCTCCCATGGGATATATCATAAAAAATTTCCTTCCCATAATTATTTTCATTATAAAATAAAAAATCAATCCACCTTGGTGATCAGAGAAAATGAGTACCTTCATGATGACTGACCAAGATATAAGTTTTTGATAAATGACAATGTTATACAATGAATATATTATTCTCTCATCAATGATCTCCCTCTTATCCAGACAGACTTGTAACCTTTAACCTATTTTTATATAGTCCTTGATATCCATATAAAGTGATGAATACTAGACATCAATGTGTGACACTACATTCGTTTGATATAGAAATGATTAAGAATTCAACTATATTGATGATTCGGATATCGTTGGATTTTAACATGGGTAATTATAGATATTCCCAGAAAGGAATATCATGTTCTTGTCTACCAACTTTTACATAAATTCAGTTATAACCATGTGGTTTACGTCTTCCTATACATTTAATTCAACATCATAGTAGGATTTATAGTTGGGATGAATATTATTCTTGGATGAAAGTATAATCTTATTAAACGATTGATATTTTCTATAATATTTCAAGAGAATATGTTATGTGATCCCAAAATATTATATGATTTCAAATTTCTTGAATTCAATCATAAAAATAGTAATAAATACCCTAGGAATACATTTAATGCCTTATATTGAGAAAACGTCGATAGAAGTATGGATGAACCTACAATATTGGTCTACTAATATAGTGTATAGACCCCCAATATCCAGAACCTATATAATAAAGGGATAATTAAATTTGGCAGTATGAATAAAACCTAGTGGTTTATAAAATACATTAAATTAATTTATAAATAATTTTACTTTATACTGGATTACATATTTTGATGAAAAATGTTGGGAAGAAAGTAGGATGAGCATTAGTTATATTAGCATCACATCAGTCCTGATTGGCGAGTATCGCATTAACCAGCCTAAAACTCCCATGAAACTTGGGAGAATTAATTTCCCTTGTTGAATGATTCAATGCTTATCTCAAGGATATGATTGTAAAGAACATATTTTGAGTTGGGGTCACCGCATCAGATGATATTGACCCTTTTCCAATGAATTTACTCACAATTGTCTTAGTAAAAGGACAAATTTCCACATTAAATGTGCTCAATCCTGGGAGTCATATAATTTGTATTTTCTTTTATGATAAGTATATCTGCAAGATTTAATCAAAGCACATCGAAAATGAGTTGATTCAGATTTTATTTAAACCCATCTAATTTAATGTGTGAAATAATCTAATGATATTTCATATGAATAAACCTTTCTTTATGATCCATCATTGAGATAGACACTAATATGATTTCTAATTTATAGAATCAACCACTCACATATTGCGGTTTTCGGGACACCTTCATTTTGGAGGGAAATTAGTCAATCACCTCTTGGTTTTTCTCATGAAAGGGTATGATATCCAATATATAGAGAGTTTAATAACCATTAATTTTTTTATGACTATCATATAGATTATTTTCATGTTTAACCGTAAAACTTCCATCTAGAGGTAAATATCAACAATGTTTATATAGTCTTGGTACATAAACATAATTTTAGTAAACCATTATAGGAGATGGAATGGGTATTAAATGAGATCCTTTATGTTTTTGATGAAGACAACTCCAATGATACCTTGAATAAACATAGGGTTATTTAGAATTTTATTATTTTGGATTCAGGAGTTGCAGTCAATGTAATTTTTCTAGGATGTAACCACAAGATAAACATAAAATTCAATATCATATGGTATGTCCAGTTCTATGGGAAGATCATCTGAGGATATATGTGAATCTAAAAAAACTCCACCACCTTTCCCTTGAAATCCTTTCAATGGAAGAACCTTCTAAATTTTTTTTGATTAATATCCCAATATACCTCCCATAAAATAAAAATTGGATTACTGAGGATGTACTTCAACATGTTAATGTGGGAGATAATATAGACCTCAGGATATTTATGGAATTCATATAAGTTTTAAACCATAATGAATAATGTGAGACATTTTATCTCAGAAGGAGAATATATAATATCAATGTAATGAATAATGCAACTGATATAATATAGATTTTTCTCTTTTCCATCAGTTTTAATTTTATCTCAAATGGTTCAATGGTAAAAATCTAGGTATGTCACATAATTTAAAAATGTATTACTATGGAAATGTGGAATCATGACTACAATTACAATATTATACTACATAATGTCACTAAGCATGACTTGACATTTCTCATCCCAGTGGTGTTTGAATGATTTTTTATCTTATTGGATTGGGGAATGATTATTAATTCTATAATAGTTTATATTTACCATATATATGTGACATGGATTAAAATACCTTGAAACTATTTGGGATTTAACCATGTTTCCTATTTTATAATAATCATTATATTCACTAGGTTGATCTCAATGCCCCTATATATAATAATTAAAGAATGGAACATCCGAGATGAACCCATGAAGCTATCAATCAAGGAGTTCATTTTTATGTGGTGGGTGAAGATCATACATTGCACATTTTCCTAACCATTATGATAAGGCAAGAGTTGGTGGGAATTTTTCACCTTGTAATCCACATTTCATACCAACATTGTTCAAATAAGAGGATTGGTGTTATATCCCTTATAATGCATAGGGTTCACCCTTGAACCATTCATGATGATGGGAGTCAATAGATAGTATTAGGTGCTATGTATTGCTAAAATGTCATTTAATATTTATCATCAATATTATTCTAGATTTAGTTTTATCTAGAGTATTAATTCATATAGTAAAGATCATAATAGGATATTTTTGCATCAAACATCAACTCTAGCACTAGTATGAGGAAGTAATATGTTATTAAATAGAGGTTTCAGACATAAAATACAATATAAAGTCATAATATTTCCATTATTCTTCCTAACTTATTTTCTTGGAAAATAACATAGGTTACAAAACATCCCTGATAATGTTTTCATTGATCCACATATCATCATTAACTTCACCCATGTCTTCATGGTAGGGATGAATTTTTCATAGTTCAATTTATAAAAAACTATGTCTAAAAAGAATATAGTTATGATGGATGACATACTATGGATAAAGATCTAAAATTTCATTGTATTTACACTAACATAAATCATGTAAACTTTTTAGTAGAAAAAAATTCTATTTCAATTCAGGGAGATATATGAAAACCCTCATTAGTGCTAGAAATAGACCTTCCTCGGTAAAGAATCATTATTTTTAGGTCATAAATAGTGTTGGAAACTCCTTATTCAATAAATTTAGGTGATTTATGTAAATACACTTAATCTAAAGCACAATAAATAGTTATAAAAGATGATTCCTCAACCATATGAGTCTATTGAATGTATTAATGTTCCATAAAGGGGTGAAACCATTGAAGGTAGACAAATATTATTTTAGAAATTCGATAACCATAAAAATAATGGGTGAATGTGTAACTCCCTGAGTTATTCAATAGTGGGTTTCAACATTTATATTGAATTGATGTGTCTTGGTCGACCAAATATTTGTCTATCATGCACATCTATAGACATGGTGGATAAGATGATCATCTAGAAGTGGTTTTACCTTCTAGTATACAATGGGTTTGGGTTCTATTGGCTTCAATGTTTCCTTCACCACATTGTATATGAAAAATATGAGAGGTAACCTATTCTTATTGCATATATTAACAAGTATTTCATGAAAGGGGGTTTTCACCTCTATGTGATGGATTTATATAAGGAAAATTCTATTTATATAATCCTTGGAATATATTTAGTTGTGTGTCATGTCATTAGGATCATTGAACAATATGATTTATTTGATCCAGAGTATATTTTCATCACTATTGTGATTCCCCAAATAAAAGAATGAATAAACACATGATTTAAAGGGGGATGAATCATCCTTGATAACTCATGCACAATAATTATAGGAGTACATGATGTAACAATGATACAATGATGGTACAAAATCATGTAGCTGGATCCATGGGCTTTAAAATATGTCATTGACTTCAATTCCATACCAGAAGATAATAACCATTATATTTGATACCACAACTCAAAACTATATCATAATTTGAATCTAAACATGTGGATTCTTTTAAGCCTTCTCATATCTCTAATTTTTCTAGTTAAACAGTGTAATGAAATATTTGGTGAACCTATATTTATAGTGAATTCATATTGGGAGGATATAATTTCTTGATTCAGTGCCCATTATATAGAGACCAAATATTTTCCTTCATAACTATTCAGTCATTCTAAGATAAATAGTATTAATAGCGATAGAAATATAATTTCCAATGTTTTTTAGTTTTTTGTAAAAATTAAACTTCTATAAAACATTAAAATAATAAAACAAAAATATTTAATAAAATACTTCTTCATTATCCATGAAAAATTTGTCATTCTGATTACATATCCAATCACCGGAGGATATACACCAAACTAATGGGTCAGATGAAATCCCAAAAAGTGGATGATAAAGGACAGTAATCTATATAATATGGGTGATAATAATCATCATTATCATTTTATAAGTATATGATCATCATAATCACGAGGTTTAACATGTTTTAATGTAAAGGGATGTTTCAATGAACAAAAATGAAACATCATGTCATATTAGTCAAATACCAAACATTGTTGTGAAAACATCTAACATAATGTTTGCACATAATATATCTTCATAATCATAAAATTTTCATTCTGGACAAATATAAAATAATGAACATGAATATTACAGATTATCCAATGAGATACACCATATTTACCAATGTAATTGAAGACTATATATTTAAATTACCACTTGGAATATCAAAATATTGATAGAATCATGATGATCACAACAAGTATATAATAATTATAGTCATGATATAACGTTGGGGAATTAATGTGTTCCATATAAATTTATTAAAGAATAAATTAATAAATAATCATTGGGGTTTCCATAATAAAAAAGGCATAATACGTTGAAATAACAAAAAAAAAAGTTTCTTTGGATAAGAAACAACACATTAAGAGTCAGACATTAATTTTGGAAGCAAATTTATTCCTGGGAAATCCAAGTATTTTTTATAAAAATAAAAGTGAAAATATGTATTTACATGAAAGGAAAGGGAATAATAATAAAAACATATTTAATAAACATTGTAGGAATACTCATACAGATATTGATGTGAAGGTGGTAAGACCAAAAAAATGGGACCTGGGATCTGGAATCCCATTAGCTTAATTCCTTCTTTATTTCACCACTTTTATGCCTCATGAAAAATAAACATAAATATATTTAAAAATGATATATATGTGAATTATTTTAATTATTTATCAATTATATAAATTTTATTAATTTGATTAATTTCCTTGGTCATATTGTAGTCATTTTATAACATGTTTTATTTAAAAACATCCTAATTTGATATGATTTATTTATTATGTTTAATAAGAAAATTCATTAGTATAATTTATTCCAGAATATTATAGTACGTATAATTAAATTTATATATATAATTTATAATGAATTATATATATATATATTAATTATTATAGTTATAAGTGTTTAAAAAGGACTGTCTCTATAGGTTGTTAGCATACTATTGATGATACATATGTTAAGAGAGAAGGAAAAGGAAGGCTTGAATTTATATAAATCGTTATTATGAAACACCTTATATGTTTCAATATTTAATATTATTTTAAAGTACTACTTAATTAATATTATATTTTATGGTATTTAAAGGGGTGGTGAAAAAACAAAGAGAATAAGATGAAGAATAAGAATAATAGATGATTTAATTGAAACATACTTATTCCTCAGTATAAAATATCATGTATGACACACAAAAATGCCAAGATGTTTAGAGTTTCCTTAGACCAAAACGTCCCTATGTATTTTAAGGTGATTTATAGGTAAGAGTTTTCTATGTTTAAGCTTAATGAAGTGGTGGATGAGTTTTTTTATAAGTAGAGGGATTGGGGTTATATATACTTGATGAGAGGGGTTTTTCTGAATAAAATATATAATAAAATAATATATCAATGGTAAAACATGTAATAGTGATTTTTTTTGGCATTAGGAATTATTTATAAATATAATATATGGGTTTAATGAATTCAAAAAAAAATATAATTCATATTCACTTAGTTTATTAAAATTGAATGTAGAAGTAAAAGAAAATTGATATTTAATTCAATCAAATTTTACTATAGTTATTTAAGAAATGGTTTTTGAGATAAAAATTTATGTTTTTATTATTTTATTAACTAATTTATGTAATTAAATATATTATGTCTAAAACTCATCTTGTTGAGATTATTAGGTCATTATTCTAACATGATTAATGCAATTTATGATATAATGGTTACTATTCTGATGACCATGTTAATATTCCAAATGTTCATGTTACTATTTCCAATGGTCATTTTACTTTTTCAGTGGTCAAATTACCTCCTGTAAATATTTCTACATTCCTTTATTCATTATTCAATCAAATTACTCTCATGGTTCTATATTTCAAAATTCTTTAATGATTATTTAACTATTAATATTTTTTTTCTATAGTGTTGGAAGTGGTGGTTTTGAATCTACCTAATTGAGGAAATCCTTATTTTGTATTTTTATCATTTTGATTTCATATTCCTTGTCCAATTGTGATATTTTAAGTTTCAATTGTTTTCATTTCTGATTTTTTGTATCAAAATTATTTAATTAACTAAATATATATAAGTAAATTATTTTTGTATAATAGTATATTATAACGCATATATATTTAATTTTACTAATATTATTTATAAACACATGGTTGTCACGTTATTCACCAATTATAAATTTATTAAATTTTATTTCAACAAAAATACATATTTGATAATAAGTGAGGGTACATCTATTTCGTTTTTCATCTAATTATAATGTCACCACTTTTTATATATGGGTTCTCCACAAAAAAATGGCATATGAGTTGTATTGTTTCATAAAACATTTCCCTATGTTTAAAGATAAAAATGGATTCTCTTCATATAGGAGGTAATTCTCTAACTATACGACTTTTATATTCAATACATCTTACTGATCAAGAATATACATATGTAGGAGTGATATATAGAACACATCATTACGTTGATCCATATTTTGAAGATGTGAAAGCCAAAATGCCATTCTTCATATACAATCAAGGATCTCAATGGAGCTGACGTACCTCGAGCCAATTTTCACATTCAATAAAAATTGCATGAATATTTTCAATGTATATATTCAATGGGTATTATCATCCTTAAATTAAATCTAAAATTCCTTTAGATAGTTTTCCTAAACGATCTATTTATGCCACTATGTTGTTTTTATATGTTTTTTATGGATTGAAACATCTATATCATATCTTACAAAAGATCGTATGCATGTATCATTTGTTCACCATCTTCATCGTAATAAGTCGGATCTCTATATCTTTTCTCATATAGAGAATTATATGGAACCAAGTGGTTACTTAAGTGGAAGATATAGTTATATGATAGAACACCTAAATTTATATTTGTTTTTCATCAATCTTTTAATTCAATTCATGAGGCTCTTAGAATGTCCTAGATCATATGACTAGTTCTCATGAGATTTTCCATCGGTTTGGGATTGATAACCCATGATGCAATTTATTTCAAGACTCAAAAAATGATGAATACTTCTCTAAAATTTAGATGTGAACATGGATCATGAAAAATGATAATCAAAATTGGTACCCTATTCATCGTCTCTGCATTATCCACAAATATATAGGAAAATTTTCAAGAAATAAATCTTCCTGAATATTTAAAAAGTGTGTTTTATTGCTAAGTAAATGTATTAAAATTTATTTCACATTTTTTCATAATTATTTATTCAAGAGACATGTGAAAACTTTCATGGTGACATACTACCATTTTCACATGGGAATAAATAATGGTTGCATAATCACTTTGTACTTATGCTTATCTGCATTAATGGTTTCACATACCAAACACTTTGAGACAGACTCCACAATATCCTTTTTAATTTTATCCCACAAGAAGTGATCTTGAAGATTATGTTACATCATAGTACATCAAAGATGGATTTATAATAGTGAAATTTGTGAAATATTTGACAACTGGTTCATTATCATCAGTGATGTAGTCACACAATATTTCATTCAAAAAAATCACACCATCATCATCAATGTGAAACTCATATTGCTCCCCTTCCTTTATAGATTTCACCATATTTTATAGCTCCAAGGAATCCCTTTATTTCCATTTGATTTTATCTTGTATAGATGGTTGGGAATCCATTCTTACAAGTTAATATGTATTCCCTGTTGTTGTGATTTCAGAATCCATCCTTTTTATATCAACAAATATATGGACGTTCTTAATCTGCATCACAGATAGAGTATCTGTTTCATTTCAGGTAAGAGAACGAACTACCTTGTTCAACATTCCTATATGGTAGTGAATATAGAAATCATAGTTCTTGATTACATATAACCATATGATTTTACACATGGTGGTATACTTCTATGAGAAAATATACATTAGAATATTTAGATCATTATATATAACACACATTTTAAAATAGAGGAATTTCCCCAATTTCATTAGATTGATGATAACAGCTAAAAACTATATACAATTCATTGGTTATTTCTATTAATGTGACTTCAACAGTAATTTGATGTAGGCCATACTTTCTCATTCGTCATGAGTACACAACCAAAGACATTCATTAAAATAATAACTGTATTTAAAGAAATATTTACCCACATGTTGGTAGTGTGTGAACTAGTGTAGTGATTTTCCTCTTCTTCATCTCCTTGAATCATTTCCCACACTCCTCCATCATAAAATAATTTACCCCTTTCTGTAATAACATAGTTTTAGGTCTAAAAGATTTGGTGGAATTTCACACAAATTGTTGATACTTCACAACTAAGATAATAAAAATATGGATTTCCATGAAACTATTTGAGGTAGGGAATTCCCCAATTTTTTTAATGGAATGGTCTACATAAATTCCCTCATTTGTGATCATGATCCCCAATTATTCAACTTTTATATATTAAAGTCTCACTTTATAAACATCTCATATAATTTTTCCTTCCAAAATTTCTCCAACACAATCCTTAGATGCTCTTCATGTTCTTACATAATTTTTGAGTAAATGAGGATATCATTGATAGATAATAAAAATTCTTTTAAATATTGTATCTAAATACTCTTTTCATCAAGTAAAATAAGTATGTATGGTAATTAGTATGTTAAAAGTTATTAACCATGAACTCATAGTCTCCATACCTTCTACAGAAATTAATACAATGAATATATTCCTTATTCACCATTACTTTCTGATATTTTGAATGAATAATCAAAATTTTGAGGCACTGGTTCCTCATAGTCAGATATAAAATTCATCAACCATTGGAAGGGGATATGTTTTTTATGGTGATATTTTTATCACAATATAATCAATTAAAAAAAATACATTGATCCATCCTTTTTCATTACAAACAACACTAGAGAACCCACATGCATTGCACAATGGAATATCAATATCATGTCAAAATTATATTCTAGTTTCTTCTTTAAATCATCAAGTTAGATTGTGGAAATCATGTATGAGAATTTGGGATAGCACTAGCTCCACAAATGAGATCAATTAAGATCTATAACTCACAATCGAGTGGATGTATTTTGGAAATACATCATTCTATTTCGTAAAAATCATAATTTTTCCATTATGAAACCATCATTTGACTCACCCAATTTTGAAAGTTATTCTTATTATTAGTGTATCATCACCCACACAATTTATGGATTTTCTAGTGGATATTAATTATCTTCCTTTCAATTATAGAGGTCCATTGTATGGTTTAAAATATGAATTGATATCTATTTTTCTATAAAATTGATGTGTGATATATATAATGAGAGATAATCCATTCCCATTATAGCATCACAATACACAAAAAAAGGTTTATTATGTTAACTGGTACAATCAACCTATATAAACATGTTGGAGAAGTGTACAACACTTGATTTGAAACGATTTCCCCAATATGTGTTCTTACACAAATCTCTACTTTAACATATTCTCTCATTGACTTAAAATTTATATTAAAAATGAAATAAATCAATCAAATGAGCAATAATAGAATAAATTTTTTTCAAATATTGAGATAATAGGAAGTGAACCGTATATGAATTCATTTACAAGAAACACTTTAGTAGTAGTGATGGAATAAACCTTAAATTTATCCTTTGACATTGCGGGGTTGTTGAGTGTAATTACCCTCATGGAACCATGGTTTAGTGAACTGGATTTAATAGTTCCCTTAATCCCTAAAATTGAAGCGTTGAACCATGTTTAGTTAATTAAGAGGTGACTTCCATTCCTCCACCATGTTGGTTTTATTCATCATGCATCTTTGACATTCATGATATTGATGGCCTTCTCTCTCATAGTTGAAGAATTTCCTCATCCCTTTGAGACAATTATCATGATGATTATCCACATATTTTTGGCATGTGAGTAATTTTATTATCTTTATTCATTTTTATTTGACCAAATAGCAAGAAACTACATTCTCATCCTCTTATCTCCATAACCATGGGACTATTCTCCAAACTCCTTTTCCATGTTTAGAGAACAGAAAACCACATATTCATAACACCCAATGTCTCAGATACCTAGATCCCTTCAAAGGTGTGTTTAAATCCCCTAAAAATCTTTCTATTTTTCTCTAATTATTGATAACAAAAACCATGGTTTGTCTTCCATGACATGTGATGATTTATTCATACATCATGAATTATTCACCATCCTTTTTCTTCAATCGCATAAAGACACACTCCATCATTATTTTATGTAAATGGTAGGAATGCTTGTCAATAATTAATTTCTTAATGTATTTATAATCCATCAATTCCATATCATCCTTCATTATGGTTTTCTTTATCAATGACTGCCATTAATTGGAATCTATATCTGAATTGTATTGCAATTGTGTCAAGTCTCCTTTTATGAAAATTGGATCACAGAAAATATTTTCTCTATTAGGTGAACCCACTATTCTACAATATGTTGATTACATGTTCAACTAAATGTTAGGGATCTATTATACATAATAGAATCAATTTACAGTTAATAAATATTAGGTAAAGGAATCTATTCAACATTTTTCACGTTATTCTTCATAGCCTATGATAAATTGGTAGGTATTTCCATAATGTTTTGAACTCCACCTCCCATGGAATTTGGTATGTATTTTGTTAAATCATTTAATTGTATGTCTGGGTTTCTCATAGTTTGCACAATTATCTAAAATTTTAATGGTTTAAAAAATCATAAGATAAATAATTGTAAATATATAATTTATTATTTTTTTAATTACCTATAGTGGAATATGTTATAGGATACCTATGTTTATCATTTTTATAAGAAATCTTCATAGATATTTACATATAATTAGAGTTATCCTAAGGGTATCTACTAAAATTCTATAATACCAATTAAAAAGTTATCAAAAACAATTTCTATTACCTACTATATCTACTGATATATTTATTATATAACTATTACATAATTTTAACATAAACAATATAATAAATATACCAATCCAAGATCAAAAAGATTCATGTATTGTAGAATTAAGGATCATAAATAACTTGTACATAATAAAAAATAAGAATCTATTTAAATCATTCATCCTTATCATTCTAAAATAACTCATTCTCTTTCATACATGTAATCACATGAGGATATACATCAATGAAAGGGGTGATCAAAACATCCAATTAGGGTATTAATAATGGACATAGATAAATATTACATAGAAAATATTATTAATCATAATAATTTCATAAGAAAATTACCATCATTAAATCATGGGTGAAAATTCATGGCAACTTAATGAGATGTGAAAATTCATAAAAATTATAAAGCTTTTCATAGTGGTCAAACAAGACACATAGTTGTGAACAAATCTAGCATCATGTTCAAGCATAACAGTTGGGAATAATAATATGTTAATTATTGTGAAAAAATATATTTCATTAATATTACATATTATCTCATGATATAATTAAAATTATCTTATCCATTAGGAAAATATATAATTTTGGACCCACCCTTATGATCATAATATTTACATACTCATACATGAAACATATAATTCATAAAAAATATAGTAATTAAATAACCAATGGAATGGAATTGGTTTAATAAGGATTTCATAAAGAATACATTCAATAATAATCATTAGTGTTTAAAAGATAAAATAATAGATCATGCATTGAAATAAAGTATCATTTATCATTGGATAGGAAATAACACATGAGAAGATAAATATTTTTTTGGGATTAAATTCCTTTTAGAAGACCATTTTATTTTGATTAAAAATGAATGTTGAAACATGTGTATCCCAAAAAGAGTAGGGAATAATAATGCAGTGATATTTATGGATCATTAAAGGATTACATATATTGAAATTTATGTGAAAAAGGGAATACCCAAATAAAGGGTGTGGTGCTCAAGAATCCCTAAACCTTAATTCACACAATATTTTTTCCCTTTTGTGCTTCCTAAATAATAATATTAGATTTATTAAAATAGTGATACCGAAGTGAATTATTTTAATTATAAATGAATTATAGAATTTTTATTATATTATTTAATATTCATGGTTATAGTGTAGAAATTTCTATAACATGATTTACTAAAAAATATCACATATTTATTTGATTTTGTAGTCATGTTCAATGTAATTTATAGATTATTAGAATTAAATCTAGAATATTAAAATGCATATAATAAATTTTTTTGTATAATATATAATTATAACATAAATAAATTATTTAGGAAATAAATTTTTTAATGTACATGTCTTCATTGGTGGATAAATAAACAATGATGGGTCATTATATGGAGAGTGGGAAAAGAAAGTTTAAAATTTATAAATTACATAAATATGATACTTATAATAACTTATAATATTAAATATAATGAAAAATACCAATTAATTGGTTTTATAAGTATTATTTTTGGAATTAGTGGTGGAAATAAAAATATATTAAGTATAATAAAAAATAGAAGACATTAACAAATCTTAAATATTTCTCAGTGTTTCTTCACTTATACAACACTAAAACTTTATTTATGTATTATCTTTGTTTATTCAAAACTATCCTAATTAAATATAATAGATTTATATGGATTATTCTTCAATGTTTTATGATTTTTCATATTTCATATTTGTTGTTTTTGAAGGGCAGGGTGAGGGACTATTTATAAATTAGAAGAGGGGTATTTTTGGAATAAAATAATAAATAAAATAAAATATCAAAGGTAAAACATTTGATAGATCTTTTTTGAAAATATAAATCATGTATAAATATAATAAAATGTTTTTAGGACTTTTAAAAATTTCTATTTATAATTAAATTAGTTTAATTAAAAGGAAAGAGGAAACATCGAAAAATTATTATTTTAAGGAATCACTTTTATCATTATGTTTTAGAGAATTATTTTTAGATAAGGAATATATTTTTGTAATGAATAATTTATGAAATTGATTATATAATTGAGGAAATCATTTTTAAATAATGTATTGGGTAACTATGAAATATTTAATTATGATATTTAAGATACACTATTAATGTGAAAAACGGCATTTTTTAATATTCAAATGGAAATTGATGTATTTTCAAAATTTAACAAAAAAGATTCCTTGAATAATTTAATTGTGATTAATTAAATATGTTTTTCTTTTTAATAAAATATGTTTTAAATGTAGATAATAATAATTTTTAATAAAAAATTATATCTTTTATGAAAGACATTAAAATTATGTTTGTTAAGAATATGATTATATTTTCTTGAGTTTTTTAATCATGATATTTATTTTGGAATTATAATAAAAATATTTATAAAATTTAACCATTATAGATATTATATATATCAAAATTTATTATTTTTTATAAATATTACCCTCTTAATGGACACGTTTATATTCTCAACGGTGAGGTTACATGTAATGACCCGCCAATTCTCATTGGCTTGAGAGCTCGACAAGTCATTTCTAGGCCTTAAGAGACATCCCCAAGGCGCCAAAGTCTGGAAATAAATTCCAAAGGGATTCAACACAAGTGGGGTGCGATTTACCCTTTTTGATCATACCACAGAGCCAACAACCATAACCAAACAAATCAACTAAATGATGCATGATAAAAGCTAAGACAACTCAACCAATTATTTTATCACAAACCAACCAAAAGTACCGCAGTGGAAACCAACACTAAATCAGAGTAAACAGTGGAAAGACAAGTAAAAGACTACAAGACGACAACTGAACTCCATGATCCACAAGCTCCAAGCTCCAACATCACGAACCAGCCCAAGTATCATGAAGTATTGATATGAATATGTGATACATTACCTTTTCCAACATCCCGATATATGAAATCTTCAAAAGCACCAACGTGCCCATGCAAGGGTTGAGTAATGAAACTCAGTAGGTTTTCCCCGATGACTTCCCAACCCATGCTCTAAGATAAACCATGTTAGAACATTTATATAAAACAATTAATATAAAACAATTCCAACACAGTTCACAATATAACAAGTTCCATGTCAAAACCATTTTCCAACAAAAAACCATGCTTCTCAAGAAAAGCAACCAAGAAAAGCTTCCAATCAATTCACATTTCCATTTCACAAAATCCCTTTTCGGCACAACCAACCATTTCAAAACCCGTGAAATCAACCATGCATGCTTCATTTTGACAATTCCATACTCTTGAGTGGTCTCTCGTCGATCTACCAAGTCATCACAAGTTAATTATTCCCCATGTGCCATTACACCTTTGGCACCAAGAACAAGGTCATATTCCAACCAAGCCTCATAAATTCAATATGAACACACACATCAAGTATGCCCAAAAACCACACCATTCCAACCATGCCAAAACCATTTCAATAAAATAACCCTTTTATTGAAAACCTTTTTCCCAAAAAACATTTTCCAAATCTAGAAAATCAATATTTTAAAATCACTATATTAAAATCAAGAAAACAAAACACTTTGCACAAACCATTCTTTAATTTCAACATTTTCATCATAACCGATAAATCATTCCTAAAGAAGATTTATAACATGATTTGAACTACAATTTCACAATCAAAACCAAGCTATTAAATAAATTTTAAGTAAGAATTCATGTTCTAAGAAAGTGGAATCGAGAGTGAAGCCACCTACATCAACAAAATAGGTGAAACCAACCAAAAACCGGGTCTAAACACAATGAAACGCCCTTAGATTCCTTACCCTATCACCAACAAGATCAAAACCCAACTTAAAAGTCATCCACTACCTTAGATCTAACCACCTATGGCATAGATATAGGGGTCAAACAAGTGGGAAGAAGGAGATCTAAGAAAACTAAAGGAGAAGAGACTTACAGTAATCAATCAGCTTCTAAATGCCAAGGAAAACATTCGGATCACTCCCAAAATTCCTAGTTGGTGTTCTCCCACCTTCACCAGAGAGAAATCCTAAGATAGGGCTGTCTAGGAGAAAAAATGAGTTGGTTTAAAGATAAAATAGATTGGATCCTAAAAAATAGGATATAAGTTTATTTCGTGCACGGTTAGTCCGCACTGTTAGTCAAATCGTGTGATAATTGTGTAGTAGTCACTGCTTTGAAGGGGCTCTCTGCACGGCCTCCTCACACGGTTTGCCCAAACCATGCATACACTATGCGGTCTCATCTGTCAAAAGTGACACCACCTGCATGGCTTCCGCATGGTTTGGGAAAATCGTGCGAAACCCGTGCTCACCACATTTTTTCCCTTTGACACTTTAAAAGTCTCCAACTCTTCCCCAACCATTTCTCATATGCTTCATGTACTTAGAAAGAATAAAACAAGGGTTACTGACCAGAAACTGGGGTAAAAAATTACTATTCCCAATGGTCAAATTTCTATTCAAAAGGTCACATTACCTCCTATACATACTTTTAAATTCCATAACACATTCTTTAAAAAAAATTCCCACATGTTAAATATATTATATTCTATAATTTTGACTATTTCTCTAATAATTTGTTTCATTTCTATAGTGTTTGATGTTGGGGTGATTATTCTATCAGATTCGGGAGATCTATATTTTCCAATTTTAGATATTCTATTATATATTTTTTTCCTATTATAATGATTGTAATTTTAATATGTTTCATTAGTGATTCCTGTAATAGTATTTAATAATTAAGTAATTATTTTTTTCTTCCTTATGTGTATATGGTTATATTATAAGACAAATTTATTTCTAAAGATAATTTTCATTTATAAACTATGGGTTGGTACACATCAAGAATCAGTTGTCTTCTATACAATTGAGAATTATACAGATATAAAGGGGGAGTATGTGACCTTTAAATAATTATCCCTCATACTCTATGAAGAATTGTTTTTTTATTATCATTCATTCTTCTTGGTTTCCTTTTTATGTTAGACTTAAATGATAACTCTATAATCCTATTACAAAAATAGGACAATAAATACTTGATAAGGGATTCATATAGCCCCTTTTATTGAAAAATCATTTCATGTATTGAGTTTTATGATATAATTTTTGATAGAATATGGAGAAAAGTATACATATGATTGATTGAATGTGTTTACACTCTTGTAGTAACTCTGTACTAGGAACCATGGAAGGTAAATATATTCTATATTAGATGTTTTTATCTTGAATTGACTAAATTATTAGAGATGTTTTATATCATTGATTATGATTCAGATACATTTAGATAATCCATATGGTCGGTGAATCAGATGAGTTAGGGTATACACTGGTTCATACTTCATTGTGAGGTTATGCTTATATATCCTTCAGAAACTACTATAATCATGTCTCTGTAAAATTAAAACCATTAATATGGATAATACCCATGATACTGTATTTTCCAAATGTGGTATTACCTTACCACGAGGGTATTCCCATGATACTATAAGTACAAATATAATATGATAGTGTATTTTATTTTCATCCTTTATCCATATGTTCTACATAGAATTCCACCATCATGATTGAATTTTTATAAAAATACCACTGATAGTTATAAATGTAATCCATTAGTATTGGACGGTTTATAGATCTTCCTCCTAATTTAGGGAGAATTATGTCCAAGAATGTGATGATTAACATTATTAATATATGTGGTTCTTTATTTCCCATTCATTTCTTGTACAAACACTCCCCATTCATTGATAAATATAATGATGATGATGTTTACTAGATATGTGTTATACACCATGGTGGCTTCCAATTGATTCATCTATGCATAAATAATATCAGGGTCTAAATTTATCATTTTTTATATAAGATAATCATCAAATATCTTATTTATTATTTCATAGTGTTACTATACTTACTAAAAACCATTATAATCATGTCACAAATAGATTAATATATTTTCTGATTAAGGTTCAATATATTCCAAAATGCAATGATATAAATTTTAAAAGTGTTTGTATTTGAAGGAGAATAATATTGTGATGGTGTCTCATATGAATCTATGTTGGGGGTTAGTAGTGGGATGATTCTTCAATATAACATTTTTTGGTTTCAAAATCTCTATGAGTTTATATATATATCCTCAAAATATTATTGAATGAAACCTAAAACCGGAATTTCCATAATACAGTATTATATATATATCCATTCATTTAATGAGACATCGGGTGCATGGCCATGATAGGGGACGTGGGTGATGTTATCTGTACAATTTTGTGACTATCGATCATTATTATGAGGTGGTCTATAAAGATGAATGTTTTGAGTGCAATAAGTCTTAATAATAACCACATCATATGCTCAAACAATATTTATTTTAGGATTGGGAGAGGTTTCTAGAAGAGAACATTGTTTTTTCTAAAACCAGAAATCAATGAGGTTATAATTTCCCTTTTTTAATTCATGGATTCTTCAATGTATTTCAGGTAGATGAGGTTTCTCTCAAAATATTGATATATATTATCAATATAAATATGGAACAACTCTTCAATGGAAATAATAATATTAATGTCAGTATAAAAGACACATATATTAATAAATAATGTTTCTAATACATTTATCACACACATAATATTTTATTTGAGATTAGTGACACCCATCCTATGCATGTTAGAGAAGAAATGGGTGAGTAATTTCTATTAAATGTCCTCCTATATAGTGATATGTCATAATAAAAAATTAATATACTATATGAAATACGTTCCCTGAATGTTATTGATAAATCACATATGAATTTCACCTTATCCCTATTCTCAATTTCCCAACATTAGGTCACCATATATGTAGATACAGGAAAAAAAATATTTGTGTAACCAATTATATTTATATAAGAGAATATCAAGTTACAAATTATTCTTGTGGTGGGGTATGATCTAATAATACAAGGTATATATTCTTTTAATGTTGTTTTACGCCTCTATTGATCTCACCATCCTCTAATAATGATGTGAAGGTACTGATAAAATAATAATCTTGGAATATTTATGCATGCTCCACGTAACCTATCATATATACCATGATAAGAACCATCCATGATCTTGAGGAGGAATCTCCCACTAATCCACTATAGATGTAATCACATGAAATGCTGGTCTATAGAATGCATGATCAAAACTAACAAACTCAACCCGAGATATGATAAAAGGATCAACCTTATTTAGTCAAGTTCAATAAGCATGGAATTTCTGATATTATGATTTTTGATAGATCATAATAATATTTTTATTATCATATCCCTACACATAATGACACCCAATGTGGATATTTACCCTAAGATAGATATTTTATATGGTGTGTTAATTTTCTAAAATTTTTTTTTAATATTTAATCCCATTCTTTATGTAGGACAGATCAAATGATTATTATTATACCTTTACTTAATTATTTTTCTGATGGATGGACAAGAGTTCCTTAGTGGGACATCAAATTCCAACATCCTATCTATAATGGAAGGTATGAACATTGTCTAGATAAACTGCTTAACACTAAAAACCAACTCATGCTGGATTATCCACATCATATCCCCCAACTTCAATTTTATACTATTTTTCTATCACTGTATTAATAGTGAAAACATTTACTCTGATAATGGATAGTGATGGGTTGTTATTGGAATCAGCTAGCAAGATGTATAGATGAATATATCATCTCTATAATAAAGGAATGACCTAGAGGTAAGAATACATCCCCTAGACATCGATCCTTACAAGGATTGATGATTATACCATGATTAGATTTAGTACATTGTGACTTTTGATAATGTCTTAATGAAGTATATGATTTTACCCTTAGTTATATGGGAATTAGGATATTGGGATCACACTGTTGTTGACCAATCAAAACTAAAATTTTAGATCCCTTAGTTTCCTGGATCATTTTTGGTAGGACAACTGATAGCCCTAGTGATGTTATAATATCACCCATAAGTTCTATAAGTGGAATCCTACATGATTATTGATTAAAATATTTAGGATTGAGATATTCAGAGTCTTTTGTATCCACCTCAAAACAATTAAATAATTTTTTTCTAGGATTTTTTATAGACTGTAATAATACTTTTATTAATGATTATGATTAATCTCCTCAGAGATCCCACAAGCTTCCATATAAGAAATCAAGAAGATCAAGGGAGTAAGAAACATAAAAAAATTATATTTTTTCATCTTATTGAAGAGAAATCACCCAAGGAACCCATCCTAATGAAGATTTCTTATCATACTCAGAGGAAAAAATCATTATCACTACATCCATATAGGGTTGATATTACCAAGTCTCTAGATAGGTAAGAAGTTCTTCAATTGAATTTTTTTTTATTTAATGAGGCTCCTCATTTGAATTATCAAATCCTAATATGAAACTCTCCCTGAAATCCAATTTTGAGGTGAAGGATGGTGATATAGTCTTCGGAAGAGATAGTTAAAAGAAAATTATGTGTATAGAAGATAATACATACCCCATATAAATTAATTTATATAGTGTAATGGGGACCTTGTGAACCACACCATCAATAATTGATATCCATAGATGATGGGTTTTATCCCCAAGCAATTATAGTTAATTAATATACATCACCCCAAAATCATTAGAGTTATCTGCATAAATATGATCAAGGTTATCCTATGGTAAATTCCCCTACCCCACCTCTAGAACCATGATCATAGTAACCTGAGTGTGATATTTTATGTAAAGTTTGGGGTTATAAATGTGAATTTTAGTTGGTGTCATGGGAAAGAACTCTACGGTGAAAATTATGCCTTCTGGCTTGGGAAATATTTATGGGAAGTTTACTTCATCAAATTTGGATGGACATCTATGATGAAAAATTACGGGGTTATTTATTGGAAGAGTGAACCCATCATTTTAAGGGTGGCATGGTTCATGAACATAATTTATCAAAAAACTCTCCCATTGATATTTTCAAAATGGTAGTGGGAGATTCAATGATGGTAGTTACTAGATATGTTATAGAAGAGGGATTACATTGGATAGAGTTATCAGACTAGCCACATTTTTTTCACTATATGTTTTGGTCCAATGTAGGTGAAATAGGTATCACAACGACCAATTAATATTTTAGTGAGTCTTCATTATTCTTCCAGTGATTTTGGGTGGCGGTATTCCTCCTTCGAAACTCAAGGAAAGTGACTAGATATTCCACCACATGGAACCCCCTAACCATGTATATTTAAATAAAGGGTGTTTTCAATGTAATTAGGGTAAAATATCCTAAAACAGTTGTAATTAGTAATCACATGGGTGGATTTCCCGCTATGTGATCCCTATTGGTGATGGTAACAGTGTGGATCCAAAACTTCCATATATATATATGTTCCACCTTCTGGGTGGCTATGAATAACTTTTAAAAATATCAATACATGATGTAATTGATAAACCTTCACTAGATTATTTATGATAGGTAAATTGAGAATGGGTACTAAGGAGCCTCGGGAGAGGTGGTCATTATATTATTAGAATTTTTTTGTGAGATTCCAACATATTTATATCTCCTTCCCCTTTTTGGTTTTTGTGGGTCATGGAATCTTACTAATATTGATCGATGGTTGAGAACATATGAGGAATACTTTAATCCAACCATGATCCCATGTAAAATGATGGTGATTCATAATATACCAAAAATTAGATAATTTTTTAGATAGAGATGCACCAATTTATCCGAACATCTGACAATCAAAATGTGAAATTATTCATTTATGGTTCAAAGTTATATGTTATGATGACGTCCATTATTGAATATGATTAAAATTTAATGGAATTATATGGCTACAAAAAATTTTACAACTGCATATTCAATACTTCAGAAGTCAAGAATCTATCGCAATCATGTATGAAACCGTGAGATCTCTGATTGGAAGGAGATGGGACAATATAAATCATTACCTCTAGATATTTATAAATGGATATCATTACAAAATACATGTCCCTCATAGAGAATTAATTTTTCATTATTAATCTCATTCATGATGCCAACTTCATGTATTCACTATTTAATTACATCATTGGATACATTTATTGGGTGATCACCATCAGTTTGAGAGGATGATTTTTCATAATTCAACATAATATATAATTAGGTACATAGGTAATATATATGTATATTATTATATCGGAGATGGTTCTACCATTTATTGACTACACATTTCAACCCTTATTTAAAATTTAAGGATACCCATGATTATCATAATTGTAAACTTATTATTATTTTATAAGGTATTATAATCTCATTAGAGAAGGATGCACAATCTCATTTATAGGGTAATCTCATTCCCAACATGTGAATCATATTCTATTGGTTACACAATTTAGTTTATGATTATAACCTAACGGTTCCCTAGGTCATCACCAATGGCATCATATGTTAACCACACAAGGTAAGAATATTGGACATATCACCTATGGGGAGAATAAAGGGATCACATTCACATCACATTGTCTCCATATTCTAATCACATAAGGAATATTATTATTCTTAAACAATTCATTTCATTTTCATGAAATGAGTAATTCAATTCTCATCATTCAAGGTAAGAAGATAGTATCCTCTCTTATGAAAAGGGTGATGAGATCACATGCTCATTATATAGGCTTATTATTCTCTACACATAATACTTCTCTGACATTTAATATGTGGTACCCTAGGATTATAATCTAGTGATTAATTTTTTAATATCCTGGACCTCTCCAATCCATTACATTGTGAAAAAGTGGTCCAGGAGGTGTTTCAGGAGATCAAGTATACTTGGGGGTGCGTTTGGGAGGACTTTTAAGTAAATCTAAAGGGTAATAGCTTTCGCACGGTAGGCGCACAGTTTTCCTAAACTGTGCGGACAAACCATGCATGGCTTGTCTTAGAGGTAGTGGCTAACAAACAATTAGTGCACTGTTTGTCTAACCATGCGGACTAACCATGCGAGGAGTGTTTGGCGAGGTAGAAGCTAACACACAGTTAGCGCACGATTTGTTAAACTATGCGGACTAACCGTGCGGGCACTTAATGATAGATCCTAGAATTGTGGATCAAACTCACTTTGCCTTTATTCACCTCATTTATGTCCCTAAGCAACCATAACTCGGGATTACACTCTCTTGAAGGTTAGAAAATAACTCCCAATCATTTTGGAGGAGATCCGAAGGCTTTTCATGGAAAATCGAAACCAATTCTTAAGGTATGCGGTCGTTCTTGCTTGATTTCTTAGATCTACATAGATCTAATCTTCCTCTTATCTTGGATTCTTGACCTACACATGTTATGGGTAGATCTAAGCGTGTGGAAGTCAAATATGATGAGATTTGGTCTTGGTTGTGTTAGGATAGGAGACCTAAGAAGGATATGTGGAGAATCAACCCGGTTTCATGGGCGTTCATCGACCGTTGTGGTTTTCCTCGAAAACCGTTGAGGTAGGGGATTCATGGATTCTCTAATTGTTTATGTGCAATCGTAGAGTTAGCATGATTTAGCCCTTTGGATCATAATGTTATTGGCCTAATTAAATACTTGAACTGGATTTAAATAATTGGTTTGATCGCATGTTGTTGCTTTTTACCATGATAATAGTTTGCCTCTTGATTTTATAGATAGTGTGATATATATGCCTTGCTTGTTAGCATGGGGTTCTTGATGAAATTGATAAAAAATGTTATGCAGAAATTAATTAATAATTAATTAGATAAAGATAAAGAGGCATGTAAATGAATACAGTTGTTGTTGTTGTTGTTGATCCAAATTTATGTTAATCAAATTGATGATGATGTATGTGTTTAATTCAGTTGGTTGGTAAACCTGAAATCTACTGGTGTTTTTTGATTGAAGGGTGAATGCCTTGTTAAAGGGCCAAGAGGCCAAATTGATGTGATGTTTTTTTCCTACTTCTTGTGCGATGATGCGACCCTAGGAGGGTGTTCTGATATGTGGGGGCATGGAGGCCATGTTGTTGTGGCAGCAGATGATGCCTAGAGTGGTGAGATGCATCAGCTTATGCATGTGGGTGTCAGGGTGGACACCTGGGGTGATGGAATGGGTTGAATGTGATTATTGTATGCTTGTTGACTCTTGGTTGTTTATCTGCATTAATTTTCCCCACTGCCCAAGGCAGCTGGTCTTGCTTACCCTTCTTCTGAAGGAGGAAAAGATACGCAGGGTATGCCATGTTCTTTCCGTGTTTATCCTCTAAAGGGATAATGGGTCTACACTCTTGCTATTGGTGGCAAAGACTCGATGGGTAGTATGTCTACTCACCATGTTGATCCCCCTTGTGTTTAGTATCATAGGATGCTTTTCTAGAATTCCTGGGAATATGGGAAAGTAATTCTGTAATGAATTTTTGGAATAAATGATGTTAACCCATGGGGTTGGAGTTTGATGAAACATAATGATGAGTTTTGGAACTTTTGAAGGGACATTGTTTTTTTGATGTGATGTTAATGGAACTTAAAGTGGAATTGTTTTTGGATAATTATTGTTCGAAGAATTAATTAACTTATAGTGAAATTTATAAAAAGGGAATGAAGTTATCTAATAAATCCCTTTAAATGGTTGTGTGATTATAGGATACCTAGTCTTAGAAGTTGCAGCCTGGAGTCTGAGAGTCGTTAGCAGCAGTCATGTCCACGACTAGGTTATGCCGATAGTGTGGTTGTTAGTTATAATATATTCTGTAATTTTTGTGTTTCTATACGCTACTCCACCTTGTCAGTAAGGGCAACTGAAACTCCAGGGATTCACATCCTTGGGGGGTGTTTTCTACAATATTCAGGAGGGAGGATGAATGGTTGACTACCCCCTTTGAACCCGCTCTCTTCTCTTGGTAGATACTATTTCCATGAGGCACAACGGTTAGTTTTCTCCATATATGAGTGTTGAGGGCTGTGATGGATTGTGGTTATCCACACACATATATTCTGGATATAGTATCCTATGGACTACTGTAGTTTTAATGTGTATAGGATGTGATGGCTTGAGGATCCTTACTCGGTTTATGGGCTGTAATGTCTTGAGGTAAAATACCCGACGTATGATACATGTTATGCGAGCTGTGAAGGCTCTAGGAAACTAACTGGTAACTTATGGTTGTTAGGATGGTGTGGTGCATATCCTAGGAGTCTGCGGGAAAGCCTCTGTGGTGCACGTGGTGAAAATTGTGGAGCTTATCCTAGGTGTATACAGGCAAGCCTTTGGAGAGAGATGCACAGGACGTATTTCGGTGGGGAAAAGTGGAAAATCAGTGGGGATTTCATTGCGGCTTACCCTTGATATCCATTATTATAAGATATATTCTTGTATGCATTACTTGGTGAGAGTATCCATGGTGAGGTTGGGAACTATGTATACCTGTTTAGGTGACGAGTTAGTTTCACTTGTCGTTCACGGTGCTTTAGCATGCTTCCTTTACATTTGAATGAGATGTTTCGGGGAGGATTATACTGAGTATACTGTTATACTCACCCTACGTATATATAAAATGTTTTTCAGGCCACTTTGAGCATGTTGGTGATCAAGCTGGTTACTACTAGCTTGTGGTTAGAGGAGCTGTTCGGGCTTGTGGTCACTGCCATTTTACTTTCATTTGTGTATTTGTGGTTTTCCCAATTAGTTGTAGTAATTTTTCATGGATTTTATTATATGTTCTTGGGTTTCTCATATATTTTAGTTCTGAGTTGGAGTTGGTTGGTGTCTATCTTATCTCTATCATCTGCATGTGTTCTTTTAGAGGGTAATGCCTCTCATTTCTGTGTTTATTATACCATCGGTTCTAGTCCCCAACCCAGGGCCTACTGGAGGCGGGACTTGGGGGTCATTATCTCCCTTTTCACATTGCCAGCCCATTAGGGGTACACATTGTGGGGAGGGGGTCGTGACGTAGTGGTATCAGAGGTCTGGTTGAGAGATAGGATGGAGTTTGGAGTTAGGCACATGTGAGGTTGCATGGGTTGGTAGGAAAATAGTGTCATTCATGTTTACAAGTATGGTAAACACTAGAGACCGTCTGAGACATAGGAATTTAGGGACCCCTATGATCTAATATACATACCTTTATGTTTACAATGGCTACTAAACAAGTTGATACTGGTTGCAGGGTAGAGACCTAGGAAAGGGTCATGAAAAATTCTTCATTGTGCCTATGTTTGAATGTGTAGACCTTGGGATAGATTAACCTAAAATGAATAGAATAAGTCAATTAATTAATAAATGGTGAGTCCTCCATATTCCATTCTTAGGAGCTCTAAGTGTTTTTTATTTTGCAGGTACGGCTCCAGGTCGATGTCCTCGTCAGGTTTTCATAGAAGATGTCTACCATGCTCTTCTAGCAGGTCACTGCGGGGTAGAGGTTGAAGACTACGGCACTTGGTGGAAGACACTCCGATATTTTCAGTGCCAGAGTCTGCAGAAGTATGAGGTATTCGTTTCAGATGCAGTCACGGAAGACTGGTTGGAGGAGGTCGAGATAGGCTCAGTTTGATCCGTTCTCGGAATGAGAACTAGGTTTCCTTCGCTATAATGATTCTGCATGGTGCAGCAAGGTAGTGGTGGTTCTTGTTCCTCAAGGATCTTGAGGAGTCAGTGATCTAATGGGAGGAGTTCCGAGACATGTTCAGAGTTGAGTTCCTTTCCTTGACTGCAAAGGCGTCCAGTCACCAAGGGCGTCATACCCTTCGATAGGGGAGCTCCAGTGTTCGGGAGTTTGGGATCCGTTTTAGGAACCTTTTAAGATATGCTTCCTAACTATTATGAGACGAGGAGGCCCGAGTAAGGAATTTCGAGGAGGCTTTGCGTCCAGACATCCAGTGCCAGGTCACCCCATTTATGCTGAAGACATATATCGAGGTGCTGGAGAGGGAGGAGATTGTCGATAGGACTTTTTCTAGGACATGATCATCACGAGAGGGGAATAAGCATGATTACTTACGAAGAAGGGTTGTGGTCCAGTGTTCATGGTTTTCAATGTAGGAGAGTTTCCGTTCAGCCGACAGTAGGTCACAGCCCTTCACATCTCATTTCATCAGAGGCAGCAACTTTCAGGCCTATGCCAAGGTATCAGGAGCTTGTTTTTCCTGTGGTGGTTGTGGTCATCAGCAGCTAGTTTCACTAGATTTTGATCAGTGGAGGGTATATGGGGAAGGCAGAGGACAACCCCATGACGCTCCCCGTCCTTAGAGATAAGAGCGCGACCATGGTGGTGGTCTCCATCAAGGTCATATAGGTCATGGAGGAGGTCGTGGTCAGCTTTATGCTCTAGCGTTGCCTGCACTAGATGAGCCAGATGTCATTCGAGGTACCCTTTGCTTGTTTTCTACCTTGGAGCATGCCTTGTTTGATTCAAGTGTGAAACATACCTTCATATCACCTACCCATGTCAATTATTTGGGACTTGAGGTAGAGAGGATTCTAGTGCCCTTGGCGTTGACTACGCTAATTGGATGTCGAGCTGACTTGTTTGATGTATGTATAGACTGTGAGCTTGTGTTGGGGAAACACCGCTCGTGGGGATATTTCCTATGCTTACGGATACAACCATATGATGTCATCCTCAGAATTGATTGGTTGTATTATGTGCAGTCTATCATGGATTTCATTTGGAAGAAGTTCGTTTTAGTTGGTGCAGATGAAGGGCAAGTGGTGTTTGTCGGTGATAGAGACCCTCGGATGGGTCATAGGCACGTTTCATCCTTATCATCCATAATGGTCGAGATGATGCTGAGTTCTTCAGAGTTTCATCAGTTGTCATTTCCTCGGTTCATAGTGGAGTACCCAGATGTCTTTCCAGAAGATGTTATAGCCTTACCCCCTTGACGAGAGATCAAATTCGGGATCGAGCTATAGCCACGAGCATCTCCTATCTCTATGTCTCCCTATAAGATGGCCCCTTCTGAGATACGAGAACTACATATACATCTTGATGGTCTGTTGGAGTGCGGTTTTGTTCATCCAAGTGTGCCACCATGGGGTCCCCCTGTTTTGTTTGTGAAGAAGGCTGACGGTAGTATTCGGTTATTTGTCGATTATCGCCTCTTAATCAAAGTGAAAATAAAGAATTGTTGCCCTATTCTGTGGATTAATGAATTATTCAATCAACTAAAGGTTTCATGTTGGTTCTAAAAGAATAACTTGTGGTCAGTATATCATCAGATGCATGTGAAGGATGAGTATATCCCGAATACTACTATCCGTTTTCATCATGGGAATTATGAGTTCTTTGTACTGTCATTTGGCATGACAAATGTTGTAGATATATTCATGAGATTGATGAATGTTGTATTCCATGAGTTCCTGGACATGTTAGTGGTAGTTTTCATCGACAAAATCCTTATGTACTCCACATCTGAAGAGGAGCATGCAGAGCATCTATGAGCCATTTTGGGAGTTCTTCATCGACATCAGCTATTCATGAAGTTTTCGAAGTGTGAGTTTTTGGCTCGAGAAGTCTGTTTCATGTGGAATGTTGTGTCCCAACAGGAAGCAGCTATGTATCCCTTGAAGATTGTAGTAGTTGTGTCATGGGAATCTCTTAAGATAATGTCAAAGGTGAAAATTTTCTTTGGTCTCGCAGGCTATTACAATAAGTTCACAGAAAATTTTTCACGGGTAGCGACTCCTCTGACATCTTTGACTAGGAAAGTTCAGGCTTTCATATGGACTGATCAGTGTTAGGCAGCTTTCAAGTATCAAAAAGACACGTTATTAAGTGCTCCAGTCCTTTGTATTCAAGCTGAAGGAGTTCAATTTGATGTTTTCTGCGATGCCTCACATCTAGGGTTAGGTTCTGTACTCATGTAGCAGAGGTCGGTTGTTTCTTATGGGTCACAGCAGTTACGTCCCCATGAACGCAACTATGCCACCCATGATCTTGAGTTGGAAACCATTGTGTTTGCTCTGATGTTTTGGAGACATTACCTCATTGGTGAGTGCTTTTTGGTTTTCACCGATCAAAAGAGTTTGAGGTATGTTTTCTCCAAGCATGACTTCAAAATACTACAGCGTTGGTGGATGCAGTTCTTATAGGAATACGACTTCGAAATATCATACACACCTGGAAAAGGAAATGTTGTGGCTAATGTACAGAGTCGAAAGTCATGTAGTGATATTGTGCATGAATCCGGTGATTCCTGGAGAGTAATGGAAGAATTGTCAGTATTACATCTTGATATGGGACAATTTGGGGGTAGATGATATCTTTTTTTAGATGATGGGGAATTCATCCTAGTGAAAAAGGTGGAAGAGTCCCAGTTTGGGGATCTTGAGGTGGACGTCTGGAGAGACCAAGTTTTTTGTGGTGGGGCCTCTGATGGTTGGTCTGAGGATAAACAACATAGAGTGTTGAATCATGGAAGGTATTTTGTTCCCTTGGTGATGCGTGAGATGTTCCTTAGATAGTAACATATTTCTCCTTTAGCGGTGCATCCTGGTGTGACAAAGATGTACCGATACATGAAGAGTCAGTTTTGGTGACCTGGGTTGAATCTTGCGGTTGCAGAGTTTTTGTCTCAATGTTTAGTCTTCCAGAAGGTGAAGACCGAACACTGTGTTCCTAGTGGTCTTCTCAAGCAATTAGAGATTCCTTAGTGGAAGTGGGAGGACATCTCAATGGACTTTGTTATAGGTTTACCTTGAGCTTTGGGAGGACATGATTCTATTTGGGTGGTAGTGGATCGCTTAATACAATTGTCCCACTTCATAGCGATCAAGGAGTTAAGCTCAGTAGTGGTTTTGTTGAGGCAGTATCTAGAGGAGGTGGTGAGACTTCATGGAGTCCCAAGGATGATAATTTCGGATCAAGATCCTCATTTTACCTCCAGGGTGTGGAGATGTCTCCAAAATGATTTTGGTTCTCAACTATGACATAACACTTATTTTCATCCTCAAACAGATGGTCAAACAAAGCAAAATATTCAGACTCTTGATGACATGTTAGGCTCTGGTATTCTTGATTTTGGATGATCATGGATGAGGCACTTACCCTTGGTGGAGTTCTCTTACAATAATAGTTTTCACTCCACCATCAGTATGGTGCCGTTTGAATCCTTGTATGGATGGCTTTTCCGTTCTCTGTTGTGCTGGACTGGGGTCAGAGAGTCAATAATTCTCGGACCGGAACTAGTGAAGAATAGAACAAAGATGGTTCATGTAGAGACCCGAATCATAAAATACATTGACATTACATTACTTTTGTGGAATACTTAGTACATAACAAAAACACACAATCAAGGACCGTAATAGTTTAGTGTCTTTGGAAACTCGGAATATAAACTTCTAATCATATTGAATGATCTTCAACATCTCCCATAACGATTCTCCCATTTTTGTTTCCTTACCTAAAACCTTTTTTTAATCCTGGGGGAAAATAAAACATAAAAAGGGTGAGCTCAAATGCTCATTAAGGGTAAGCATGGAGAAAATAAAACAAAACATATACATTTGAACTTAAAAACATGAACATAATATTTAAACATCAAAATCTTGAGAAATGACATAAAACATGGCAGTACGTAAGGCATAGATCAAAATGGATCATCATTCATGATAAAATATCAAATGAATAAAGCATGTAATTGTGGCATACATTAATCACATGAAATGATTTCCATAGTAGCCATGGCATTACTTCCATGACCATCTTAGTGGAAAAAGTCCCTTTCTGAATCGAGTTCACTCCTCGTTTCAGTCCTGTAACACTGAACCGGATTAACTTACCAAACCAGCCATGTTTATCTCATGAGATATAAATCTTTACCCAATTCATTGGAGAGAGATATATGTCCCACCCATCTCATAATGATATCATTCTTACTTGTGCCACAAAATAGACATACATCATTCATAATAACCCAACGAATAAAATGGGTTTCAAAAACATCATCCCATCATCACACAATCCATATAAAATAAATGGACATCATATCATAATAAGAAAATTGAAACCATGTAAATCATAGAGACATGATACTTGAAACATACACATATGAAATAATGTCATCTTAGATGAAAAATGTTTTTGATAAAACACTTGAAATGAATTCTTGTGTAAAATATCATTTCTTCTTCAAAATCAATTTCTTTTCATGAAACGTCATTCAATTTTAAAAGAAAGAGATTTTGTTGAAAATATTCCTGAAATATTTTGGAGGAAGCTTCATGAAAATATGGCTTTATAAAACCGTAAAAATCTGTTCACGTCGTATAAGTTAAAAAAACATTCTTCTCGTACATTTTCCGGAAAAGTCAAAGATTACCTTGTATGGTAAACAAAAGAAAGATTCCTTCCATACGATGTGGTAAAAATAGAAAAGGGTAAAAATGACTTTAAACATACATGGAAGGAATGTAAACAATTTATGAAAACATTTTGATAACATATGGACATGGATAATAAACATAACCCCCAGTAAATACTTACGAATAAACGATCTCGGATAAGAATGAGATTTGAATAATGATCCCTTACCTTAGGTCCGATATGATTCGTACGTATCCGAACCTCCTGTATAATGATTTAAATAACTGTATTGACTTATTAAAAAATCATATTCATTGTTATGATATCATATATGGTTCACTTATGACTTAATATTACCCGTTCTTTTGTAAATTCCATGTTAAAGATCATTTTTGTGTAAAATTGTTAGTTTTGTTGTCCGTGTTTTGACTTGTAATTATTAATATGATTACTTAGATCTTGATTACATAATTCCAGAATATAAAACATGATTTATATATTCAGAATATACATATATATAATAGTTTGATAAATGGAAAGAAATACACCGTTCACGGAGACGGTAGGCCATACGTACGCATGAACGCTGTTTTCGTTTCCTTATTGAGTTGAATGGAATTAAGTAGATGACATATATTTATATAGACATAAATCCAGTAGCTTTATAATGTCATATATTTCATTATTATTACTTATATATACTTTATAATCATACTTTAATGGTTAACATGGAGAAAGAATCTCATCGCGTCGTGGAGACGGTAGTCCGTACGTATGCACGAGCGATGATATCATTCCCATGATCATTTAATTATATTGAAGTGTATGTATAATATTTTAGAATCAATATCAATGTACAATAATCATATATACTCATTATTTACACCATTATACCAATCCAAGTAAGGTGGTGGTGGAAAATAGATTACACCATGGCGTGGAGACGGTATTCCGTACGTACGCACGCGCGGTGATTTTGTTTTCCGTAGGATGGATAGAAGGTGAAATAGGGTTGTTTCATACTTATAATAACATATCTGTATATTAGTGATACTGATGTTATTATTTCATAATGAAACAACTAAATAAGAAGAAGTGGAAGAATAAATAAAGATGAAAGAATCGGTAACGGGCATTACCTCTTCTTTGAAGTGCCTCTTTGAGACCTCCTTTTAGGGAACTAAAATTGGTCTTTGAAGAAGACCAGGACATCTAGGATGTTTCTAGGGAAGTGTATAAGAGAATTTGTCAGGGTTTGGCCGAGCTTGAAGACTCAAAGTGGTGTGAGGAAGAGAGGGAGGAGGTGCCCTTTTATAAGGGAGGAGAGGGGCTCTTTTGGAAAAACTAAAAATATTATTTTATTATAAAGACAAATTCGGTTATAAATATCTCCAAATTGATTTATTTAGAAGATAAGGTGGGGATGGGTCGAAATACTCACAACCAATAGAATTTAGGCAAGTTTATGTTCCTATTGTATCCTTATCATTTATATTTAACCTTATGTTAGATAATTTGACTTTTACCGTGTCTCTTTGTGTTCTTACACCATAAGGTTAATAAACTTACTATAACAAGCCAAAAGAACCCCAAGTTGTTTATTATTAATATATATAACCTTATCTAAGTCATTTTACTGAACCTTATATTTTTAAGAATAAAATAAAAAATAATAATATAATATTTGTTTTAAAAACTATTTTATGTCAATTTTGACACTATTTAGTAATTGAATTTTTTGAAAATCATAACTGAATGATTAGTTATAAATAAGTTAATTAAATCTATACTAACATGTCATATTATCCTAGAAAATTATTTTAATTCATAAAAAGGCTCAAATTATACTTATTTAGGTATTTATAACATCAATTAGGTCAATATTTCATTAATAAGATAATTTCTGCATCATCTTTGTGTCATAAATAAATTAACTTATTTAATGTCTAAAAATTAAAAATAAAATACCATTATGTTGAAAATCATTTTATCTTTCTATTGAATATTTATAGTAGAATTTATCTTAGGTATAATCCAATATTAAAAATTATTTATTTATTAAACTTTGATTTTAACTATTTTAACCCTTCTTTAAATAAATTAATAATAAATGTCCTAATCTAATCCAAGTGGGCCTAAATGGTCATATTTTATTCCTAAGGTTTCCTCTGATCGAATTACACTTATCCAATAGAATTAGGACATGTGTTAGGGTAATAATAATATCATTCTTACCCTTAATTACCCTATTTACTTTTAACCGTGGTAAAAAAAAGTAAAAAGATACTATTCACCAAAAATTATTTCTATCTCATAGAACCACATTTAACTTACTGATATCTACCGTGTCTCTCGGATATTTGAAATTCCACTCACAGAAGCGGTAAAATTATGTTTTATGAAAAATTCATTTTTTTAACTACCACTTAGTGGTTTGACCATTCATCAAAAAATGAAAGTTTCCAGAAAAATACCAAAAATTAGGCCTAAGCTATATTTGAAAATATGAACTCAAAAATGATGTCTATTTTACCAAATTCGAAACATATCAGTTGCATTAATTAATTTAAAAAATAATTCCCATCGTCAAAATAAATATTGTGTTCTTAAGAGATAATAACTATCAAAATATTGACACTTGTTTATGTCTAGATTAAATGTGAAATTACATCCAATGACCCAAATTGTATTAAATTATAAAAAAATATTATATATATACTTTAAAAACACTCAAATTAATTATTTATCACTATTAATTATTTCAATTAAGAAGGTTGCTTTTAATTAAAATTTAGTAATTTTCACTATTCATCAGAAAATGAATGTTATCCGAAACGTACCAAAATTTCACCCAATGCTAATTTCGATATTCCGAATCCAAAAATGAAGTCCATATTGAAAAATATAATTTAAAAAATTTCAAAAAGTGGTTATTACTATTCATAACGGCTAGTTTTAATAATATTTTAATAGCATATCGTTGTTTAGTGAAACTCGGTATTGCATACTACACACGCTATCGAGGAAGGTTGCGATTGCGTGTAATACAAAGAAAATCAAGGATGTGTGTTGTGCAAGATCTTTTTGGTGTAGCGTACAACACAATACATTAATGAAATTAAAAATAATATTTTTTTCATAAAATCTCGTGGTGTTACATTCTACCCCCCTTAAAATGAATTTCGACCTCGAAATTCATCGGGGTTATAAATGGTTTACTATTTGAAAGTTTATTTAATAGAAACTCACATCATAAAAAGGAATACCAAAACCAATATTTAAACAAATGTATGATACGTAATGTTTACCCAAATAAACTAATCACTGGGTTTCCTCATAGGTGAAAATATGGATATGGAAGAGAAATCTAACCATCATGTTCTGATGGAGAGTGGTAGAGAACATGGGTATGCAAAAGCCAGCAATCACAAATCCATGGATTTTTGATGATCTAAGGTACCATCTGATTTATCGTATATAAGGGCACTAGGACAACATTTTTGGTTTTCAAGATCATTTCCCTAAAGTTGAAAATTTTGAATTAGAATAAATACTTAATTTATTTTTGTACAATCTCACTGTTGTTCGTGCCTTAAACAATTTCCACTTCATCTCTTAATGAAATGAAGGTGAATTTGATATTCATGAAGTGTTAGCAGATCATGTGATAGAATGATGGGTCATTCCATCCGTCTCAAACAAAAGGTTAGAAAAAGTTATTAAATATACGTAAGTTGATCTATAGTGAGATTAATCATATATGGTTCCTAAAATGGACTTATACTTCATATATCATACCACATAATAAAATAAAACTAGTTTCTACTAACCAGGGACTTCTTGTAGGCCAGTGGTAGGCGATAAAGGCTAGCCGCACTTCAGTTGTGGTTTCGATTCCCACAGCCTTGTCCAACGTGATGGGCTGTCTCCTGTCCTGGAGGGTGTCCTTTTTCTAAAACTACATTACTTTAACATCCCATCAATAATATCAAAAAAAGTTCTATCCTTAAACAATACTAACTTATGTTCAACATAATCCATTCCAATATTTACGGTTATCTAAAATACTTCGGTCCAAGATCATAGTATAAAGAAAATGATTACTTGAAAGGTCATATAACAATCACGTGAATTCCATCATTTATCCCCCATATATCATAAGATATATGTGAATACCTTAATCATGTATTCACTTGATGAATGAATACCCATTAAATCTTAGTGAAAACATGAATGCAGTTAAAAGTTAACACTTTCCACATAACAAAATCCTCAAAATTATTTATACTCAAACCATGACATCACTTAGTCTTTATATCAATCATGATCTCATGAATACAATCAAACATCTCATTATCTTCTTATCCCTTCAGTATGTGCATATCATCTACTTTCCAAAAATATCTCAATCACTTTCCATGGTTACCGGTACCATAAAATTATTGAAAACCATAATAGACCAATACATAAATATTCCAATACTCCACGATACTATATACAACATTATTTTGGAATCCCATTACATATAAACTTAATCATTCCACCACATCATTGTCATATTCAACATCGCCAATAGTGATCACATGTGACTTCCCTTTGTCCTTTTTCTTAAGTGGTTGCTAATGTCGATCATCATTAACCCTTGGATTAGGGCATTTATTAGCATAATGCCTCATTTCCTTGCACTTGAAACATTGAAGTGTTGGTGGTGCGTTCTCTGCAGAATTTTCTTTATTCAAATCATTAGCAACCCATTTTCCAATACTTCGACACTCAACTACTCGATGACCTTCCTTTCCACACTTAAAATATTTTCTAGTCCCTTTAAGACAATCTCTACCATGCATCTTTCCACACATTGAGCATAAGGAAACATTCATCTTATTTTCACCATTATTCTGAGATTTCTCCTTGAACTCCATCTTTCGTTTCTTGTCAATACCATGAGATGGATATGTTACACCAACTTCCAGTTCTACCTTGATAGCACAATGCACAATTTCTTCATAGCTATTGAAGTTTCTTATAGCTAATTCCCTTAGAAGACTTGGTTTTAAGCCACTGAAAAATCGATCAACTTTACTTTCAGGTTGGATGATAATGCCAGATGCATACCTTGCAAGACTTGTAAAATTCGCTTCGTATATACCAACAGATTCATCATCCTTCTACTTAAGCTCAAGAAACTCCTTTTCCATCTTTTTTTGAAGAATATGAGGGAAGTACTTATTGAAAAATAAGTTCTGGAACTTGTCCCATTCCATGGACTCAATTTCATCTATTAGCCTTGTATTCTTGATAAGATTCCACCATTGATCAGCATCACCTTCCAAACGATACACTGCTAAGATGACTTTATCATGTTCAGAACATTCAAGAACTAAAAATATCTTTTCAGTAGTACTGATCCATTGTTCAGCAACAAGTGGATCAGAAGACCCACTGAAAGAAGGTGGACATTTCCTCATGAAGGACTCAATAGAATATTGTTCCCTTCTCTGCTCATTTGGAAGTCCATAATGATTCATAGCTTTTTTAAGTATAGTAATAATATTTTTCACTCCATCTCCCATACCATTTGTTTGTTCAGGAGGGCAATCATTGCATTTTTCATTGCATTGATCAACTCGATTCATTTGGGTTCCAGCCATCGTCTAAAACCCAAAAAGAATAGTGTGAGAGGCAAAAATCATGCTAGGGAAAACAACACAATAAAGGGGGAGTACCTTCAATATCTAACATCTTAGGTTACCGTAATTCTAGTACTATAACCTATACTTATACATAACCTTAGGGACATCCCTAGACATACCTTTGAAATATCTCTTGGGATACCACTAAAGTTCTTGCATCCTAGTTTCCAAAGGTTGACTAAACATTTCCTCTGATACCAACTGTAGAGACCCGAAGCATAACGTACATGGAAATTACATTACATTTGTGGAATACTTAGTACATAACAAAAACACACACACAAGGACAGTAATAATTTAGTGTCTTTGGAAACTTGGAATATAAACTTCTAATCATGTTGAATGATCTTCAACATCTCCCATAACGATTCTTCCATTTTTGTTTCCTTACCTAAAACCTTTCTTTTAATCCTGGGGGAAAAGAAAACATAAAAAGGGTGAGATCAAATGCTCAGTAAGGGTAACCATGGAGAAAATAAAACAAAATAGATACATTTGAACTTAAAAACATGAACATAATATTTAAACATCAAATTCTTGAGCGATGACATAAAACATGGCAGTACGTAAGGCATAGATCATAACGGATCATCATTAATGATACAATATCATATGAATAAATCATATAATTGTGGTATATATTAAGCACATGTAATGATTTCCATAGTAGCCAAGGCATTACTGCCATGACCATCTTAGTGGAAAATTCCCTTTCTGAATCGAGTTCACTCCTCGTTTCTGTCCTGTAACACTGAACCGGATTAACTTACCATTCCATCCATGTCTATCTCATGAGATATAAATCTTTACCCAATGCATTGGAGGGAGATATAGGTCCCACCCATCTCATAATTAAATCATTCTTACTTGTGCCACAAAATAAACATACATCATTCATAATAACCCAACGAATAGAATGGGTTTCATAAACATCATCCCATCATCACATAATCCATAAAAAATAAATGGACATCATATCATAATAAGAAAATTGAAACCATGTAAATCATAGAGACATGATACTTGAAACACAAACATATGAAATAATGTCATCATAGATGAAATTTCTTTTTGATAAAACACTTGAAATGAATTCTTGAGTAAAATATCCTTTCTTCTTCAAAATCAATTTCTTTTCAAGAAATGTCATGCTATTTTAGAAGAAAGAGATTTTGTTGAAAATATTCATGAAATATTTTGTAGGAAGCTTCATGAAAATAATTCTTAATAAAACCATAAAAATCCTTTCACGTCGTATAATATAAAAAAACATTCTTCTCGTACTTTTGCCGGAAAATTCAAAAATTACCTCGTATGGTAAACAAAAGAAAGATTCTTTCCATACGATGTGGTAAAAATAGAAAAGGGTAAAAATTTCCTTAAACATACATGGAAGGAAAGTAAACAATTTATGAAAACATTTTGATAACATATGGACATGGATAATAAACATAACCCCCAGTAAATACTTACGAATAAACAATCTCGGATAAGAATGAGATTGGAATAATTATCCCTTACCTTATATCTGATATGCTTCATACGTATCCAAACCTCCTGTATAATTATTTAAATATTGTCATTGACTTATTACGGAATCATATTCATTGTTATAATATCATATATGGTTCACTTAGGACTTTATATTACCAGTTCTTTTGTAAATTCAATGTTAAAGATCTTTTTTGGGTAAAATCATTTCTTTTGTCATCCGTGTTTTGACTTGTAATTATTAATATGATCACTTAGATCTTGATTAATTAATTCCAGAATATAAAACATGATTTATATATTCAGAATATACATATATATAATATTTTGATAAATGCAAAGAAATACACCATTCATCGAGACGGTAGGCCGTACGTACGCATGAACGCAGTTTTCGTTTCTTTATTGAGTTGAATAGAATTAAGTAGATGACATAAATTTATATATACATAAATCCAGTAGCATTATAATGTCATATATTTCATTATTATTACTTATATATACTTTATAATCATTCTTTAATGGTTAACATGGAGAAAGAATCTCATCGCGTCGTGGAGACGGTAGTCCGTACGTACACACGAGCGATGATATCATTCCCATGATCGTGGAATTTTATTGAAGTGTATGTATAATATTTAAGAATAAATATCACTTTACAATAATCATATATATTCATTATTTACACCATTATACCCATCCAAATAAGGTGGTGGTGGAAAATAGATTACGCGACGGCGTTGAGAAGGTATTCCGTACGTACACAGGCGCGGTGATTTCGTTTTCCGTAGTATGGATAGAAGGTGAAATAGGGTTGTTTCATACTTATAATAATATATCAGTATATTATTGATACTGATGTTATTATTTAATAATGAAACAACTAAAGAAGAAGAAGTTTAAGAAGAAATAAAGAAGAAAGAATCGGTAACGAACTTTCCCTCTTCTTTGAAGCGCCTCTTTGAGACCTCCTTTTAGGGAACTAAAATTGTTCTTTGAAGAAGACCAGGACCTCTAGGATGTTTATAGGGAAGTGGAGAAGAGAATTTGGCAGGGGTTGGCCGAGCTTGAATGCTCAAAGTGGTGTGAGGAAGAGTGGGAGGAGGTGCCCTTTTTTAAGGGAGGAGAGGGGCTCTTTTGGAAAAACAAAAAATATTATTTTATTATAAAGACAAATTCGGTTATAAATAGCTCCAAATTAATTTATTTTGAATCTAAGGTGGGGATGGGTCGAAATAATTTCATACAATAGAATTTTTACAAGTTTAGGTTCCTATTTTATCCTTATCATTTATATTTAACCTTAAGTTAGATAATTTGACTTTTACCGTGTCTCTTTGTGTTCTTACACTATAAGGTTAATAAACATACTATAACAAGACAAACGAAACCGAAGTTGTTTATTATTAACATATATAACCTTATCTAAGTCATTTGGCCGAACATTAGATTTTTAAGAATAAAATAACAATAAATAATATAATATTTGTTTTAAAAACTATTTTATGTCAATTTTGACACTATTTAGTAATTGATTTTTGTGAAAATCATAACAGAATGATTAGTTCAAAAAAAGTTAATTAAATCAATAATATCATGTCATATTACCCTATAAAATTAGTTGTATTCAAAAAAAGTCTCAAATTATACTTATTTAGGTATTTATAAAATCAATTATGTCAATATTTCATTAATAAGATAATTACTGCATAATCTTTGTGTCATAAATAAATTAACTTATTTAATGTCTAAAAATTATAAATAAAATACCATTATGTGGGAAATCATTTTATCTTTCTAATGAATATTTATAGTCGAATTTATCTTATGTATAAACCTATATTAAAAATGATTTAGTTATTAAACTTTGATATTAACTATTTTAACCCTTCTTTAAATAAATTAATAATAAATGTCCTAATCTAATACAAGTGGGCCTAAAAAGTCATATTTTATTCCTAAGGTTTTCTTTGGTCGAATTACACTTATCCAATAGAATTAGTACATGTGTTAGGGTAATAATAATACCATTCTTACCCTTAATTACCCTATTTACTTTTAACCGTGGTAAAAAAAAGTAATAAGTTACTATTCACCAAAAATTATTTTCATCTCATTGAACTACATTTTACTTACTGAAATCAACCGTGTCTCTCGGATTTTTGAAATTCCACTCACAGAAGCGGTAAAATTATGTTTTATGAAAAAATCATTTTTTTAACTACCACTTAGTGGTTTCACTATTTATCAAAAAATGAAAGTTTCCAGAAAAATACCAAAAATTAGACCTAAGCTATATTTGAAATTATGAACTCAAAAATTATTTCTATTTTACCAAATTAAAAACATATCAGTTGCATTAATTAATTTAAAAAATAATTCCCGTCGCCAAAACAAATAGTGTGTTCTTAAAAGATAATAACTTGCAAAAGATTGACACTTATTTATGTCTGGTTTAAATGTGAAATTACATACAATGACCAACATTGTATTAAATTGTAAAAATATATTCTATTTATACTTTAAAACTACTCAAATTAATAATTTATCAATATTAATTATTTCGATTAAAAAGGTTGCTTTTAATTAAAATTTAGTAATTTTCACTATTCATCAGAAAATTAAAGTTATCCGAAAAGTACCAAAATTTCTCCCAAAGCTAATTTCGATATTCCGAATCCAAAAATGAAGTACATTTTGAAAAGTAAATTTTAAAAATTTTCAAAAATTGGTTATTACTATTCATAACAGCTAGTTTTAATAATATTTTAATAGCATATCGTTGTTTAGTGAAAGTCGGTATTTCGTACTACACACGCTATCGAGGAAGGTCGTGATTACGTGTAATATAAATCAAATCAAGGATGCGTGTTGTTCAAGCTCTTTTTCGTGTAGCGTACAACACAAGACATTAATGAAATTAAAAAGAATATTTTTTTCATAAAATATCGGGGTGTTACATTCTACCCCCCTTACAGAGAATTTTTCCCTCGAAATTCGTCAGGGTTATAAATGGTTTACTACTTGAAAGTTTCTTTAATAGAAACCCACATCGTAAAAAGGAATACCAAAACCAATTTTTAAAACAAAAGTATGAAACGTAAAGGTTACCCAAATAAACTAGTCACTGGGTTTCCATATAGGTGAAAATATGGATATGGAAGAGAAATCTAACCATCATGTTCTGATGGAGAGTGGTAGAGAACATGGCTATGGAAAATCCAACAATCACAAATCCATATATATGTGATGATCTAAGGTACCATCTGATTTATCAGATATAAGGGCACTAGGACAACATTTTTGGTTTTCAAGATCGTTTCCCTAAAGTTGGAGAATTTGAATTAGAATAAATAATTTATTTATTTTGGTATAATCTCACTGTTGTTCGTGCCTTAATCAATTTCCACTTCATCTCTTAATGAAATGAAGGTTAATTTGTTATTCGTGAAGTGTTAGCAGATCATGTGATAGAATGACGGGTCATTCCATCCATCTCAAACAAAAGGTTAGAAATAGTTATTAAATATACGTAAGTCGATCTATAGTGAGATTAATCATATATGGTTCCTAAAATGGACTAATACTTCATATATCATACCGCGTAATACAATAAAACTAGTTTCTACTAACAAGGGACTTCCTGTAGGCCAGTGGTAGGCGATAAAGGCCAGTCACACTTCGGTTGTGGTTTCGATTCCCACAGCCTTGTCCGACGCGATGGGCTATCGCCTGTCCTACAGGTTGTCCTTTTTCTAAAACTAAATTACTTTAACATCCCATCAATAATATCGAGAAATGTTCGATCCTTAAACAATACCAACTTATGTTCAACATAATCCATTCCAATCTTTAGGGTTATCTAAAATACTTCTGTCTAAGCTCATAGTATAAAAAAATGATTACTTGATATGTAACAGAACAATCACGTTAATGCCATCATTTATCCACCATATATCATAAGATATATGTGAATACCTTAATCATGTATTCTCATGAAGAATTAATACCCATTAAACCTTAGTGTAACATGAATGCAGTTAAATGTTAACACTTTCTACATACCAAAATCCTCAATATTCTTTATACTCAAACCATGATATCACTTAGTCCTTATATCAATCATGAGCTCATGAATACAATCAAACATCTCATTATCTTCTTATCCCTTCATTATGCGCATATCATCTACTTTGTAAAAATATCTCAATCACATTCCATGGTTACCGGTTCTATAAAATTATTGAAAACCACAATATACCAATACATAAATATTCCAATACTCCATGATACTATATACAACATTATTTTGGAATCCCATTATATAAAAACATAATCATTCCACCACATATTTGTCATATTCAACATCACCAATAGTGATTGCATGTGACTTCCCTTTGTCCTTTTCCTTAAGTGGTTTCTCTTTTCGATCATCATTAACCCATGGATTAGAGAATTTATTAGTATAATGCCCCATTTCCTTGCACTTGAAGCATTGAAGTGTTGGTGGTGCGTTCTCTGCAGACTTTTCTTTATTCAAATCATTAGCAACCCTTTTTCCATTACTTAGACACTCAGCTGCTCGATGACCTTATTTTCCACACTTAAAACATTTTCTAGTCCCTTTAAGACAATCTCCACCATGCTTCTTTCAACACTTTGAGTATAAGGAAGCATTCATCATCTTTCCACCATTATTTTGAGATTTCTCCTTGAACTCCATCTTTTGTTTCTTGACAAAACCATGAGATGGATATGTTACACCAACTTCCAGTTCTACCTTGATAGCACAACGCACAATTGCTTCATAGCTACTGAAGTCTCTTATAGCTAATGCCCTTCGAAGACTTGGTTTTATGCCACTGAGAAATCAATCAACTTCACTTTCAGGTTGGATGATAATTCCAGATGCATACCTTGCAAGTCTTGTAAAATTCACTTCGTATATACCAATAGATTCATCATCCTTCTGCTTATGCTCAAGAAACTCCTTTTTCCATCTTTGTTCGAAGAATACGAGGGAAGTACTTATTGAAAAATATGTTCTTGAATTCATCCCATTACATGGACTCAATTTCATCTCTTGGCCTTGTATTCTTGGTAAGATTCCACCATTGATCAACATCACCTTCCAAAAAACAAACTGCTAAGATGACATTATCATGTTCAGAACATTCAAGAACTGATAATATCTTTTCTGTAGTACTGATCCATTGTTCACCAACAAGTGGATTAGAAGACCCACTGAAATAAGGTGGACGTTGCCTCATGAAGGACTCAATAGAATATTTTTCCCTTCTCTGCTCATTTGGAAGTCCAGAATGATTCATAGCTTGTGTAAGTATAGCAATAAGATTTTGCACTCCATCTCCGATAACATTTGTTTGTTCAGGAGGGCAATCATTGCATTTTCCATTGCATTGATCAACACGGTTCCTTCGAGTTCTAGCCATCATCTAAAACCCAAAAAGAATAGTGTGACCGGCAAAAATTATGCAAGGGAAAACAACACAATAAAGGGGGAGTACCTTCAATATCTAACATCTTGGGTTACCATAATTCTATTACTATAACCTATGCTTATACTTAACCTTAGGTACATCCCTAGACATACCTTAGAAATATCTCTAGGCATCTCACTAAAGTTCTCGCATCCTAATTTCCAAAGGATGACTAAACCTTTGCTCTCATACCAACTGTAGAGACCCGAAGCATAACGTACATGGACATTACATTACTTTTGTGGAATACTTAGTACATAACAAAAACACACACACAAGGACCGTAATAGTTTAGTGTCTTTGGAAACTCGGAATATAAACTTCTAATCATGTTGAAAGATCTTCAAAATCTCCCATAACGATTCTCCCCTTTTTTGTTTCCTTACCTAAAACCTTTCTTTTAATCCTGGGGGAAAAGAAATCATAAAAAGGGTGAGATCAAATGCTTAGTAAGGGTAAGCATGGAAATAATAAAACAAAACATATACATTTGAACTTAAAAACATGAACATAATATTTAAACATCAAAATCTTGAGCAATGACATAAAACATGGTAGTATGTAAGGCATAGATCATAATGGATCATCATTCATGATAAAATAGCTTATGAATAAAGCATGTAATTGTGACATCCATTAATCACAGGTAATTATTTCCATAGTAGCCAAGGCATTACTGCCATGACCATCTTAGTGGACAAAGTCCCTTTCTGAATCGAGTTCACTCCTCGTTTCAGTCGTGTAACACTGAACCGGATTAGCTTACTGTTCCAGCCATTTCTATCTCATGAGGTATACAACTTTACCCAATGCATTGGAGGGAGATATAGGTCCCACCCATCTCATAATTAAATCATTCTTACTTGTGCCACAAAATAAACATACATCATTCATAATAACCCAACGAATAAAATGGGTTTCATAAACATCATCCCATCATCACATAATCCATATAAAATAAATGGACATCATACCATAATAAGAAAATTTAAACCATGTAAACCATAGAGACATGATACATGAAACATACACATATGATATAATGTCATCTTAGATGAAAAATGATTTTTATAAAATACTTGAAATGAATTCTTGAGGAAAATATCCTTTCTTCTTCAAAATCAATTTCTTTTCACGAAACATCATGCAATTTTAAAATAAATATATTTTGTAGAAAATATTCATGAAATATTTTGGAGGAATCTTCATGAAAATAAGGCTTTATAAAACTGTAGAAATCCGTTCACATCGTATAAGTTAAAAAAACATTCTTCACGTACTTTGGCCGGAAAAGTCAAAAAGCACCTTGTATGGTAATCAAAAGAAAGATTCCTTCCATATGATGTGGTAAAAATATTATAGGGTAAAAATGACTTTAAACATACATGTAGGGAAAGTGAACAATTTATGAAAACCTTTTGATGACATATAGACATGGATAATAAACATAACCCCTAGTAAATACTTACGAATAAACAATCTCGGATAAGAATGAGATTTGAATAAGTATCCCTTACCTTAGGTCTGATATGCTTCGTATGTATCTGAACCTCCTGTATAATGATTTAAATAATGTCATTTACTTATTACGGAATCATATTCATTGTTATGATATGATATATGGTTCATTTATGACTTTATATTACCCGTTGTTTTGTAAATTCCATGTTAAAGATCATTTTTGTGTAAAATCGTTTCTTTTGTTATCCGTGTTTTGATTTGTAATTATTAATATGATTACATAGATCTTGATTAATTAATTACAGAATATAAAACATGATTTATATATTCAGAATATACATAAATATAATAGTTCGATAAATGGAAAGAAATACACCGTTCATGTAGACGGTAGGCCATACGTACGCATGAACGCTGTTTTCGTTTCCTTATTGAGTTGAATGGAATTAAGTAGATGACATACATTTATATATACACAAATCCAGTAGCTTTATAATGTCATATATTTCATTATTATTACTTATATATACTTTATAATCATTCTTTAATGGTTACCAAGGAGAAAGAATCTCATCGCGTCATGGAGATGGTAGTCCGTACGTACGCACGAGCGATGATATCATTACCATGATCGTGGAATTGTATTTAAGTGTATGTATAATATTTAATAACCAATATCACTTTAAAATAAACATATATAGTTATTATTTACACCATTATACCCATCCAAGTAAGGTGGTGGTGGAAAATAGATTACACCACGGCGTGGAGACGGTATTCCGTACGTACGCACGCGCGATGATTTCGTTTTCCGTAGGATGGATAGAAGGTTAAATAGGGTTGTTTCATAGTTATAATAACATATCAGTATATGAGTGATACTGATGTTATTATTTTAATAATGAAACAACTAAAGAAGAAGAAGTGGAAGAATAAATAAAGATGAAATAATCGGTAACGGACATTACCTCTTCTTTGAAGCGCCTCTTTGGGACCTCCTTTTAGGGAAATAAAATTGGTCTTTAAAGAAGACCTGGACCTCTAGGATGTTTCTAGGGAAGTGGAGAAGAGAATTTGGCAGGGTTTGGCCGAGCTTGAAGGCTCAAAGTGGTGTGAGGAAGAGAGGGAGGAGGTGCCCTTTTATAAGGGAGGAGAGGGGATCTTTTGGAAAAACTAAAAATATTATTTTATTATAAAGCAAAATTCGGTTACAAATAGCTCCAAATTGATTTATATAGAAGCTAAGGTGGGGATGGGTCGAAAGCCTCTCATCCAATATAATTTATACAAGTTTAGGTTCCTATTTTATCCTTATCATTTATGTTTAACCTTAAGTTAGATAATTTGACTTTTACCGTGTCTCTTTGTGTTCTTACACTATATGGTTAATAAACTTACTATAATAAGACAAACGAACCCCAAGTTGGTTATAATTAATATATATAACCTTATATAAGTCCTTTGGACGAACCTTAGATTTTTAGGAATAAAATAACAATTAATAATATAATATTTGTTTTAAAAACTATTATATGTCAATTTTGACACTATTTAGTAATTGATTTTTGTGAAAATTATAACTGAATGATTAGTTCAAAAAAGTAAATTAAATCAATAATAACATGTCATATTATCCTAGAAAATTAGTTTAATTCAAAAAAAGTCTCAAATTATACTTATTTAGGTATTTATAACATCAATTATGTCAATATTTCATTAATAAAATAATTTATGCATCATCTTTGTGTCATAAATAAATTAACTTATTTAATGTGTAAAAATTACAAATAAAATAACATTAAGTAGTAAATCTTTTTATATTTCTAATTAATATTTATAGTTGAATTTATCTTATGTATAAACCTATATTAAAAATTATTTAGTTATTAAAAAATGATTTTAACTATTTTAACCCTTCTTTAAATAAATTAATAATAAATGTCCTAATCTAATCCATGTGGGCCTAAATGGTCATATTTTATTCCTAAGGTTGTCTTCAGTCGAATTAAACTTATCCAATAGAATTAGGACATGTGTTAGGGTAATAATAATATCATTCTTACCCTTAATTACACTATTTACTTTTAACCGTGGTTAAAAAAAGGAAAAAGTTACTATTCACCAAAAATTATTTTCATCTCATTTAACCACATTTTACTTACTGACATCAACCATGTCTCTCTAATTTTTGAAATTCCACTCACAGAAGCGGTAAAATTATGTTTTATGAAAAATTCATTTTTTTTAACTACCACTTAGTGGTTTCACTATTCATCAAAAAATGAAAGTTTCTAGAAAAATACCAAAAATTAGGCCTAAGCTAAATTTGAAATTATAAACTCAAAAATGATGTCTATTTTACCAAATTCAAAACATATCAGTTTCACTAATTAATTTAAAAAATAATTCCCGTTGTCGAAACAAATAGTGTGTTCTTAGGAGATAATAACTATCAAAAGATTGACACTTGTTTATGTCTGGTTTAAATGTGAAATTACATCCAATGACCAAAATTGTATTAAATTGAAAAAATATATTCTATATATACTTTAAAACCACTCAAATTAATAATTTATCACTATTAATTATTTCGATTAAAAAGGTTGCTTTTAATTAAAATTTAGTAATTTTCACTGTTTATCAGAATATGAAAGTTATCCGAAAAGTACCAAAATTTCACCCTAAACTAATTTCGATATTCCGAATCCAAAAATGACGTCCATTTTGAAAAATAATATTTACAAAATTTCAAAAAGTGGTTATTACTATTCATAACGTCTAGTTTTAATAATATTTTAATAGCATATTGTTGTTTAGTGAAACTCGATATTGCGTACTACACACGCTATCGAGGAAGGTCGTGATTGCGTGTAATATAAAGCAAATCAAGGATGCGTGTTGTGAAAGCTCTTTTTGGTGTAGTGTACAACACAAGACATTAATGAAATTAAAAAGAATATTTTTTTCATAAAATCTTGGGGTGTTACAGTTCAGGTTATTTGTGAGAGGATTAAGGCAGCTCAAGATCGTCAAAAATCCTATGTTGATCAAAGAAAGAGACCCTTAGAGTTTAATGTTTGGGATCATGTGTTTCTGAGGGTGACTCCCAGTCGTGGGTAGCGAAGTTTTGGTCATGGGAATACAATTTCTCCCCGTTTTTTTGGGACATTCGAGGTGTTAGCTTGTGTTGGAGTTGTGGTGTATCAAGTAGTATTTCCCCTCAGATGAGTAGTATAAATGATGTTTTCCATGTATCACATCTATGTCGTTATCTTCATGACTACTCCCACATATTCAATTTGGGAGAGATTGCTATTGATGATGATGACACCATTGAGGAGAAACCTTTTGAAATCCAAGACCTCAAGTAGAAGGTGTTGTGCAGGCATTCCATCCCCTTAGTTCGTGTCTTGTGGCGACATAGTGACATGGAGGAGAGTACCTGGGAACGTGAATCACATATATGTGCTCAGTACCAAGAGTTTTTTGATGTTTAACTCTTTCTGTGTATTGTTTTCACAGATATGGATGTGGAACTTTCATGTTTATGAGATGGCACCCTTTGTTGCTTTGGTGTCTTACTCTCTTTTGAGAGGTATCTCAGTGGGTGGTTGTTTAGACCCAGTTTTGTTTTCTCTTTATGTGGGTTTTGGAATGTTGAGGATAAGAATGTTTTGAGAGGTATCTGATGTAATGGAACAGACCTCTCCGGTCCATTCCTTTGTGAAAATGTGCTGATGGATGTGTTTTTAGAGGTCAAGGAGACTTGGGGGTGCGTTTGGGTTCACTTTTAAGGAAATATAAAGGGTAATATCTTTTTCACGGTTAGTACGTGGTTTTCCAAAACCGTGCGGCCAAACCATGAAAGACTGATCTTGGAGGAAGTGTATAGTGCATAGTTAGCTCACGGTTTGGCTAGCCGTGTGGACTAATCGTGCGAGGAGTGTTTGGCATGTTAGAAGCTAATGCATGGTTAGTGTATGATTTGTTAAATCGTGTGGACTAACCATGCAGGCACATAAAGTTAGATCCTAGAAATGTGGAACAAACTAGTTTTTCCTTTAATCACCTGGTTTATGTCCCTAAGCATCCATAACTCAGTATTACTCTCCCTTGAAGGTTAGAAAACCTTTCCCAAGAATTTTTAGGCGATCCAAAGGATTTTCTTGGTGAATCAAATCCGGTTCTTGAGGTATGCATTCGTCCTTGCTTGATTTCTTAGATCTACTTATATCTACTCCTCCTCTTCTCTCAGTTTCTTGGATATATGCCTGTTATGGGTATATCTAAGTGTGTGGATGTCATATATGATGAGATTTGGTCTTGGTTGTGTTAGGAGAGGAGACCTATGGAGGATTCATGGAGAATCGACTCGTTTTCTTAGGCGTTCATTGATCGTTGTGGTTTTCCTTGAAAACCATTGAAGTAGGGGATTCATGGCTTCTCTAATTGTTTATGTGCAATCATAGAGTTATCATGATTTAGACATTTGGATCAAAATGGAATTGACCTAATTAAATACATGAACTAGATTAAAATAATTGGTTTGATCGCATGTTGTTTCTTTGTACCGTGATAATGGTTTGGCTATTTATTTTCTAGATAGTGTGGTATATATGCCTTTTTTGTTAGCATGTGTTTTGTGATGAAATTGATAAAGAATTTAATGCCAGAATTGATTGATAATTAATTGGGTAAAGATAAAAAGGCATGTAAACGAATCTGGTTGATGTTGTTGTGGTTGTTGATCCAAATTGATGTTAATCAACTTGATGTCGATGTATGTGTTTAATTCAGTTTGTTGGTAAACCTGAAATTTGTTGGAGACTGTTGTTTGAAGGCCGGATTCTTTGTTAAAGGTCCAAGAGACCAAATTTATGTGATGTTTGTTTTCCTGCTACTTGTGCAGTGATGTGACCCAGGGAGGGTGTTGTGAAATGTGGGGGCATGGAGGCCTTGTGGTTGTGGCAGTGGATGATGCCTAGAGTGGCGAGATGCATCTGTTTATGCATGTGGGTGTCAGGGAGGACATCGGGGATGATGGAATGGGTTTAATGGGATTGTTGTATGCATATTGACTCTTAGATGTTTAACTACTTTAGTATTCCCCATTTCTCATGGCAGCTAGTCTTGTTTACCATTCTTCCGATGGAGACGAAGACACACAGGGTATGCCACATGCTTTCTGTGTTTAGCCTCTCAAGGGAGAATAGGTCTACGCTCTTGCTATAGGTGGAAAAGACTCGATGGATAGTACATCTACTAACCATGTTGATCCCCCTTCTTTTTAGTAGCATAGGTTTCTAATCTAGAATTCCTGGGAATATGTGAAAGTAAATCTGTAATGAATGTTTGGAATAAATTTTTTTAACCCATGGGGTTGGAGTTTGATGACACATAATGATGAGGTTGAGAACTTTTAAAGGGACAGTGGTTTTTGGATGTGATGTTAATGGAACTTAATGTGGAATTGTTCATGGTTAATTAATGTTCAAAGAATTAATTAACGTACAGTAAAATTGATAAAAATGGGAATGAAGTAATCTAATAAATCCCTTTAACTGGTTGTGTTCATATAGGATACCTAGTCTTAGAAGTGGCAGCCCAGAGTCTGAGAGACGTTAGCTACAGTCGTGTATAAGACTAGGTTATGCCCATAGTGTTGTTGTGAGTTATAATATATTCTATACTTTTTGTGTTTCTATATGCTACTCCACCCCGTCAGTGACGGAAACTGACACCCCATGGATTCTGAGCCCTAGGGGGTGTTTTCCCCAACATTTCAGAGGGAGGACGAATGGCTGACTACCCCCTTTGACCTTTCTCTCTTTTATTAGAAGATACTAGTGCTATGATGAAAATTATTTAGCTTTCACCATATCTGTGTGTAGAGGGCTGTAATGGCTTGTGGTTATTCACTCACATATATTCTTGATATAGCATCATATGGACTACTATAGGTGTAACGTGTATAGGATCTGATGGCTTGAGGATCCTTACTCAGTGTATGGGTTATAATGGCTTGAGTTATAATACACGACGTATGATACATGTTATCCGAGCTATGATGGCTCCTGGAAACTACCTGGTTACTTTTGGTTGTGAGGATGGTGTGGTGCTTCCATGAGGTGTCTGTCAGGAAGCCTCTATGGTCCACATGGTGCAAATTTTGGAGCTTATCCCAGGTGTATATGGGCAAGACTTTGGAGAAAGATGCACTGGACGTATTTTGTTGGGGAAAAGTGGAAAACCAGTGGGGAATTAGTAGTGGGGTACCCTTGATATCCTTTATTATTTTATATATTCTTCTATGTGTTACTTGGTGAGAGTATACATGGTGAGGTTGGGAACTTAGTATACCAGTTTAGGTGACGAGTAAGTTTCACTTGTTGTTCACTTTTCTTTAGCATGATTCCTTTACTTTTGCACGAGAGATTTTGGGGAGGATCCTATTGAGTATACTGTTATACTCACCCTACATATATATAAACTGTCTTTTAGGTCACTTGGAGTAGGATGGAGATCAAGCTGGTTACTACTATCTTGTGGTGGGAGGAGTTGTTCGGGCTTGTGGTCGTTATCGTTCTACTTTCATTTGGGAAATTGTGGTTTTCCCTTTCCATTGTAGTACTTTTGCATGAAATTTCATATATGTACTTGGGTTTCTCATATATTTCAGTTTTGAGTTGGGGTTGGTTGGTTTCTATCTTATCTATCTCTTCTGCATATGTTCTCTTAGAGGGTGATGCCTCCCATTTGTGTGTTTATTATACACTCGGTGCTAGTCGTCAACCTGGGGCCTACTAGAGGCTGGACTCAGGTGTCATTTACAACCTGTTCACATTTCCCCCCCAGGAGGAGTACACTTTGTGGAGAGGGGGTTGAGACAACTTTTTTGATGAATCTGGTGGGGTTTTAAATATTCCCATCCCATAATAGATGGTAATAGTTTTAAAAACAAGTAGTTATTGTGCACTATCCACTTATCATATATTCTCTTGTTATATTTTAAATGTATGATATGGGAAGACTCTAATATGAAGTCATCACATAAAAAAAATTTATGTTAAAAAACATGTGTGGAAACTAAATGAATAATTCCTAATGGTGAAACTAATAGATTATATTCTTGTGGAAATGCATCATGTATACACACTTCATATATTGGGATGGTCACATTTTAACATCCTATTTCCATGACAATGTCCAGTGTGGTTTTTAAATATTCTATAATGAATGGTTTGCTATAACCTATAATTTTGATCATTATATTAAGATACCATATCAAATATAGAAGATGAAATTTTGGAAATATTAGGATTGAACATCAAAGTGGTATCTTATGTACCTATTCCACCTCTAATGGCCTGAAGGCCTTCATTTTTTATTGATTTTGATAATCCACCTTTCAAGGGGTGAGGTGGAACCCTTACAAGTCTTGTAGGTGTTATTATTATATGGCCCTTATGCCTTAGTTGAATTCGTTGTTCGTAGGCTACAAAAATTACATACAACCCAGACTAAATACTTAGAACTCCTCCTCCCTAGAATTTTCATCGTGAAATCAGTTCTCCACCATCGCATGGCTGTTCGTATAGGATTTCCTATGCATGAACAAGGTTCTCTTTATAGAAGGTGTTATACCCTCTTATTCTTGCAATTTGTTTATCTTCTACTATGGTGAATGCTCCTTGCTCCTCCTCCTCCTGAAACTTGTTTTTTGTAGGTTGTCTGGTTTTCATCTTCCCTTAAGGTGGCCCGAAGGCCTTGAGGTGGCTCTAAGGCCTTACTGAACCAAAGTCCTAGGTGGACCAAAGGCCTTAATGGGCTCAGGGACCAAATCGGTGGCCCGAAAACCCAATCAGGATAATATTCTTGGCTGCTAAAGTAACAAATAGTGATATCTACAGTACATGCAACAGTTCTACACAATACCTATTATAGTTCTTACTAAAGTTTCTTCTATAGTACCCCAAATATTATCCTCCACCTGGATCTTATCCTGGGTCTCCTGGATGCACTTATGTAGTCATCACCAACTGGGCTGAGGCTCATGTGCTATATACCCTATTAAAGGATAAGGATATAAACCAATATAGTTTGAGAAAAAAATTTATATATATATGGTTGGAGTATACCATGTTTTTTATGTTTATAATATCAGTTTACTAGTAAAATGAAAAGAGATTTAATAAGATATGGTGTGTTATTATGATTTGATCTTCCTAAATGATATAGGGACTGAAATCATGATCATCACATGAGGCATCCCATTCTCATCACATAGGGAATATATTTTTCATTACATAGGATAAGGCTAGGGTTTAATGTATTTTAATAAGAAAATTGAATTTTTTGAATGAGGAATAATTGAATGTTGAATGGTAATTACACATATATCTTCCCAATGAAGATGGAATCTTATTTATTTTACATAAGAATATTTCCATTTATGATTCCTAATTAGGGGATTATAACTAATATGGAGAAAATGTTCTACTTGGGAGTATATAGGACTTTTGTGAGAATTATATAGGTTTTACCATTAAAGAACAGTGTTTTGGAAAAGTATGTATGTGGTTACCTATCCATGTGATAATACTTTAATAGGAATTATCGGTATATATATAAATTAGAGTGCTCGGTCATAAGGTTATATGATAATTGTTGTGTTTATAGATGTTCTATGGGTAATGCAAAATAAAATTAATATATGGCCAATGAGAAATAAAATTGGGATGTATCATGAAATATGTATTAGTTGTTATATGGGTATTCCTGATATGATATTCTCATAATATAATAGTTGTGTGACGGTAAAAGTTGTGTTATCCATGTATTTTTTCACAAATATGTTTTTATGAATTGTGATGAATGTGTTTCATCCTGGACCATTATTCCATGAATAATAAATTTTTCTATTTATTTTAACTATTAACGAAACATCATTTGATTGTTAAAACTATTTTATATAAGAATCATAAAAATAAGCTAGGGAATTGAGGAACCTATAAGATTTATTTAACCAATGGTTTTCACCTGTAGGAATCCTTGTTGGAGTCTCGTTCTTAAAATATTAAAAAGTAATAGTTCTATGTGATTAGATAATTTTCCATTAAATTCATGAGTTTTATAACCAAAAATATAGGAGATAATATATTTGTATTAATAAAATATCATGAAAATGTGGTCATACATAACATTTAGAATATTGAACAACTATAAGATTTTATAATCATTTGATTCCATTTAATGCTACATTGGGTACCACAAGCTATGTATTATTTATTTTTTAGGCCCATTAAAAGTTCTATTTGAGTATGGAATATGATGAAAATGAATGATATTTGGATTTTGTTGAAAAATAATTAGAATATGATGTTGATGATATTATGATTGAAAAACATAAAAATGTTGAATTTGAATAGGATAAATAAATCAACATGGAGGTGTATTTGATTTGAAGGTACAACATGATGGTTCTTTCAACAAACTTGATCATTAAAGAGAAATATTTGAATTATCAATGGAGTGATGAAAAAATAATATGAATATTTATATAATCATAAATTAAAGATTTAATACTTCTTAAAAATTAAAATGTCACTTATTAAATTAGATGAAATCAAAATATGTAGTAAATAACAAGATGATGATCAATGAATGATAAAAATTTATTGGCAACATTAATGACAACGTACAGTAGTGAAGAAAGACTAAATAATCATTTGTAGAATAGATATTTATTTTATGTAATAAATTTTAATAAAATGATAAATTATATGATCCAATTAGGAATATATGATTCTAGGAAGACATTAAGTGGATAATTGTTTTAAAGGGACAATCCTGGGTTAAATATTATTAATAATGTTCTAAAAAACATAACATATATGTTATTAGGTGATAAATGAATTATCTATGTTATTTATTGATTAAAATATGGAAAAAGAGAGACTGTAACCTAAAAAGGAAAAATCTTTTGTAATCTATATTCAAATATATGTCATAAAATTCTATACCAAGATATCAATGGATAGGGAAACATAGGAGGCATGAAAATATCCTCTATATTTGATGGCATACAAAAAAACAAGGACATATAAGAAAGATAAGGTCATGTGGAGATATGGTGAGATCATTTTTCTTTCATAAAAGCATATAATTATGGATTTTATGGCACACCATATTCTATTATGGAGAGTTGAGAATATTTTTAATGGAAAAGAACTTGGAATTCATAAAATAAACATATATAAATATTATTCAATTTACAAAGGAAATTATTTCAATGGATATTGGATTTTTTATTATACGAGTAAAAATAATTTTTTTACTTATAAGAAATTAATTAATAATTATTACAATAGTGTATGTCACTGTGAAAAAATGAAAAAAATATAACAGGATGGAAATAAAAATTAGATACTCTATATTGGAAGAAGATTAATATTAATACTATTTCATCAATATAGAATAGATAGTGGATAGTATGACATACATCAATTCTCAACCTAGAGTCTCTTAGTATGAAAAAAGGATTAATTGATAATCTATATGAAATATATCGTAATTATAAAAATATAAAAAAATTTGGGATTAATCATCACACAATATAATGAAAATTAATCACTATATAAATTATAAAGGAATAGATTATGGGGAATTCATTTTTGTAAAAGATGAAGAATTGAAAATTAGTGTGATTGTAATGGACTTTCACCTGATGAGATTATAATAAATAATTTTCACAAGATGGATGGATAGTGACATAACCAATTATGTTTGAGTAAAATATATGAATATAGTCTAAGTATTTTTTATATAATATATTGTCTTATTGAATGTATAATCCAATAAATAACTCATTTATTGATGGTGAAAAAATGAAAATATATTCCATGTCGAAAATAGATATTACATTTGTTTTATAATAGTTATAAAAGATAATAGATTCAGGAACTAAATGATATGCCACATTAAAAAAATTGGATAACAAGTCAAATTGAAAATATTAATTGAATATCGAAAAACATAAGTGATACATTAGAAATACATGTGATACATGTATTGGGGTGAAATGGTCTAAAATATACACCAGTTAGAGATGAAGAGTGAATTTATTCCCATTGATATTGTACACATATAGAATTTTTATCTACTGAACTAACATGGATAACATAGTAGGTGATATTTCAACAAAAAAATATAACCACATTAGCATAATAACATGTTTCATTTTCATGCATAGGAAAATAGAATTCATAATTTTTATGAAGCGGTAATGAATGAATCATGGAAATGATAATAACTCATTTTATAAATCCTTGAATCTACAAATAGAATATAATACACATACACTTATTTTGGAAACTATATCAAGAAGGACGTAATTAAAGATGTGGTATCTGTAGTATAAAATATAAAATAAAATGGTATTCTTGAATGAAGAAATAGAAAAGTTAATAATATAGCCAACATTTTTTTCTTTGAAATTGGTGTCAGAAATCCCTAACTGAATAAGGTAATTTATGTTCTACTGTACATTCACGACATATAATTGATAAGAGAAGGGAAAGTGATTAGACCCTAATAAATCTTTTATATAACAAAATATTCCCTAAATCATTTTTAGGTTAGAAAATGTATATTCTATATCTAAAATAAAGATGGAAATCAAGAAATGTGTAGTGGTGTAGCAGATAAGGAATATTTAATCCCACAAATACATCAAAAAATGATTAACACACTTTTTTTTACAGTTTTATAGTTAAATTCATTAAAATAAAATATGTGGTAAATTTAATGATCATAATAGTTAATGAATTATATGAGAGAAAAAGAAAAACATAAAATATATTATAAATGATATCATGGTTCTAAAAATGTACAACATTACCCAAATGATGATAACTTTGAGGATGAATATTAAGATGTTGTTATTATTGAACGGTTTAAGTCCACACCTTACTGTAGAAATAGTATAATGATGGTTAATCTGTCAAACATACATAGTGATATAACATATCAAACATAAACATGAATGATGATTAAAATAGAATATTTTTCCATTGTATCAACATTAAAACAAAAATCATTTAAAAAATATATGAATGATTACTATAGGATTAAAATTTTGTATTATAATTTCGATAAAATTGTCAATATTAAAGCATGAGATGTTTTGAAGAATCCAATAAATAAAAATTTAGCATATTTTTGTTTTTTTATAATGAATTTCATTTTTACTAACTATGTTATATAAGAATTCAATATTACAGTGAAAATGTTGGGGAATAAATTTAAAGAGACGATAGTTATGAAAATATTTTTCTACCTTCTCGATAATGATAAATTAGAGCCTTTTTAGAAATGGATATTTTAATAATATTATGAATTTACCATATTTGTGCTAAAAATATATTTTGGAATGCTGTTATCATGGAATATATTATTATTGAACAACAACAATTTTCCATAATCTAGATTAATGAAACCAATGATTTTAATTTAATTAATTATTTATGTAGTGTAGATCAGGAGAAAAGTCCTAGTATATATGTAATGATTTTGGCATAAATAACTATGAGATGAAAATGGATGGCACAAAAAATAATTTTAAAATTAAAATATAAAGAATATAGATTCATTTTGTTGGATTATCTTGATGATATCTCTTTTCAACATGATAATAACGAATCAAAGGATCAATTTTATAATATTTGGTGTAAAAAATATTATGATTGGTGGAGTTATTTATTTATTGGTGTATCAAATCCATAAGAAGGATAAATGAAACTATATATATTAGGATTATTATACTATAGGGATTCTAAGGAAATTTAGTATTCTTGATTCAAAACTAATTTCAATTAAAATTAGGGTCGTAACTGGGATTGGAAATTACTAGGATAAGAAACAGACACACCTTATCATGTAAACATATATAATTTAAAATTATGTTTATTTGATACATACCCAACAAAATATTATTTTTTCAAAATATTTTCTTTCTAATTTCAAATGTAATCCCAATATGGAGAATCTCATAGAGATAAAATAATTCATCTTTTATATCTATAGTAATCTCAATTATTGATTATACTTAAATGTTTGAGAGGATAATTAATTGTGTTAATTTTATTATGATGATTGGGATGGATTTAAATTGTATTGAAAATCCATCAGTATTGGTCAATTCATTATTAAAATTATTTTTGTAGGATGGCATAGTATGATGCATGAATGAAATTCACTATGTATTGGATATGTAGAGTAGAAATCTTTTACAGATGAATATGCTAAATCTCTATGGATTGAAATATATTGGAATATATTTATTAAGAGTCATAATATCCCTTGGAGATATTTTGTTATATATAAAATTATTTTTGGCCTTATAATGGATAATGTTCATCATTCTTGTACGAAGAATATTAAATATATATATATATGACATTATCAATGTAATAGAAAACCCAGAATGATTAATGTAGTGCATGATTTCACTAATAAAAAATGGGACATGTAATGTTAAATCCATTATCATCTCTATTATTTTGAAAACATCAGTTGAATGACATTTTCAATAATTTTCCACATAATGATGTGGTTCTAAAGTTACCTCTATCATAATTGTATCCAATTATTTATATGGTGCATGTTTTTTGTTTAACCAATTCATTACCTTTTATTTAATTATCAATTTCCATGATTGGTATGATTTTGAAATTCATTGGAAATGGAATATAGTTTATTGTTACTATATTTTCATAATATTCATTATATTGTTGAAATTCTATCAGATAAGTCACATTCATGGTATTAAATAAAATGGGATATACATTCTACGAGGAATGGAATTTCAATATGCTATTAGATAGGGTTTATACAAAAGAATGTTTTTCATGAGGCATTGTATATATTATTTAGATCATTTTTTTACATTGGGTATTTCTTATAGAGTCCTAGAGGGATGCACTAGATATTCTATTCTCTTCTAGAATAATTTAGTTATGTTTTGAGATGAATTTCAATATTTATTTCCAGCAATCCCATAGTTGTTGAATATATGAACCAAGGTGATCCAAAATAGAATATTATATTTATTGTAAATTCAGTTTCAATACAAATAGTTATTGAGTATAACTCATGCATATTTTTTGGGGGTAAATGATAACTTATATAATAGAGTTATATCATTATATACAATGGTTTTTAAATAATAAGAATAGGTTTCTAGCATTTTTAGATTCTTTCATGATGTATTTCAAACTTTTTTAATCAATTAAATGACATTCTCATAGTATTTATATGGCTATGTTAGAATTTTAAATCATATAACCCATATTTGAGGTATACGATAAATTTTTCATGATGATAGAATAGTATATAATGTTTAAAATATATATTTTGAGAAATATTTATGTAATGAAATGACTGAACCACATAAATATTGGGGTCATCATTTATGTCGTGGTGATAATGTTATAAGGATTTCATACAAAGATTGTAAATTGTGTGTCGGTATGTAATGGGGTTAAAGGTAATCTCATGTATTTTGGGATATTTAAAGGCCATTTTAAATATTTAAGCATCAAATATACTCATTAAATTTAAAACAAATTCTAATCGATTGATTAATGGATTTAAGGTAAGAATGATAAAAATTACTGAAGGTGAAATACTATATAAAGAAATATATTTTGTAAATCTGTTTCATTCATGATGTGCAAAACATAGTTGGTATAACCCACAGTGTTTTTCAATGAAAACATATATGTTGGGAAATTATAAAATGTTTTCCATGAATGGAGTATCCATAGTATAGTTATAAAGAGGATGTTTTTGGGAAGTTTTAAAAAGAAATAGACAATGAAACAACAGTAATTAAGATTCGAGTTAGTAGGGGTTTTTTTTCAATAGTGTATATTTTTGGGAAATAGTATTTATGAGCTAGTATACTATATTGATCATACACTCATATTTTTAGGGAATATTAAATATATTTTTAATGTGATTAAAAATTAAATAAACTTTATAATGATAAAAATTTCATTATATTTTTTTCAATATCATCTTTGTGACATACAATAAGATAGAAATAAAAATTATCAATTTGAAGAGGGGAAAATTGGAGGAGTCAAAGGATGGTTTCTTGAATATGATGTTCATATTATCAAGAACTATTTTATTAATGTAGAAAACCATGCACATTGTTATTTTGAACAATAATTTTACATCATAAAATCTAATGATTGATAATGTGTCCTGGTAAACTAGAGAAACCACATTTATATTCCCCTTTCATTATCCCTTAGTGGTAAACCATGTAAAAATATATATATCTTATTTGAACCTAATAGTTTGTGATTATGCTGGATGTTTGAAATCTTTTTATATATTCCATTAGGTGTTACTAATGTTGGAACAAAAGAAACCATAGGAAGAAGAAAAAAATATGACATTATGATTCACCCATCCCCTCTCAAGGTGATTCAGGTTGAAACATTATTAATTATAAAATATAAAAGACTAATATTATTATATTTATTCATAATTTTATTTTTTATAGAAGGAAAATATAGAAACCATCATTTTCAATAATGTTATTATTTTTGGAAATTATTAAAATTATGTTGTTTATATTTTGATACTATATTTTGTATTATTATAATAATACATTTCATTAATTTTCACTAATTGGTTTTGAATTATATCTCTCCAAATTTTTAAAAAATATATAATGATATTATTTGTTTAAAATGAATTATTAATTTGGAATTAGACTAATATCTTAAAATAAAGGGGTATTGGGTTGTTTTTTTGTAGTTATACATGATTTGTTTTATGTGTCTCAAAAAAATACTACTTTGAATCCTTCTAGGAAGTGAATTTATATGACTAATAAATACCTAAAAATATAAAAAATCATTATAATTATGGAATATGATATCATTTTTAGTATGAAAATGTCATATATGTGATATAGTTAGTGGGTAAAAACAAGACATGACATAGTATACATATAAGTTCAACCAAATTCAATTTTCATTTTGTTACATAATCTCTGATATTAGTTTTGTTCCCTATTTACACATCCTCATTTTGTTATAAATAATGAATAAGGTATTTCTATTCTATAATATTTCATTAAAAAAGAAACCAAGAAAGTAATTGAGAAAAGAGAAAATAATTAAAAAAAATGTCAAAATGCTATGATTGATCTTTATTAATATCCTTAAATATTCGTCAAGGATTAATCAAATGCATTAATTTATCCAATTTTTATAAAATAAATGAACAGATTAATAAAATTTCACATGGATAACATTATAGATATATAAATAAATGGTCTATCATTATTATGTAAAAACTGAAATTTTATATAATTTTTACCAAACCATTATGTTTTTAATTATGCCATGGTTTTGTTTCTTATTCAATAATGGATGATAAAATTGACAAACACAAGACATAACATCCCTAAAATTTTTGATTCCATTAACTTCTATAACATTTTTATTTACATGATTTAGTTGGATATAGTCTTTAATCTAGTTCTTTATCTCCAACCGCATGATCAATATTCCATTATTGTTTTCAATTCATACTACAGCATAGTTTCATAGAAAACAATATGGTTTATTTGGTCAAAGTATCCAAGTATTTTGTGGAATATTTTACCATTATATGATGGATAACTTTATTTATTTTTCATAATTGTATGATATACTTTGTTGAAAATAATATTATAAACTCTTCAAGATTGAATAAAAAATCAACACTTCTTCATCTAAGAACCACTGAGAATAATAAAAGATCTTTTTTTAATGAATGTCAAAATAATAATCAATAGTTCATGGTCTTCATCATTTTGTAAAAAAAATATTATAAAACAACATAAGATACAATATTAAGTAAAATAAAAATTTTCCGTCAATAACTTCACCAGTAATGTTCTATAAAATAACCCATTAATTATTTTCAATAACACCAGAAATTAGTTTATGAAACATATAAAATTGATCATTATTTTCTAAATATGATATCTCTAATGATCTTTAATAAATCAATGAGAATATTTAATATAAATTTAATAGGGAAAAATTTTCATAGATCATGAATAGATCTAATTTTGAATATATAAATAATAAATCTCTAAATATAAATGTTTTATTAATGAAATAATATTATATATTATAATTGTTTTGATATCAATTGAAGTATTGATATAATGATCTGTACAATATTGACCATGACTTAAATGATGGATACTAAAATCCCCATTTATCAACTTAATATGATATAATATTCTTAAAATAATTTATAAAAGTTTCATTATCAATAAAATCATTAATGGGAATATGACTTCTTAATAGCTATCTTTATAGTTTATTTTAATTCATCTTAGTTTTTATGTGGATTGAAATTAAAAAATATGCACATATTCAATTTTTTATCAAGTGAATGATTTTTTCTTCTTATAGTTCAAAAAAGTAAACCATTCAATGATATAGAACACTCTACTAAATATATATTAATAATCACCAATTTCACATGTACAGTCAGATTTAGAGTAACTATGAATCTAGAAATAATTATCTTTATCATTCTAATGTTTTATTGAAGTGGTTAGTTGATAACCTGAGACATATTATTATTTTATATTATATTCAACTCCTTTAGGTTCATTTTTTATATTTTATATATAGAAACAAAATATTATTTAGTCTAGATGTTATTAGGTAGATTGAAAATTGAATGTTCCATTATACACATTTATATTCCAACTCATTCCATATTCACAATTACTAAATTTAATTGTATGTAGAATATGTGTTCATAATTGTCTTGAGTATTTTATAAAAAAATCATTTCAAAAATAATATATATATTTTACATATGAATTAATGATAATATATTTTTTTATTTTAAATATGAAATCCTAAATCTAATATAATATCAATATTCATTGTTCATTCATAGAATTTCATAAAATGAGGAGAAAGTGTTTCACAAGACTTCACCTAATTCTAAGATAACATGATTTTCTGGACATGAAAAATCATAATGAGTGGTATTTTTTGTTTCCATAATTAAATTTACATGAAACATGAATATAAGGAAATTTTTTCAGATCATAAAAATATATATTTTGTTAATGATGGTCTTAAGAGAAATTATTATTCCCTATAGAATGTTTTATGAAAAAGTAGAAAAAATATTTTTGATAAAGATGTCATAGATATGATTATATATATTTGAATTATTTTTTGTTTTAATCACATAAGTTATAAGAAATATCATTTGATATTAGGTTCTTCTAATGGGATAGAGTTGTTTTATTATTACATCATATTATATATTATATTATAATAAAATTAAATAATGTTGTTTTATTTCTGATGTAATTTGTAGTGAATACTAAAAATAATGTTTTAGGTTTCTATAAATAATTTCAGGAGGTATGAATCATTAAAATTGGGTTTTATGGATTGATTTCTATAATAATTGTTTTGTTTACTAGTTTTATTAAAACCACAACACACCATGGGGAAGAAAAAAATTATATGGTTTTTTTAATTACTTTTAGTTCAGTGTTAAAAATACCAATGGAAATTTCAGAAAATAAGATGTCATTTTACAATACTAAATTAAAATGGGGTGTTTTGAGGTACTATCACTAGAATATAAAATTAATGAACTCAAATTATTTTAATATTTCTTATTGGGGATATGGTTTGGTTGTAATGGGAGTGGCTTTTTATAGAACATAGTAAATATGTTCATGGATCAAAACAAGGATGAAAATGGTTCAATTAAATTTCATGGTCGATTATAGCAGACCGATGTATTAAAAATAAAATGAGTAGTTTTAGAGTATATGGATTATTTAATAAATTCACATTATAGGAAACCTAACAAAAAAATAGGTTCTTTAAAAAAATATATTCATGTTTTATTTATAATTTCGATTATTTTGTAACATTTGGAAAACAAAATCCTTCAAATAATCATCCTTTTAACATATCAATGTACACTATAATGAAATATATAATTATATGGTCGATATTGAATTGAAAGAGTATGAATGTTTAGGTAGTGGTTGTGTTATGAATTTGATAATAAAAAGAACATAATTTGGATTTTTTTACTAACTGAGATTTGATACATGAATTAATATTTTGTAATTTAGGTGAAAGAATACATGAAAAGAAAATATTTATATATAGTCCTCTTTATTTAATGTTTTTATGTTTGATAACATGGATTTTATTATAAAAGACTACTATTGAGTCTAATGGATGCTTCGGTATTCTATACAGTGTGAATATGATATTCCTCTTCTTATGTGACTATTAAATGATTCATTATACATCTATATAAATCATAGGAGCATTGATGATGATATTTTTCTTTCGAAAATATTAAAAATAATTTTTTTTTGTGAAGAGTGAAGGTGATATTAGTATACATTCATCACATGGATTAAGTTGGCTTTTTAAGATATATTTTTATATTGTATTTATTTAAAGAACACCAATATATTATATTGGATAAAATTACATAGTTCATGAGATTTTTGATTATATAATTTGTTAATGGAAAAAAAATCACATTATATAATTCTGGATTCGTGATATGGATCTTGTGATCATATTCTTTCTAAATAACTAGTCCCAATAAAAGTAAATACCATTGAGAGTATAGAGTGGTTAAATTATTTTATATTGATCTCTTTAGTTGAACCTAGTAAAATTATCATTTCACACTTAGATGTTTTGAGTTGAAAGGATAATTTCAACACTTTCTGTCATTAGTTTTTAATACCATAATACACTTTATTTTAAATTTTTTATTTTATATCATTATTAAATCACTTAATTTTATAATTGTTTAATAGAAAAGTTAAATGGTATACTATATGGGGAATATTCATTCTAAGGAATGTAACATTCTTATAGGTAATTTTATTATGGATATCATATGGATATTTAATACCCAAAAGACACAAACTTCTTTCATTAGAGGGTTAGATAAAATGTTCACCTAGTGGAGTTTCACAATGCCTACCAGTAAAAGCATAAAATATTCCAAGTAGAAAAAGATATAAATATTACATATAACAGAATCTATAGGATGGAGGCAGGAATCCATTATTGAAATATTATATAATGTATAGAAGACAATGAAATTTATAAATTCCACAAGATGATGAATCGTCACTATACCATATAGAATATTTATACACATCTGTGGTTTATATCAAAAATACTATCACAATGATATAATATACTTAAAATTCAAAGTGAATGAGTTTGTGTGATGCCATTGAAACCACATCCTTAATATAGAGAGTATCACTATTTGGAATGAACCTATAAATTAATATGAATTCAAAGTTGATTAATATTTTACATCTCTAAATATTTAATCTATTAGTGAATCATTCCTAAAGAGTTTAAACATAAGGGTTATTCATTGTAACATTATAGACAATATTTTCATAATGAATCCATTTGACAGGATTGTTGAAAAAAAAATTGATTTTTTTACATCTATTTTAAATCTTATTTGATTGAGGGATTCAATTATTAAGGAATAAGGATGATATATGAATCATATGATCCATGATTCCCATGTATAAGGTTATTAAGGCTATTCCTGGTCATTTTTATTGAGGAAATAGATGTCTATTATGGTAGACCCAATGATAGGGTGAATATAATAGATACTCAATGTCAATGCTATTGACCTCCTTACCAATACTGGTTAATTTTTACAATACATATAACAATGAGATTTTTATGTTTTCTTTAATTATTCATAATTTTTATTATCAAATTTTAATTTTTTTTAATCCAATATGATTATATACTGAATAGTTTAAATAGTATGATATAAAATTTTATAAATCTAGTAATTAAGGTAATCTCTATTAAACATTATATAGTTATTTTCATAAAGATGTTGTAGAATAATGTTGGATTTATTTTTTTAAACTACAATCTACCCCCACTTTTTTGCTAATTCATATTCACTTTCAATAGTAAATTTTGTAGTCATTGATGTTTCTACCGATAATAAACCACTACCCTACATGTTTTGTAGAAAATATATTACATTATCATTAAGGTAGTTTTTTTTCCATTGGGACATAATAATATCAAAATGCAATATGACTTCTAATATTTTTTGGTGTAAATTATGTGTATCAGTGAGATCAAGGAAAAAATATTTTCATCATTACTAGAGTTGAAAATGTATTTATGTGAACTAAAAGTTATAAATTTTTTAATAAGGATGTTTTTACACACCATAGATAAGAAATAAAAATAATATCAATTTAATTATCATGACCAAAATAACTTGACGTGTTCAATGATAAGAAATATCAACAGTAATATTTCTTTATCAAAAAGAAATTAAATGAAGAGAATTTAATGATCTAATATTTTGATCATCCAACATTATAGAAAACAGAGACGTAATTTTTAGGTTAGGCTAATATTTTGTTTGATTTTATAATTGTTTAATCACTCTCAAAAATGAAAATTTTTTTATAACCATTCTAAATAGTAAAAAATAACTTCTCGAAAAAGACTTAACAGATGAGGAGTTGGTTGAAAATATTATTTATATCATGAGGAATGAATGAGAATAATAAATAAAATCTCTTGATGATAAATTTTTTTATAATAATTTTATAATTTATGGTGTTATTATTATAGTCATATTCTATGAAGGTACAATGAAAATGTATAATGATAAATTGTAAAATAAAAATTTATTTTCATTTTTCTATAAATATAATGTAGCTAAGAGATAGAGATTAAAAAATATATTTATGTATTCATATAAGAATAAATTGAATTTTAAATATTAAATTAGTACATATGAGGAAAATGAGAATAAAAATTATGACTTCATAATGGAATGAAAAATATTATCATAACAAAATATATTTGTTAGATGAAAAAAATGTAATGGGAGAAATAATATGAAATAATCTTCTTTAAAGATATGTAATGAATCTAAAAAACAAGTTAATATTATACCAGATTATACTAGACTGAAGAAGAAGGAAAGAAAATTCAAAAATACACTAACACATAGTGTATATGTGGTGTGGATTGTTATTCAAAAAAGACTTATAAAAGTTGAATTGATGGTTTTAATTTTCTTTGATTTTATGCATTTATTCCAAAGAGACAAAAATTAAAATTTTCATATGTATGAATGGAATCCATAAAAATTTTAAATTAGAATACTAATTTTCCTGATTTTGATATTGATTTCTCAACATCTTCATATGAAAAAAGGGTTATAAAATCAGATGGTGTGGATAGAGTAATAATATTTGAATAAGTATCTTAATATACTATCATTGTTAAAATAATATAAAAAATAATTAAAAACCATTGAAAATTATATGGCATATATATCCAAATAAAATTAAATAATTCATAAATGTTAAATAAAGATTTTAAATCATACCTATTAATTAGAAAACAAATATATTTCATTTTTATAAAATTAATATAAATATATAATTGTTAAAATAAACATGTAATATTTATTTTGAAAAAATGGAAAACTAATTTTAATTTAGGGAAGGAAAAGAATGATAATATATTTCTAAAACTATTAGATCTCAAAAATAAGTCTACATATGGATTTACTAAAGAAAATTATTACTCAAAACAATTACATTGTCCAAAAATGTGCATCATACTATAATAAAATTCAAATGTACGGACATTAAGAGAAATTTTATTATATAGATAATGTTTAATCCTTTGGTTATCACAATTCAAATATTTATAAGTAGTAAAATACTTTTAATCATAATATTGTTGAATAGATGTTGATTCCAGATGATTTATGTGATAATAATTATGGACCCAAGATTTTTTTGTGAAAAAAATTATAATATTTTATATTTCAAAAATAATAATAAATGTCCAAATAAAATATATGCATGACATGGATGGTGGATTCTTCTGACAAAATACTTAAAAAAATATTTTTTTCTAGAAAACTATTACGTTGAAATTTTGTAATATCTCATTGGGAGATAAATATAATAAATAAATATGTTTTACTTGTTATGTTATACTACTTGTTAATGCTTCATTTTCTAATGTTTTATTTTATTAAAATATAAAATTTATCATTTATAAAAAATAAAATTATTTGATGAAGGATATATTGTGGTATTTGAGAATGGTAAATATACTATTCAATGTGAAAAAGGTGAATTTTTTATTTTTATTAGATATGCATGAGAATGTTTACACATTAATAATAGAAGTCATTAGAAGAAAATAACAATAATGTCCTATAAAAGTGGAGGATCAAACATGGTTATGTAACAGAAGCTTATGACACAGAAATGCTTCATCATTATCCACATATTATAATTACAGTCTTGTTAGAGATCTACCAAATCTTGATTATAACACTTATAAGGTTGGTGATCGTTCTTAAGTTAGAAATAATCATAAGTAAAATTTTAAATGTATTAGTGATTTTTTAACTTCTGATGAATTATAGATGGATAACATTGATTTATTCTATACAACAAAAAGTTGGAGTATTTGATATAATGGTATCTATATATCTTATTTGATGACTACATTAGAAACACATGTGTATACATTCTATATAAATATTTGGAAGAATTTTATTTTCTAAAAAAAATGATTCTTATGCTAAACATGATATATTATACTATTGGAAACTATTTGTAGTTATCTTGATTTAGAAATTATTAATCTACTTTTGAATATTTTTCCAATAAAAATGGATTCCAATATAACTTTTTATATCCCAAAAATCCATAAAATATATAATAGATAAATGAAGGAAAAAATTTCATTAGGAATTAAAAATTTCTATGTACATTGAATAAAAAATTTCATTAAATTTTTGTTGATTTAGTTATTATTGTCAATAATAATAATTCATCTCATATTTAAAACATCTATTAATACAAATCATTATGTTTCATGGATGGGAAGTTATTTAAATTTTATGAATTCAATGATTTTGGATAAAATATATTCATTTTTAAAATGAATGATAATTTAAATAAATTTTCTCCAATATTAAAGGATTTATTTTCTCAAGCATGTTATAAAACACTATGTAATATAATGTTTTTAACATAAATAGATACACTTTTGAGGAAAAAATGAATGTTAAATTTGATGAAACAAACATTTTTTTTAAATTAACTAAAACAACATATCTGTATAGTCATTATAAAATAATTATTTATACCATCAAATAAAATTCATTACATGAGATAATAAATAATGAACAAAAATTATAAATTTATAACAATAATGAATCTCATAATTTTTTTGATAAATAATTTTTAATAACTCCATGAAATTAAACAACATTGTGAAATCATACAATTGATAATTCCATTGGTGGTGTAGATCAAATAGTCAAAATAAGATATTTCTTAAGAAATGAATATGAACATTTGGATTTATTATCACAATTATAACCCAATACTCTAGATGAGGCATTATATGATAATGAATTTAAATAACAAATATAGTGTGAACTCAATGATTATAAATGGAACAATGTTTGATCATGGGAAAATTAACCATATAATTTTAATATAATTCAGGTAAAATATGTATTCCATCGAAGGTGATGAATGGGGAATTATTTTTTGAAATAAAAAAAAGAATTATTTGTACAATATATAGTCAATAAGATGGAATTAACTAATTAAATGATTTTTATCCAATAGATATACATTAATAAATTTATGTTCTTAAATCTTGTTGAACATTCATATATTTTTCTCTTTATCAAATATATGTGTGGTGTTATTTTCATAATTAATATATATATGTGGATGTTTATATAGAACAACCACATAATTTTGACAAAAGAAATTATATGAATATTGTTTTTTGACATACTAAGCCACTCTATGGACATAAAAATACACATGATCTATGTATGATTGACATAAAAGGGATTTTTAGTAAAACTATTCACGGGAGACAATAATCTAGATATTTTTATTAATTGAATTATTTAAACCATTATTTTTTTAAATATTTTTATCACAATTTATTTATTTCAATAAAAAAAAAAAACTCTCAATCCATTTCAAACCATATAATTTTTGAGTTTGAAATTAGCATGATGTGTGAACATACATTATTTTAGAGTTTAAAAATATACAATAAACCTAATAGAACATTCATATCTCAATAAAGTATCTAAACTATAAATTTAAATATTTTACTCATTAATATATTAAATGTATTAGTACACCTATAAGATACTCAAAAATCATTTTGTATTGATGAATCAAGAAAACAAATATATCAAAAAAACATTATATTATTTATCGGTAGTTTAATTTCTTTTACAAATATTTTACTAGAAATATTGTGTTCGATATGATTATGTATCAGATATCATGAAAATTAAAATGTGTCTTATCATAATTCTATTAAAAATTATTTCATTACATAAATGATACTATGTTCGTATTTTCTATTCTTCATTCGAAAATTATTTTAAACAAAAGTTTTCTTACAATGAAAAATTTTGTTGATGTAAAATGGATTGAAAATGTATAAATAGAAATTATATATTACTATGAGAATATTTAGTATCTTTTGAATGTGTGAAACAACACTTGGTAGCACTTTCCACTACTATTGATGAATATGTAATGCCCGATTGATTTTTAATGTAAGTGTTGTGGATAAAACAAATATTTAGTTACATTAGCAAGAATTTTTATAAAACTCATATTTTTGTGATATTAAAACTACTATAGCATTAATTACAACCCAAAAAAAATCATTCATGGTCCAAAAACATTTATATAAGGCATTATTTCCTTTGAGATCACACAAAAAGCTGATATCAATTTATAGTTCAAAAAAACTTATGAAAAAATTGTGGAAATTTCTATAGAACCCCTCTATTATGATATATTTGAATATATTTGAAATTACCACATCACTAGTAACCCATATATTATGTATCAATTTATTAAATAGGACTAAGATATAAAAAATATCATCCTTAAGGAATAATTAGTTTGTTAGTATGGTAATCAAGAATCATTCATGATTTCTATATTACATTTGAAATCACAAAATAGAGTACTATTTTTATTGAGAAAAACATCATTACATCTATTATAACCTTTAATATCATTCGTATCACACTTTATGAATTCTTGTTGGTGGAAAATAACAAGGGTGATCTCAAATGCTTAGTAATTGATAAGTACTATAAAAGTTATCATGTATAAATAATAATAATAAACATGGGAAGGTAAATAAATGAACATAGATACCATTTAAATAACATTAATATAATGATAATACAACACATAATTATTATTTTATGGTAAATAAAAGAACATAAATTTAACTTAAAATATTTGACTATCAATTTCTGATGATGAATAATCAATATGGAAATATAAATAACTGAGCACAAGTGTCAATTAAATAACATATAAATTTTGATATTATAACACATAATCATTATGTAATGATAAATAACTCATATAAAATTTTATTTAATCAACAAAATAAATACCATAACTAAATAATACAATATTAATATAATATGGTAAGTAACTAAAAAATATTTCATTTAATAAATGAAATGATAATAAAACGAATCAATAGATAATATCATTTGAAAAATCACATGGATAATAATATATAAATAATTGATAAAGGAAATTATTAATTATCAGATGTTCAGATATTATACATGATGATTACTTTACATTTAAGACCATTCTCTTGAATGTTTAATAAGGATGTGTTGGTATACATCAGAAACCCATTTTACTATGGCTAGCTAATCTATTTATTTTATGAGAGTAATGATGTATCAAAGGGATATCTATAAAATTGATCCACCCATAACTTCATCTCAAAATATTTAATCATATATAGAATAACCAATTTAATTCATTACCACTATGACTTTTCAAAAAATTCCATATTGAGTATGGAATACAGATTAATAATCCTTTCCCAATTCAATCATATAACTATTAAAATAAAATATCATTTTTATAAATGATATTATGAAAAAATAATATCATTGATAAATAATATATATATTTAGTAGACATTTTATATCAATGTTTTTACGGAAATTAGGTAATTCAAGGGAATGTTGATGACTAAATGTATTTTTCATGGAAGTTAATCTCAATAAAATCTTTTCTCAAAATAATTATAAAAAATCTAGAAAAAATAATTATGTTACCAATATAAAATATCCCCATATTAGTATACATATAATAAAGGGTTTTTTTATTAAAAAATATAAATTTTATAAGATGTTCCTTAAATTCATTCAAGGGGATAATATAATAAAAAAATTCAATATCCTTTGAAAACTGAGAGTTCAATAAGTATTTTGAAATTATTTTTCATTGAAAATATATATTGACTCATACATAGATGTATTAAAACCTATAGTGTTCCAAACAATGAGAAGTTATGTACATACCTTAACTGTTTAAACAATGATTCTTTTAAAAATGCTGGTAAAATCCAAATTGGTCATGTTTGAAAATAAAAATAACATTTCCATTTATTGAAAAAATAAATCTGGGTACAAATTTCATTTATTAATAATTTTATAATGTCAAATATATTTTTGAAAACATATTCTAAAAAATTAGTTTGGTTGAAAAAAATCAAAAAAGTGGATAAATCATGTGAGATATTATTAAAGAAAATTATGTGTACATTTAGTTACCAAAGTGTATAAAAATAGATATATTAGTTTAAAAGATATTTAATAACCATATGATAAAAAAATTAACAGATTATATATATAAATTATAAAATAATTTCCCACATTGTGTATTCAAGTATAAAAAATCATGATTAAAATGAGATGGTGAAATAAACCATCAAAAAGAGAGTAATGATGGAATCAGTATTAATCAATTAGACATTTATGTGTATCAAATTTCAATCACTAAATAATAGTTTTAGATGAAACATAATATAATAAAATTTATTTCTGCATATAATCATAGTTTTTAATTAATATGATGAAGTAATATAACACATTAAAAATAAATTGAATTAGGAAATAATTTTTCAAATTATAATATTCTTATGGAATCCCCTTAGATGAAATAATTCCAATATAACCATAAAATTACATAAATACCGAATTATCCATTATATTAACTTAAATAAAGACAATATATACACCATATAAAATATATCTGGTTCATAACATTTCAATATGCCTCAATGAAGATAAATTGAGTTGAAGTCCATTACCCCACAATTTGTATACAGAAAAATAATTGAAAATCATATATAATGGTTTTAATCATGTTTATAACATATTAATAAACCATATTCAAATTTTTAATAACATATATTATCCTATTACAATAGTTTTCTATCTTATTAATAATAGTATTTTATTATTTTCATTCTTTTGGATTTTAATTGGCTTGTTTCCTCATGTGTATTTTTTCATGATTGATCGAGTTATTCAGAATAATATATAGTACCATAATATCTGGAGTGATATTAATTTCATAAATATCATTTCTCATTATAATCAACTTCATCATCACTATTCATATTAAACATGGAGAAAGGGTCACATCTCTTCGTGGAGTCTGCAAGTCATAGGTATGCACGAGAGATGATATCATTTCATTAATGAGTGAAAGTGTAATGAATTATGTGAAATATGAATTTTAAATAACATATATCATTTCATATATATCACAATTTTCCATTAAATATATCATTGTTTCTTTCCTTATAGTGGGAATTTAAAACATTAATCACATCGCTTCGCTAGGTGGTAGTGTGATGAACACATGGTTGACATTAATGTAATTTATATAGAATTTAATGTAAGAAGATATATGTATTATTAAAATTTAATGTGTTCAATTATATCATAAATAACTTATAAATTTTAAAAATCAAATAGTATTTCTGTCCTTTAATGGTGGTGATGTGAAACAATTTACTACCATTCATGAGGTAGTAGGCCGCTTTAGACATGATCGACGATTTTGTTTGACATTAGATTGAAGAACAGATAAATATAGTACATTCCAATAAAACTAATAAAATATTATTATATTTAATACTATTAATTTATTATATATTCATGTTTTAATAAGATTTTAAAATTTTTAATAAGAAATAAAATTAAATTGATCACTTAAGAATGTTACTTCATTTTCAGACAACATATTTTGGTTTGATCTAAATTCCATTGGGGTTTTTTTATAATCGTTGAAATGGGTCTCATATTTTGGTAGGGATTTTGTAGATATATTGGGTGATGTATGTTCAGACCCAATTTTTTCCAAATATGAGTGTGAGAGGAGAGGGGGATTCCTTTTATATGTGATATATGTTGAACAATTAATGTGTTTGATGAGAAAAATATGTACCCAAATTTTGAACATTCCAAAAGACCGCATGATGTTCTATTATATATAAATTACAATATAAGGTCTATTGTTTTCCACAAAATTATTTTCTAAATATTTTTGGTGTTTTTAACCCTTATCTTTTTAGTTTTACCCCATAGTAAGTGATCTCTTACCATAATTTATATAAATAATTATTAATTTTTTCATATTCATTATAATAAAAAATTATGTTTTCCTTTTTAGAAAACATAAATTTATATTATTAAATATATTGAATGTAGTATTTCAATTTCAACTCATAAAAGTGGTATGATTTAAAATAAAATTAAACCCATATATGTTAGGAGAAATAATGTTTTCAAAGAGAAAATGTTCAAAAGAATAAAAAACAATAAATATGTAAATAATTTCAATAAAATAAAATTGGTTTTATATAATTATACTTTAACTACATATAAATTTTAAAAAATTTAATATAAATACTTATATCAATACGTTATTTAAAAGAAATCCATATTTATAATGAAATCTATTCTTTTTAATAATAATTTAGAAATTTTTTGAAATATTTCAAAATTTCACTCAATAAAATTTAGAAATGAGTATTTAAAAAATTTATTTTATCTTTTCAAATAAAATTTATAACTATGAGAAAAATTAATTTGAATGAATTTTCTCAATTGGTGAAAAATATTTTTTTCTTTGAAAAATGTTTTTTTAGAAAACAATTATTTTCATTTAAATGATTCCTATTTTATTTATATTCAATAGAAATACATTTATTTTTTTATATATGTAGAGATATTACTTTCAAAATATAGTTATCATTATTCATACCCACAAATTTACACACTAGTTTTTAATGGTATACTATATAATAATACATTTAGAGTTCAGGTTTCATGTTTTCAAGTGGTCGAAGAGATTATATTTTGAATAAATTTATTTCATCTTGGATTTAATAAAATTGTGATGTTTCACATACAATATTGAATAAAATTTTATTTTATAAATTCGTGGTTTAAATTGTCCCCACTGTAAATATATTGTGTCCTAGCAATGTGATTTTTCATTTCAAATTCATGTGTTTCAAATTTTTTATTTTCTTTATTGAATACTGAAATCGAAAAATTTGTAAATTAATCCTCTTATTGATAAGATTGAAATGAAAATATAATGGTCATATGGAATAACAGAACAATATGTTTATAATTAATAGAATATAGGTGTAATGTGATGATATGGACAAAAAATATCATTATAAATAAATAAGTAGATTGATAGAGGTAATTAATCAAAAAAAGAAAATTCTCAATAGAATGTTAACAATCCAAAAACGATAAATCCATGACTAATTACAATAAAATTTTATTTATTTTATATAAATTTAATTTGATAAAAAAATTCAATATCACCTTATTAATTTGGAGAAATTATTTTACTATATATGAATATATTTAAATATACTTACTTTATATCTTTTTTCAAAAGAATTATTTCATCCTTTCAGTTTTCTTTAATAAAATTTCAATTCATATCTTACCCTATGAGTGAAATATATTCAATATATTATTTATTCATGAAGAAAGAAACATGTTATGACGCATAAGATTAATAAAAGAGTGAAAATTATTTCCTCCACTATCTATATATTTACAAAAAATAATATAATTAGCACATGTTATTCAGTATTACATATTAATATCTAAACCTTTGTAGGAACATCATTATTTGATAATTAAAATTTATTAACTAAATAATTTAACAAAAAAATACATATATAAACCAGAATATCACAATGTCTAGTAGTAAGAGGAAAACCCTTATTATCTATGGTTTTGTGTTGAAGTCCCATTGTAGTAACCAGATGAAAAGTTGTCCTTATTCCAAAGCTATATTAATATAAATTTAACAAAATTCTAAAATATTGATGTATCATTATAACAATGACATAAAAGATAACATAAAACTTATGTTCTACCAATACCTTTAATATTTTTTCATCAAAATGTAAAGACATTCATCCTCAAGTGAAAAGTTCATATAAACATTGAATATGTTAGGTTAAAATAATGATTTTACCAAATAAATCTTAATATTTACATATCCTTGCAAAAAAAAGTTTTCAAAATGTTTCATTATGATTTTTAACTTTTCATCAACCATAAAATGATATAACCTTTATGGTATTTATATTTATTTGGGTAATTAATACATATTTTAGTCTTAATTATAAAATAATCCTTAGATGATTTACAATTTTTATAAAAAAATTACTATTTGTAAAAAAGTTCTACAATTTACTTCATTAATCTTAATATATAAATACTTCATCTTTATTATTTCAATATAGTTATTTCTTTGTTATAGAAGATAACCATTAGAATAGGGTATTGAATTATATAATTTTTAAGTTCTATAAATTTTAGAATAAAAGCAACAAATGGATCTATTAGATGATATTTATTTCCTTCCATCATACTATTCATTTTCATTGACTATTCATTGCTTTATACACTTATTTAACATGACTAATAAATTTTTCCATTCCATTGAAGAACTTTTCTAGGTGTGTCTTCCTAAATTTCTAACTTGAAGGAAATCACAAATTATTTTCTCCATGGCCTTCACCACTCGATATCTTAGAATTATCCTACATTCTCTTTTATATGGAGGCTGATTATCGGTTAAGGTATATTTTGTTAGTTATATTTCATTATTTCTAATTATGGATAATTAGAATATATTTAAATAATTCTTTCATCTAAATTTTATCTCATAGTTTCAATTAGGTCCATTATATTCAATGTTAACATGATTCCTTCAGCATTCATCCATTGAATGAAATGAAAAATAATAGTTTGATAAATAATAATCAAGGTGGTGATGTCGTATAATAATTTATAGGATTTTTAAATTAGGTTACCTTTTATTCAATATAAGAGTCATTAGGTATAACCCTGTTCATTAATTATCATCATCTATTCCATTTTTTATCATGGAATGTAAGAAAATTGTGAATTATCCAAATCATATCCCAAAAGATTATCAAACTAGGTGCACAATAATGATCATTTTAATGTAATAGGTAACACACAATTCCAGACTGATGAAACATATTTAGATTCATCACCCCCATGTAAATTGTAAGAACTCTGATTTTTCAAGACATGTCCCTTGTTAAAATCTTGTGTTTGAGGTGTTATAGGAGGCAACCATGGCTCATTTCAGGGGTTTTAAAAATTTATAGATTCCCATTATTAACTCATTACATCGTCATCGGCATGTGAGTGCATCAGTAAGTCACTACATCAGCATATTAGTGCCTCGATAAGTCAGCGATGTTGACATCGACGTTTCAGGGTCATCAGCGTCAGAGAGTCAAGGGCATCAGTGATAGTGAGTTGAGGTATCGGTGCATTGAGGCATAAGTAGGACATTACATCAGTGTGTTGTGGAGTCATTAGCTCAGTTTATGTGGCTTATCATTGGTAGAGAACCTTGGTATCTCACCCATCAATATCTCTCTGTCGGTAGGTCTTGTCAATAACTCACTTGTCAGGGGCTCAGCGTCGGTGACTCACCCATCCGTGACTAATTTTCAGTTTTTCTAGTTATTCTCAGTTTTTTCATTTTCTCCCCTAATACATGTTTCTCTCCATTTAATGATAACCTATCTACTCATAGAGGTGTTTTAGAATTTCTCCACCATTTCTTAGGGTATTTATTAAATTCCTTGTATCTCATAACATTCCACTATCCTTGTAACGACCATGTAGTGTGGTCAAACCGCCATCTAATTTTTAAGATCATTGAAAATGTCTCACTGATTTTTCAGATCTCTCCCAATTATAAATTGATATATCATCTTTAGTTGTCCCTTTATGTTTCCCACGGTGCGAATAAAGCCTTCATCCCAAGACAAGTCATGCGCTTGTGCTAGAGCGCCTCTAGCTCAGTTTTCATGGAGTTCTTCCAGTGCTGCTCATACGACCCTTGTTCTTGGTGCAAAGACGAACATTGATAATTTGATCATCTAGTATGGATTACATTTGGTACTTTTAAATTGTTAATTTTTCATTGCAGGTAAACAAATTATTCCTTGTGAGGAATGACATAATACTTTTATCAAAAATAAGAAATATAAAATAATTGGATTTGACTAAGAGACAACACATGAAAATAAAATAACAAGCATAGAGTGGTTTAATTTCAATCACATGGTTTATCTATTATCATTGATTATTTTATGTATTTCTATGGAAATAAATATTTCAATAAATCATGGATGTTGGTGGTATTATCATACACACTAGTGACGTTCTACTTAGTTGAGACACTTGAATAAATTAATGTAACATTAAATATTATTAATCACATACAATGGTTAAATAAATGGATTAACCTAGGATCAAGAATGTTGAGTGATCACTACAATTATAATTTAGTTGATTTAATGAACCTCTATTGGTTAATCCTGAATATATGTACATCATATTGATAGGTGTAGGTGATTACTATTTTCTATTGTGATTTGTGACCTTCTATGATTTATGGGGTTATACTGTCGGGAGCAGGGTTGTGGGTACAAGTATGGATAGAGGAGTTATGAAAATGAGAATGGTGTGGTATGTATGTACAGTGTAGATGTTGGTTAATGGTAGTTACTATGGGATTGGTTTGTGTTTTTTTATTGGTGGTATGATGGTATATATGTGTGAGTAATTTATTGATTGTAGAATGGGTGAACTTCTAGGCAGGTGAAAATTCATTGTTGTGTTGTGGTTGTGGAGCAACGTCGGGAAGTGGGACTCTGGTATGGTCATGAACATATATTTATTGGGACTACATATGTGAATTTTTAGCAAGAGGGGCTTCATACCTGGGTTATGAGAGAAGGATTGTTTGGAAAATTATTTATGAGCGGTTCGGTAAATGGATTTACAAGTTTCTAGGAAAATTGGGTGTATTAAAGTGAGACTTCAATTTGGTTTTACTTGTTGTTTTTTTGTGGTTTGGTTTGATAGTTGCACGATAGTGGTGGAAAAAATTAAATTAAACTCTTTAATTAATAGATGGATAGTGGTAATATGAAAAATTGTTTGTATTATGCTTTGGTTGTGGTTATTGTATGGTTATGTATATAGAGGTTGTAGGAAAAGTGGTTTTGAGTGGGTTGTTTGTTTGTTCTGAAACACATATGTAGGGATGAGTGTCAGAATATATATATATATATTATAGTTCCTTGTGATTTTGATACGCACCCCACCCTTATTAGGCACTATGTGCTGAACACCTCCATATCATGGGGGACGGGGTCCTTCGCAAAATCCTATTGGGAGGATGGATGGTTGATTACTAACTTTCTTCCTTACACCCTCTTACTAGTTTATATGGATCGATCATATCTGGGCAGTCTGTAATGGCTTGAGGAATACAATAGTCTATGATTTATCAGGAGAGCGTTTTCCATATATGAGAGGCCTATGTGTTTTCAGGCCAGCATGGTCATTCCATGTGTCATCTAGATAAGGCCCAAGTGTCTTCATGCCAGAGGTGTGGTAGTTGTGGCCCATATGTATATAGGTAGGATTGTTGTGTGGTTTGATGCCCAGATTTTTGCAGGTGGGTTGTAGCATTGGGACTGCACACAAGAATATTTTTAACATCAAAACATTTTCCATTAGAGATGATCATGTAACCAGTGGAAATGAAGTTCAGGGTACCAAAATATTATCGTGCATATACAATTAATTTACATGACTTGCGTTATTTTGTGAGTGTGCCATGGTGATGTTAGGCTACATAGTTTCCATGATATCTACTTTCAGGTTCTACTATTTTATGACATGGAAATTATTATGTTCCATCACTTGAGAACATATGCCTTCTGATTTCTCTACTAGGTATACTTGTATATCACACTATACATATAAAAATGTATATATGTTTCTTTGAGTTCATTGAGGATCATGTAAGAGTTTTGTAGCTCAGAAATTAGGATTAGTTGTTGTTCCTGCATAGTCTCTTTTCTTATGGTACTTTACTTTGGAGTTTGGTTTTACCTTTCATCAACTTTACTTTTGAACATGACTGTGTTAAAAGGCTGATGGCTTTACTTTTACTTTGGGTATTTGGAGGTTCTTGTGATTTACTATCTTATCTTCTAATATTGTTTTTAAAAAGTATAATTTCTTCCATTTCAGTGTGATATTTTATAAACTCGGTGATAGTCGCCACTCTAGGGCCAATCGAGTGAAAGAATCCGAGATCATTATCACTCCTTCAACATGAGGATAGAAGGGTGTGGCACTTTTCTATCCCTTCATTCATCTTGAAGAAGGAGGGTCGTGAAATTTTTTTATCAAAGGTAGGCTTCACATATGAGAGTTAAGAGATAATATGGAGTTTGGATATAATCATGGTGAGGGATTCATAGTATGGTAAGAAAATAATGTTAGGATATTAGGGTACATGAGATAGGCTAGGGAAGACAGGCTTGGACATGAGATTCCCCCCCCAACATGATTCAATGGAATGACTCTATACCTATCAAAAAACCATGTAAGGATACACTGATTGTAGGTAAGAGACTCTAGGAAAAGTTCATGCTTCATAATTACTTGTTTTTATGTGTGTCTTTGGAGTTTTGGGAATTTAAAATTATTGATGAGATAAAACAAAATTAAAAGAAACTTCCCACACTACTCAATCATAGAAGATCATTGTTTAATGTTTTATCTATGGAACCCAAACATTGCCCTCCATGTGGTATGAGTAGTTAAGGCCTAACAAGTTGATCCATTTGATCCACAAAGGGCCGATCGAGAAGAGGATGATGACTAGTGTCATTAGAATCTTGATGCCTTTTAGCTGAAGACTTTTGGAAAGTATGAGGGAAGCGTCTCAAACATGGAGATAAAGTATTATATCAAGTAGATTTTAATCACTTTAAGCATAATTTGGGCTCTTTCAAAGTACTGGTTTCCTCTAACAGTGTTCTTGATGTGTAGAGAAGGAAATCAGTATTAGGGGCATTACCTTAGGAAGAGAAAAGAAATTGAAATTTCATAGTCTAAATTTTAGAAGGATTCATGTGTATAAATCCTTTCTTACATGATGTATGATGACAAGAGTCATGTGATACTCACCCTTTATAAGGGGAGTATGTGAGTGAGGGAATTGTGGATCATGTTCTAAGATATCATGTTCTATTAACTAGATCTCTTTCGGGATGGGGAGTCCCGATAAAAAGGCTTAAAGGTGGCCCTCTGTCATTCGATTAAGTATGTTATTAACCCTTTAACTCTACGGACATATATAGAGGTTCAAAATACGTATGATGTAGTGGATAGGATATAATCTCTTGAAGGTGTTCTATGGGAGGGGATCCATCTGTGTTTGTTAAAGGGGAAAGCATCAGGATTAGTTTCCCAGCATCAAGGCTTTTTTGGTTTAAGCCAGTGGGGAGTAGGCCTCTATAGTTCCAATTCTGGTATCCTGGTCCTTGACCTTTCCCAATAGGCCTAAGACTGAGGTTCTTTATTTTTGGAGACCATGGACATATTAAGAATTAGTTCCTAGTAAGATAATCGTATAATGGGGTGGGATGGTACAACACCCACCTTAGTAGTAGCAGTTTCTAGTAAGGCCCTTCCTACAACAGGGGCAGCGAGCTCCCACTCCACTATGTGTAGATGGTGTTAGTAGAGGCCAACCTTTGTTTTATCCTCTGGGACCTCAACATGTGTGATTTCTGGAGTCAGTCGATAGTAGATAAGTATAAGATCTGGGTTAGGGTAGTTTGATGTTGTCTAAGAAGATGTTTTAATGAGACTACAGGTTTCTCAAGGTACGATAAGTTTGTTTAGTAATCACTCATGTTATTTTTTTTAACTCAGGATCCTCACACTCTTTTGTTCCACCCAGTCTACCCCATGCTCTAGGACAAGACGTACAAAAATATACCATTTCCTTGGTACTGAGTACGCTAGTCCGAGTTCAGAATAGATTGTTTGATGTTATATAAGGATGTAGACTGATGCTGGGTCTAGAACAATTGAGTGGGATTCTTCTTCTACTATAGATGCATCCATACATTTTCATCCTAGGCCCTGACAGGTTTTTTTCATTGAATGATTTTATTGAATTCTTCTATATATGATTCATCTTATCACATATGGGCAGCTAGTGCATAGCCTTTGATAAAGAGTGTAGTTGTTAGGAGGGTAGTCGGCATGTAGAGCCTCTTATTGACATTTTAGGTGAGAATTTAGTGGAATAAGTTGATATAGAGTTGGTGTATGTTTTGGGGGTTATGGATGTGTTCTTGCATGTATTCCCTGATGTTTTTGTTACTACACCACATAGACATGATTTTTAGTTTTGTATAGACATGCAACCTGGTGCCCATTATATTTTGATGGATCTCTATCAAATGCCACCTTCTATGTTACGGTATAGTCAGATTAAATTTGATTTCCTAATGATGAAGGGTTTCCTCTAGCCATGTGTGTCATCATGGGGGGATCCAGTCTAATTAGTGATTAAAGAGGTCAGTGGCCTAATACTATGCATAGACTACTAGATGATGAAATAGTTGACGTTCAAGAACCATTAGCCCCTTTTTGAGGATTGATTAACTTTTCAACTAGTTAAAGGGGGAACGTTGGTACTCTAAGATTGATATGTGGTTTGGATATCACCATTTGAGGGTAAAGGAGGGTGACATCCCGAAGACATCTTTTAGTTGTGGATATGGGATATTTGAGTTCATGGTCATTTCCTTCGGGGTCATGAATGCTCCAACCCTGTTTATTGGGGATTAGAAAATCTATTTTTTGTGAGTACCTATACTTGTTCACCATTTTGTTCATTGAAAACATCCTGATCTACTATAGGTTAGTGGAGGAGCACTACGAGCATCTATGTACTGACTCAGAGGTCCTCTGACACCACCGACTCTATGGAAAGCTGTCCAAGTGACTATTATGGATGTGATTGGTACACTTCCTGATATAATTGGTGTCACATCCTGGGATTGTGGTGGACTATTCAAATTTTGATGTGGTTTCTTCTTAGGAACCACCCCATAATGTGGCCAAGGCACATAGTTTCCTGTTTATAGTAGAAAATTATTAGAGGTTCTTACCCAAGTTCTCTCGAGTTGTAGCTCCATTGACAACACCGAAAAGAAAATACCATGGCTTATTGTGTATTGAGAAGTTTATGTAATCTTTCAACTATATAAAGGTAAAGATGGTCAGTGCCCCTGTGCTTAGGTAGTCAAAGTAAGGGGTGATGTATGAGGTGTTTTGTGAAACTTAAGAAATAGGATTGGGATGTGTTTTAAAGAACAAGTGAGGATTAATATCTTTTTTGACTAGGAAATTACATCATCAACAATGTAATTATGCTACCCATGATCTAGAGCGTTTTGCGGTCATGTTCATACTGATGTTGTGGTAGAATTACATTATTGGGGATTGCTTTGTGGTCATCACAGATCATAATATATTAAGGTATATCTCTTCCTCAAAAGCCCTGAACTAGCGACAATGAAGGTGGATGGAGTTTCTACAAGATTAAGTCTTTGAAATATCCTACATAGTATGAATGGGGAATGTGGTGGCCGATGCATTAATAAGGATTTTGCAGAATGAGGTAGTTCAGGAAACTATTGATGTAACATCCCATGTAAATAAATAATATTACATTCTCATGTTTATCAATATTTTTGAATAAGAATTTAATATTACATTAAAGGCAATGCTATGCTCGATGGTGTACCCAATATGTAACAACGAGTTTCTTTGAAATCTTATGTTGCACAATAATCATATAATAATATTATTTTAAATAGTTAACGCCTAGCTATTGTAATAGCGGGAATGAACAGAACTAACTAAAAAATGATTACATATGTTTGTTAAATATTTTTACTTTTATCCAATAAATGTTAGAGGCTTAAAATGAAAATGAATTCAATTTTAAGCATAAATCTTCTAATATTCTTTAAAAGCTCGATTAACCGCCTTTTAATGGAGAACCCTTTTTAAATATACTTCTGAAAATTTTATATTTTGTATTTGACAAAATAAAATCCTTCATTAGAATCTGGACATCAAAATTTACTTTGTATAAATTTTTGTTATTTTTTCGATAAAGATCATTTTTAGTGAAAATGTTGCATTTTAATTCAAAACCTCCTTTTAATCTGATTTATTTATTTGGATAGATTATCTTTTTAATTGATATTAATGTTTATTTAAAATATATTATTACCATTTAATCCAATGGGGGTCATTGGAATGAATTTCACTTTGAAATTGGACTTAAACTAGTGTCAATCTTTTAATAGATATTGTTTCTTAAAAACACACTATTTGTTTTGACAGTGGGAATTAATTGTTAAATTAATTAATGCAACTTATATGTTTTTAATTTTGTAAAATAGAAATAATTTTTGAATTTGGAATATCAAATATATCTTAGGGTGATTTTTTTTTATTTTTCTAAAAATCATCAATTTTTTATGAATAGTGAAACCACTAAGTGGTAGTTAAAGAAACTGATTTTTCGTTTAAATGATACTTTACCACTTCTGTGATTTGATTTTCAAAAATCCGACATACATGGTTGTCATTAGTAAGTAAAATTTGGTTCAATGATATTATAATAATATTTTTGTGAATAGTAACTTTTAAATTTTATTAATCATGATTAGAGGTAATTAGTGTAATTTAAGGTAAAGATAATGTTATAATAATATGAAATGACCATGAAACATGTCCTAACCTTATTATATGAGTCATGGCCGACCAAGAAAATCCATGGGTCAACTTGGGGACCCCATGGAGCCACTTTGGTTGGAAAATGACATAAATAACTTTTTATTTAAAGTTAAAATTAAAATGTCACAAATATGTATTGTTTTACTAAAACAATTTTTACATGGGGTTATACAAGTCATATTTTTTACTATAAATATTCATTAAAAATATAAAAAGATTTCCTCCATCATGATATTTTTTTATAATTTTTAGACATTAAATAAATTAATTTATTTATGACACCGTAATGATAAAGTGATTACCTCATAAATGAAAGATTTAAATAAAATGAGAAGATAGGGTAAAATATAAGTCTTACACTTGTCACAAACTGATTGGATGGGTGTATTTAGAAAACTTTTCACCTTAGACTCGATATATATCATTTTGGGAGCCTTTAAATCCGAATGGTATTTTATAATAAAGTAATAGTTTATAACTTTCCAAGAGTGCCCCTCCTCTTCTCTTATAAAAGTCCCCCACCTCTACCACCTTACCCACACCTCTAAAGCCTTTGACTTGGCCAAAACCTGCCCATGTAATCTCTCCACATACCTATCTTCATCATTGAAGCCACATATTTGGCAGAATTATCTTCAAGAAAACCTTTTGGTTCAAACCAAGAGGAGTTACCCGATTTAAAGGTAATGTCTTCACTTGTGTTATTTGGTTTTATTTTGCTTCTCCAAACTCGTAAACTCTTTTTATTAATTTCTATTGAAACAAAACCAGTATATTAAATATACTAGGATGTTTTTATAAGAATTATTCGAGCTACAGTTACACACACATCAGTATAATGGTTAAAGAATATACTATTTCTGTGGATGGCGAATTACTGCCTCACGAAATGATGATTGTTCAATTTTCTTTTAACAAATTTAAAGGTGTCCATTATGATATCACTATATTTTATATATGATATATATGGTATTTATGTATTCTATATGCTTCTGTATTTTATATTTAAAATATACCTTTATTCTTTGAATGTTGTGGAAATGCGATAATTTAATATTAGGAATTGTGGACTACCGCCCCCTCAAGTGATGTGACTCGTTCTTGATATACATGGAAGTATAAAGAATGAAATTAATGAACATATGTAACCTATATAACATATATATTATACTTGAATTATAATATATATTTATATATCTCATTTATTTCTAATTCCATTAATATGACAAATAAATGAAAGTAGCGTTCATGCGTATGTACGGCTTACCGTCTCCATGAATGGTACATTTCATTTCTTATCTCCAAATGTTATGTACTCTTATAAGTACGTATATATAATGGATATATATGTCATATATTACATATAAATGATGGATATCATTCTGGAACTATAATATATAAATCTCTCTTTTATCTTTAATTCCATTAATAAGACAAAAAAATGAAAGTAGCGTTCATGCATACGTACGGCCTACCGTCTCCATGAACGATGCTTTTCTTTTTTTTTCTCAAAATGTTATAGAATAGTATAAAATAAATATGTACTGGATATATATGATATTTTAATCATTAATACTAATCTGGAAATGATTTACTTATAACTACATGGACAATCATTTTAAAACAAGTTCATTTTTGACTCATGTACCAAACATCGGCAAAAATGTCTGATATGAACTCACATTGTTAACCAATTATTATAAAATTATTATATGTGATGTGAACTGAATAATAATATTTAAAGGAGGTTCTTAAGAAATTATAAATTGACCAATGGTAATTATTCTGGAATATAAAGAAATGAAAAAAGACAAGTCGGACTTGAGGTAAGGGATCCTACACCTCTCTTTCTTTTTAAGTACACTCCTTTATGCCATTCCTTTTAAGCTCATCTTTCTTATGATTGGGATGTTATTTTATATTACTCTTACTGTTCTTTTTATGTTCATTTGATGAGAGAACCTATTTTCTCTCATCAATCAATTTTGGAAGTTTTGAGTGGCGCCGTTAGGCTGCCGAATTTTCATAAGGGATCCTACCCCTCTCTTTCTTTTTAAGTACACTCTTTTATGTCATTCCATTTAAGATCATCTTTATTATTATTGGGATGTTATTTTATATTAATTTTAATGTAATTTTTATGTTCATATTATAAGAGACCCTATTTCCTCTCATCAATCCATTTTGGAAGTTGTGAGTTGCGCCGTTAGGCTGCTGAATTTTCATTAGAGATCCATCCTCTCTCTTTCTTTTTAAGTACTCTATTTTATGTCATTTATTTTAAGCTCATATTTCTTGTGTTTTGGGAGTTTATTTTATATTCATTATTCTGTACATTTTATTTTCATATTATTAAAGACCCTATTTGATCTCATAAATCCATATTTGGAAGTTTTAAGTGGCCCCATTAGGCTGCCGAGTTTTCATAAGCGGGTTTTCATCTCACTTTTATTCCCGTGAGATTTATGCTACATTTTCCACCATTTCCTTTGATTGGTATATGTACTTCCCATTATTCTACTCCTTGTGTAATATACATTCGTTTATAAGTATTTACATCAATTTTGTAGTGTCCTTCTTTCATGGGGTGTATGTTTCGAAAGATACCCATGTCGGTAAGGGAACCTTTCAACCTCTTCTTTTTAAAAGACTTCTTTTTGTTGGGTCTTTTAATTTACATATTGTTATGTTGGGATATGTTCTTATATATCCTTATTGATTTAAATATTATTTCAAAGTTATGAGATACCATTTTCTCTCTCATCAAATCATTTTCTGAATTTTAAAGTGATGATGTTAGGCTGTCGAATTTTTGCAAGGGAACTTCTTAACCCAATTTTGATTCATTGGGTTAAACTTGCACTCCATGAATATGTTGTTCTAAGAATATGTGTGAATGAACTCTGATTTTTTTACACTTAATATCCACTGATATTTTGTGTATTCTTTTGTCACACATAATTATGTAATTGATTTATCCTTAATCAAAGGATACCGTCTTTATAAGGGATTTAGTCTCAAATTACATTACATTGAGACTTCATTTTTGTTATGTGCCAATTCAGTTTGATATGGTGTATATACTATCCTTCTACAATTTATATCATGAATACCTTTATTCTCATGATATTATAATGTTTTGATTATATTTTATTCCTTTAAAAGCTTCAATGTGGTATGGGACACTTTGATTCAAAAATATCTTTATTAAATGGTTTTGAAAATAGTTTGATAAATCATTGATTTTGTTGATATATTGAAATGATATATTGTGATTTCAAATGAAATGTTAATAGTGAAATGTTTATATATGTGATATGAATTTTATAATGGTACTTGGACTTTTGATGGGTGGTTACATGATAAACCATATGACGAGTGGTGTCGTGAATATCAGGATGTGTGGTTACATTATAACCTCCAATGCATTGGGTATGGAAGTCGGCCGTATGGATATTCCATTAAGTGATATGTGTGGAACTTGACTGTATGGTTATTCCATTTAAGTATGTTTATGTCCTAGGTTACCTTTATATGTCATGTGTTCTTTATATGGGTTTTATGGTAATATTTTGGTTACAAAATGGTAATTAATGATCATTTAATCCATGAAGAGTATTTACTACTTCTTAAAGGGGAAATTTTTTACTTTGATAAAGCATTCATGGTTTACATGTTGTTTTGAAAAAACTAACAGTTTTCCTTCATTATGTAACCCTTAGTGAGCTTTTTATGCTCATCCCAAGTTTTTTTGAAATGCTTTTCACAGGACATAAAGTTGAATAGGGTCAAGGATGAGCTCAAAGAAATGTCAGGCTGTCTATAACAAGGAACTAGACATGACTCTTTTGTTCAAGAGTTTTTATTTTCTGAAAAAATGGAACCTTAGTAGATGTGTCTACTTTGTAATCTTTGAGATGTAATAGTTATGTCCTAATTCTCTAAAACTGGAAACCGGAAGAGATTCTCAATTTGAATTATTCATTTAATTAAAGATTATGTAATTTGTTAAGGTTGGATCCTTATAGTTGGTATCAGAGGTCAGTTTAGATAACTTTAGATTTTAGGGTATTCTCTAAGCATAAGTGACATTACCATAATGGTTAGGATTTCAGAAAGTTTCCTAGTTTTAGATAAAGTTAATGAGTAAGTATATCTTAGTGTTTATCTTCCTATTTAGTACATAATTATTTTCTTGATATACTCACAATGACATTTCTGGTTTTAGTAAATGGATGGATCTAGCAGGCACCAGAGTAAAAATGGGTTTGAAAGAAACTGTGATGGTTCTCTGATTAAGAGACTGGATGAAATGGGGGATTCAATGAAAAATACCATGGTTATTCTAAACCAATTATCAGGAGTCATGATCAACCACCTGAACCTTGGTGAGTTCTCTAATGCATCATGTACGAGAGAACCAACTTGATGTGGAAGTTCAGTTAAGTATTATAAAGGTAACCATTAGTGTTTATATGATCCATACTTTTGTGGTAATTATGGGTTACTATATGTTATGATGGAATATGAACAACATGAGATAAACTTTAGGTTAAATTATGTTGTCGTTTTTTATGAATATTTTATCCGTTTTTGGGAAATCTTTTAAAGATTATATAGTTTTATAAAAAGGACAACGCGCAGACCATCTAACAACCCGCCGCGTCAGACAAAGCTACGGGAATCGAACCCACAACCAAAGTGTGACAGGAATTTATCAACTACCACTGGACTACGTGAAGTCCTTGGTTAGTTTGACAAATTATTTTTAGTTAGATGATCTTATGAATCTAGAATAATTTTATTTTGGTTTATCTATGGAAATTATTAACCTATCATGGAGGAAATGTGATCAGGATAATTACTTTTCAGTATGAGACTTTAAGAGTAACTGATGTTATTTGGAGATAAATGTTATGGTTTATCTTGGAAGACTATGTGATTAAATCCTTCATAGATTTGGGTTTCAACCATAGTTTTGATTACTTTGAAGAATATTATGGATAGATGTTTATTCAATGGTCTTTGTTAAACTTTTGGTATTGTTTGAAAAATTTTGGAGATTAAGAATGGATTTTTTTTATAAAGGGTTATCTTTTTTGGGTATTATCTGATCTGGCACTAACCTTTTTGGTTTTGGTTTTGGTTAAGGTTTAAATAAATGGGAAATATATAGTTCTCTTTTGTGGATTAGGTTACTCTCTAGAAGTTTATTATAGTGCACTTAATGTGAACAAGTCATCCTAAATACTCGTCTTTTTGATAAAATATTAGATTGTTTAAGAAATCTAGTAAAAATTTAAAGTCAACATGACAAGTAAGTATGTTTCCTTATTTTTTAGTTAAGATCATAAATAAATTCCTCAATGAAAATTAACTTAAAAAAAATATTGTCTGTTAATTTTTCCTACTGGGGAATCAGATACCGTTTAACACATCACAAGTTTGTGATCTTCTGGTGGTTACCTTTCTCCTAAACATGTTTTCTATCACTCTCCCTCAGAACATGACCCTTTGTTTTTTCTTCTATATCCATGGTTTCCTAAATGGAATCCTAGTATGAGTTAACTCAGGTGACCTTTTTATATCTCTCCCAATCTTTTAAAGTGATAGTTTTACTGACTCTTGTTCTGATGTGGGACTTTCAATGAAGTTTCCAAGCCCAATTTTAAAATTGCGAGGATGGAATTACCTACAGGGGGGAAGGATGTAACATCCCAGGTAAATAAATAATATTAAATTCACATGTTTATTAATATTTGTGAATACAATGTTAATATTACTTTAATGGGAATGTTATGCTCGATGGTGTACCCAATACGCAACAACGAGTTTCTTTGAAAGCTTATGTTGCACACTAATAATATAATAATATTATTTTAAATAGTTAATTCCGAGTTATTTTTTTGGTGGGAATGAACGTAACTAACTAAAAAAAGATTACATATATTTTTTTAAATATTTTTACTTTTATCCAATAAATGTTAGAGGCTTAAAATGCAAATGAATCCAATTTTAAGCATAAATCTTCTAAAATTATTTAAAAGGTTGATTAACCACCTTTTTATGGAGAACACTTTTTAAATATACTTTTGAAAATTTTATATGTTGTATTTGACAAAATAAAATTCTTCTTTAGAATCTGGAAATCAAAATTTACTTTGTGTAATTTTTTGTTATTTTTCCGATAATGATCATTTTTAGTAAAAATGATGCATTTTAATTCAAAACCTCATTTTAATATGATTTATTTATATGGATGTATTATCTTTTTAATTGATATTATAGTTTATTTAAAATATATTTTTACCATTTAATCCAATGAGGGTCATTATAATTAATTTCACATTGAAATTGGACTTAAACAAGTGTCAATCTTTTAATAGATATTGTTTCTTAAAAACACTCTATTAGTTTTGACAGCGGGAATTAAATATTAAATTAATTAATTCAACTTATATGTTTTGAATTTTGTAAAATAGACATCATTTTTTAATTCAGAATATCAAATATATCTTAGGGTGAATTTTTGGTATTTTTCTAAAAAACATCAATTTTTGATGAATAGTGAAACCACTAAGTGGTAGTTAAAGAAACTGATTTTTCATTTAAATGATACATTACCACTTCTGTGATTTTATTTTAAAAAATCCAACATACATGGTTTTAATTATGAATAAAATTTTGGTTCAATTAGATTATAATATTATTTTTGTTAATAGTAACTTTTAAGTTTTATTAATCGCGATTAGAGGTAATTAGTGTAATTTAAGGTAAAGATAATGTTATAATAATATGAAATGACCTTGAAACATGTCATAATATTATTTTATGGGTCATGTATGACCAAGAAAATCCATGGGTAAACTTGGGGACACCATGAAGCCACTTTGGTTGGAAAATGGCATTAATAACTTTTTATTTAAAGTTAAAATTTAAATGTCACAAATATGTATTGTTTTACCAAAAACAATTACATGGGGTTATACAAGCCATATTTTTTACTATAAATATTAATTAGAAATTTGAATAGATTTCCTATATCATGATATTTTTTTTATAATTTTTAGATATTAACTAAAATAATTTATTTATAACACTATGATGATAAAGTGATTACCTCATAAATGAACGATTTAAATAAAATGAGAAGATAGGGTGAAATATAAGTCATACACTTGTAACAAACCTATTGGATGGGTGGATATCGAAAACCTATCACCTTATCCTCGAAATATAATTTTTTGGACCATTAAAATCTGAATATCATTTTATAATAAAGTAATAGTTTATAACTTTACAAGAGTGTCCCTCCTCTTCTCTTATAAAAGGCCCCCACCTCTACCACCTTACCCAAACCTCTAAAGCCATTGGATCAGCCAAACCATGACCATTTAATCCCTCCACATACCTATATTCATCATATAATCCTCATCTTTGGCATAATGCTCTTCAAGAAACCCTTTTGGTTCAAACCAAGAGGAGTTCGCATTTTAAAGGTAATGTCTTCACTTGTGTTATTTTGTTTTATTTTGCTTCTCCAAACCCCTAAACTCTTTTTATTCCTTTACTTTGAAACAACCCCAGTATCATAAATATACTAGTATTTTGTTATAAGTATTATTAGAGCTACACTTGCACACACATCCTTCTAATGGTTAAAGAACATATTGTTTCTGTGGATGGAAAATTATTGCCTCACGAAACGATGATTGTTGAATATTCTTTTAACACCATTAAAGGTGGCCATTATGATGTCACTATTTTTTATATATTATATATATGGTATTTATGATTTCTATATGATTCTCTATTTTATATTTAAAACATACCTTTATTCATTGCATGTTGTGCAAATGCGATAATTTCATATGAGGAAGTGTGGACTACCGCCCCCTCAAGTGATGTGACTCGTTCATGCAATACATGGAATGTATAAAGAATGAAATTAATGAACATATGTGACCTATATAACATATATATTATACTGGAATTATAATATATATATCTCTCATTTATTTATAATTCCATTAATATGACAAAGAAATGAAAGTAGCGTTCATGCATACGTACGGCTTACTGTCTCCAAGAACGGTACATTTCATTTCTTATCTCCAACTGTTATGTACTATTATAAGTACATATATATAATGTATATATATGTCCTATATTACATATAAATTATGGATATCATTCTGGAACTATAATATATATATATATATCTCTCTTTTATCTTTAATTATATTAATATGACACAAAAAAATGGAAGTAGCGTTCATGCGTACGTACGGCCTACCGTCTCCATGAACGGTGCTTTTCATTTTTTATCTCCAAATGTTATTTAATATTATAAAATTAATATTTAATGGATATATACGATATTTGAATCATTAATACTATTTTTTAAATTATTTACTTATAACTACATGGGCAATCATTTTCAAACAAATTCATTTTTGACTCATGTACCAAACATCGGCAAAAACGTCTGATATAAACTCACATTATTAAACAATTATTATAACGTTATAATATGTGATAAGAACTGGATAATAATATTTAATGGAGGTCCTTAAGAAATTATAAATTGACCAAAGTTTATTATTCCGAAATATAAAGAAATGACCAAGACAAGTCGAACTTTAGGTAAGGGATCCTACCCCTCCCTTTCTTTTTAAGTAAACTCTTTTATGTCATTCCTTTTAAGCTCATATTTTTTATGATTGGGATGTTATTTTATATTACTCTTACTTTACTTTTTTTCATATGGTGAGGGACCCTATTTTCTCTCATCAATCCATTTTGGAAGTTTCGAGTTGCACCGTTAGGCTGCTGAATTTTCGTAAGGGATCCTGCCTCTCTCTTTCTTTTTAAGTACACTATTTTATGTCATTCCTTTTAATATCATCTCTATTATTATTGGGATGTTATTTTATATTAATCTTACTGTACGTTTTATGTCATATGATGAGAGACCCTATTTCTCCCATCAATCCAGTTTGGATGTTTTGAGTGGCGCCGTTAGGCTGCCGAATTTTCGTTAAAGATCCAACCTTTGTCTTTCTTTTTAAGTATTCTCTATTATGTCATTTACATTAAGCCCATATTTCTTGTTTTTGGGGATGTTATTTTATATTCCTCATTCTGTACCTTTTATGTTCATATTATGAGATACCCTATTTGATCTCATAAATCCATTTTTGGAAGTTTTAAGTGGCGTCGTTAGGCTGCCGAGTTTTCGTAAGGGGTTTTTCATATCACTTTTATTCCCATGAGATTTATTCTACATTTTCCACCATTTCCTTTGAGTGGTATATTTACTTCCCATTATTCTACTATTTGGGTAATATAATTTCGTTTATAAGTATTTACATCAATGTTGTATTTTCCTTCTTTCATGGGGTGTATGTTTTGAAATATACCCATGTCGGTAAGGGAACCTTTCAACCTCCTATTTTTAAAAGACTTATTTTTATTGGGTCTTTTAATTTACATATTGTTATGTTGGGATATGTTCTTCTATATCCTTATTGATGTAAATTTTATATCCATGTTTTGAGATACCATTTCCTTTCTCATCAACTCATTTTATAAATTTTAAAGTGACGACGTTAGGCTATCGAATTTTTGCAAGATAACTTCTTAACCCAAATTTGATTCTTTGGGTTAAACTTGTACTCCTTGAATATGTCATTCTAATAATATGTGTTAATGAACTCTGATTGTTTTACACTTAATATCCACCTATATTTGGTGTATTATTTTGTCACACATAATTATGTAATTGATTTATCCTTAATCAAAGGATACCATCTTTATAATAGATTTAGTCTCAAATTACATTCCATTGAGACTTCATTTTTGTTATGTGATCATTCACTTTGATATGGTGTATATACTGTCCTTCGACAATTTACATCATGAAAACCATTATTCTCATGATATTATAATGTTTTGATTAAATTTTATTCCTTTAAAAGCTTCCAAGTGGTATGGGACACTTTGATTCAAAAATATCTTTATTAAATGGTTTTGAAAATAGTTTGATAAATCATTGATTTTGTTGATATCTTTAAATGATATATTGTGATTTAAAATGAAATTTTAATAGTCAAATGTTTATATATGTGATATGATTTTTATAATGGTATTTGGTCATTTGACGGGTGGTTACGCGATAAACCATATGACGGGCGGTGCCGTGAATACCAAGACCGGTGGTTACGTTATAACCTCCAATGCATTGGTTATGGAAGTTGGCCGTATGGCTATTCCATTACGTGATATGTGTGGAACTCAACCATATGGTTATTCAATTTAAGTATGTTTATGTCCCAAGTTACCTGTATATGTTATGTGTACTTCCCATGGGTTTTATGGTAAATATTTGGTTAAAAAAGGATAAGTAATGAGATTTTATTCAGAGAAGAATATTTACTACTTCTTAAAGGTGAAAAGATTTACTTTGATAATGGTTTCATGGTTTACTTGTTGTTTTGAAAAAACTAACAGTTTTCCTTCTTTGTGTAACCCTTTCTGAGCTTTTTATGCTTATCCCAAGTTTTTTAGAAATGTTTTTCACAGGACATAAAGTTGAATATGGTCAAGGATGGGATCAAGGAAATGTCAAGCTGTCTAAAACAAGGAACTAGACATGACCCTTTTATTCAAAAGTTTTTATTTTGTGAAAAAAGGAGGCTGAGTAGATGTGTCTACTTTGTAAACTTTGAGATGTAATATTTATTTCCTAATTCTCTAAAACTCTAAACCTGGAGAGATCTTCAATGTGAATTATTCATTTAATTCAAGATTATGTAATGTTTTAAGGTCGGGTCCTTATAATTGATTCTTGGAATGAAATGAATGAGTTGTCCATTTTGTGCATGGACATTGTGGAGGAAAGTGTCAATGGATATCAATTTTGGAAGACTATGAAACCGTACATAGTGTAGAAGGTATAAGAGTCTCTGTGGGGAGAATCAGAGGCTGAAATGAAGTGTGATCACATTGTCCAGGGCGATGCTGTAGATGGATGGCCGGAGGATACCCAGAATCAAATATTTTATTTTTGAAATTTTTCTATCCTTGTGTAAATTCATGATGGAGTTCTTTGTGAGTTTTATATCTCACCCCAGTCGGTGCATCCTTGTGTTTATAAGATGTACCGAGGTATGAGGGAATTTTTTTAGTGGCTCGAGGTAAAGCTTGCATTGGTAGATTTTATAGAATGATACCTAGTGTGTTAGTTGGTGAAGGTCTAACATCATCTTCCCAGTGGTATATTTCATCCCTTGGACGTGCCTATGTGGATGATGGATGAAATATCAAGGGATTTCATTACACATTTAATAATATCTTAGGGGTATGCGATGAAATTTTGGTAGTACTAGACCGATTGATGAAGTCAACTCACTTCTTAATGATCATAGAGTCAAGTATAGTAGATGTCTTTCGTAGGAGATATGTGGATGATGTGGTGTAGCTTCACGAAGTTAAAAGATCCATTTTATCAGATAAGGATAGAAATATCATGTTGTGATCTTGGAGGGGATTGTAGCATGACATTGGCACCCAGTTTCACCTTAGAACCTCTTTCCACTCTATGATGAATGGGTAGATAGAAGGAACTATCCAGACAAAAGAGGATATCATGAGGGCATGTGTCTTGGACTTTGGATGATCGTGGATACAAAACATGCCTCTAGTAGAGTTTTGATACAATATTAGCTATCACTCTTCCATTGGCATGGAACCATTTGAATCCTTGTATGGAAGACAATTTTGTTTCCCCATGTGCAGGACATAAGTAAGGTATGCATCCCTTCTTGGACTAGGCATACTGTAGATCACAATAGATAAGGTTCAAATTGTGCACTAGAGGATGAATTAGGCTCATGACATGAAGAATTCATATGATGATCATAGGAGGTGGCCCTTGGAGTTCGAGGATGAGGACCATGTTTTCTTGATTTTTTACCCTCAATGCATAAATTAGAGATTTGGTGGTCGAAGAAAGATTTCTCCCAGGTTTATCCGACCTTTTATATTGTTGGGATGAGTTGGCAAGGTGGAATATCAACAATAAATTTTTCAAAAGTAGGAGAGGATCCATGATTTCTTCTATGCCTCTCAGATCTATCGGTATCTACACGATAGATCCCACATTCTTGACTTGAGAGAGTGCGATATCTAGATGACACGACATTTATGGAGAGACCAGTAAGGATCGTGGATCATGAGGAGAATATATTTCATGGACAGAATAGTCCATTGGTTCTTATTTTATGGAGGCATGGGTTCCTCAAGGAATGTACTTGGGAATGGGAGGCATAGATGTGTGCCTAGTAACCAGAGATGTTCTGAGTTTTTCTCATGTGTTTTCTTTGTTCCTTGATTTTGATGTGGTTTTGGACCTCACGTACTATATGATACGTTGTTTCTTTGTTATCTATTTTTTTTAATTCTTGACTATGGGTAGGGGAGAACATGATCCCCAATGAAGAAACATTAATGTTAATGCAATTAATCCCCTGCGGCTGAGACAATGACACCCATAGAGGATAATATCATGACATGAGGAAAGAACACCCTAATGCATGTGTATGGTAGGTGTGTCCTTTTCTATATGTGTGATTTTTTGGGGTAGTGTGGATATAATTTTTGAATAGTTTTTTAGAATAAATATAACAAGGAGGTGTTCTAGGATGTAGATTTTTTCTCTAAAGCTTTGGAATAACACAAGGTGGTTTCCTCTATAAATGTATCTTAATGGATGGTTGTTCAGTCCTATTCTCTCTTGTTCTAGTTTTTAATCCTCAAGAATGAGAATACATTGAGAGGTATCTATTGTAATAACCCATTTTTTACATACCCTACCCTGTGAAAATCCATCTTTTATGGTGTTCCTGGATGCAACAATGGCTCATTTCAAGAGTTTTTTAAATTTACAGTTTTCCCTTTGTAACTCAGTGTATCAGCGACATCATGTAAGTCAATTGGAATGTTAGTGCATTGGATTGTTAGTGAATTAGTGTTTCAGAGACATCAGTATCAATGAGTCAGAGTTGTTTGTGTTTGTGAGTCGAGGGCATCCGTGTTGGTGGGTCAAGGCGTTGGTTGGTCACCGCATCGGTAGGTTATTGCGTCTTTGGTCCATGGAGTCAGAATCTTAATGTTGGTGGATCAATGTCAGTAGGTCACATCAATATCTCAACAATCAATAGATCAGTGTCAGTAGCCCATTTTTTGTTGGTCGCTTTGGTAGCTCACCCATCTATGACTCGTCCATCAGTGAATCGTTTTCATTTTTTTATTTTCTTCTAGTTTTTCTAGTTTCACCCCTCTTACGTGTTTCTATTAATGTTATGGTAACCTATCAACTCACATTGGTGCACTAGGATATTTCCCCCATATTTGAGGGTAATTATTGAATCCCTCGTATTTTGTAACATTCCACAATCCTTGTAACTACCATGCTGCATGGTCACACCACAAAATAATTTTCAAGAACATTGAAATCGTCTCCTATATTTTCAGGATCTCTCCCTATAAAAAATAGAGATCCCTTACTACCTAATTTCTTTTAATTTCCCATTGTGATCCTAGATCCTTCCTCTATAGATGAAAAGTGTTCCTATACTAGAGTCGCTCCTGCTCCGTTTTCTTGTAGTTATTACAGTCCTACTAGGTGTACCCCTGTAACAGGAGCCAGGAGGATATTTGATCCTATGATCATCTAGTAAGGATATAGTTATAATCCCTTTAATTTTGAATCATGATGGTAAGTTATTCAAATGAATCCTTGTGATGACAAGATGAGTACATTTCATAGAAATAAGAAATGAATAAGAAATAGATTTGATCAAGTGACAACACGGGTAAATAAAACCACAAGAAGGGATAATTTTGATGTCGATCAACAGTTTTATCCATTATCCTATATTAATTTATGGATTTTTGTGGATATAAATCCTTCTAATAATCATGGTCATTTTTAGTAATTACTTTCACACTAGTGATGGTATTATTTTTTGTGCTTGAATAAATTATTGTAACATTAAATCTATTTAATCTCGAACACTGGTTAAATAAATGGGCACCCCCAAGATCAATATTGTTGTTTGATCACCCCATATATAAATAAGTTAATTTAAAAACCCATTACTTGTTAAATATAAATATATGCACATCCAATTGATAGGTGCGGCTGATTGTTTTGTTCTGTTGGATTGTGTTACCTTGTGTGAGTTATGTCGTGCTGCTGTTGGGATTATGGTTGTGGGTACATTGATGAAAAAAGGAGTTGTTTAAATGAGAAGGGTGTGTTAGGTGTGTACAGTGGGGATATGGGTTAATGGTAGTTATTGTGGTAATAGTTCATTTTTTGGAATAGATGGTGTGTTGGTACCTTAGTCTAAGAGATTTATTGATTATGGAATGGATGAAAATGTAGGCAATTGAACTGCATTAGTTCTGTTGTGGTCAAGGTGTGATGTTTGGAAGTGGGATTGGTGTGTGGTTATGAACATATATGTAGTGGGACTATATCAGGGAATTTTTGGGTAGAGTGGCTGCAGATCTGGGTTGTGAGAGGAGAATGGTGTGGTAAAATGTTTAATATTTGTTGATTGCAGTGATTGTACAAGTGTCTAGGAAGATTTGGGGTTTCTATAGTTCAACTATTGTTTTGTATTACTAGTTGTTTTGAGGTTATTTTGGTGGATAGTTTCCCATTAGTTCTTGCACAAATTATAGCAAAAACCTTAATTAATTAGTGGAAGCTGTTTAAATGAAAAATGGGTTGGGAAATTCTTTTGTAGTTGTTGTTGTGTGGTTATTCTTATAGTGGTGGTAGACAATGTGTGTCTGAGTGGGTTGGTTGTTTGTTGAAAAACCTATAGGTTTTGTTGATTTTCATTATACAAATATATTTATAGAATTTCTTTATGAATTCTATAATAACCCTAACCTTATTGAGCACTATGTGATGAAAACCTCCATTTCATGGGGGAGGGTGGCTTTCGCAACCTCCTAGTGGGAGGATGGATGAATGGTTACTAACATTCATCATCAAACCCTCTTGTTTGTTCTTATCATTTGAGCATATATGGGTTGGATGTAATGGATTTAGGCTTACCATAGTCCAAGATTATTTGGGTGAGGATATTTTGTAGATGATAGTACAAGGTGTTCTTAGGATAGGGTGGTTTTCCCACATTTCATCAGGATGAGTATGACAACTCTACTTTTTATTAAAAAATTAAACATAATTTATTACATAAATTTCATTTGATTCAACATATGAAGATTGAGAGGTATGGTGTCTTCGGTTTTTAGGATCATTCCAAAAAAAACATAAAACATTATAACAATATCTTTATTGAAAATGTCCTTTACATGACCACTACATTCCCTCATACATAGCATTGCATGGGATAACCTGAGGATGTGCATAAGAAAAGGGTGAGTTATAAAGCCCACTAAGGGAATAAACATGGAGTAACATGAGGAATACAATACATGCTAGACAATAGGCATATCATTATAGAACAATATATGCCTAAACATAAAGGCATGATAAAGCATGTTAAGCATAACATGTAAATGTGGCAACAACACTTCACATGGAATTAGAATGATCCACGGCTCATTACCCATGGTGGATGAGTAAATCCTTATTGCACATGAAGCACGAGTAAAACCTAATTTCAATTTAATTATATTGATTAAACACCAATTATACATGATTTATTATGATATTATACTTTACCCAATGCATTGGAGCACTATAAGGGTGCACCTTTCTTAAACATTTCATTTCTTGCTTAAGTGTGCCACAGGAATCATATAACATGGATTCATAATACAACATAATTTATTCCTTGATAAAGGAATGTGGAATTAATACATGAAAATTTATAATCAATAAGTAAATGTGCGTAAAGGTGAATACCCTTGATAGATAAATGGTCACGGTATTCACTACACAATGACATTGGCTTGGAAACTCGGTGCAATTTCTGCTATGTAACAGCGTGACGTAAGAATTAAAAAAATGTTTTATGAGAGAGAAAGGGGTGTCTCATCATATTTAAATTACATGAAAACTAAGGGGGTCATTTAGATACATGTCCCAACAAATTTAATGGAAGTTAGATTCATGATACAAAAGTATTTCTTGAATGTAAATGAGGAGAGAGAAATTCCCTTCCAAATTTCAGCATTGTAATCGGTGTATATGGGAGGAATTTAATGAGAGATAAAGGGGTATCCCATCATTCAATCATAAAGAGGGAATATTGGGGGAGGTGTGAAACCATACCACAATATTTATAATTGAAATTAAAATGGATTAACAATTTTAATAATATTGGCCAAAAATGAGAAAGGAAGAAAAAACCCCTAACTTGGATGTGTGCTTCCAAAGGCTTGAGAGAGTCTTGAGAGAGGCTTATTGGGAGCATGGGGAAACATGGGAGGATTATAGATAGAGGAGGTCATAGGTTTTATGAAATCAAAAGGCACGGAGTGAGGAGGAAGTGGGAGCTTCGGTAGGTTTATATAGAAATGGTTAGAGAATTCATTATTATTTAGGTTTGGGACACCTCACATTAAACTAATCCAAACCACAAACCAGCCCAGGGTTTTTTCCCAAGGCTTTTGGAAAAGGGAAGTGAAAAAAAATTTATAAGGCCAATGTCCAAACTTCTTAAAATAATGGGGTTGACTTTGTGGAGGTGAGTCACACTCCCAAGTAAAAAAATTTAAAAAGGAAAAATGTTTAATAAGTCTTGAAGGGTCCATTAATGATTTTTAAAATAAGTCAAAAATACCCAAAATCACATTATTTTAATGGTAAAACATATATTGGTCGAACGTAAATCTTATTGTATTTTATTAGATCACTATTGGGTCATTATGATGTTGTAAAACACGTTATATATTTAAACGGTATTTAATTTTTACCCAAAAATTTGACTGTCTCATAAAATTATGAAAAAATCACCATTGGATAATTTACACATCCTGATTCCAAAAATAATATTTATTTTATATAAATAATTTTATAAATATGTTAATTTTCACTTTTTAAATAAAAATCATCATTTATCGAAAATTCACGGGTTTTGACAAAAATGGCTTTCAAACCTTAATAAAAATTAGAATTTCATTCATAAAATAATACAGTCATTTAAATATAATAAAAATTAATTTAATAACAATAAAAATATTTTATTAAAATTTTATTTAAATGAAAAATACATTAATTCATCAAAATATATTCCTGAGTTGAACATTAACTAAAAATACTATTTATGATTTAAAAAACTATTTACAAGGTAACAATACTAAAATGAAAGTATATTCATTATTATATACAAAAATAATGTACATAACCATAGTTATAGGGTCTTGTTACTAACCGTTTATAACACCCGCATAACTCCAAAGAGTATGGTGTGCGATGGTGATAGACTCCTGGGGTTTCTCGGATAACATTTCTTGGGTGGTAATCACTATCAACTTCCACTTCTCTCGTAGGTTGTCCCGCTCGAGCTAAACATATTCCAGTTCATCTTGGACTTGGTCAAGATTGAATCCCAATGACGCCACCTCTTTTCCGAGCTCTGACAAATGGCCTTCATATGGGGAACTTCTACTGGAAGTGGCCATCACTTCCTTTGTCTGGGTAAATTGGATTTGTTAAAGCCCTCTATTTATACTAATCATTTGATCACTGTTCAAGGGAGAAATTAGCAATGGTTAAAATTCTTAACATATAACCAAGGAAGTTGACATTTTATATAAACATTTTACATAAAGAAAATTTTAATTAGACCATGAGGGATTTCCATTGATGAATGTTTGCGTCGTTACAATCTTCCGCCTTTTGGAAATATCACCCTCGAAATTTTATTTTCCCACATTAAAATAGATGTGGGTAACTCTGCTTCATCATTTCCTCTGATTCCCATGTCGCTTCCTCAAACATGTGGTTTCCCCATAACACCTTTATGAGGTTCATTGTCTTATTTCATAGAACTTTTTCTCTGTGATCTAAGATCTTTACTGGTTGCTCCTCATAACAAAGATCATCCTCTAACTATACCACCTCTGAAGAGAGTATAGGTGATGGGTCTGGAATGTTCTTCCTTAAGAGGGACATATGAAATACATCATGTACTTTGGCCATAGTAGGTGGAAGTTCTAGTCGGTAGGCCACAACTCCGACATGATTAGGAATCTCTAAGGGGATAATGTACCTTGGACTTAACTACCCTTTCTTTCCAAACCTCATGACTTTCTTTCACGAAGATATGCGTAGAAATACCCTGTCTCTAGCTTTAAACTCAAGGTCTTGTCAATGGTTATCTGCATTACTCTTCTATCGATGTTGGGATTACTTGATATTCTGCTAAATGGTTTTCTCCTTCTCCACCATTTATTCAACCATTTCTGGTCCAAGAATCTTATGCTCACTGACCTCATCCCAAAACGTCTGTGTTCTTCACCTTTTCCCATAAAGGGCTTTATATAGTGACATTTGGATGCTCGAGTGGAAATAGTTATTAAAAGAGAACCCAACCAGAGGAATATGTTGATCCCATTATCTTTTAAAATTCATTCGTAATGCTCTCAACATGTCCTCAAGTGTTTTAATAGACCACTCGGATTGGCCATCAGTTTTAGGATGATAGGTCGTACTTAATTTTTGTTCAGTATTCAGAGAATGTTGAAAACTCTTCCATAACTTCGATTTGAATCTTGGCTATCGATCAGAAGCAATAGATAGTGGTACTCCATGTAGCCTTACGACTTCCCTAATATATATCTGTTCCAGCTGATCTAATGAGAAATCCTCCTTAATAACAATGAAGTGTGCAGACTTTGTAAGATTATCCACAACAACCTAGACTACATTGTTGCCTTTAGATGTATTTAGAAGTCCAGTGACAAAGTCAATGGTGATTTTCTCCCATTTCCATTTTGGTATGAGCAATGTTTGCATCATCCCGTTAGACATCCACCTCTCTACCTTCACTTGCTAACACACCAAGCACTTTTATGTATATTCAAAAATATCCTTCTTCATATCATTCTACCAATAATGCTCTAGGAGATCTCAATACATCATTTTATTTCCTTGGTGAATAGATAAATTTGAACTTTGTGAATCATCCAAAAGTTCCTTCTATAGCTCTGAACATCATGGAACACATAGTTTTTTTTGAAAATCTCACAATTCCTTCTTCATTAACATCAAACTCTGAGGAATTCCTTTTTCCAGTAGCTTCCACTTTTTCCTAAATTCCCGCATCATCCTTTTAAGTATCCTTTAGCCTATCTAAATGTGACAGTTGAGGAATCATTTGTGAATGTATTGATATTTTTCTCTTATTTATGATTCCCATGTCCGTCTTCATCAAATCTAAGAATATTGGATCCTTTTCAATTCTCATTAATGATACAATCACTGGGTCCTTTCTATTTATGGTGTCTTCCACCTTGTTCACTTTTCCAGGGTGGTAATGGATTGAGTAGTCATAGTCTTTGATCATCTCAAACCATCTTCATTGGTGCATGTTCAACTCTTTCTATGTGAATATATACTTGAGGATTTTGTGGTACGTATATATTTCACACTTCCCCGCAAATTGATAATTCCATCAAATTTTCAAAGAGAAGATCCCTACATCCAACTCAAGGTCATTTGTTGGATAGTTATGTTCATTAAATTTCAATTTTCTTGAATCATAGGCATTGACTTTGTCATTTTGAATCAACTCAAAACCTAAGACCTTCTTCAAAGCATTACTGAATTCCAAAAAAATTTCTCCACTTGTGGGTAAATTGAGCATGGGTGTAGGGATAAGCCTCCTTTTCAACTCACTGAATATTTCTTCACATTCATCAATCCAAACAAACTTTACACCCTTATGAGTTACCCTGGTAAGATGGTTGTACATTCATGAGAAATTTCTCACAAATCATGGACAATATCCAACTAACCCCAAGACGCTACAGATATCCTTTACCGATGTTGGTCTCAGCTATCCCTCAATTGCATCTGTTTGGGAGGGATCCATAGATATCTCATTTCTTGTGATGATATGGCCCAAGAATGAAACCTCCTTCAACCATAACTCACACTTTCTATACTTTTCATAGAGCTTATCCTTCGGTAAGGTCTCTAGTACTGATCTTAGATGCTTCTCATGACCCTCCTTGGTTTTGAAGTATATTATAATATCATCTATAATGTCTATCAAAAACATATCGAGGTAATCTCTAAATAATCTATTCATCATGTCCATGAAGATTTTCTAGAGAATTAGTGAGTCCGAAAGGCATTACGATGAATTCATAGTGCCCATATCTTCTATGAAAAGTAGTCTTGGGTATACCTTCCTTATTCATTCTTACTTGATAATATCCTGACCGCAAATCCTCCTTAGAGAAGTATTGTTCTCCATGCAGCTGATCAGACAAGTCATAAATTCATGGTAGAGGATACTTGTTCTTTATTGTGATTTTTTTGAGCTCACGATAATTGATGCAAAGGCGCATTGACCCATCCTTCTTCTTGAATGAGAGGATTGGTTCACCCCATGGTGAAACACATGGTCGTATAAACCCTTTATCTAGATTCATAAATAGTTTTTTCTTCTACTCATCAAGCTCCACAATAGCCATTCTATACACAGTCTTGGATATTGGCAACACCCCAGAAATAAGATCAATTGAGAATTCAACATCTCTTATAGGAGGAAGACAAGGCAATTCCCCAAGAAACCCTTCAGCGAATTCCCTCACAATAGGAATGTATTCAAGGATGGATACTTATCTGGAATCAATCATCTAATCTAGACACACATGCTCATAGGGTAGTAATATCCACACATTAGATGATGGATCTAAATAAGATTCATCCTCCTCCTTACACTAGTATTGATTCGGGGTTTGATACACCACATGGAGAGTGATTTCCCTCTCCGGGAAATTTATGTTGGCCCTATATAAGGAAAGCCAATCCATGATGAGAATTGCATAAAATTTCACTATAGAAAGTATGATGATGATTTTTAGGATATTTAATCCACAGATTATGACAGGGGATGTGTGATATTCATGGGATGAAATTATTTCCCCATCTATCGTACTCACCAACATCTTCACTTCCATGATTTGTGGTGGTGTTGGGATTGATCTACTAAACTTTCAAGATATAAAAGAATGCATAGAACCTGAATCAAAAAGTATATTCACCATTCTTGAATGAATAAATAGTGTACCTGTCACCACTTCTTGTTGGGGTCCATTTTGGTATTAGTGATAAAAGCTAGCCCTTTATACCTTGGATGTTTTTGGTAGCCTCTAAAAACCCTTGGCTTAGGGAACTGATTTGCACGATTTCCTATTTCATTGTATTTGTAGAAATAAACAATGCATTGCGGTTCGAACAAAGTTTTCATATCCTCTATTGCAGCCGTGGGTTAATTTTGTTGGTAGTTAACAGCTCAGTTCCCTTCTCTTCCACAGAAAAATCATTTCCTCGTATCCTTCAGGTAGTTTTTGATGTGCTCATTTCTACACCTTTGGAATGTTGGGTGATGGATCTTCTTAGCATCGTTGGATTTATCCATCGGACTTCTAGGATTGAATTTCAACTTACGCTTCTTATCCCCATGATACCCCTGAGATTCTCTGATCTCCATTTTGGCCTTGAGGTCACATTATACAATTTCCTCCTAGCTTTCAAAGTCGTAGTTCGCTAGTGCTTTCCACAGGCGAGGTTTCAGCCCACTAAAGAAGTGGTCAACCTTGCATTCATTGGTAATGAAAAAGCCTAAACTGTATAATAAAAGCCTTGTGTTGTTTTCCTCGTACGCTCTGATATATTCATCATCATTTTTCTTAAGGGCAAGGAAGTCCCTTTCTATATTAATCCAGAGGGGGTGCGGAAAATATTTATCAAAAAACTTCTTTCAGAAATCCTTCCATTCTAACAACTCCATCTCCTCCTCAGGCTTCGTATTTTTGATCAACGTCCACAATTGATCAGCATCACCCTCCATACGATAATCATCCAGGAGAAATTTCTCTTGTTCAAAACATTTAAGGATAGAAATGATCTTTCCAATGGAGTTGGTCCATTGTTTAGTGATTGATGGATCAAATGATCTAGTAAATGTAGTGTACCTTTGTCTCATTAAGCTCTCGATAGCGACATGTTCTTTCTTAGGGGGGTTAAACGTACCTATTGACCTATGTATCTATTCAAATATTGAGTTAGATCAAGGAGAATCATGACAATGATTTTGATTCCCACTCCAATTGGATTGGGCATTTCATTAATATAATCGTCACATTGATCTTCACATCAGTTGTTAGCTTGAGTCCTCATATTACTGGCCATTGGCTGGAATAAAAGGAGAGTTAGGGGTTACACATAAAGGGTAATCCAAAGAAAAAATCAGATGACCTATAAATAACCTTTATTTCGTTAACATATGAATCAATTGGCTTCAGTCTATGTTATCCATGGTAAAACTTTCTAACATATATTCTTATTGCAATTTTTTTAGTCCCTTAGTAATGGTTCATAATATGACTGTGAATTTACCAATGCATATCCCCCAAGAGTGTTGTAACCAAGAGTGCAGCAAGGACCGTTTTCGTGTACCAATTCCCATTCGAGTCTAGCTCAATGTAGTGTTTTTGGGTTTTACCCCTAGGATACATCTATGCCAGAGTCGCCTCTACCAGCTCATATCTAGACAAAGATTTATTTTCCTGATAAACCAATTAATTAATACTCACCAAAATTTAGGGATGTTTGTATTAAAATTAGTCTTATTTTTAAGGTTTTAATAGGTTTTTCATATCCTAATCCCAAAAATAACTAAACATATCCTCTAATACCGACTATGAAAACCCTAATTTTTATTACACATTTAAACATAATTTATTACATAAACATCATTTTTTGAAACATAGAAGATTGAGGGGTCTAGTGTCTTTAGGGCATAGGATCATTAATTAACAACTTAAAACATGAAAAATAACATCTTTATTGAAAACATATTTTACATGACCACTACATTCCCTCATACTTATCATTGCATGGGATAACCTGAGGACATGCATAAAAAAGGGTGATCTATAAAGCCCAGTATGGGAATAAACATGGAGTAACATGAGGAATACAATACATTATAGACAATAGGCTTATCATTAGATCACAATAGATGTATAAACATAAAGCTGTGATAAATCATGATAATCATAACATGGAAATGTTACAACAACACTTAACATTGAATTAGCAAGAGCCATGGATCAATACACATGGAGCATGAGTAAATCCTCATTGCACATAATGCATGATTAAAACCTCATTTCACTTGAATTATCAAGAGTAAACACCCATTGTACATGACGTATCATGATACTATACTTTTCCTAATGCATTGGAGTGATATAAGGGCGCACCATTCTTAAAAATTTCATTTCATGCATAAGTGTGTCACATGGATCATATAAAATGGATTCATAAAACTTCATCATTTATTCCATGATAAATGAATGTGGAATTAATACATTAAACTTATAATCAATAAGTAAATGTGCATATAGGTGAATACCCTTGATAGAGAAATGGTAATGGTATTCAGTACACAATGGCATTGGCATAGAAAATCAGTGCAATTTCGGTAGCGTAACGGCGTGACGTAAGAATTCACAAAAAATTATTAATGAGAGAGAAAGGGATCTCTCATAAAATTTACATGGCATGTAAAGGGATGGGGTCATAAAGATACATGACCCAACAAATGTAATTGAATTTAAATTCATGATACAAAAGAATTGCTTGAATATAAATGTGGAGAGAGAAATTAATTTCATAATTTCGATAGAGTAACGGGTTCACATGGGAGGAAATTAATGAGAGATAAAGGGGTATACCATCATTCAAACATAAATAGGGAAGTATGGGGTGGTGAGAACCCATTCCCCAATATTTATAAAGAATATTGGAAAAAATGAGAAAGGAAAAAACACTTACATGGAAGTCTCTTCCAAAATATTGATAGAGGATTGAGAGAGGATTCATTGGAGATTGGGGCACCTAGGGAGGATTATAGAGAGAGGTGGTTAGAGGTTGGATGAACTCCAAAGTCTTTTATTGATGAGGAAGTGGGAGCATGGGTGGGTTTATATAGTAAAGGTGATAAAATACTTTATTATTTATGTTTGGGACACCTCATATTAAACTAATCCAGATCACAAACCAGACCATGGTTTTTGCCCATTTTTTTGGAAAAGGGAAGCGGAAAACAAAATTTTATAAGTCCAATTTCCAAACATCTTAAAATAATGGGGTTTATTATATGGAAGTGAGTCAGACTCCTTAGGAAAAACATTTGAAACGATAAGATGCTTAATAAGTCTTGACGGGTCTATTAATGCTTTTTAAAATAAGTAAAAAAAATAATGTCATTTTAATGGTAAAAAATATATTGACCGAATATAATGATAATAGTATTTTATTACATAACTATTAGGTCATTATGATGTCATAAAACAAATTATATATTTAAACAGTGTTCTATTTTTACCCAAAAATTTGAATAGCTCAAAAAATTATGAAACATTCACCATTGGATAATTTCAACATCCTGATTCCAAGAATAATATTTATTTTATCTAAATAATTTTCTAAATATGTTAATTTTCACTTTTAATATAAAAACTACCATTTATTGAAAATTCATTGGATTTGACAAAAATGGCTTTAAAACATTAATAAAAATTACAATTTCATTTATAAAATTATACGATCATTTATATTTAATAAAAATTAATTTAATAATAGTAATAATACTTTATTGAAATATTATTTAATTCAAAAATCCATTAATTCATCAAAATATATTTCTTAGTTTAACATTAACTAAAAATACAATTTTTTTAAAATAAATCTCTTTACAAGGTAAAAATAATAAAATGAAAGTAGATTTTTTATTATTTACAAAAAAATGTACATAACCATACTACTAGGGTATTCTTACATAACCCCTTTATAACACACACATAAGACCGAAGAGTAAGGTCTGCAATGGTGACTGACTCCTTGGGTGGCTCGAATAACATTGATCGGGTGGGAATCTCTATCAACTTCCACTACTCTCATAGGCGGTCCTGCTCGAGCTTAACATATTCAAGCTCAGCTTGGGTTCAGTCATGAGCAAAGTCTAATGATGCCACCTCTTTTCTGAACTCTGACAAATGGAATTTTTATGTAGCACATCTACAGGATGAGTTTATCACTTCTTTTGTCTGGGTAAATTGTATTTGTTAAATCCTTATATTTATACAAATAATTTGATCACTGTTAAATGGCTATATTAGCAGCATTCACAATTCTTAATATAAAATCAAAGATGTTGACATATTATATATACATTTTACATAAATACACATTTAATTACATAAATATGGAATTCTATTAATGAATGTTTGGGCAATTACAATAAGGCACATGTGTCTTTGGGAGAGAGGTGTGGTTTTTGTGGACCAGGTGTCTGTAGGTGGGAGCATCCTGTGGTTTGAGTCCCATGTGTGTGTGAGCAGGTTGTGGAAGTGGGACTGCATATTTGTAGAGTGGTAGCATCAAGACATTTTCAATTATGGTTGAGTAGCTATCCAGTGTGAAATCTGTGCAGGGAACCCAGATATCGATGTGCTTATACTATTAAATTAGTTGACATGAGTTATTTGGTGTGTGTACCTTAGTGAGGATGGGCTGGTTAGTATTTCATGGTAGATTCTTTGAGGTTATATTGTTTTCCCATAGGTACACTAGTATGTAACCTCACTTGTACATGGTGGAATTATATTTTCTTACTTGGTATACATTGATACTAACCCTACATATAAAAATATTTTTTCATGTTTCTAGGAGGACATTCAGGATCTTGATGGACTTTACTAGTTCCGATGTTGGGAATATTAGTTTTCACTACTTGGTATTTGGGGTCTCTTGTGTTTGCCATCTTATCTCATGAAGGTGTTTTATAAAAAGGGTAATTCCTTCAATTTATATGTTATATTCTTTACCATTGGTGCATATATCCACTCTAGGGCCTATTGTGGGTAAGAATCGTGGTCCATTATATCTCATTCAACGTGAATAAGGAAGGGTGTTGCACTTTACTTTTTCTTCCATTATCTTCAAGAAGGTTGGTCATGACATAAATTTATTCTAAAACCACATCCACTTATACTATCATGGAAACTATGTCTTTCTAGGAAAACAACTGAATCTAAAACATATGAAAACTATAGGATATTATTCTATAGTTATCCTTTAATTTCATCATAGGGCTATGTTCCTTAATCTATGTTTTCAAAAATCTATTTCCCTGGGTGTTGACAAAATTTCCTATGTTGCAAACTATAAAAACCCCAAACATAGTAAATTGCACCCATTTTAATTATTTATTAAATTTTTATAATATAAAATGAATTGTGTCCCAATGGAAGGTCAATTTTTTTGTATTGTTAACCTATATACCAAAAAGATTCTGATATTTCATTTGAAAAGGCAAATTATGGAATTTTATAGAATAAAAATATTATATATATATTATATCCTTTCATATCAATTATAGTATACTAAATGGTCACTTTGAAAATAATAAATTAATGGCTAGATCAAATTCTAATTATGGGTTTAGTACTCCAAAATTTATCAATAATAAGTATTCATAATCAACATGTAAAGGTGAATAACTAAACACACATGCAATTTTAATAACATGAATATCAAAACACGATAAAAAATAATCAATATAGAAGGGTAAATATCTGAAGACACAATCTGTTAACTCAACATGATTATCTTGTTAACATAAAACATAATCATTACGACATGGAATATAACTGAACACATATTCCATTTAAAAATCATTAATATAATGGTAATGTAACACATAATTATTTGGAAAAGGAATGTTACTAAAAATAAAATCCGTTTAATTAAAATTTTTATATTCATATCTAGATAATGAATAATGAATATGGAAAGGTGGATAATTAAAAATATATCCCATTGAATCAAGAAACATACAATGAAATGAATCGAGAGAAAATATAAATTCTAAAATCCAATAGATTATAATTATTGAACTTTAAATATTTTTAATTTTTAATTTTTTGACATGTTGATCATATGAATCATGTTACCTCTACTATCAAGACCATTATCAAGACTTTTCAATACTTATTGGTTCGTATAGACAAGAAACCCATTTAAAGATGACTATATAACTAAATCACATCATGATACTATTAATGTATTGAAGAGATACCCATAATTTTTTCTAACATGTATTTTCATGTCTAAAAAATTATTCGTGCATTGAATAATAGAATTAGTTTATTAATAGTATGAATTATCAAAAAAATTCCATATTGGTTAATGATTAAGAATTTAAAATAATTTCCCTAATCAATCATATAACATTAAAAATAAAATATTTAATGAATAAATTATATATTTTTTATGAAAAAGAAATATCCCTGATATATAAGATGGATATTATTAGAAATTTATTTTCCAATTATCACTGGAAAGTAAATAATTCAATGAAGTTTTAATGAATTAAAAAATCAATCAAGGAAGTGAATTTAAATACTGCACCTAGTCAAAATAATTGTAAAACATCTATAGGAAGAATACTGATTTTATAAATATAATATATCCATAGGGGAGTATATATAAAATAATTTGTGGTTTTCATGATAAATATTAATACCATAAAATTTTATTTATATAATATCAGTAAAATAACATTTTCAATTTAAAAATATTATTTTAAAGGTAAATTTTAAAAAAATTAAATTATTTTTCTTTGAAAATAACCATTGAATCATTTAATTGATGATTTATAACATTGAGTGGTCATGAATGAGTAAAATTTTATACTTTTCATACATTTTAATATTGATATTCACACTACAATAAAATGGGTCTATAACTACAAATCTATATCCATGGTTTATTGAAACCATGGGTATTGATTTTTGGAAAAACATTATACCCACAATTATAACAAACCATTGTTATAGGTTGATATATGCCAATGTGATTTCATAAAAATTGGGTATAGAGTCTTGAAATTTCATCCACCCTTCCCTCCTTATCATTATTCCATAATGTCCCCTTCTATCTAATGTATCGTGGACTCGCACATCCCATTCTCAGGCAATTTTTCCCCCACCATCCATCTATTCTTCCTCTATTTTTGGAATTTTTTTATTTGAAAGGTAAGCATTCATTACCCCTTATTTATTATTTCTTCACCCAAGAAAACAATCAGTATTCAAATCCATAATTTTCCCCAAATTTATTTATTTTTTATTCTAATATTCTTCAGCATCAGATTAGTGACTTCTGAAAAGTTATTCTCTTTTGTAGGATGTTATGTTATATTTTTTGTTATGTATGTGATTCAAATAGATATTATTGGCATCACTTATATAATAATTTATTTATGTTTTTCATCAAATTGATATTAGATATTTCATACTAAATTCAAATATGTAATATTTTAACTATAATCTCATTATTTTTAAAACGATCCTAGGAATTCTTATGAAATTATCATAAATATAAAATTATTTTGGTGGAATATTTTAAGAGAATATATATATTTTTATTTTTAGGAATCAAAATTAAGTTAACTAAAATTGTTAATGACAGTTTTTTAATCCTCTAGTATTGGAATTTAATTATTTTAATTTAACTTGTTATATCATGATCCGTGGTTAAAATATTTATTAGATAATTTTAGCCCAAAAAGTAAATAAGTGTACAATACATTTTTATTATAATATTAAAAGTAAATATGGAATATTTCATTATCTATGAATTGTGATTATTTATGGATTCACAATTAAATTATATGAATATTCACATATGTTTCATATAAATCATTATTATGATTTATAAATCAACAAAGGATTAATGATTCATTCAAATTAATAAATATTTAGATTTCCAATGTTCATGAATTTTAAATCCATTATTATGCACAAATATTTATAGAATATTTTGGATAATGAAATTAAATAATTATACCTCTTATATTGGAAATCCGAATGGTCAATATTTATTTAAGAAAAATATAATGATATAAACATTATTTTCAACAATTTTGATTAATTGTTGCGTATAAAAAAGTTGTATGTAATGAATTATTCCTTATTTCATTTATCATTTATTGAGTAGTTATACATTTATTTCTACTACAAATTAAATGAATTAAATACCATTTTACTACACATTACCTCAATTAATATGTTTCATCATTGTTGAATTAATGGATTATTTCAATAAATTAGGATATATTGGAATAATTTTTTAGATTTGATGATCTTCCCCAAATTAAATAATATATAAATATATATAGTAAAACCTGTAAATTATATTTTCCATGTGTTTGAATATAATAAGTAATTTTATCCTTAAAATTAATCATTTAATGAATAAATGGTTTCCTCGAGTCTGTTTTAAAATAAAAAGTCCTTTCGAGAAAAGAAATACATATTTTTATCCTCGTATTTATTAGGTTTTTTGTTTTGATGCATGAAACATGATTGGATTTCTATAAGATTGAATTTTTTTTGTTATGAAAATAATTTTTCATTGTTTGGATTAATATTAGTATTCTAAAATGTCCATTTCTATCTTGAATTGTATACAATTTAGTTTCAAATTGTTTTTATTTAATTTTATCTACATTATATTTCAAATTTGTATTTTAATTTAGATATCATTTTAGTAATATAGTCAACGTAGTAAAAAATTTAATTTTAATTTCCTAATTATTTAGATAATAAAATGGGATATTTTTTTAGTAGATCCGTTATTATGGTATTGTATGCTATGATTAAATTTTTTTGAATGATTGTAAAAGTATTTTGAAACACCTACTCTATTTGGGATAGGATAATGAAGCTCTAACTGAAACCAATTTCCCCTTTCTCAATAATATAGGCAAAAAGATATCTTAAATAAATATATAGTTTCCCATTTCATATATCATATAAAATAGGGCTTCCATCGACATTATAAAAATTTTCATCTATTTTAGTTATTTTAAAATTCATAGTTTCTGTTATATAAATATTTGATGATTATTTGAATTTATATCAATTATGTTAGAATTTCAATTACTTTAATATACAATGTTTTTTTAATTGTGATGTAGGGTGAAACATTGTTGTTAATATTTAGTAAATACTTTCAATCAAAATAACAATCATATATAATTGGATTAATGTTATATTCAAATCATGGAAGATTTAAAAAAATTCATGAAGACATATGTATTTAATGTGAATGTTTAATAGTTTTTTCTCATTCCATGTAATATATTCTATTTGGTTCTTTATTTTTATTCATCAATTATATAATATATTATTTTCTGTATTCATGGTTTTTTAACAAACTAGAATTTTTTTATAACAATCCTATTAAAAATGTCTGTAAATAATTTACTAATTATGGTGTTATTTATTGATTTGAATATAATTTATTCCACATTAATAAATTATATAGAATATGTATTTATCATACTAATATGATTTCAATTGAGTTTCGAAGGAATTTTCATATTCATATATATTTTTTAATAATCTATGCTTCTTGATGGGGGGTCGTATATCATGTTAATGTCATAGTTATGTTCGATGAAAATGGTATTGTTTATAAAATGTTAGATACCATAACAAATATGTTTTTAAACACAATATTATTTATTTTATCACAATGTATAGATGAAATAATATTCTACTATTCATGAATGAATTGAATAACGGGTTATGGTGAATATGATATTTGATTAGTATCCATTTTTGTATTTTATGGAGATACAAGTAATTTTAGTATAAAAATACAACGATATTAATACACATAAAGGAAATTATCAAGATGATAATATTGAGAGGGTAAAAAAATTAATATATGACACCATAACACATGAATATAAATAATTTATTAAATTGAAAATTTTAGAATTTTAAGTGCGATTTTATCTGGGAAAAACCATGTATGAAATTTCTAATAATTAAATTAATGATATTCTTACATTTTGTAAGTATTTTCATACAAACAGTGAATATATTTACACAAATCATTATAAAACAAAAAATTTAATTAGGAAAAATGAATTTTCATATAGTTAAATTCATTCTTGTCAAATATAGTACATTTTCTTTCAATAGGAAAAAATAGTACTTAATGGCTGTAAAGAAAAAGGTACATAATAATGGAAATAAAGTACCGATATAATATCATCTTGTGTGCTATAGAAAGTTATGTGGAACATATCATTGATTCTCTAGAATCCAAATATATTAATGTCTATATAAATCTCATCCAATATATGGTGGAATGATTATGAGTGAAACAAAGCCAATGATGAGTTTTTTCATCCAGAAAATGGATTAGATTGTAATAAATTTGATGCACAACATCCCAATTTTTCATTGGAGGTTCGTAATTTCAGGTTAGGATATTATTATTAGAGTTTAAATCAGTTTTGTCTGATTATTACAGCTGACTACATGTGGAAACATTTTGTTCACTTTTATACTCTCCCTCTAAGGATGTGTATTTAAAAACATTTCAAAATCTAGATTATACTATTTTTTGGAAATAGTGAACATAAAAATATTTATATGTATACATTTAACCATTATTAAGATAGTTGACACAACATTTGGATTTGGGTTTTTGATCATTAAATTCTTATTCCATAAATATATTTCATATACATGATTCCATTCTTTAGACTATAAATTATTTACATACTTATAAAATGATGTCTATGTTGAACGAGCGGAAAATTTATGTCTTATTTTTTTGAATAATATATGATCGAGGGGACTTAAATATCATCATTTTTTAGTTTCATGGTACATAGATGATTCTTACTAATGGATCATCAATACGAAAGGAATAATCAGAGGTTTGGTAATACTTTTAACACTGGAAATCAACCTCAACATATTTCACAAACTAATATTCTTAATGAATTGAAAAAAAAAATTAATAAGGAATAGAATGATGAAATATATATAGATGATGAAGGTTTACCATAAAAACACTTACAATTGGAAAAAAATAATCTTTTTTGAGATTCTATATTAGTCTAAAAAATTTATGTGATTTTTGTGCACAATGAACATAGATAAATATATATATAAAATATTCATTTAAATTCATCAAAATATAAATTTTAAGACGAATGATGACTTATGATCTCACTAAGACCTGTTGGATTATGGTATTCAAAAAGAACTCTATCCTTCCTGTATAGGACAATACAAATGGAAAGATCATAGTGTTTCTTATGTGAAGAAAAAATCAGAGAAAAATAAATTTATATATGTATTATTGACGGTGAATTCTAAATGACTCAATATAATGGAGTTGAATCTAAAATCCCTAAAATCATTTTAATCAGGTACTTTATAATGAATTGATTTTAATAAAAATACAAAATTTATTATCCAATAATGTAAGGTTGATGGTGATTCTCTTATTACATTTTTAAGATGTATTTTTTAACGGTAGTCCTATTTTTTATTAATATAAATAAACAAAAAATCCTTATAAAGAATTTTAATATGAAAAAAATTCCTGCATTATTTTTTACTTTCATGATTTATTTAAGAGTTCATCTTCTACTGGAATAGTTATTAAGGTACCCATTTCATTTCAATGGATATATTATATGAAATTAAATATGTGTACAATGAAATTTTATGTCTGAAACAACAATAATCTTGAATATTCCATTATGATATTTTATATAGATCATGAACGTATTTATTTATGTTCAATATATTTTCCAATATGAGAAAGAGACATAACCAGACAATGAAAAATAGAGTTGAGTTGTAAGTTTAAATGAATCCCTCACTTCCATATCTTCCACAAGCAAGAAGAATTCATTTATTATATACATTGGATATATTGATCATTAAAGATATGGATATAAAACTTCGTACAACCATTTTTATCCTTGGTTTTTTCAATAAATATATCATATAATTGATTTGAATATTTTTAAGTTATATCATACTATTTCACTTCACATATACCTTAAACTTTAATGATAATTTTATTTTAGAAACATAAACAATTTATATAAATATTTCATTGATCTTTACCTCTGAGATAGAGATAGGATTTCCATGTCTAAGAGTTTCCTTCATAGTTCTACTCAATGGAAGGACCATTTAATTAAGTTAAATAAAAAATATATGTTAATTCTACTTTATTATTAATATATTTTTTATGAATTGATCCTACCTTTTGAATCTTTATATTATGATTTAAGAGTGTTTTATTTTTTCCCAATTATTTGGATTTTGAATGAAAATATTTAATTACAAATGTGAATAAAGTTTTTAGAAATTATAAATAATTGGAAATGATAACATAATATAATTGAGTTTTATTAACTAAAAAAATGTACTATTATTCAAGTGCATCAAAAAGTATGAATTAATATGAAAATATTTCTTATTATATACTTGTGATATTATATTGTCACTAGATTACTACTCTCATTGTCGAGTAACTATAATGAAATATCAATGGTTTGATTCAATGAAGCGACATAGGAATTTATTAGTGACTATGGATTCAGAGTTATTAATATCACTCAAATCCTCACTACTGATGAATGATATTTTTTGTAATAAATCTGAAAACAAGTTTTTTATATTAAACATCATATGAGACCTGATTACAATGTATTATTACGTGACTATTCATATACTCTGAAGACATATTTTCATGATGGTAGGTATAAAATTGACACCATTTATTCCCCCATTGGTGTGATCAAAGATATTTTATTATATGACTCAAATTTTCCCATTATGATAATTTTTCATTTACATGATGTACTGGTTGGTAATATATAGATGCACTAATAAAAATTCATAGTTCATCTGGTTTACATGGATGTGTGTTTCTCATGATTGTTATACTATAATTACATTAATTTAGTTCTATTTTGGAATGATTTTTTTATTTATGTATTTATTTTATTTAATTTCATTGGATGTATTTAAATTTAGAACACTAGTTTTAAAATATATTTAAAAAAATGTGTAATGTTTTTTACATTATAGTTTCTATGACATGTTATATCATTGTTTATTAATTCCCGGATATCTATGTTATAAAATAAATTTTTAAAAACTCTTTCTAAAAAATGAATGTTTTATTACTATGCACATTGTGAATGATATTAAATAATCTGGAAGGAAATAATTATTTAAAAATAATTAAATAATAAATGAGTTAGGTTTTCCTCCTCTGGTTCCCTTAATGATTATAATAATTATAAATTTTTTCGTCTTTATTACATTTAATGTCATGTTCTTAGTCATTGTAAACTTTTTTGGACATTAATCCCAACCAGATTCAACATATTCTCAACATACTAGTATGGGGCCAAGTGGGGGTTCTCCTAAAACAACATGGACCCTCTTTCATACTAATTCAAACATTGACAATCCAGAAAAAACCCCATCTACATCTCATTTTATTCCTCTACATTCACCTTTTGAGATGATCCTTTCCATGCATCCATAATCTTTTAAATTATCGTATTCTTCACCTAAAACTTATACACTTTTTCCATGTTTTTCCCATGTATATCATATCCATATCCTATCATGTATCGCTAGCACTTATATCATTATCTTACCATGTCATTGATACCTCAATTTCCATCTATCCATACAAGAACTTATTATTATGTTCATTTAACATCAATTTTAGTGCATGACATTCACCTAGTATATACATTGAAATAGGTAAATCATTAAAAGTTTGCTAATTTAGTATAGACCATGAATCCATCAACGACTAATGAGCCACATGAATCATGTTTTTTATTATAAATGTGTCACATTATATGATATAATTTTTTTAATTTTTTACTATTACATAATAATAATTTTTTATGTTCCTTTTTTTAACAAATTCTAATAGTCCTCAAGGGAATACACGTATGCATGAAGCATGGAAAGTACAAACACACATAATAGAGGATAATAATGGAGAAAATTATATGAAAGGTAAATGTTTTAGGTAGTGTATATGTTTTATGTGAACTTTACCCATGTACAAAGATATCATTATACTGAAACCAGTCTCATTGAGGCATATTAGTAATTAAAACCACAAGAAATAATGGATGGATATATGGGAAAAAAGATTTATTTAATTGAAATTTATATTTTTTTTATTTATAAAAATTAACAACTATATTGCTATATTGGATTAACATTATTGATAGTGAAGTTTCTAAGGTCAAAGAGTTGATGGATCATGGAGAGCTATAGTGATCATATATTCAAGTGATATATTTTGGTTGAGGAAATAGAGATTATTTTAATTTATAGTGTGTACCAATATTCCCTAACTATCAAATAACATAATATAATGAAATAATCTCACATTAGAAGAGTAATGAGTTTACAGTATTCATGATCATTAATATGTTTCTTTAATATTTAATTCTTATTAATTTAAGGTATTTTTTATTTTTAGTATGACTTGGGAATAACTAATAATGATGTTATTATGTATTTTCACACTTTGGGCTCACTACAATGTGCAATCATGAGTGACACGAATTAATTTAATATAAATATAAATAATATCTATATTTTTATTTATAATTAAAATAATGAAATTCTTTAATTAATTTAAATTTATGGATTATATATCTTTTAGATAGGCCTTCTTATTTATCATGTTCTAAGTGAACTAAAATACAATACTATAGAATAATGGAAACTTGTTATATAGTAGATTTTCAAGTGGAAATTTATGTTTTCTTCAAATGAATCCATTTAATATAGGTATGTAAATACCCTTTTAAACATATTATATAATTTTTATGTTTTTTTAGAAATTTAGAAAATTTATTGGCATAAGATAGATTTCATTAACTAGATAATTTTTATGAAAGAAAAATGTATTATAAAAATTATCATTAAAAGTGAATTTGTTTTGAAATGGAGTTTTTTTTTGAAATGATTAATTTTGTAATGTAATCATTGATTTTATTTTATCAAATATTTTCTAGGATTTTAAATTATATTTTTTATTGGGTGAATCTATTTTAATATCTAAATTTGTTTGACAATCCTAATTAGAAAATGACCATGGAACAAAATGAACAAATTACCAAAGGGAAATATGACCAAATAAAAAAATGGAACATTTCCCAAATGAAAAAATACCAAAATGACCAAATGACCAAATTTCCAGGTGACCAAATGAATAAAGGCTAAAATATCCAAATAATAAAATGGAAAGTTGAAAAAATTATCAAATGGATAAATGGTCAAATTGCCAAATGTATCAATTTCCAAATGTCCAAAAATCTAAATTTCCCAATGGACTGATGAAAAAATTGAAAAAATAAAAAAAATGGCCAATTAAAATGTAACATCCCAAGTAAGTAATTAATAATAGATATTTTTATCTATGTCTATTAATGATTAAGATAGTGTTATAGAGGCTTAAAATGAAAGTAAATACAATCTTATGCATGGAATACACTAATATTCTTAAAAGATTGTTTTACTGCCTTTTGATGGAAAACCATTTTTGAATCTATCTTTTGACAATTTTATAAAATATGTTTGTCAAAATAAACTTATTCTTTATGATTGGGACATAAAAATTTACCTTGTGTGAATTTTTGGTATTTTTCTGACAATGTTCATTTTTTTAATGAATAGTGAAAAATACTGCATTTTACATCAAAACTGCTTTTTAATCTAATTTATTTATATGATTAGATTATGTTTTGAATTGGTTTTGAAGTGAAATTAGAATATATTTTTACCATTTTATCCAATGGTGGTCATTGGAATCAATTTCACTTTGAAATTAGACTTAAACTGGTGTCAATCTTTTGATACTTATTGTTTTGTAAAAACACGCTATTTGCTCTGGCAGCGGGAATTAATTATTGAATTAATTAATGTGACTTATATAATTTTAATTTTGTAAAATGGACTTCATTTTTGAATTCGGAATATCAAATATAGCTTAGGGTGAATTTTTGGTAATTTTCTGAAAAACTTCAATTTTCGATGAATAGTGAAACCACTAAGTGGTAATCAAGCAAACTGATTTTTCAGTTAAATGAAAGTTTACCACTAATGTGTATTGAATTTTGAAAATCTGACATACATGGTTGTCATTAAGAAGTAAAATGTGGTTCAATGAGATTAAAATAATTTTTCGGTGAATAGTAACTTATTAAGTTTTTAATCGCGATTAGTGGTAATTAGTGTAGTTTAAGGTATAAATAATGCTTTAATAAAATGAAATGACCTAGACACATGTCCCAACCTTATTGGTTGTGTCATGGCCGACCAAGACAAGCCATGGGTCAACTTGGGGACCCCATGGAGACACTTTGGTTTGGAAATGACATAAATAACTTTTTATTAAATGTTAAAGTAAAAATGACACAAACAAGAGATGTTTTACAAAAACAATTTTTACATGGGGTTATAAAGATCATATTTTTGATTATAAATAGTAATTGGAAAGCTAAAAAGATTTCCTACATCATAGTATTTTTTTTATGATTTTTAGACATTAAATAAATTAAATTATTTATGACATAATAATGATGCAGCGATGACATCATTATTTGACGATTTAAATAAAATGGAAAGATAATGTAAAATCTATGAACTACACATGTCCAAAACCAATTTGATGAGTGTATTTAGAACCCTTATCACCTTATCCACGAATTCTATCAATGTGGGACCTTTTAAAACCGAAACACATTTTCAAATAAAGTAATCTTTCTTTACTTTCCAAAAGTGCCCATCCTCTCCTCTTATAAAAGGCCCCCCACCTCTACCTCATTTCACACACTTCTCAAGCCTTTGGCTCGGCCAACCCCTGCCCATTTACTATCTCCACATCCCTCTCCTCATCCTAGAGGATTCCCTTTGGGCAGAATCCTTTCAAAGGAAGCCTTTAGGCTCAAATCAAAAGGAGTTACACTCTTTAAGGTAATTCATTCTCTCATGTTCATTTGTTTTATTTTGCTTCTCCAACCCCCTAAACTCTTTTTATTTACTTCTTTTGTAACAACACCAGTATCGTCAATATACTAGGATGTTGTTATAAGATATATTTGAGCTACACACTCACACAACTACATCAAATGGTTAAAGAACATACGGTTTCCGTGGATGGCGAAATTCTGCCTCCCGAAACGATGATTGTTCAATACTCATTTAACACCTTCAGAGGTGGCCATTATGATGTCACTATTTTTATATATGATATATAATATGATTATGTTTTCCTTAAGCTGCTGTTTTTTTTCATTTTGGGCATACCTTTATGGTTTCCATTATGGGTAAACACGATATCTTCATTTTAGGAAGTGCGGACTACCGCCCGCTGAAAGTGATTTGATTCGTTAAATACCATATGTGGGACATATAAAGGATGGAACTATGATATTATATATGTTATTATACTGGAATTACAATATACTCTTATATCATTATGATTCCATTCCAGAAATACGAAATAGAAATGGAAGTAGCGTTCATGCGTACGTACGGCTTACCGTCTCCATGAACGGTGCATTTCATTTCATACCTATAAATGATTATGTAATATTATAAATGCATGTATGTACTGGATATATATGACATATATGATATCTACATCATGAATACCATTCTGGATATAATGAACCTTTGACCAAATTAACAACATGTAAGTGTAAGAAGTCTATTTTTGAATTAAGAACCAAATACCGACAAAATGAACATTATTAACTTAACTGATTACATGATGTTCATAACATGGTATAAAATGAATAATGAACTTGAAAAAGATTCATAAGAAAGTAGAGATTAACTCAAGTTTATTATTCAAGAGATTAAAGAACGGTCGGGTCAAGTTGGATACGAGGTATGGGACTTCGTCTCAATCTCCTTTCATTGAGGCATATTTTATTTTATACACAACTTTCTTTTATACAGTGTATAAACCCCTTTGACTTTTACGTTTATTCAAAAGGAATCTTTTTTATACGAAGCGTTTACTAAACGACAAAAAGGGAATGTTTTTGTCGTACGTATGCGGCGACAATGACTTCTCCGCCGTCGTAACCGTTATTTGAGTTTCTGCTTCCTCTACAATCCATACCTTCTTTTTAAAAGAAAAATAAATACCATGTTTTACTTTTCTTTTATTTTGGTATTGAAAATGGTTTTCACAATGTTTTTGTGTTGTATTGATATCTTGTGATTTAAATGTGGAAATGTTATGTTTCCTTTATGCATGTTTTATGTGATACGATTATGTTATGGTTCTTGGGAATTATTATGAAGACGGGTGGTTCCGTGATAAAATAAGGGTGGGTGAGCCCGATATAGCTCTCCAATGCATTGGGTAACGCGAAGGAGTGAAACATTAAGGTTTCTCCGAAGAGATTTTAGGGAATATACTGTGATGGGTATTCCAAACGTAACCAAGAGGGTTACTCCCTACGTAAGAATGTTATGAATGCCTCAAGTTACCTTTATGTCTTATGATTTCTATGATTTATTCATGATTTTATGAGGTATGTTAAAGTGTCTATGTTTTATGGGTAATGTATGATTTCATTCTTATGTATATATGAACTCATGTTTCCTTTCCATGTTCTTATAACCCATACTGAGTTTTTATGCTCATCCCATGTTTTTGAAATGTTTTTCACAGGTCAAGGGAAAGGTACATGATAAGATGATAGAGTCAAGGATGTTTCAAGAAATAATCCATGTTTTATTTTAAATGTGTTTCCATTGATGGGAATGAAGAATACTATCTTTATGTAACCACTTTGTTTATATGTGGAATGTAATGCACGTTTTATGATCTAATTCTCTAAAACTCTAAACCCGAAAAGATCCTCAATGTGTAATCTTGTAATAACTCAAGATTAAGTAAGGTTTAAGGCTGGGGCCTTATAGTTGGTATCAAAGGTCGGTTTAGATAACTTTAGGAGTTATAATTCTATTAAATTATTATCCAAAAATATTTTTTTTTCGAAATGATATAGCATTTAAAGATTACCATGTTGCTTCATCTAAGACATGTTTGTTCAGAATGGTTTTCCGCAGAGGAAACAGGGAAGCAGTGCTAGGAAGGCATACAGAAGGAAATAACCTTCCGAATCAGCATCCAGAAATGGTCGGAATTGGAACTGAACAGTTTGTTGCAGTGATGGCGCAGTTGACTCAAGCGATAAATGGCGGTGGTATCCATGCACGAGATCAGCTAGATCAACCGCAGAGGAACATGTCAGTGGTGGAACATTTCATGAGGCAACATCCACCATCATTCAGAGGATCATCTGACCCTGTGCTAGCTGAAGGGTGGATTAAAGCACTGGAGAAGATTTTTGATGTCATGGGGTGTTCAGACAATCAAAAGGTTAGTCTTGCTATTTACCGTTTAGAGGGTGAAGCAGATCAGTGGTGGTCTATGGTTAAAAATATCAGGGACGCCGATGAGATTGATTCTCTTGACTGGGATGAATTCAAAGGTATGTTTCTTGAGAAGTATTTTCCTAAGGCTGTTCGACTTAGGATGGAAAATCAATTCTTGGAATTGAGGCAAGAGGAAGACTCAGTGGCTGCCTATGAAGAAAGGTTCACTCGATTGGCAAGGTATGCTCCACATTTTATCTGAGACCTTGATAGTAAAATCAATCGTTTCTACTCATGATTAAAGCCAAAGTATCGAAGGGCATTAGCTTCTCTTGATTTTAAAGGTTATGAAAAGCTTGTTCGATGTGCTGAGAAGGTGGAAATGGAGTTTGCCGATGACCAAGTTTTCTATAACAACCAGCAAAAGAAGAGACCGAGGTGGCAGGAGAAAGGTAAGAATTCTTCAAAAAAGTCTGATGGTAAGAGAACTTAGTTTCCAGTTTGTGATAAATGTGGCAACAGGTATGCTGGGGAATGTCTTCTGAATTCTGGGAAGTGCTACCGATGTGGTAAGATGGGACATAAGGCTCGTGATTGCACTGAAAAGGATCAAGGTGAAGGTAATAACAAATTTGATTTACAGTTAGTGAAATGTTATAAGTGCAATGAGATGGGTCACTATGCAAACGAGTGTCCGACAAGGAGCTTGAGTGATGGGAAGCAGTTAGACTACAAGCAGAAAGGGGTGGTGAAATCCTTTGCAACTACTTCAGCAGATGTCGGGCCATCAAATGAAGTTGTATCAGGTACTTTGTTTGTTTTTTCAGATTATGCCAGTGTGTTGTTTGATTCGGGGTCTACACATTCTTTCATCTCTGAAACCTTTTCTAGTAAAATGGGAATACCATCTCAAGAAATGACTCCCGAACTTTTGGTAAAAACACCTGGGGGAAGTGTCGAGGAAAAAAGAATTTATAAGAATCTTCCTATCCTTATCTGTGGAAAGAACCTACTTGCAAACCTTATTGTTCTACCTCTAGTTGAGTTTGATGTTATCCTTGGTATGGATTGGCTCTCTATTTACCATGCTATGATTGACTGTAGAGCTAAAGAAGTTTCTTTTCAGAAAGACTTTCAGTTTGTTTACAAGAATGAACCCTTACTTTTGATAACATATCAAGAGGCCGAGAAACTTGTAAAAGATGGAAATGAATGTTACCTTGCACACGTCGTTGAAAATAAAGGAACTGTTCAGATTAATGATGTGCCAGTGGTAAATGAGTATCCTGATGTTTTTCCTGATGAGTTGCCTGGAATAATACCAGATCGGGAATTTGAGTGTACTGTTGACTTAGTTCCTGATGCTAAGCCAATTTCAAAACCCCCTTATCGAATGGCACAAATTGAACTTTTAGAGTCGAAGGAGAAATTGCAAGATTTATTAGAGAAAGGTTTCATTAGACCTAGCACATCACCATGGGGTGCTCCTGTTTTATTTGTTAAAAAGAAAGATGGTTCTATGAGACTTTGCATTGAATATAGAGCCTTGAATAATATCACTGTTAAAACAAATATCCTTTGCCTCATATCGATGATTTGTTTGATCAGCTCCAGGGAGCTCAGTTTTTTTCAAAGATTGACCTGAGATCGGGGTACCATCAGCTGAAGGTAAAGGAGGCAGATATTCCGAAGACCGCGTTCCGTACGAGATATGACCATTATGAATTTGTAGTAATGCCTTTTGGGCTAACCAATGCACCTGCTGTATTCATGGACTTAATGAATAGAATTTTCCATCAGTTCTTGGATAAGTTTGTGGTGGTTTTCATTGATGATATTTTGGTGTTTTCTAAAAGTAAAGAGGAGCATGAAAAACATTTAAGGGTTATCTTGCAAACCTTAAAAGAAAAGAAACTGTATGGGAAATTCAGCAAGTGTGAGTTTTGGTTGCAACAAATTTCTTTCCTTGGTCACATTGTTTCTAAAGATGGAATAACTATTGATCCTGCAAAAACAAAAGTTGTGGAAGAATAGCCAAGACCCACAAATTTTACCGAGATTCGTAGCTTCCTTGGTTTGGAGGGCTATTACCGAAGGTTTGTTATAAATTTTTCACGGTTATCTAGTCCAATGACTAAGCTAACTCGAAAGGGTGTTATGTTTATCTGGACAAAAGAATGTGATGATTGTTTTCAGGAATTGAAAAGAAGATTGGTGAATGCTCCAGTTTTGGCACTACCTTCCAGGAATGGTGAGTTTGTTATATACAATGATGCTTCATTGAAAGGACTTGGTTGCGTCCTAATGCAGAATGATCAGGTAATTGCTTATGCTTCACGACAGTTGAAAACTCATGAGGTAAATTACGCTACACATGATTTGGAATTAGCTGCTGTTGTTTTTGCTTTAAAAATTTGGAGGCATCATTTGTATGGAGTAAAGTGTGAAATATATACCGATCACAAAAGTTTAAAGTATATATTCACTCAGAAAGAGTTAAACATGAGACAAAGGAGATGGCTGGAATTAATCAAGGATTATGATTGTACAATTCATTACCATCCAAGAAAAGCAAATAAAGTGGCTGATGCTTTGAGTCGAAAAAGTAATGCTTTATTAACAATGTTTCGTTTGGAACGTGATAATTTGGTTAACGATTTGATGAACTTTGGCATAGAAGTTGTTGGTGCAGGAAGTCCTTATGTTTTGTTTCAGGTATCAGTGAGATCATCTCTTTCAGATAGAATCAAGCAAGCACAGAAGAAAGACAGTGAGTTGCAGAAAAAGGTAGAGCTGGTTCAGAAAGGTAAGTTGCCTGAATTCAACATTGATAATGATTGTGTTTTGAGATTTGGGAAGAGATTGTGTGTGCCTTTTGATTCACAGTTGAATAGAGAGTTGTTATGTGAAGCTCATAGTTCTCCGTTTTCAGTTCATCCAGGCAGTACTAAGATGTATAGAGATCTGCGGGAGTATTACTGGTGGGATGGAATGAAAAGAGATATTGCTGATTTTACTGTGAAGTGTTTGACATGTCAACAGGTTAAAGCAGAGCGGCAGTTACCGAAAGGGATGCTTCAGCCTTTACCAGTGCCAGAGTGGAAATGGGAGAATATATCCATGGATTTTGTTGTTGGATTACCGAAGACATCTCGAGGTAATAATGCAATCTGGGTTATTGTTGATCGCTTGACCAAATCTGCTCATTTCATTGCTATACGAGATACTTTCTCTCTTGATCAACTTTCCCGTTTGTATCTTAAAGAGATAGTCAGGTTACATGGAGTTCCTCTCTCCATTGTATCGGATCGTGATCCCAGGTTTACTTCTAACTTTTGGAAATGCCTTCAGAAGTCGTTGGGTACTGAATTAAATTTTAGTACAGCTTTTCATCCTCAATCAGATGGGCAGTTAGAACGAACAATTCAGACATTGGAGGATATGCTACGAGCTTGTTCTATGGATTATCAGGGAAGTTGGGACCAACATCTTTCTTTGGTTGAGTTTTCATATAATAACAGTTTTCATTACAGTATACAGATGGCACCATTTCAGGCATTATATGGGAAGCGGTGTCGAACTCCAGCTTTCTGGGATGAAGTGGGTGAAAGGAAGTTGATGGGACCAGAATTGGTAGAAGAGATGGCAGAAAAAGTTCAGTTGATTTAGAAACACATGAGAACAGCTCAGAGCAGGCAGAAGAGTTATGCAGATAACCGGAGGAAGGATCTATCTTTCGAGGTAGGTGATCATGTTTTTCTCAAGGTTTCTCCTTGGAAAAGTGTGATGAGATTTGGTAAGAAAGGAAAGCTGAGTCCAAGGTTTATTGGACCATACGAAATTCTGGAAAGAGTTGGATCAGTTTCATACCGAGTGTCTTTACCTCCTAGTTTATCTCAGGTACACAATGTTTTTCACGTTTCAATGTTGAGAAAGTATATGCCAGATCCATCTCATGTTTTGAGTCCAGAGGTAGTTCAGCTGGTAGAGAACCTATCTTATGAGGAACAACCGATCCAGATTCTTGACCACAGGGAGCAAGTGTTACGGAATAAGGTGATTAAGCAGGTAAAGGTTTTGTGGAAAAACCACATGATTGAAGAGGCAACATGGGAATCTGAAAATGCAATGAGGGATAAGTACCCCCATTGATTCGATAAGTAAATAAATTGCGGGGACGCAATTTTCTAAAGGGGGGAAGGATGTAACATCCCAAGTAAGTAATGAATAATAGATATTTTTATCTATGTCTATTAATTATTAAGATAGTGTTATAGAGGCTTAAAATGAAAGTAAATACAATCTTATGCATGGAATACACTAATATTCTTAAAAGATTGTTTTACTGCCTTTTGATGGCAAAACATTTTTGAATCTATCTTTTGTAAATTTTATAAAATATTTTTGTCAAAATAAACTTATTCTTTATGATTGGGGCATCAAAATTTACCTTGTGTGAATTTTTGGTACTTTTCTGACAATGTTCATTTTTTTAATGAATAGTGAAAAATACTGCATTTTACATCAAAACTGCTTTTTAATCTAATTTATTTATTGATTAGATTATGTTTTGAATTGGTTTTGAAGTGAAATTAGAATATATTTTTACCATTTTATCCAATGGTGGTCATTGGAATCAATTTCACTTTGAAATTAGACTTAAACTGGTGTCAATCTTTTGATACTTATTGTTTTGTAAAAACACGCTATTTGCTCTGGCAGCGGGAATTAATTATTGAATTAATTAATGTGACTTATGTGATTTTAATTTTGTAAAATGGATTTCATTTTTGAATTCGGAATATCAAATATAGCTTAGGGTGAATTTTTGGTAATTTTCTGAAAAACTTCAATTTTTGATGAATAGTGAAACCACTAAGTGGTAATCAAGCAAACTGATTTTTCAGTTAAATGAAAGTTTACCACTAATGTGTATTGAATTTTGAAAATCCGACATACATGGTTGTCATTAAGAAGTAAAATGTGGTTCAATGAGATTAAAATAATTTTTTGGTGAATAGTAACTTATTAAGTTTTTAATCGCGATTAGTGGTAATTAGTGTAGTTTAAGGTATAAATAATGCTTTAATAAAATGAAATGACCTAGACACATGTCCCAACCTTATTGGTTGTGTCATGGACGACCAAGACAAGCCATGGGTCAACTTGGGGACCCCATGGAGACACTTTGGTTTGGAAATGACATAAATAACTTTTTATTAAATGTTAAAGTAAAAATGACACAAACAAGAAATGTTTTACGAAAACAATTTTTACATGGGGTTATAAAGATCATATTTTTGATTATAAATAGTCATTGGAAAGCTAAAAATATTTCCTACATCATAGTATTTTTTTTATGATTTTTAGACATTAAATAAATTAATTTATTTATGACATAATAATGATGCAGCGATGACATCATTATTTGACGATTTAAATAAAATGGAAAGATAATGTAAAATCTATGAACTACACATGTCCAAAACCAATTGGATGAGTGTATTTCAAACCATTATCACCTTATCCACGAATTCTATCAATGTGGGACCTTTTAAAACCGAAACACATTTTCAATTAAAGTAATATTTCTTTACTTTCCAAAAGTGCCCCTCCTCTCCTCTTATAAAAGGCCCCCACCTCTACCTCATTTCACACACTTCTCAAGCCTTTGGCTCGGCCAACCCCTGCCCATTTACTCTCTCCACATCCCTCTACTCATCCTAGAGGATTCCCTTTGGGCAGAATCCTTTCAAAGGAAGCCTTTAGGCTCAAATCAAAAGGAGTTACACTTTTTAAGGTAATTCATTCTCTCATGTTCGTTTGTTTTATTTTTCTTCTCCAACCCCCTAAACTCTTTTTATTTACTTATTTTGTAACAAAACCAGTATCGTAAATATACTAGGATGTTGTTATAAGATACATTTGAGCTACACACTCACACAACTACATCAAATGGTTAAAGAACATACGGTTTCCGTGGATGGCGAAATTCTGCCTCCCGAAACGATGATTGTTCAATACTCATTTAACACCTTCAAAGGTGGCCATTATGATGTCACTATTTTTATATATGATATATAATATGTTTATTTTTTCCTTAAGATGCTGTTTTTTTTCATTTTGGGCATACCTTTATGGTTTCCATTATGGGTAAACACGATATCTTCATTTTAGGAAGTGCGGACTACCGCCCCCTTAAAGTGATTTGATTCGTTAAATACCATATGTGGGACATATAAAGGATGGAACTATGATATTATATATGTTATTATACTGGAATTACAATATACTCTTATATCATTATGATTCCATTCCAGAAATACGAAATAGAAATGGAAGTAGCGTTCATGCGTACGTACGGCTTACCGTCTCCATGAACGGTGCATTTCATTTCTTACCTATAAATGATTATGTAATATTATAAATGCATGTATGTACTGGATATATATGACATATATGATATCTACATCATGAATACCATTCTGGATATAATGAACCTTTGACCAAATTAACAACATGTAAGTGTAAGAAGTCTATTTTTGACTTAAGAACCAAATACCGACAAAATGAACATTATTAACTTAACTGATTACATGATGTTCATAACATGGTATAAAATGAATAATGAACTTGAAAAAGATTCATAAGAAAGTAGAGATTAACTCAAGTTTATTATTCAGGAGATTAAATAACGGTCGGGTCAAGTCGGATACGAGGTATGGGACTTCGTCTCAATCTCCTTTCGTTGAGGCATATTTTATTTTATACACAACTTTATTTTATACAGTGTATAAACCCCTTTGACTTTTACGTTTATTCAAAAGGTATTTTTTTTATATGAAGCGTTTACTAAACGACAAAAAGGGAATGTTTTTGTCATACGTATGCGGCGACAATGACTTCTCCACCGTCGTAACCGTTATTTGAGTTTCGGCTTCCTCTACAAGCCACACATTCTTTTTAAAAGAAAAATAAATACCATGTTTTACTTTTCTTTTATTTTGGTATTGAAAATGGTTTTCACAATGTTTTTGTGTTGTATTGATATCTTGTGATTTAAATGTGGAAATGTTATGTTTCCTTTATGCATGTTTTATGTGATATGATTATGTTATGGTTCTTGGGCATTATTATGAAGACGGGTGGTTCCGTGATAAACTAAGGGCGGGTGAGCCCGATATAGCTCTCCAATGCATTGGGTAACGCGAAGGAGTGAAACGTTGAGGTTTATCCGAAGAGATTTTAGGGAATATACTGTGATGGGTATTCCAAACGTAACCAAGAGGGTTACTCCCTACGTAAGAATGTTATGAATGCCTCAAGTTACCTTTATGTCTTATGATTTCTATGATTTATTCATGATTTTATGAGGTATGTTAAAGTGCCTATGTTTTATGGGTAAATTATGATTTCATTCTTATGTATATATGAACTCATGTTTCCTTTCCATGTTCTTATAAACCATACTGAGTTTTTATGCTCATCCCAAGTTTTTGAAATGTTTTTCACAGGTCAAGGGAAAGGTACATGATAAGATGATAGAGTCAAGGATGTGTCAAGAAATAATCCATGTTTTATTTTAAATGTGTTTCCATTGATGGGAATGAAGAATACTATCTTTATGTAACCACTTTGTTTATATGTGGAATGTAATGCAAGTTTTATGATCTAATTCTCTAAAACTCTAAACCCGAAAAGATCCTCAATGTGTAATCTTGTAATAACTCAAGATTAAGTAAGGTTTAAGGCTGGGGCCTTATAGTTGGTATCAAAGGTCGGTTTAGATAACTTTAACAGTTAGAATTCTATTAAATTATTATCCAAAAATATTTTTTTTTCGAAATGATATAGCATTTAAAGATTACCATGTTGCTTCATCCAAGACACGTTTGTTCAGAATGGTTTTCCGCAGAGGAAACAGGGAAGCAGTGCTAGGAAGGTATACAGAAGGAAACAACCTTCCGAATCAGCATCCAGAAATGGTCAGAATTGGAACTGAACAGTTTGTTGCAGTGATGGCGCAGTTGAATCAAGCGATAAATGGCGGTGGTATCCATGCACGAGATCAGCAAGATCAACCGCAGAGGAACATGTCAGTGGTGGAACATTTCATGAGGAAACATCCACCATCATTCAGAGGATCATCTGACCCTGTGCTAGCTGAAGGGTGGATTAAAGCACTGGAGAATATTTTTGATGTCATGGGGTGTTCAGACAATCAAAAGGTTAGTCTTGCTATTTACCGTTTGGAGGGTGAAGCAGATCAGTGGTGGTCTATGGTTAAAAATATCAGGGACGCCGATGAGATTGATTCTCTTGACTGGGATGAATTCAAAGGTATGTTTCTTGAGAAGTATTTTCCTAAGGCTGTTCGACTTAGGATGGAAAAGAAATTCTTGGAATTGAGGCAAGAGGAAGACTCAGTGGCTGCCTATGAAGAAAGGTTCACTCGATTGGCAAGGAATGCTCCAAATTTTATCCGAGACCTTGATAGTAAAATCAATCATTTCTACTCAGGATTAAAGCCAAAGTATCGAAGGGATTAGCTTCTCGTGAGTTTAAAGGTTATGAAAAGCTTGTTCGATGTGCTGAGAAGGTGGAAATGGAGTTTGCCGATGACCAAGTTTTCTATAACAACCAGCAAAAGAAGAGACCGAGGTGGCAGTAGAAAGGTATGAATTCTTCAAAAAAGTCTGATGGTAAGAGAACTAAGTTTCCAGTTTGTGATAAATGTGGCAACAGGCATGCTGGGGAATGTCTTCTGAATTCTGGGAAGTGCTACCGATGTGGTAAGATGGGACATAAGGCTCGTGATTGCACTGAAAAGGATAAAGGTGAAGGTAAGAACAAATTTGATTTACAGTTAGTGAAATGTTATAAGTGCAATGAGATGGGTCACTATGCAAACGAGTGTCCGACAAGGAGCTTGAGTGATGGGAAGCAGTTAGACTACAAGCAGAAAGGGGTGGTGAAATCCTTTGCAACTACTTCAGCAGATGTCGGGCCTTCAAATGAAGTTGTATCAGGTACTTTGTTTGTTTTTTCAGATTATGTTAGTGTGTTGTTTGATTCAGGGTCTACACATTCTTTCATCTCTGAAACCTTTTCTAGTAAAATGGGAATACCATCTCAAGAAATGACTCCTGAACTTTTGGTAAAAACACCTGGGGGAAGTGTCGAGGCAAAAAGAATTTATAATAATCTTCCTATCCTTATCTGTGGAAAGAACCTACTTGCAAACCTTATTGTTCTACCTCTAGTTGAGTTTGATGTTATCCTGGGTATGGATTGGCTCTCTATTTACCATGCTAAGATTGACTGTAGAGCTAAAGAAGTTTCTTTTCAGAAATACTTTCAGTTTGTTTACAAGAATGAACCGTTACTTTTGATAACATATCAAGAGGCCGAGAAACTTGTAAAAGATGGAAATGAATGTTACCTTGCACACGTCGTTGAAAATAAAGGAACTGTTCAGATTAATGATGTGCCAGTGGTAAATGAGTATCCTGATGTTTTTCCTGATGAGTTCCCTGGAATAATACCAGATCGGGAAGTTGAGTTTACTGTTGACTTAGTTCCTGATGCTAAGCCAATTTCAAAACCCCCTTATCGAATGGCACAAATTGAACTTTTAGAGTTGGAGGAGCAATTGCAAGATTTATTAGAGAAAGGTTTCATTAGACCTAGCACATCACCATGGGGTGCTCCTGTTTTATTTGTTAAAAAGAAAGATGGTTCTATGAGACTTTGCATTGATTATAGAGCCTTGAATAATATCACTGTTAAGAACAAATATCCTTTTCCTCATATCGATGATTTGTTTGATCAGCTCTAGGGAGCTCAGTTTTTTTCAAAGATTGACCTGAGATCGGGGTACCATCAGCTGAAGTTAAAGGAGGCAGATATTACGAAGACCGCGTTCCATACGAGATATGACCATTATGAATTTTTAGTAATGCCTTTTGGGATAACCAATGCACCTGCTGTATTCATGGACTTAATGAATAGAATTTTCCATGAGTTCTTGGATAAGTTTGTGGTGGTTTTCATTGATGATATTTTGGTGTTTTCTAAAAGTAAAGAGGAGCATGAAAAACATTTAAGGGTTATCTTGAAAACCTTAAAAGAAAAGAAACTGTATGGGAAATTCAGCAAGTGTGAGTTTTGGTTGCAACAAATTTCTTTCCTTGGTCACATTGTTTCTAAAGATGGAATAACTGTTGATCCTGCAAAAACAAAAGTTGTGGAAGAATGGCCAAGACCCACAAATGTAACCGAGATTCGTAGCTTCCTTGGTTAGGCGGGCTATTACCGAAGGTTTGTTAGAAATTTTTCACGGTTATCTAGTCCAATGACTAAGCTAACTCGGAAGGGTGTTAAGTTTATCTGGACAAAAGAATGTGATGATTGTTTTCAGGAATTGAAAAGAAGATTGGTGAATGCTCCAGTTTTGGCACTACTTTCCAGGAATGGTGAGTTTGTTATATACAGTGATGCTTCATTGAAAGGACTTGGTTGCTTCCTAATGCAGAATGATCAGGTAATTGCTTATGCTTCACGACAGTTGAAAACTCATGAGGTAAATTACCCTACACATGATTTGGAATTAGCTGCTGTTGTTTTTGCTTTAAAAATTTGGAGGCATCATTTGTATGGAGTAAAGTGTGAAATATATACCGATCACAAAAGTTTAAAGTATATATTCACTCAGAAAGAGTTAAACATGAGACAATGGAGATGGATGGAATTAATCAAGGATTATGATTGTACAATTCATTACCATCCGGGAAAAGAAAATAAAGTGGCTGATGCTTTGAGTCGAAAAAGTAATGCTTCATTAACAATGTTGCGTATGGAACGTGATACTTTGGTTAACGATTTGATGAACTTTGGCATAGAATTTGTTGGTGCAGGAAGTCCTTCTGTTTTGTTTCAGGTATCAGTGAGATAATCTCTATCAGATTGAATCAAGCAAGCACAGAAGCAAGACAGTGAGTTGCAGAAAAAGGTAGAGCTGGTTCAGAAAGGTAAGTTGCCTGAATTCAACATTGATAATGATTGTGTTTTGAGATTTGGGAAGAGATTGTGTGTGCCTTGTGATTCACAGTTGAAGAGAGAGTTGTTATGTGAAGCTCATAGTTCTCCGTTTTCAGTTCATCCAGGCAGTACTAAGATGTATAGAGATCTGCGGGAGTATTACTGGTGGGATGGAATGAAAAGAGATATTGCTGATTTTACTGTGAGGTGTTTGACATGTCAACAGGTTAAAGCAGAGCGGCAGTTACCGAAAGGGATGCTTCAGCCTTTACCTGTGCCAGAGTGGAAATGGGAGAATATATCCATGGACTTTATTGTTGGATTACCGAAGACATCTCGAGGTAATAATTCAATCTGGGTTATTGTTGATCGCTTGACCAAATCTGCTCATTTCCTTGCTATACGAGATACTTTCTCTCTTGATCAACTTTCCCGTTTGTATCTTAAAGAGATAGTCAGGTTACATGGAGTTCCTCTCTCCATTGTATCGGATCGTTATCCCAGGTTTACTTCTAACTTTTGGAAAGGCCTTCAGAAGTCGTTGGGTACTGAATTAAATTTTAGTACAGCTTTTCATCCTCAATCAGATGGGCAGTCAGAACGAACAATTCAGACATTGGAGGATATGCTACGAGCTTGTTCTATGGATTATCAGGGAAGTTGGGACCAACATCTTTCTTTGGTTGAGTTTTCATATAATAACAGTTTTCATTCCAGTATACAGATGGCACCATTTCAGGCATTATATGGGAAGCGATGTCGAACTCCAGCTTTCTAGGATGAAGTGGGTGAAAGGAAGTTGATGGGACCAGAATTGGTAGAAGAGATGGCAGAAAAAGTTCAGTTGATTCAGAAACACATGAGAACAGCTCAGAGCAGGCAGAAGAGTTATGCGGATAACCGGAGGAAGGATCTATCTTTCGAGGTAGGTGATCATGTTTTTCTCAAGGTTTCTCCTTGGAAAAGTGTGATGAGATTTGGTAAGAAAGGAAAGCTGAGTCCAAGGTTTATTGGACCATACGAAATTCTGGAAAGAGTTGGATCAGTTGCATACCGAGTGGCTTTACCTCCGAGTTTATCTCAGGTACACAATGTTTTTCCCGTTTCGATGTTGAGAAAGTATATGCCAGATCCATCTCATGTTTTGAGTCCAGAGGTAGTTAAGCTGGAAGAGAACCTATCTTATGAGGAACAACCGGTCCAGATTCTTGACCACAGGGAGCAAGTGTTACGGAATAAGGTGATTAAGCAGGTAAAGGTTTTGTGGAAAAACCACATGATTGAAGTGGCAACATGGGAATCTGAAAATACAGTGAGGGATAAGTACCCCCATTTATTCGATAAGTAAATAAATTGCGGGGACGCAATTTTCTAAAGGTGGGAAGGATGTAACATCCCATGTAAGTAATGAATAATAGATATTTTTATCTATGTCTATTAATGATTAAGATAGTGTTATAGAGGCTTAAAATGAATGTAAATACAATCTTATGCATGGAATACACTAATATTCTTAAAAGATTGTTTTACTGCCTTTTGATGGCAAACCATTTTTTAATCTATCTTTTGACAATTTTATAAAATATGTTTGTCAAAATAAACTTATTCTTTATGATTGGGACATCAAAATTTACCTTGTGTGAATTTTTGGTATTTTTCTGACAATGTTCATTTTTTTAATGAATAGTGAAAAATACTGCATTTTACATCAAAACTGCTTTTTAATCTAATTTATTTATATGATTAGATTATGTTTTGAATTGGTTTTGAAGTGAAATTAGAATATATTTTTACCATTATATCCAATGGTGGTCATTGGAATCAATTTCACTTTGAAATTAGACTTAAACTGGTGTCAATCTTTTGATACTTATTATTTTGTAAAAACACGCTATTTGCTCTGGCAGCGGGAATTAATTATTGAATTAATTCATGTGACTTATATGATTATAATTTTGTAAAATGGTCTTCATTTTTGAATTCGTAATATCAAATATATCTTAGGGTGAATTTTTGGTAATTTTCTGAAAAACTTCAATTTTTGATGAATAGTGAAACCACTAAGTGGTAATCAAGCAAACTGATTTTTCAGTTAAATGAAAGTTTACCACTAATGTGTATTGAATTTTTAAAATCCGACATACATGGTTGTCATTAAGAAGTAAAATTTGGTTCAATGAGATTAAAATAATTTGTTGGTGAATAGTAACTTATTAAGTTTTTAATCGCGATTAGTGGTAATTAGTGTAGTTTAAGGTATAAATAATGTTTTAATAATATGAAATGACCTAGACACATGTCCCAACCTAATTGGTTGTGTCATGGTCAACCAAGACAAGCCATGGGTCAACTTGGGGACCCCATGGAGACACTTTGGTTTGGAAATGACATAAATAACTTTTTATTAAATGTTAAAGTAAAAATGACACAAACAAGAGATGTTTTACGAAGACAATTTTTACATGGGGTTATAAAGATCATATGTTTGATTATAAATAGTCATTGGAAAGCTAAAAAGATTTCCTACATCATTGTATTTTTTTATGATTTTTAGACATTAAATAAATTAAATTATTTGTGACATAATAATGATGCAGCGATGACATCATTATTTGACGATTTAAATAAAATGGAAAGATAATGTAAAATATATGAACTAAACATGTCCAAAACCAATTGGATGAGTGGATTTCGAACCCTTATCACCTTATACACGAGTTATATCAATGTGGGACCTTTTAAAACCGAAAAACATTTTCAAATAAAGTAATATTTCTTTACTTTCCAAAAGTGCCCCTCCTCTCCTCTTATAAAAGGCCCCCACCTCTACCTCATTTCACACACTTCTCAAGCCTTTGTCTCGGCCAAACCCTGCCCATTTACTCTATCCACATCCCCCTCCTCATCCTAGAGGATTCCCTTTGGGCATAATCCTTTAAAAGGAAGCCTTTAGTCTCAAATCAAAAGGAGTTACACTTTTTAAGGTAATTCATTCTCTCATGTTCATTTGTTTTATTTTGCTTCTCCAACCCCCTAAACTCTTTTTATTTACTTCTTTTGTAACAACACCAGTATCTTCAATATACTAGGATGTTGTTATAAGATATATTTGAGCTACACACTCACACAACTACATCAAATGGTTAAAGAACATACGGTTTCCGTGGATGGCGAAATTCTGCCTCCCGAAACGATGATTGTTCAATACTCATTTAACACCTTCAAAGGTGGCCATTATGATGTCACTATTTTTATATATGATATATAATATGTTTATGTTTTCCTTAAGCTGCTGTTTTTTTTCATTTTGGGCATACCTTTATGGTTTCCATTATGGGTAAACACGATATCTTCATTTTAGGAAGTGCGGACTACCGCCCCCTGAAAGTGATTTGATTCGTTAAATACCATATGTGGGACATATAAAGGATGGAACTATGATATTATATATGTTATTATACTGGAATTACAATATACTCTTATATCATTATGATTCCATTCCGGAAATACGAAATAGAAATGGAAGTAGCGTTCATGCGTACGTACGGTTTACCGTCTCCATGAACGGTGCATTTCATTTCTTACCTATAAATGATTATGTAATATTATAAATGCATGTATGTACTGGATATATATGACATATATGATATCTACATCATGAATACCATTCTGGATATAATGAACCTTTGACCAAATTAACAACATGTAAGTGTAAGAAGTCTATTTTTGACTTAAGAACCAAATACCGACAAAATGAACATTATTAACTTAACTGATTACATGATGTTCATAACATGGTATAAAATGAATAATGAACTTGATAAAGATTCATAAGAAAGTAGAGATTAACTCAAGTTTATTATTCAGGAGATTAAAGAACGGTCGGGTCAAGTCGGATACGAGGTATGGGACTTCGTCTCAATCTCCTTTCGTTGAGGCATATTTTATTTTATACACAACTTTCTTTTATACAGTGTATAAACCCCTTTGACTTTTACGTTTATTCAAAAGGAATCTTTTTTATACGAAGCGTTTACTAAACGACAAAAAGGGAATGTTTTTGTCGTACGTATGCGGCAACAATGACTTCTCCGTCGTCGTAACCGTTATTTGAGTTTCGGCTTCTTCTACAAGCCATACCTTCTTTTTAAAAGAAAAATAAATACCATGTTTTACTTTTCTTTTATTTTGGTATTGAAAATGGTTTTCACAATGTTTTTGTGTTGTATTGATATCTTGTGATTTAAATGTGGAAATGTTATGTTTCCTTTATGCATGTTTTATGTGATACGATTATGTTATGGTTCTTGGGCATTATTATGAAGACGGGGGGTTCCGTGATAAACTAAGGGCAGGTGAGCCCGATATAGCTCTCCAATGCATTGGGTAACGCGAAAGAGTTAAACGTTAAGGTTTCTCCAAAGAGATTTTAGGGAATATACTGTGATGGGTATTCCAAACGTAACCAAGAGGGTTACTCCCTACGTAAGAATGTTATGAATGCCTCAAGTTACCTTTATGTCTTATGATTTCTATGATTTATTCATGATTTTATGAGGTATGTTAAAGTGCCTATGTTTTATGGGTAAAGTATGATTTCATTCTTATGTATATATGAACTCATGTTTCCTTTCCATTTTCTTATAACCCATACTGAGTTTTTATGCTCATCCCAAGTTTTTGAAATGTTTTTCACAGGTCAAGGGAAAGGTACATGATAAGATGATAGAGTCAAGGATGTGTCAAGAAATAATCCATGTTCTATTTTAAATGTGTTTCCATTGATGGGAATGAAGAATACGATCTTTATGTAACCACTTTGTTTATATGTGGAATGTAATGCAAGTTTTATGATCTAATTCTCTAAAACTCTAAACCCGAAAAGATCCTCAATGTGTAATCTTGTAATAACTCAAGATTAAGTAAGGTTTAAGGCTGGGGCCTTATATAAAAAATTTAACAAATACTAAAATTCTGAAATGGTCAAAATTCCAATTTCCCAATTTCTGAAGTGCCCAGTTTCCCCTTATCCTAATTTCACAATTAACAATTTCATAATAACTCAATTTCCAAAATGTTTGTTTGGCTAAGTAATATTTTCAAGTGGAGATGTGGCTATGTAACCAAATGTCCAAATTAAAATGTAATAAAATTCCCAAATAACCAAATGAAAAAATTACCAGATGAACAAATGTCCATATTTCTAAATTCCAAAATGAAAAAATGCCAAAAATGGACACATTATCGAATAACCAATTTCAAAATTTAAAAATTTCCCCAATTCCAAAATCAAAAAATGAAAAAATTAATATTTTCTTATTCAATGTGGCCACATGTAAAATTCTCCATAAAAAATGACCAATTTCCCATGTTCTTAAATTCTTAATTTCCAAAAATTTCAAATAGAAAAATTCATAATTAAAAAATTCTAGAATGGAAAAATCCGAAAATGGCTGAATTGAAAAATAGAATAATTTTCAAAATTCTAAATTTCCTATTTTGGAATTTAAAAAATGGTAAATTTCTTTAATATAGTAATGAATAAATCAAAAATGGAAAAATTGAAAAATAGAAAATTGATCAAATTTTTCAAATGCCCAAATTCCCAAATCTTCAAATTCTCAAATGGGAAAATGGGAAAATTTCTAAAGGTAAAATTGATCAAATTCATAATTATATCATATTAATTTTAGGAAACATGGTTTCCATTGATATATTTTTTCATAAGAATATATTTCATTATGAAAAATATATTTATATAAACAATATTTTCATCTATTTTGATTAATTATTGAGTATAACAAATTTGATTATTAATAATTCTTCCATAGTTAATTTATATATTATTGAGTCCATAGAAATTTATTACCACTACATGATAAATGAATTAAAAGACATCATACCACACTTTACCTCAGTTATGATGTTTCATAACTGTTTAAGTAATGGATGGATTTATTAAAGTGGAGTGGAATGGATTAATTATTCAGAATGGATAGATCTTCCCAAAATTAAATAATTTATAAATTTATAAATAAAAATATGTAAAATACATTTTCTATGTGTTTGAATAATATACATAATTTTACCTTTTAACTAGATAATTTAATTAATTAATGTTATCTTCAATTATATTTCAAAATTAGAAGTCCTTTGTAGTAAAGAAATACACATTTTTTACTAGTATTTAATAGTTGTTATTTATTTTTATGCATGATACTTATTTTGATTAAGTAACTATTATATTTTTTTGCGATAATACGAATTTTTCATTATTGGGATTGATAGTAGTATTTTATAGTGGTAATTTAAATCATAAATTCTATTCAGTTATGTTTTGAAATTAATTTTATATAATATCCTCAACATTATTCTTTTAATTTTTCATTGAATTTTGATATCATTCTAATATTATAGTCATTGTAGAAAAATTAAAAATTTTATTTCTTAATTATTAAACAAATAAAATGGTATATATAGTTATCATAGATCCCCTAATATGGTATCATAGCCAGTGAAGAATAGGGTTTGAATGAAGGGATTGGAATTTTGATACACCAACTCTATATGGGATAAGATCATAGTAGCCTAAATATAATCAATTTACCCTTTCTAAATAATATGGGCCTCAAGGTGTCTAAAATCAATGTTGAGCATACCATTTAATATATCAAATAACATTGGGATTCGATCACAATTATAAAAATTTTCATATATTTTTTTAATCATAGTTTCTATTATATATTTATTGGATGATTATTTATATTTATATCAATTATGGTAGAATTCCCATTATATTACTATACAATGTTTTATTGGTTGTGATATTGGGTGACACATTTTCAGTACTATTTAGAAAATGTTTTCTATCATGACAAAAAGCGCATTTAAATGGATTAATGTTATATCCAAAACATGGGATATTTAAAAAAATTGTTTCAATAAGACATTTGTATTTAATTGGAATATATAATAGTTTTGGATCATTCCATGTAATATAATTTTTTTTCATTCATTATTTTCATACATCAATTATATAATATACTATTTTTTGAATTCATGGTTTGTCAAGATACTTGCATGTTTTTATGACTTTCATATTAAAACATATTGTAATTATTTTTTTAATTATGGATTTCATTATTTATTTTAATATAATTTTTCTCTATAATATAATCGATAAAATCTGGATGCATCATACTAGTATGATTTCAACCGTGTTTCGAATGAATTTAGATATTTATGTAGATTTTACACTTAATAATGATTAAAATGGTGGTTGTGTAAAATTTCCATGCTATAGTTTTGTTGGATGACCATGGTTATGTCTGTAATATGTTAGATACCATATAAAAAATATATATTTTTAATAATGTATTATGTATTGTATCATGGTGGAGATATGAAACCGTCCTCTATTATTCATGAATGGAATGAATAATGGGTTATGGAGAATTTGATATTTGATCAGTTTCTATTTGTGCATCATCATGAGAGAGATTGTACGTTGTTATAAAAATACAATGATATCAATACACATGAGGAGAATAATGAATATTATGATGATGAGATAGTGAAAAAATTAATGGATGACACAATAACTCTTTTAAATCAATAATATATTAAATTAAAAAATAGAATTTTTTATATTGTTATATAGTGAAAAAATAATATATGAATTTTCTTATACTTCCATTAATTATATTAATACATTTTTGAAGTAATTTCTTACTAATAGGGAAGATAATATATAAAATCATTATAAGGTAACGAATATAATTATTCAACATATATTGTTTTCTAGTTAAATAATAATTTTCTAAATGATTGAATTTTGATTCAATAGGAAACCACAGACCTTAATGTCTATATTATATGTGGTATATATCAATGGAATGAAAATAATGATGGAACGTCATCTTGTGTTCCAAAAAAAGTCACGTGGACCTTTTTGTTTACTCTCAAGAATTAAAATATATAATGGAAAATAGAAACCCATCCCATATATGGTGGAATGATTCTGAGAGGAATAATGATAAAGATGAGTTTTTCATCCTTCCAATGGGGTAGAACATTATACATTTGATGCACGACGTCAAAAAATTTTTAGTTGAGGTGTGTAATGTATTGTTGGGATTATCCTAAGACAGTTTCAATCTGTTTGGTCAAATTCATACTACTCACAACACATGGAAAGTTTTTCTTCATGTTTGTAATCCTCCTCTAAGGAAGTATATGTAAAATCATTTGACATTATTGAGTATACTAATTTCTTAAAGTATAATCCTATAATTATTTAAATGAATAATATTAGCCATTAATAATAGATTTGAAATATCATTGGGATATGGGTGTGTGAGAAATCAATGATTATTTAAAAAAATGTTTTATATGTGTGATTCCCATCTATAGAATATAAATTATTTACCTACTTACTAAATGATCTCTAGATGAATAATGAAGGAAAGGTATCTTGTCCAATTATTTGAAGAATATATTATGGACAAGACATAAATATATTCATAGTTTCTGTTTCATGGGTCATATGGGATCCTATCTAATAGGTCATCAATACTGGATGAATCATTAGAGGTTTGTTACTACTGTCGAAAAAGAAAATCCCCCTCAATATAAATTAGTAACAAATGTGCATAAATAATTGGAATAATTCATTTTTTCATTAGGTAATGGAAATATGAAATATAAATATAGGATTAATTTCTACACTAAAGCCACAAACAATTGGAAATAAAGGTATCTTTTTGGATATTCTATATTTTTCCAACAATTTTTATGTCTTTCTTTTGGGATAATGAACATTGATCAAAATATATATAAAATATTTCCTTCGATTCCTCAAAATATAAATAGGAATACCAATGAGGACTTATGAACCCAGCAGTACTTGTTGGATTATGGTATTAAAATAGAAATGAATCATGTGTGCATCAGGGAAAACTAATGGAAAGGTATTTTTGGTTGTTACATTATGAAACAATTAAAGAAAAATAGTTTTATAGATTTTTTGGAGAATATGAATATTATTATGGATATTCCAAAAACATTTATAAATGATTAAATTGAAGGATGTTGAAACTAAAATCCATATCATCTCATGATAATCACATACTTCATTATGAATTGATTCCAAAATAAATATGAAACTTACTCTCCAACAATGTTTGTTTTAAGGTGATTCTCTAGTTCCATTTTTAAGATATCTTTTTTCGAAATGGTTATCAAATAATTTATTAATAAAAAGAAATAACGAAAGACCGGAATCTTTTTTAGTACTAATAAAATCACTCTATCATTTTTCACTTTTTTGATTCATTTAACAGTTGATCTTCAATTGAAATAGTTCTTAGGGGACCCATTTCCTTTCAATGGATGTATTATAATAGAAAAATTATGTGTAAAATGAAATTTCTTGTCTAAAATAAGAATCATAATGTTGGTTCCATTATGATATATTGTCTTACTCATGAATGTATTTATTTTTTATAAATGTATTTTACAATGTGAGAAAAATCCATAATCAGGCAATGATAAATAAAGATGATTAGTAACAGGAAATTAATCCCTCATTTTGATATCTTCCCCAAACATGAACAGTTCATGGATTATATAAATTAGCTATATTGATCATTGAAGAGATGGATATGTCACATTTCATAGTCATGTTTAACTATGTAGTGCTAGATGATAATATCAAGTAATTAATTTGAATATATATATATATATATATGTTTTGTCATACTATTTCATTTCACATATACCATAAACTTTCATTATCATTTAATTTAGGTTAAATAAAAAAATTATATATAATGTTCATTGATCGATACTAATGATATGGAGAGGGGATTTTCATAGCTAAGAGTTTCATGTATAGTTGGAATCAAATATATGACCATTGCATTATGTAACAAAAAATATAATTTATTTAATTAAATTATTATTGTATATTTGAGGTAGTGATCATATCTATTAAATCTGAATCATAAGAATTAAGAGTGTTCGATTTTGGACACAAATATTAGTTTTAGGAATGAAAATATTTTATTATAAATGGGTATAAATTTGTAACAACTAATCAATCTTTGAATGTGTGAAAAAAACATTATTGTCTTTTTAACCTAAAAAGGACTATTATTCTATTGAATTTGATAGAATGAATTTATATGAAAATGTGTCTTATTATAGACCTATGAGACAATATTTTTATCATATTAATACTCTCATTGTTGAGTAACTATGATGAGAAATATATGGATTGATTAAATGAAGCAACATGGTACATTTATTAAGGATTATAGATTCAGAGTTACTGATCTGGATCAATTCCTCACTACCGATGAACAATATATTTTTACATCAATGGTTTAATATGTTTTTAATATGAATATCATCCGAGACCTGATTAAGATATATTACTATGTCCTTATTTATGTAGTCCAATGAAATATTTTTCATGGTGGTTGGGATTATATTGACACTTCTTGATTCCCCAATTAGTGTTGACCAAAATAATGTATTGTATGACTCAAGTTATTCAATTGTTAGAACTGATGATTAACCTGATATAGTGGTTGGTAATATATAGAACCAAAATATATACATTCATAATTTATTTAGTTTAACTTGATGTGGGTTTCTCAGGTATGTAATACTATAATTACATTAATTTATTTCGAGTTTGGAATGATGTTTTTTTATTATTATATTATTGAATTTTATTATATGTATTTAAATTTAGAAATCCCATTTTAAAACTAATTTAAAAATATATATATCTAATTTTTATATTATAGTTTCCATAAAATGATATGCCATTGTTTATGAATTCTTTGAATTCTATGTTGTAAACTGAACTTTTAGAAAAACGTTCCAAAAAATGTTCATTTCAATTTTAAAGATTTTAAGAATTATATTTAAGAAGTTAGAAGGAATTAAAAATTTTATAATGATTAATGAAATCATGAGCTAGTTTCTCCTCATCAAGTTCACATAAATATTATAATATTTATAATATTTTTTTCATCATTATATTTAATAATATGTTCATATTCATAGAAATTTTTTTAGGGATATTCATCTCAACTAGATTCAACTTCTCAATAGTTGATTAGTAGGCATCCCAATGGGGGTTATCCTAGAGCTACATGGATCACATGTCGTACCTGTTCAGCTCATGACTTCCCAACAGACACCCCCATCTACCTCACCTTTTCACCTGTCACTTGATCATCTTGGGATTCTCCCTCTAATGCCTCTATAATCATGTAATTTTGTCTCTTTTTTCATATAAATTGTTTACACTACCTCCAAGGATGGTCCCACCTATATCATATCCACTTGGTATTACAAATAGATATCCCATATATCATTTTCCTACAATGTTAATGTAACCATAATTTCATATTATCCATACAAGATCATATTATTATGTTCCATTAGCTTCTAGATTAGTGGATGGAAATCATCAAGTACATAATTTTGAATAAGAAAATCCTTCATATGCTACTAATTTAGGACATCATATGGATCTACCAATGACCAATGATCTGCTTGCATCATGTTTTTATTATAAATTTGTAAAAATATATCATATCTTTTTTCATGATGTAATATTACTTAATAATATTAATTCTTTTTTTATAAGAAATTATGTTATCCCCCTTCGGCTTAAACTATAAATACAGTGATGTAAACATTACATAATCTTGTGTTATGTAACGTATTCACATTGAGGATATTTTATGATTTTGAGTTTATGAGAATTAGGTCACAACTCATACATAACAACTTAAATTTTACAAGTAGTCAATTCTACAAAATATCGATTTTTAATAAAACAATCCTTAAAAAATAATTGTATAGTCTCATATTTCAATAGAATAATTTTTCTATGATCACATCCTTGAAACTATTCATATTTATATCCTATGAAAAATATTTAAAAATGTGGGATTAGAATAAAATTTATAGTAAAGGATTCACAAAATAAATAAATCTATTAGTCTTGGGGAAACATGAAATCTATGAAAATTTTATCAAGAAGTAATATTTTTCATCTTTAAGAATTATTAAGAATACTAAACGTAATATACACTCATTGCTTACACTTTTTGTAACCAAAAGACGATGATAAACCCTTAGATTGAATCATATAACATATAAAGGTAACACGGTACAAAAACATACTAAAATGGAATTACTATAAAGTTGATATCCACACATATCACTAAATAGAATAGCCATATGGTTGACTTCAATACCTAATCAATTTGAAGTTATAATGTAACCAGTTGTCCTTCTGTTATCATGGAACCACACATATTTGGTTTATCACGTAACCACCCATAATTAGTTTATCATTTAACAAAAAGTCACATTTCTGAGTACCATTATACAATAATAACTTATAAAATATTACAGTGATCACATTTAACTCATAAAATTTCATTTACAATCATATAAAATCCATTCAATATATTTACAAAACGATTTAAATCATTTAGTAAAGATAATTTTGAGTCAATGTGTCCCATTACACTATAAGAGTTTAGAATGATATTAAAATATTAAAACATTCATGTCCATATAAATAAATTCATAAAAACCATTCTAAAAATATAGACAGAAATCAGAAGGTTTTAGATGAATATTTTATTAAAACATTTAAAATGATGTTTTATTTATAGAGTACCTTACCAATAGTGAAAAACATGAATAAAAGTCATTAAGAAAAAATATTTAAAAAATAAATTATCATAATAATGATGTAATTCATGTAATAACATGTCAAAAAAGGTCATATATACACCTCAAATGATAAAAAAAGGTGAACAATATCAAGATATTCAATGAAAGGAGATTATGATTAAGTCCCTTAAAAAATAAAATCATTAGATTAAGGATAAATTATTGAAATAAATATGTTTGATCGATATACATGCACCCAGTATAATTGGATATTCTATGTAAAAAAATCATAGGACATTCACACATTTTATTAGTAAAACAAAACCAATGACATGGATATTTTACTTAATTAAATGTGATTGAGTTATTATTTCCTATAAAAACTTCATATCAATGAAATAATAATTTATCAGTGGGGTTATTATGTATAGTCATAGTATATCCAAATAAATGGAAGAGGAAATTAAATATTAAAAAAGTAAAGTGTGATTCCACACATAATGTTTGATTAATATAATCAACGAAGTATTCATAAAACCTAATGAGTAGAAATTGGGTTTAAAATTTCCATTAAAAATATTAAGTTGTTAATAAAATAGATCAATTTTTTGTATTCAATATAAATCCACATAAATAAATTATAAATAATTGATAAGATATAAAAATTATTTTATCAAATAATCATATCACGAAAATGTCAAGAAGTAGAAGATCAACCTAATGAATGGATATTGGGTTAAAAATTTCCCTTACCTCATGTCCAGTTCATCACGTAAAATTTTTATATTCATAAATTATAAACCATGTTAAATTTATATATTATTGAGAACCTATTTAATGTTTATTATTATTTTTATATCACTTATTAACATGTTATAAAAATTACATTATTATTTAAGATTTTATCGGTCGTTTTGTCGATATTCGGTACTTGATTAGAAAATGAACTTTTTTTATGTAAATTGTCCTTGTATTCAAAAGTCCAAAATCTACAGAATATTAGTATTCATGCTTTAAATATCATATTTATCTAGTATATATTTATTTATAATATCCATAATATTTTTATATAATAAATGCAATGCATTGTTCATGGAGACGTAGGTCATACGTACGCATGAATGGTACATTCATTTATTTTTTATATTAAATGAATGAAAACTAAATGATACATAGGTTTATTGTAATTATATTATAATTTAAATTATATTAAAGTTACATAATTTCATTAACTCTAACCTCTATACATTCATTGTATGGCATGAATGAGCCACATCACATTGAGGTGGCGGTAGTCCGCACTTCCTCAAATTAAATTATCTTATATACATTTTACAAAAAGAATGAATGTATGTTTAAATAATAATTATATAATAATAAATACTATATAAATATAATATTTTTCATATATAAATAGATTTCCATCATAATAGAAATGATGAGAGGTGAGAGGATGAAATTGCAGAATCATCGTTTCGTGAGGCAGTAGTTCGTCGTCCACAGAATCATTATATTCGTATCGATTAGATGGAGGTGTGTGTGTGTAGTTATTAATATTATCATAAAGACATCCTAGTATATTTACGATACTATATTTTTATTGAATAATTTTATTATAACAGCATAGGTAGTGTAGAAGAAAAATAAATTAAAGGAATAAGATAGAAGATGTTACCTCTATATCAGGTGACTTCTTTTGATTTGATCCAAAAGCCATTCTAAAATTTCCTTCTACATATGTTGAAGCTTCTAAGAGGATAATAGGTATTTTAAGATATTATTTAAGCATATTTGGGATCGTCTAAGGGGCTTTAGAGAATTTAGTATTTGGGTAGTGGTAATGTCCTTTATAGGCGGAGGAGGGGCACTTTAAGAAAGTCTCAAAATATTATTTTATTATAAATTTATTTTAGAATTATGATAAATCCAAAGTGTAATATTTTGTTAATAAGATGAGTATGGTTATAAAGACTCTCAACCAATAGGTTTTATGAATGTTTTAGATATAAAAGTAACCTTATATTATCGTTTTAACCCTTAGAAAAAAAATAACACTTACCATGTCTTCTTGTATTTTAATAATATATGATCACAATAATTTCTATAAAATGACATTAGAACCAAAATACTATCATTAATGAAATTTGTGAAATTATATAAGTCTGTTGCACAAATCCTATATTTTTAGATTCATTATATCATGTAATAAAATGGTATTGTTTTAATAACTCATTTTTGACAAGTTTGACTCTATTTAGTAAATGCTTTTTAAAGTCATAACAGGTTTATTACCTATATCCAAAATCATTAAATATAATATAATATGTCTAAATCATAAATATAATTCCAGGATAAATTCAAAATTTTCAAATTACATTTATTTTTATATTTATAATATCATTTATTTGAATCATTCATTAATATGGTAATCACTACATCATCATTGTCTCATAAATAAGTTTATTAATTTAATGGATAAGAATTATAAATAAAATACATAGATGTAGGAAATATTCTTATCTTTATATTGACACATTATAGTTATATATATCAGTTATATATCCCTATATTAAATTTTTATTATTAAAATATACAAGTTTAGGTTATATTTCACTTTTCGTTAAATTAATTATTATAATATTCTATTTTTATACCCAAGTAGCTCCAAAGTTCCAAAAGATCATCCAATGGATGGTCATGGTCGGAAATATCATAGAAAATTTAATTTAGTACATGTTTTAGGGTAGTTTTATATTATTTTAATATTATTTTTTACCCTTATTCCCCTGATTAACCCTTTAACAATGGTAAATAAAAATAATTTCTGAAGTTACTATTCATATTGTCAAAAAATGTAAATATATAAAAAATTTGGAAATTATGATAAAAAATATGGATTCCATATTTCTAAATTCAAAACACAAAAAAATGTAGTAATTAAATTTAAATTAAATCCCACTGTCAAAATGTGAAATCAAGGATTTAAAACATTGTCAATGATTGAAATTGTTTTCCATATAAATTTAATTTATAATTAATAATAAAGAACAAAATTATTATAAATGATAAAAAATTAATCCATTTAATTTTTAAAACCAATAAATAATAAGATTTAACTATATAATATTTAACGATGGAAAAAGTTTTTTCAATTAAAATTCATTGTATTTTTACTATTCCTCAAAATATTCTAGTTATTAGAATAATAATAAAAAAATATCCAAAGTAAATTATGATTTACCTATTCAAATTATAAAGTTTATTATTTTATATATAACATATAATTTTCTCAAAATCAAAATATAAAAGGGTTCTCCATCAAAAGGTTGTAAATCAGTATTTTTAGAATAATAATTCTTTTATCTGAAAAATTTAATTTCTTATCATATCATATCTAGAAAACGTATACCATGAATTTAAAACATTAAATTTAATTTATAACACATATTTTTAATGAAATATAAATCTATAATGTGTTATATGATTTTATAAACATAATTTTTCTCTTTTTAATATAGGTTTTTATTAAAAAACAACTTTTATATACAATGGGATATTATTTTAATTTCAAAAAACATTTCTAACCAATGAAGAATTATTTAAACATGTGTAAACTATATTTTTATAATTCAATTTATAAAATTAATTTATGTTATTCTAATGAAAAGGTTATAAAGATAGAATTTAAATAATAATAATTAGTTGTCTGTTTAAGTTGGATGTAGCAAGTAATGTATTCTATTAAACATATTGTTTCTTTCTTAAAGCTTAGTATGGTACATCATTAACCACATTTATAAAATGCATCCTCACAATTTAAAAATTTAGCATGGTATGTTCATTGAAAATCCCACAACATAAAATGAATCAATAAAATACACATTAAAAGAAATAAATAGAATTACAAATGTTATCCAAGATAAAACACAGTAGGAATCCATATAAGAAAACGTGGATATTAAAGAGAAACTAACCATTTTATTATAATGCATAGTTATGGAAAACATTATTATTAGAATGTTAACAACCACAGAACCATAAACTTTTAATGGGTGAAATGGTCAATGACTTCCATATATGAAATGTAAATGGAAAAAAATTTTGTTTTAAGGTCCTGTTGATAATTTAGGGAGATTATTTAACCACTTAGAATAAGAAAATACATATTCATACTTAATTTTCAGGGATAGTTTCATACATTAATAAATATCTATGAAAAATTAATCTTTTCTCTAAATTACAAGTACTCCATCTTACTTAGTCACACTCGAAGTACTATAATAAACTTATAGATTAACTCGTAATACAAATAATATGAACAATATAGTTCCCCTATCATTAGAAAATATCTCAAAAACATAACGGTTGAAAAAAATCAGATAATACCCCAAAAAGAATATTCATTTATAAAAAGCAGAGTACTCTGAATTTCAAAAATTCAATGAAAATACAAAAATATTGACAAATACAATTAAATAATCAATTGTCCATAAATTTCATCAAAACAATCCAAAATAAAATTGAAACACAAAATTAAGATGGATTTGGTCACATAGTATTCCATGATAAATCATAACGTTTATCTCTAAATATAAGGCCACAGCCTTAATCCTTACTTAATCTTGAGTTATTATAAGATTACACATTGAGGATGTTTTCATGTTTAGAGATTTAGAGAATTAGATCATAAAACTTGCATTACATTCCACATTTACACAAAGTGGTTACATAAAAGATAGTATTAAAGTTTTTTCATCAACAGAAATATATTTAAAAATAAAGCATGGATTATTTCTTGACACTTCCCTAACACTATCATCATATCATGTACCTTTCCCTTGACCTGTGAAAAACATTTCAGAAAAACTTGGGATGAGCATAAAAAGCTCAGAAAGGGTTATAAAAATATGGAAAGGAAACATGAGTTCATATAAACATAAGAATGAAATCATACTTTACCCATAAAAAATAGGCACTTTAACATACCTCATCAAATCATGAATAAATCATATAAATCATAAGACATAAAATGTAACTTGAGGCATTCATAACATTCTTACATATGGAGTAACCCTCTTGGTTGCGTTCGGAATACCCACCATAGTATATATCTTAAATATCTTCAGAGAAACCATAAAGTTTCACTCCTTCGAGTTACCCAATGCATTAGAGAGCTATATCGGGCTCACCCGCCCTTAGTTTATCACAAAACCACCCGTCTTCATAACAATTCCCAAGAACAATAACATAATCTTATCACATAAAACATGCATAAAGGAAACATAACTTTTCCACAATTCAATAACAATATATCAGTACAACACATTGATATAAAAACATTATGAAAACCATTTTCAATACCAAAATAAAAGAAAAGTAAAACATGGTATTAATTTTTCTTTTGAAAAGAGGGTATGGCTTGTAAAGGAAGCCGAAATTCAAATAATGGTCATAGTGGCGGAGAAGTCGTTGTCACCGCATAGGTATGAAAAAAACATTCCCTTTTGTTATTTAGAAAATGCTTCATATAAAAAATATTCCTTTTGAATAAACGTAAAAGTTAAAGGGGTTTATACACTGTATAAAAGAAAGTTGTGTATAAAACATAATATGACTTAATAAAAGGAGTTTGAGACGAAGTCCCATACAAATATGGTATCCTTGGATTAAGGATAAATCAGTTACATAATTATGTGTGACAAATGAATACACAAAATATAAGTGGGCATTATGTGTATAAAAATCAGAGGGCATTCACACATAATCATAGAACGATATATTCAAGGTGTACAAGTTTATCCCAAAGAATCAAAATTGGGTTAAGAAGTTCCCTTGCAAAAATTCGACAGCCTAACGGCGTCACTTCAAAATTTAGAAAAAGAGTTGATGAGAAATAAAAAGGGTATCTCATCACTTGGTCATTAAATTTACATCAATAAGGATATATAAGAACATATCCCAACATAATAGTATGTGAATTAAAAGACATAACAAAATAAGTATTTTAAAAAAAGGAGGGTGAAAGGTTCACATACCGACTTGGGTAACTTTCGAAACATACACCCCGTGAAAGAAGGACAATACAAAATTGATTTAAATACTCATAAATGAAATTATATTACACAATGAGTAAAATAATGGGTAGTACATACATCACTCAAAGGAAATTGTGGAAAATGTATCATAAATCTCACGGGAATAAAAGTGAGATGAAAAATCCCTTACGAAAACTCGGCAGCCTAATAGCGCCACTTAAAACATCCAAAATGGATTGATGAGAGAAAATAGGGTCTCTCATCATATTAACATAAAAAGTATAGCAGGAGTAATATAAAAGAACATTCCAATCATAATAAAGATGAGATTAAAAGGAATGACATAAAATAATGTACTTAAAAAGAAATAGAGAGGTTGGATCCCTTACCTCGGGTCTGACATGACTTGATCGTTCTTTAATCTCCTGAATAATAAACTTGATTTAATTTCTACTTCCTTAAGATCCTTTTTCAAGTTCATTATTCCTTTTATATCACTCATTACCATGTCATGAACACTATGTTATTATTTAAGTTAACAACGGTCATTTTAAAGATCATTGGTACTTGAGTCAAAAATTAACTCTTTATAATTACAAGTAGTTTATGTGGTAAAATATACATTATATCCTGAATTTTATTCATGATGAAGATATCATATATATCATATATATCCAGTATATTCATGCATTTATAATATTACATAACAGTTAGAGTTAAGAAATGAAATGCACCGTTCATGGATACGGTAAGCCGTACGTACGCATGAACGCTACTCCAATTTCTATTTCATATTTAATGGAATTAAAACATAATGATACATAATAGTATTTTAATTTCAGTATGGTATCAAATCTAATATCATTAAATAAATCCTTTATACGTACCACATATGGTATTAACAAATCAAAACACCTTGAGGGGTCGGTAGTCCGCACTTCCTAAAATGAAGATATCGCATATACCCATAATAAAAGCCATAAAGTTATGCCATAAATGAAAAATAAAGAAGATTAAGGAGAACATAAACATATTATATATCCTATATAAATTTATTGACCTCATAATTTCCACCATGAAAGGTGTTAAAAGAATATTGAACAATCATCGTTTCGTGAGGTAGAAAATCGTCAACCACAGAAACAGTATGTTCTTTAACCATTAGACGAAGGTGTGTGTAAGTGTATCTCGAATCCTTCTTATAAAAACATCCTAGTATATTTAAGATACTATATTTGTTACAAAATAAATGAATAAAAATAGTTTAGGGGGTTGGAGAAGCGAAATAAAACAAAAGGACTCAAGTGAAGACATTACCTTAAAATCGGGTAACTCCATTTGGTTTGAGCTCAAAGGCTTCCTTGGGAAGACTTCTGACCAAATTGAGTCTTCTAAGAGTTACAGAGGGATGTAGAGAGGCAAAACGGCCAGGGTGTGGCCAATACAAAGGCTTTGGAAGTGTGGGTAATGAGGTAGAGGTGGGGGCCTTTTATAAGAGAAGGGGAGGGGCACTCTTGGAAAGTAAGGAAATGTTACTTTATTTTAGAATGAGTTTCGGATTTTAATGGTCCCACATTGATTTATTTAGAGGATAAGGTGATAAGGGTTATAAATCCACAGATAAAATAGGTTTTGGACCTGTGTAGGTCTTATATTTTACATTATCTTTCCATTTTATTTAAATCGTTAAATAATGAGGTCATCGCTGCATCATCATGATGTCATAAATAATTTAATTTATTTAATGTCTAAAAATTATAAAAAAATACTATGATGTAGGAAATCTTTTTATATTTCTAATGAATATTTATAGTCAAAAATCTGACTAGAATAACCCCATTAAAAAATTGTTTTAGTAAAACATCTCATGTTTGTGTTATTTTAACTTTCACATTAAATAAAAAGTTATTTATGTCATTTCCCAACCAAAGTGGCCCAATGGGGTCCCCAAGTTGACCCATGGGTTGTCTTGTTCGGCCATGACACATACAATGAGGGTAGGACATGTTTCAAGCTCATCTCATATTATTAAAACATTATTTTTACCTTAAACTACACTAATTACCTCTAATTGCGATTAAAAACTTCATAAGTTACTATTCACCAAAAAATTATTTTAATCCCATTGAACCACATTTTACTTCATAATGACAACCATGTATGTCAGATTTTTGAAATTCAAAACAAAAATGTGGAAAATTTTCATTTAAATGGAAAATTAGTTTTTATAAGTACCACTTAGTGGTGTCACTATTCATCAAAAATTGATGTTTTTCAGAAAATTACCAAAAAATCACCCTAAGCTATATTTTATATTCCAAATTCAAAAATGTTGTCTATTTTAAAAAAATAAAAACATATAATTTGAATTAATTAATTTAATAATTAATTCCCGCTTTCAAAACAAATTGCGTGTTTTTATGAAACAAAATGTATCAAAAGATTGACACTAGTTTAAGTCCGATTTCAAAGTGAAATTAATTACAACAACCACTATTGGATTAAATGGTAAAAATATAATCTAATTTATATTTAAAACCAATTAAAAAGATAATCTAATCATATAAATAATTTAGATTAAAAAGTGGTTTTGAATTTAAATGCAACATTTTTCACTGTTCATTAAAAAATGAACTTTATCGGAAAAAACAAAAAATTTACACAAAGTAAATTTTGATGTCCTGATTCTAAAGAAGAATTTAATTTTGTCAAATATAACACATAAAATTTTCAAAAAGAGGATTTAAAAGAGGTTCTTCATCAAAAGGCAGTTAATCGACCCTTTAATGAATATTAGAATGTTTACGCTTAAAATTGGATTCATTCGCATTTTTAATCCTCTAACAATTATTGTAAAAAGTAAAAATATTTGACAAACATATATAATCATTTTTTAGTTAGTTCTATTCATTCTCGCCATCATAATAGCTAGGCATTAACTACCATTTAAAATAATATTATTTTATTATTAGAGTGCAACGTAAGATTCCCAAGAAACTCGTTGTTGCGTGTTGGGTACGCCATCGAACATAGCGTCCCATTTAAAGTAATATCAATATTTTATTCAAAAATATGGATAAATGTGAAAATGTCATATTCTTTATTTACCTGGGGTGTTACATCCTTCCCCGCTTTTGGGAATTGCGTCCTCGCAATTTTAAAATTGGGCTTGGAAACATCCAGGAAAGTCCCACATCGGAACAGGAGTCGGTAAAACAATCACTTTAAAATAAAGAAAGATAAGTACAAAGGTCACCCAAGTTAACCCATACTAGTATTCCATGTAGGAAAACATGGACATGGAGGAGAAAACATAGGGTCATGTTCTGATGGAGAGGGGTAGAAAACATGTTTAGGAGAAAGTTAACCACAAGAAAATCACAAACTTGTGATGCGTTAAACGATATTCAATTCCCCAGTAGGAAAAGTTAATAGAAAAAATTTATCTTTTAAGTTACTTTTTATTGAAGAATTTATTCATAAGGAAACATAATCACTTATCATGTTGACTTTCATCTTTTATTAGATTCCTTACAGAAACTCATATTTTCTCCAAAAGACGAGTATTTAGGAAGACTTTTTCACATTAAGAGTACTATATTCAACTTCTAGAGAATCACTTAATCCACAAAAGAGAACTATATACTTCCCATGTCTTTAGACTCTAACCAAAACCAAAACAAAAAAGTTTAGTACAAGATCAGATAATCATGAAAAGTATAATCTGTTATAAAAATAAAACCTATTCTTAATCTCTAAAATTTTTCCCAAAAAAACTCAAATATCAATGAAGACCATTCGATAAACAATTTGTCCATAAAATTCTTCAAAGTAATCCAATCTAAGATTGAAACCTAAATATTTGAAGGATTTAGCCACATAGACTTCCAAGTTAAATCGTAACATTTATCTCCAAACAACATCAGTTGCTCTTAAAGTCTCGTATTGAAAGGTAATTAACCTAATCACATATCCTTCATGATAGGTTAATATATTTTCAATAGATAACCCAAAATCAACTTAATATTAATTCATAAAATCATCTAACTAAAAAGAATCAGTCAAACTAACCAGGGACTTCACGTAGTCCAGTGGTAGGCGATAAATACCAATTGCGCTTTGGTTGTGGGTTCGATTCTCGTAGCTTTGTCCGACGTGACGGGTTGTCACACGGTTTGCGTGTTGTCCTTTTTAAAAAACTATATAATTCTCAAATTATTCCCCAAAAAGAGATAAAATCTTCAAAAATAACCATAACTTAATTTAACCCCAATTTTATCTCATGCCTTTCACTTCCATCATAACATATAGTAACCCATGATTACATCAAATGTAAGGATCATATAAACCCAAATGGTTCTTTATAACTATGTCCACAAAAGAACAGATAACTATTCCTTGAATAAAATTTTCATATATTAAACATCAGGGTTACACATACTATAAAAAGTATTCTAATGTAACCCCATAATCAAAAGAGACTTAATACTCTTATGAATTTCACCATAACTCTTGAAGCCCTTATATGTTGACTTCTTACTCATTCAACATTCTTCATGATCCATTAACCATTCCTTTCAAACTTATTCTGAAATAATTCTTTCCTACAAACAAAATCATGAATCATATCCTAAGATTCCAAAATAGGAAAACAAAAGTTATGAAATAATCCATACCTTTGTTTGGTCATTGTCAGTTTCTTCATCATTAATCAGAATGGCATTAGGTATTGGTAAACGAGTATTTGTACGATCTTGGTGATCCCATTCACGAAACTTCTTCATAGGACATGTGTTTTTATAATGACCATGCACACCACATTTAAAACATTCAATTGATCCCTCAGAACGAACTTCATTCCCTTTCCTTGAGTCAACTGGATGCTTCCTTTTTCCATGGCAGGTTCTTGCTTTATGACCTTCATTTCCACATCTATAGCATATTTCTGTCCCTTTGAAACATTTTCCTAGGTGTTTCTTTCCACATCTTTGACACATAGGGTTTTTAACACACTTACATTTATGATTGTTACCTGTAGTTCCGTAGGGATTTTTTTCGTATATATGATGCCTTAGAGAAATCATCAAGGTTTAAGTGGTCAATAATGAATCCGGATAGTTGGTTGAAGATAAACACAAAAGTTCTCATTGCAGCTCCAATACCATTCAGTTTCTCGCTAAAAAAACTGTCACAGTTTCCTTCACATCCACTATTACTTTGGTGCCTGCTAGATCCAGCCATTTACTAAAACCAAAAAGTTCAGTGTGAGTATATCAACAAAACCATCATGTACTAATGAGGAAGATAAACACTAACATATACTTACTCATTCACTTTATCTAAAACTAGGACTCTTTCTGAAATCCTAACCATTATGGTAATGTCACTTATGCTTAAAGAATACCCTAACCTCTAAAGTTATCTAAACCGACCTCTGATACCAACTATAAGGCCCCAGCCTTAAACCTTACATAATCTTGATTTTTTACAAGATTACACATTGAGGATCTTTTCAGGTTTAGAGTTTTAGAGAATTAGATCATAAAACTTGCATTACATTCCACATTTACACAAATTGGTTACATAAAATATAGTATTCATTTTTTCCATAAACTGAAATATATTTAAAAATAAAGCATGGATTATTTCTTGACACTTCCTTGACACTATCATCATATCAAGTACCTTTCCCTTGACCTATGAAAAACATTTCAAAAAAAACTTGGGATGAGCATAAAAAGCTCAGTAAGGGTTATAAAAATATGGAAAGGAAACATGAGTTCATATATACATAAGAATGAAATCATACATTACCCAAAAAACATAGGCACTTTAACATACCTCATAAAATCATGAATAAATCATAGAAATCATAATACATAAAAGGTAACTTGAGGCAATCATAACATTATTATGTTGGGAGTAACACTCTTGGTTACGTTTGGAATACCCACCACAGTATATTCCCTAAATCCCTTCGGAGAAACCTTAATGTTTCACTCCTTCACGTTACCCAATGCATTAGAGAGCTATATCGGGCTCACCCACCCTTAGTTTATCACATAACCACCCCTGTTCATAACAATTCCCAAGAACCATAACATAATCTTATCACATAAAACATGCATAAAGGAATCATAACATTTCCACCTTTCAATAACAAGATATCAATACCAAAAATTGATATAAAAACATTATGAAAACCATTTTCAATACCAAAATAAAAGAAAAGTAAGAAATTCTATTAATTTTTCTTTTGAAAAGTGGGTATATCTTGTAGAGGAAGCCAAAATTCAAATAATGGTCACAGCGGCAGAGAAGTCGTTGTCGCCGCATACATATGACAAAAACATTCCCTTTTGTCATTTAGTAAACACTTCCTATAAAAAATATTCCTTTTGAATAAACATAAAATTCAAAGGGGTTTATACACCGTATAAAAGAAAGTTGTGTATAAAAAAAATATGCCTCAATGAAAGGAGATTGAGACGAAGTCCCATACAAAGATGATATCCTTGGATTAAGGATAAATCAGTTACATAATTATGTGTGACAAATGAATACACAAAATATAAGTGGGTATTAAGTGTATAATAATCAGAGGACATTCACACGTAATCATAGAACGACATATTCAGGGTGTACAAGTTTATCCCAAAGAATAAAAATTGGGTTAAGAAGTTCCCTTGTAAAAATTCGACAGCCTAACTGCATCACTTCAAAATTTAGAAAAAGAGTTGATGAGAGATAAAAAAGGGTATCTCATCACATGGTCATAAAATTTACATCAATAAGGATATATAAGAACATATCCCAATATAATATTATGTGAATTAAAAGACATAACAAAATAAGTCTTTTAAAAAGTGGAGGGTGAAAGGTTCCCTTACCGACTTCGGTAACTTTCGAAACATACACCCTGTGAAAGAAGGACAATAAAAAATTGATGTAAATACTCATAAATGAAAGTATATTACACAATGGGTAAAATAATGGGCAGTACATACATCACTCAAAGGAAATTGTGGCAAATGTAGTATAAATCTCAAGGGAAAAAAGTGAGATGAAAAATCCCTTACGAAAACTCGGCAGCCTAACGGTGCCACATAAAACTTCCAAAATGTATTGATTAGTGAAAATAGGGTCCCTCATAATATGAACATAAAAATTATAGTAGGAGTAATATAAAATAACATCCCAATCATAAGAAAGATGAGCTTAAAAAGAATGGCATAAAAGAGTGTACTTAAAAAGAAAGAGAGAGGTTGGATCCCTTACCTCGGGTCTGACTTCACTCGATCCTTCTTTAATCTCCTGAATAATAGACTTGAGTTAATTTCTAATTCCTTAAGAACCTTTTTTAAGTTCATTATTCTTTTTATATCAATTATTACCATGTAATGTACACTATGTTATTATTTATGTTAATAACGGTCATTTTAATGATCATTAGTACTTGAGTCAAAAAGAAACTCTTTATAATTACAAGTTGTTCATGTGGTAAAATATCCATTATATCAAGAATTTTATTCATTATTTAGATATCATATATATCATATATATCCAGTATATTCATGCATTTATAATATTACATAACATTTAGAGTTAATAAATGAAATGCACCGTTCATGGAGACGGTAAGCCGTACGTACGCATAAACACTACTTCCATTTCTATTTCATATTTAATGGAATTAAAACATAATGATACATAATAGTATTTTAATTCCAGTATGGTATCATATATAACATCATTAAATATATCCTTTATATGTACCACATATGGTATTAACGAATCAAATCACTTTGAGGGGGCGGTAGTCCGCACATCCTAAAATGAAGATATCGTGTATACCCATAATGGCAGCCATAAAGGTATGCCATAAATGAAAAATACATAAGATTAAAGAAAAAATAAACATATTATATATCATATATAAATGTAGTGACATCATATTGGCCACCATGAAAGGTGTTAAAAGAATATTGAACAATCATCGTTTCGTGATGCAGAAAATCGCCAACCATAGAAACAGTATGTTCTTTAACCATTTGACGAAGGTGTGTGTAAGTGTAGCTCGATTCCTTCTTATACCAACATCCTAGTATATTGAATATACTTGAGTTGTTACAAAAGAAATGAATAAAAATCGTTTAGGGGGTTGGAGAAGCGAAATAAAACTAAAGGACTCAAGTGAAGACATTACCTTAAAACTAGGTATCTCCCTTTGGTTTGAGCTCAATGGCTTCCTTGGGAAGACTTATGACCAAATTGACGCTTCTAAGAGTTATAGAGGAATGTGGAGAGGCAAAATGGTCAGGTATTGGCCGAGACAACGGCTTTGGATGTGAGGGTAAGGAGGTAGAGGTGGGGGCCTTTTATAAGAGGAGGGGAGGGGCACTCTTGGAATGTAAGGAAATGTTACTTTATTTTAGAATGATTTTCAGATTTTAATGGTATCACATTGATGTTGTTCGCGGATAAGGTGATAAGGGTTCTAAATACACTAATCCAATAGGTTTTGGACATGTTTAGGACTTATATTTTACATTATCTTTCCATTTTATTTAAATCGTTAAATAATGGGTCATCGCTACGTCATCATGATGTCATAAATAATCTAATTTATTTAATGTATAAAAATTATAAAAAAAATACTATGATGTATGAAATACTTTTATCTTTCTAATGAATATTTATAGTCAAAAATATTACTTGTATAACCCCATGAAAACATTGTTTTAGTATAACATCTCATGTTTGTGTCATTTTTACTTTAACATTAAATAAAAAGTTATTTATGTCATTTCTCAACCAAAGTGGCTCCATGGGGTCCCCAAGTTGACCCATGGGTTTTCTTGGTCGGCCATGAAACATCCATTTATGGTAGTACATGTTTCAAGCTCATCTCATATTATTAAAACATTATTTTTACCTTAAACTACACTAATTACCTCTAATCGGGATTAAAAACTTAATAAGTTATTATTCTCCAAAAAAATTATTTTAATCCCATTCAACAACATTTTACTTCTTAATGTCAACCATGTATGTCGGATTTTTTAAATTAAAAACACAAAGGTGGAAAATTTTCATTTCAACGGAAAATCAGTTTTTATAAGTACCACTTAGTGGTTTCACTATTCATCAAAAATTGAAGTTTTTCAGAAAATTACCAACAAATCACCCTAAGCTATATTTGATATTCCAAATTCAAAAATTATGTCTATTTTACAAAATTAAAAACATATAAGTTTCATTTATTTATTTAATAATTAATTCCCGCTGTCAAAACAAATAGCGTGTTTTTATGAAACAAAATGTCTCAAAAGATTGACACTAGTTTAAGTCCGATTTCAATGTGAAATTAATTCCAATGACCACTATTGGATTTAATGGTAAAAATATTTTCTTATTTCACTTTAAAACCAATTAAAAAGATAATATAATCATATAAATAAATTAGATTAAAAAGTGGTTTTGAATTAAAATACAACATTTTTCACTATTCATTAAAAAATGAACTTTATCGGAAAAATACCAAAAATTTACACAAAGTAAATTTTGCTGTCCCGATTATAAAGAAGAATTTAATTTTTCAAATATAACACATAAAATTTTCAAAAAGTGAATTTAAAATATGTTCTCCATCAAAATGCGGTTAATCAACCCTTTAAAGAATATTAGAATGTTTACACTTAAAATTGGATTCATTCGCATGTTTAATCCTATAACATTTATTGTAAAAAGTAAAAATATTTGGCAAACATATATAATCATTTTTTAGTTAGTTTTATTCATTCCCACCATCACATCAGCTAGGCATTAACTACCATTTAAAATAATATAATTTTATTATTAGAGTGCAACGTAAGATTCCCAAGACTCTCGTTGTTGCGTGTTGGTTACGCCATCGAGCATAGCGTCCCATTAAAAGTAATATTAATATTTTTTTCAAAAATATTGATAAATGTTAAAATGTCATATTCTTTATTTACCTGGGGTGTTACACTAAATATCATCGAGTACTCTTAAATTTTTATACTTAATAGCATTTAACCTAATCACATATTCTCCATTATAGGTTAATCATTCCCATAAATAACCCAAATAACCATATGTATACAATAAAAACACATATTCTTCAAAAATAAAATTCATCCATTACTCATCAAATGAAATACCATAGTATTCAATTTTCCTCAGGCATATAGTGTTCCAAAAAGTGTGAATGTCTTCCTAAATAACATTTATCACTTAATCTCCATTTCAATTTCCTATAATTAGGATATCTAATTGATAAAAAATGTTGCAAAATTCAACTTATTATTAATCCATAAAGTTATTTAACTAAAACGAATAAGTCATTTTCACTAGGGACATCACTTAGGTTAGTGTTATGTGATAACTCCCAATCACACTTTCCTTGGGGGTTCAATTCTCGTAACTTTTCCAAATGTGACATGTTATTGCAAGACCTATGTGTATTACTTTCTCAAACAAATATTTTATTTTATAAATTTGAAAAAAATGAGATAAAATACTAAAAAATAAATGTAACATATTTAAAACACAACTTTTATCTCATACCCCACATTTTTCATCCCATAAACTATTAACCCATGATTTCATCAAATGAGAATGTCTCAAAAAATAACATTAGTCACCTTAATATTTTAGATCATAAAGGATATAAAGGGGTTTTTAAGACATTGAACCTATGATCTAACTTAAAATTATAAACTATTAAGGATATCCCTAACCCTTAATAAAACATCCTAACCTCCAATGTTGTATAAACCATCATTTGATACGAACTATAATTCCCCAGTCTTAACATTACTTAATCTTTAGTAATGTCAATAATTTACTGTGAGGATCATTTCAAGATTAATGTTTTAGATGATTAGGCCATAAATCATACATAAAAACATAAATATTATATGTAGAAACATCATCTCACTATCCATATTTTTTATAAAACACAAAGTCTGTAAAAATAAACATGGTTTAATTTCATGTTTTAACAACATAACATTTCATTGATCCCATCCTGGACTCTATTATTCTTTATGTGTTGTGAAAAAAGTTTCAAAAAATTGGATGATCATAAAAATCTTAGTAAGGGACTCAAAAATAATGAAAACTATTAGACTTGTAGAAACATGAAAACCATTAATACTTTATCATAAAGTAATACCTTTCATCTTTAAGAAGTAGTAAATATAATTCACTGAATATAAGCTCCTTGCTTACCCTTTGTGTAACAAAAAGATTACCATAAAACCATAAAATAAACATATAACATAAAAAGGAAACATGGGACATAAAAATAAATAATAGAAATAAACATACAGTCAACTTCCACATATATTACTAAATAAAATATCCATATGGCCAACTTCCATACCCAATGCATTGAGGTTATACCGTAACCCCCCATCCTTCATTTATCATATAACCACCCGTATTTGGTTTGTCACATAACCACTAATATTTGGTTTATCACATAAGCACCCATCAATTTTACATGTAACATTATATAATAATAACACTTAAAATATTTCAATTATCAACATTCCGCACATAAAAATTCATTTTAAATCACAAGAAATCAATTCATTTCAAAAAGTATTTAAACATTTAATGAAGTGACATTTGAATAAAAGTGACCCATACCACATAAAAACATTTGAATGAAATTAAATTTTGAAAAAATTCATGTATATATATATAAATTCATAAAACCCATTATGAAAACATTGGAACGAAATTGACTATTTTTTAAGAATAAATATTTAGAATATTTAAAACGAAGTTTTAGTTAAAGAGTACCTTACCACTAGAGAAACACATGAATATAAATAGTTAATAAATAATAATAATAAAGGAAAACATTATCATGATAATATAGTAATTAATGATATAACATGTAAAAATGTGACGTATATTCACCTTTAAGGATAATAAAGGTGCACAATATCTTTATATACCTTAAGGAGAATAGATTAAGACGAAGTCCGTTAAAAATATCTTATCATTAGATTAAGGATAAATAACTAATAAAAATATGTGTGGAAAATATAAATACATCAAGTATAATTTTTTATTAAGTGTGAAACAATCAGTGGTCATTCACACTTATTCTTGGAAAACAAATCCAATGACATGGACATTTAACTCGATGAAATGAGATTGATTTCCCTTATAAAATTTGTATCAATAATGTATGAATTTATAAATGGGGTGATTATTTTTATCAATATTATAGACACATAAAGGGAAGCTGAAATTAAAACATAAATAAGAAAATAAATATTCCACATGTAATCTTAGCATAATATAATCAATGAAGTGTGCATAAAACCCAATAAGTGAAAATTGAGTTTAAAAATTCCCTTACAAAGATATCTTTGTTAGTAAAAGAGATAAATTTTTTGTGATAACTATAAAAACCCATAAATAAATTATAAATACATGGTAATATATCAAAAATAATTTCTCACATAATCATATCATGACATAGTCAAGAAGTTGAAGTTATACCCAATGAATAGAATTTAGGTTAAGAAGTTCCCTTTCCTTGAGTTCGACTGATCATGTACAATCGGTATAATCCAGAATAATAAAAATTAGTTAATTTATAATTTATTTAGATCCTTATTAAAGATTTTTATTATTTTTATATCACTTATTTCCATGTAATAAAAATTAAAAAAATATTTAAGTTAATATCGGTCGTTTTGTTGACCTTCAGTACTTGAGTCTAAAATGAACTACTTTTGATATGAATTGTGCATCTAATAAAATGTCCATATTATCCAAAATATAATTATTAAATATTTAAATATCATATATATCCAATATATATGTATTTATAATATGAATAATATTTGGAGATATAAAATGAAATGCACCGTTCATTGAGACGGTAGGTCGTACGTATGCTGCAAATCACTTTTTTTGGATTTTTAAAAAGCCGGTCGTACGTATGCATGTACACTACTTTTATTCAATTTCAATATTAGGAGAATGAAAAATAAATTATAAATAGGTATATTATAATTCCTGTATAATATATATTATATATATGTTACATAATTTCATTAAATATAACTTTTATACATTCCATGTATGGAATGAATAAGTCATATCACTTTGAGGGGAAGGTTGTCCGCACATTCTTAAATTAAATTATCATATTGACTGATTATGGAAAGAATAAAGGTATGTATTAAAAAAAAATGTCATATGATTGTAGAAAATATAAATATATTATATTTCATATATAAATACATTTCCAATATAATTTACACCATGAGAGGTGTATAATAAATTGAACTATCATGATTTTGTGATGCAGTAGTTCTCCATACACAGAAATAGTATGTCTGTATGAATTAGATAGAGGTGATTATTAGAGTAATTTTAATACTTCTAGTAAACAAAACCTATTATATTTAGGATACTAATATTTATGTAATCATAGAATAATAAGTGTATAGGTACTGGATATTGAATATAAAGGAATGTAACTTGACAGAAGATGATACCTCTAAAAATAGTAACTTCTTTTGATTTGTGCCAAAAGGCTTACATGAATTGACTTATGCTCTAGGTAAGGGTTATTTGAGGAAAGGAGGGATGTTGGGAGATTATTTTATAATAATTTGGTTGAGAAAAGGGAATCTAGAGGTGTTATTTAGTGGGTAGAGGTGAAGCCCTTTTGTAAGAGCAGGAGATGCACATTAGGAAAGTCTTCAAAATAATATTTTATTATAAGTTTATATTATAATTATAATAGTTACGAAGTGATATATTTTGAATATATTATTAGGATGGGTCTATATCATCAAAAAAAATTTGATTTTTTGAATATTATGTCATAAAAGTAAACTTTTCTTTCAATATTAACAATTAGTTAAAAACATTAACTTATATCATGTCTTCTTTTATTTTCATAATATTTGGTTACTATAGTTACTATAAAATTCCAAAAAAAGCCAAAGATGATCAATAATAACATTCATAACATTATATAAGTAATTAGGCTGATTTTGATATGTTTAGGACTATTATATCATTAAATAAAATAGTATTTGTTCGAAAAACACATTTATGTTAACGTCATCACTATTTAATAATTTATTTTTGTTAATGTAATAACAAGTTCATTTATTTTTAAAAAAATCATTAAATAAAATATTATATGTAATAATAATCCATAAACATTGTGTATTGCATCCAAATAGTGAAATTACATATATTTTAATATTTATAATATCATTTATTTGAATCATTCATTAATTATGTAATCCCTACGTCCTTGTTGTGTAAAGAATAATTTTATTTATCTAAAGTATAAAAATTATAATTAAAATATGATAATATATGAAGTATATTTATATATTTAATTAATATTTATTGTAATAGATATCAGTTATATAACCCAATATTAAAATTGTTTTAGTAAAAGATATATGTCTATGTTATATTTCCCTTTTCATTAAATTAAATATTATTAAATGTCTTTTTAAAACCAAAGTGGATCCCAAATGCCAAAAGTTCATCCTAAAGAGGATAATGGACGAAAATATCTCATAAAATAGTATTTGGACACCTTTTTCAGTAGTTTTATATTATTAAAATATTATTTGTGACCCTCATTTACCTGATTTTCTTTTTTACCACGGTAAATAAAAATAATTATTAAAGTTACTATTAATAAATTTCAAAAATAAAAGAGACCTATTTCAAAATTAAGAGCATATAATTCCAAATATGTAAAAAAATCTAATTTCAAAACACATAAATTTTAGTAATTAATTTAAAATTAATTATCATTATCAAAACGAGAAAGAAGGGTTTTTTAAAAAGTCCAAAAACTTCAAAATGTTGAAACGTTTTTACATATGAATATAATATATAATTAATACCATGAACCTAAATAATGATAAATGGTAATATTATATACAATTTATACTATAAAACCATTATATAATATGATTTATCCATTTAATTTATATCCATGGAATGTTTTTTTTCAATTAAAATTTAACGTATTCTTACTAATCATCAAAACATGATAATTATCAAAAAAATATCAAAAATTAATGTAAAATAAATTTTTATATCCCAATTCTAAATTGTAAGTTTATTTTGTAAAATATAACATATAAAGTTGTAAAAAAATAAATTTAAAAATGGTATTCAATCAAAAGGCTTTAAAACTGCATTTTTAGAAAAATACTTCTTTTATCCTGAAAAATGATTTTGTTAATATATTATATCTAGAAAACATATAAGATGAATTTAAAACAATAAATTAAATATATATAATATATTTTTCATTAATGAAAAATCCATTAAATGTGGAATGATTTATCTACATAATTATTCTCTTTTTAAAATAGGTTTTTATATAAACACATCCTTTATATTAATTTGGTTTTTTTTTACATTTCAAATAATTTTGGTAACAAATGCATCATTTTTAAAAAAATGTGAAACAATATTTTAATAATTGAGTTTATATCAATCATTTATTCCATTGTAATGACTATGTTATAATGGTAACATTAAAATAATTATAGTTAGTTGTTTGTTTCTGCTCGATGAAGCATATGATGTATTCTATTGAGCACAATGCTTCTTTCTTAAATCTCGGGATGTTACAAACACAGATCAATGAAGCATAGTTATTTCAAAAAAACATAATATTGGATTATAAAGAAGAAAATTATATGAAATTTATACATTTTAGGCTGTGTATATGTTTTATGTGAACTTTATCCCATTACAATGATATTATTCTAGTGAAACCAGTATCGTTGAGGCATAACAGTAATCGAATAAATGAGATGGAATGGGTGGATATATGGGTAATAAAATTTATTAAATTTCTTTTTATAATATTTTTGAACTTAAAAAAATTAACATGTTCGTTGCTGTATTGGTTTGACTATTCTGATAGAGAAGATGCTAAGGTCACATAGATGATTGATCTTGGGGAGTTATGGTGATCACATAATCACAATTAATATGTTGGTTAGAAAAATAGATATGATTATTATTTAAAGTGTGTACCAATATTATCTTACTATCTTGTAAAAAATCAAGAAATGATCACATATTCTAAGAGTAATAATATTTAGGTATTCACAATCTTTAATTATTTTCATTTAAAATTGAATTTTTATTAACTGAATGGAGTTTTCGTTTTTAGAATGAGTTGGGAAAAAATAATAATGTTGCAATGATGTATTTTCACACATTGGTACCACTAAAATTCTAAATCATGATAGGAACAAGTTACATTATTTTGAATATATATAATATACATCAATGTAAATAAATGAAGGAAATTTTTGATTAATTTAAATTTAGGGGGTATCTCTCTTTTAGACAGGATTCATTATTTTTCATGATGGGAGTGAACTGAAATATAATATTATATAAGGATGAGAATTCATTATTTAGTTATCTTTTCATGCTGAAATTTATTTTCTCTTCCCATGAATCCATTTTTATAAAAGTACCAAAATAACCTTTCAATCATATGATATATTTTTTGTGATTTTTTTTGAAATGGAAAAAATATATTGGCCTAGGATGGATTCCTCTACATATATAATTTTATGAACAAAAACTCTATTCTAAAAATAATCATTGAATGTGAATTTTTTTAAAATGTGTTGGAATTTTTAAATGATTAATTTCATAATGTAATTTGGGCTAGCATGTTGTTAAATTCTTCAGTACATTTAAATAGTAATGTTGTTCGGATGAATCTATTTTGATGAGTAAATGGTTTTGATAAACCAAATTAAACAAATGACTAATTGGAAAAATGATAAAATGACCGAATGAGAATTTGACCAAACGGAAAAATGGAAAAATTACCAAATTCCCAAATACCAAAGTAAAAAACTTGAAAATGACCAAATTACCAAATGAATAAATGGTGAAATACACAAATGGCCATATGGCCAAATTATCAAATATACAAATGTAAAAATTATGAAATGACTAAATGGTCAAATGACAAAATGTCAAAACGTAGAAATGTATTACTATTCCAATGCCCAAATAGAAAAATTGAAAAATGGAAATATAAAAAAACAACCAATTGAAGAGTTTCACAAATTCCAAAATTACCAAATGATCAACATCCAAATTTAACATTTTCCCAGTCACTCAATTTCGAAAATAGCCATTTGAACATTTGGACAATTAATGTCTCCCTGTAGAGAAGTGTCCAAGTGAGTAAATTGAAAAATGGAAGTAATAAATTACCAAATAAACAAATGATGAAATGAGTATATTTCCAAATCTCAAAATGAACGAATGCCCAAATGGGAAATCGACAAATGGCCAATTTGTAAATTTCATAATTTTCCCAATTCCCAATTTGAAAAATAAAAAATGACTATTTATTGTTAAATGTGGTGATGTGGAAATTTTCCAAATGACCAAATGACCAATTTCCAATCATAAAAAATTCTCAATTTCAAAAATTCACAAATTTGCAAATTACATAATGAAAATATGCTGGAAAGGAAAAAATTTTAAATTAAAAATTTAAAAATGGCCAAATGTGAAACTAGATTAATGGGAAATTTTCTAGTTGATAAAATGGTAATATGGATAAATATGAAAACTAACTAATGGAATTATTTTCAAATATCTAAATGGATAAATTTCCAAATGCACAAATGCCCAAATTCCAAAATTTTCATATTCCGAAATAGACATATATAAAAATGTCCAAAGGGAAAATTGATCAAATGCCCAATTTGATAAATAAACAATTTTCTAAATAAACACACAACCTAACCAAAAATAGATCCTTATATCTAATTTTAAAAATTACCAATTTATTAAAAATATAAATAATGTAACACAAATAAAATATTGAAGATGTACTAATGGCCACAAGGGAAAATAGAAAAAGGAAAAATTGACAAAAATTAAAAAATATTAAAATGGAAATAACAGGATGACCAAGTTCACAAATTTACAAATTTCCAAATGGTATAAGGGATAATTTGAAAAATAATAAAATGAAAAAATTACCCTACAACTTATAAGAAAAATAATACAAATTATAAAATGATCAAAATTACAAAGTGATCAAATAAAAAATAATGTAATAAAAATAGAATTGGGATGAAATGAACATACAATTAGAATTAAAATTATTCCCATATTTGGAATTAATATTATTATATATTCATTATTTGAGTCCACTGGTTTTATATTTCTAATTAAATATATATTTTCATGATTCGGCATTTTATAGATTTTTTCAATTTCAACAATTTTAATTCATTCCTAGTTTATCAATTGTATATTATTCAATGATGTACTATTACAGTAAACAATATAATTTTAATTAAGAGGGATCAGTTTTTGAAGGCCATGTGCCTCAAAAAAATATTTTTCTCAGGAAGGATGTCAAAATATGGAAATTTTATAAAGGTAGAAAAATAAATGATTTTTAGTATTATTAATCATATTTAAAAGTTGGCTACTAAATACAAAATTAATGGTCTTATTTAAATTTTTAATAGTGCTTCATTAAGCACCTAAATGGGAAAAAAGATGAAATAGTTGGGAAAAATGTTTATTTGACAGAGAAATAATTTGAGGATCTCCTGGGAAGAGCACATTGTTGACAATGTAAAAGATTCATCCCCACTAGGCATTAGCCCACTTCTGGAACCTCTGAATCCTCTAACACCACCATGTTGTGGATCACTCATGAAGATGAATAGAAGACAAAAAATAGATATAAAACGATATGATGGAGGTAGAAATATCACCAAACACATCTTAAAATCTATATCATCAATATGTATATCACCTCTATCATAGTCTTATTCTATTTTTAATTAATATATGGAATCAATGCGCTCTTCATATGATTCCCTAAGTAATTTCAATATTTTTCATACTAGGGTTTGAGATGATGGTATTATTGGTGGTGATGGTGTGGTTGTATGTAATGATGATGATGATTTTGATGATCTTGGCCCTCTAAGCACTGAAGATGATGATGATTATATTGGTACTGGTGGTAATGATAGAGATATTGAACCCCTATATTTTTGAGATCATGTAAATAAACATATGTAAAAAACTAAAATAAAATGATTTTATGGGTTTTATATACACTTTAGAATATTTTAAATAGAATTAAATCTACTTATATAATTATTTTTGAATGATAAATATATAATTGGTGTTTTGAACTGAATATTTTCCAATGTTTGAATTTATTTGTTTATTTATTGAGAGATGATGGATGGTGTTTCTGATGTCCAATGGGGGTAGATCTCTATACCAATGGTCTAAAAAATCATGGGCATACATGAATTATTTAATCCCATCAATACACACAGTTCTAAGAAGTGTGGGTATTGACATATACCCATGACATCATGTGACCTGTGGGAATTAATATATAATCAAAGTGTATTCCCATGGTTTTAATATTAACAATTGGTATTGACCGATATAAATATATTGAGAACCCAACGTTTCAATGAACCAATGGTATAATGTATTCTAATAGTATACTAGGCGTCACCCATAGTTCAGAACCATGGGTGTAGGTTAATATTTCTGTATTGTCTGTCCAGATTTCCTGTAAAATCTAAAAGAGCCATGTTTGGAAGGTAATATGAATATTCATTTTATTTTATTTTATAAAAAATTGAAAATTGGTAAAAATTATTTTATTAAAACATTTGGATAATTTAAAACTCATTTTTATAATATTTTCTAAAAGCATCTATTTGAAATTAAATTGATTTTCGACTAATGTGAGATATGAAGTCCAATTTAATTTAAATCATTTTATAAATAATTTTATGTACAATAAATTTATTAAATAGTAAAACTTATTGAAAACGTCATAAAAACTAACAGGATTGTAAAAAATTGGGATTTTTATCCAAGGATCTAATAATATAACTCAAATAAAATTCAGGCATATATAATCCTGATTTAAGATAGATTGTGAAATAAAACATTATAATGATCATAATGCGGGTGTGATAATTGATCAGAGAATAAAATATGTTTATCAAATTATATTACAGATAAATAAATTGGAAATAAAACATAATAAATAGAAAATTAGATTCCCACAAAATCATCTAATGTTAAACACAATGCTAAATTTATATAACCAAGTAAAAATATATTTAGTTATACAATTCCGTACTACTTGGTAATTTTCATGTCAAACCCCCTTAGATGATATAATTATGATAAAAACTTAAAATACATTTAATGATGATGTTTTATTGTTAGTACATTTAATTTTTAATTATGTACATCATATAATTGAAATTAGGACCATAACATTAAAATATTCATCAATGAAGAGAAATTGAGATGAATCCCCTTTCCTCATGATTCTTTTTGGTAAAACATGATTTGACCCCTTTGATAACATTTTAATTAAATATATTAATTTATATCCGAACCATAATAATATTAAAATTATCAAATATTATCCTCATATAACACTTTATATCCCGATTTATAAACATATTTCATTATTTTCATTCTTTTGGGTGTAATTAAGTTGTTTTATCATTATTGTTTGGTCACGAATGCTCATATTATTTGGAATATTAAATTTTTTTACTTCATATAAAGATTTATAATAATATTAAAGTATCAATTATTCCATTAGATTAATATTTATAATCATTATTGAAATTCAACATTAGGTATATATCACATTGCTTCATGGAGATGGTATTCCATATGTATGCTTGAGTGGCATTATCATTTCCATAATGAGTGAAATGATAATAAATTAGGTGATATATTATTTTCTTAATAATTATTTTATCTTAGATTATATCAAATATATTAATTAAATTTTACTATATTACATCATGTGTAAGGAAAAATTGAAAAAATTAATCACATTTCTATATGATGCGGTTGTCCACTATACACACGAGCAATGTTATCATAATTTAAATGGAATGGAAATTAAGAATTAATATTTGATATTAAAATTAAATATTTATAATAATATCATAAATATAATAAAATGGATTTAAATATATTATTATATCCATCTTGGAACAGTAGAGAATGAAAAAAAATTACCTGAGTTCATGAAGTGAAAGTCCACCGTTCAAATGATCAAAAGAATAATTTCCCATTTAATAGAAGAATAAATAAGTATAGGTAATGAATATAATAGATTAAAAAATATGTATATTAATTATAAATAGGTTACTATATAATCATATTTTAATTACACTATGACGTTGAAAAATAAAGAAAATAAAAAATCTCCTTTAATAATGTTACCATTTTTTTGAAAACTTCATTAGGATTGAAGGAAAAGACAACCTAAGATATTTTTATGTTAAAAAAAGGATATATTATTTTTTATGGTATATTTGGAAGTAATTTATTATAATATTTTCTAAACGAATTATTTTTTATGTTTGAAAAAGAGAGGATAAGGGTGGCCTTTTATAATTGAGTTGAGTGCCAAACTTGTAATTTTTGAAAATAAAATTGTGTTCCAACATTTCTCCAAGTAAAAATAATCTGAAAATTAATATTATATAGTATAGATGATTTATGGTATAAATATGGAAAAAAGTGTAGGGTTTATATGTTCTAGGATATTTTAAACCATTATCTATTTAGTTCAACACATAGTAAAACCATTTTTAGCTAAACAATGGTAAATAATTTGATCGGTTTTTTATATAAATTATAGTATAGAATTAATTTAATATTATTAAATAATATAAATTTTTATTTTTAGAATTATGGAATCAATTTTCTAAAATTTATCTCAATGATGTTGGATAATTTAATTTAAAATTAAACCCATATATGTGATGTGATAAGGGGTTTGAAAGTGAATATTATTGAAAGATTAAAATGATTTTAAATAAAAATTCCCAAAGACATTAATTCAAATGAAAAAAATTGGATTAAAATATATAAAATTCAACCAATTATAATGTTCAATAACTCTTATAAAAAATTAACTTCCTAAATGCTTTACATGAAATTATAATTCTTAATAAAAACTAATATTTTTCACTATTATTGATAGAAATTATATTTTAATAAACATCTAAAAACATTTAATAAAATATAATTTTACAAATATGATTCAAAAAAACTAATATTATTCCTTAAAAAATTTCGAAATTTTCAAAAATAAATTAATTATATGTGTAAAAAATGTAAAATAATTGTTTTATTTAAAAAATATTATTTTTCCTAAAAAACATTTCCTTTTTCTTAAAAATGATTATTATTTATTTATAATATATATTACAACTAAATTTATTTTACAGTTTCTTAATCCGTATAAAGTTTTTAATTTATTTATTAATATTCATTCCCACTTATTTAAAAACATGGATATGATGTCATTCTATATTACGCTTCATTTAGACATGGGGTAGCGTGTTCCATAAAATATCAAATAGATTAAATGTAATGAAATATATTTCATGGTTTGTTTATGATTGGTGATTCATATTATATAAATGATCAAATATAATGTTATTTTGTTAGAATTATCCAGTCATACATTACCAATATCATAAATATATTTCAACAAATCAATTTGATATTGCACATAAAAACAATTTGTTTGAAATATAAAAATTCAATTGTTGAAAACCCACATCTTAAAAAGGATAGAAATAGATCATATTAATAATAAATAATGGAAAGTAAAAAAGGTAATATCAAATAACACAAAACTATTTTTTTAACTAGTATAACATTGGTGGAAATTAATGATATGGACATAAAGAAAAACTTAAATAATTATGTGGAGTGATAGAGGCAATTGATCATAAGATATTGAATTTCCAATAAAATGATTCATGCCTAAAAATCATAAATATTAGAGGAATTATAAGACAATTATTTTCATTGGATATTAATATAATATGATCTATTTTTTCATGATCCATTTACTAATGTTGATTAATTCTTTTACTGTATAACTACATAATGAAATATAATCACTTCATATATTTATATCTTATAATAATGATTTCATCCATTGGTTATGATTTGATCTATATCCACTAAATATTTTTCACTAAGAAATAAATATCAAAAATGAGTTATTTAATCCCGTAAAACAAGAATTAAAATTAAATGAATCAATATATCTATAAAAGATTGAAATTTTTTATATATGTCACAATTTTTTTTGAAAAATTGGTATACTTAACTAAAGTTATCTAATATAATAAATTAGTCTCTAATACTCAATAGTATCACCCTTATTTTATCATTAATATTTACCCTCCAAGTAGATTAACTAAAAAGGAATTATTAAGAGGGACATCACATAAGATTGAAAAAAAAAATTAAACCTTTATAATGCTCTAATTGTTGGATCATGCCCCATTTCCTTCGCTATATGAAACATATTTATCTTTTTTCAAAACAATATTAATATAAATACTATAAAATTTCAAAATTTTGATGATTCATAATTACTTAAAAATAAACTATAAGATAGACCATAACGGTAAAAAATAGCTTTAATCATATTTCAAAAATAATTTTATGTTATTATTCATCCAATTTCCTTTCATATAATAATCTGACAATAAGTGTTCACTAAAATTTTCTCAAAAAATATACATAATCATGTTAAATCAATAAAAAACATGTTTTCAAAATAAGATTTTATGAAAATGAAATTATGATCAACCGTAAACACTTTAACCCTTGATGGTATCCATAGTTATAATTTTAGTGAATACATATATGTTTATTTATTTTTATAAAATCCTTGGATAGTTAAAAATTCATATAACCAAAATAAAATTTTGATAAAAAAATTATTAAATTTAATTATTAAATCCAAAAAAATAATTTATTAAACCATTTTATTTTAACATTGGTGAATTAATTATTTAGGTATTATCATTTAGAATATGTAGTAGACACATATAATTTCTAGTTTCCCTAGATTTAATACGCTGATAAATTAATGGATCTTTGTGATAAGGTATATTTCCATTCATCCAACTATTCATTTTCCCATAGAAATTCATTTCTTTATTCCATTCCTTTCCACAATTAACGAATTTCCCATCCACATGATTAACATTCCTAGTAATCACTTTCTACATTTCAAAAAATAATGAAATTGATCCATATATCTCCTATATCTTCATCCACTCATGTTCTTTGAATAATCCATCATTATCTTCTTGTGTGAGTTAGGTTGTTGGTTATTTTTTAGTTTGTTAATTGTTTTTCTCATAATAGAAGAATATGAATAATATTGATATCTTGAACTCAAGTATTCGTACTATATTTTCTAATAGTAACCACATTTTAATTCATATTAATATTTATCATTATTCTTTCATGTTGCATCCATTGGATAAAAACATAGTATGAGAAATAGTTAGCATAATGGGAAAACTGTAGAATCATTTATCAGATGTATGAATCATGAAACCTTATTTTCAATCTAAGAAACATTAGGTTTAATCTAGGTCATTAATTATCATCATAAATTCTAGTCCTTCATATTTTTTGTAAATAAAATGTGAATTATTCCATGAAACATTATCGAGATTTTCAAACAATGTTCCAAATAAGGTCCGTTATCGAGTAACAGGTTATGCATGAGTCAATACCAAGATTAATTTTTCTATTTATTTATCAGAACATCATCTTTCCTCTAACCAAATCTACTTGTTTTTTTTCCAACAGATATATATTTCTAAAAATAACAAAAAATATCTACCTTAATAAAAAAAATATGTACTTTAAATCATATCCCCATACTCAATAATAGAGTTATTTTATATAATATATATATTAAAAAATCTAGATCCTTTTAATTGTACTAATAATCCTCTAATACCAATTGTAATAACCCATACCATACTAACCTGGAGCAAGTGGCATACTTTATTCTAACAGAAAAAGATACATGAAATCACATCATGAATGATTGAAGTATATAATAGTTATAAGGCCCCAGCCTTAAACCTTAATTAATCTTGAGTTATAACAATATTACACATTGAGGATCTTTTCAGGTTTAGAGTTTTAGAAAATTAGATCATAAAAACATGCATTACATTCCACATTTAAACAAAGTGGTTACATAAAGATAGTATTCATTTATCCCATCAACGGAAACATATTTAAAATAAAACATGGATTCTTTCTTGACACTTCTTGACACTATCATCATATCGTGTACCATTCCCTTGACCTGTGAAAACATTTCAAAAAAACGTGGGATGAGCATAAAAAGCTCAGTATGGTATATAAAAATATGGAAAGGAAACATGAGTTCATATATACAAAAGATTGAAATCATACTTTACCCATAAAACATAATAAAATTAACATACCTCATCAAATCATGAATAAATCATAGAAATCATAAGACATAAAGGTAACCTGAGGCATTCATAACATTCTTACGTAGGGAGTAACCCTCTTGGTTACGTTTGTAATACCCACCATAGTATATTCCCTAAATCTCTTCAAGGAAACCTTAACGTTTCACTCCATCGTGTTACCCAATGCATTGGAGAGCTATATCGGGCTCACCCGCCCTTTGTTTATCACAGAACCACCCGTCTACATAATAATGCCCAAGAACCATAACATAATTGTATCACATAAAACATGCATAAAGGAAATATAACATTTCCAACTTTCAATCACAAGATAACAATACAACACATTGATATAATAACATTATGAAAACCATTTTCAATACCAAAATAAAAGAAAAGTAAAACAAGGTATTTATTATTCTTTTAAAAAAAGGTATGGCTAGTGGAGGAAGCCGAAACTCAAATAATGGCCATGGCGGCGGATAAGTCATTGTCGCCACATACGTATGACAAAAAAATATTCCTTTTGTCCTTTAGCAAACGCTTCATATAAAAAAATATTCCTTTTGAATAAGAATAAATGTCAGAGGGGTTTATACACTGTATAAAAGAAGGTTGTGTATAAAATAAAATATGCCTCAATGAAAGGAGATTGAGACGAAGTCCCATACCTCGGGTCCGACTTGACTCGATCATTCTTTAATCTCATGAATAATAATCTTGAGTTAATTTCTAATTGCTTAAGAACCTTTTTCAAGTTCATTATTCCTTTTATATCACTTATCACCATGTCATGAACACTATGTAATTATATAAGTTAATAATGGTCGTTTTAATGATCATTAGTACTTGAGTCAAAAACAAGCTCTTTATAATTACAAGTTTTTCATGTATCCATTATATCCAGAGTTATACTCATGATGTATATATCATATATATCATATATATCCAGTATATACATGCATTTACAATATTACATAAGGTTTAGAGGTAAGAAATGAAATGCACCGTTCATGGAGACGGTAAGCCGTACTTACGCATGAACGCTACGTTCATTTCTATTTTGTATTTTTTATGGAGTGGAATTATAATAATATAAAGGTATATTATAATTCCAGCATAATATCATATATAATACCATTAATTAAATCCTTTATTCATCCCACATATGGCATTAACGAAATCAAATCACTTTGAGGGGGTGGTAGTCTGCACTTCCTTAAATAAAGATATCGCGTTTACCCATAATGGAAACAGTAAAGGTATTCCCAAAATGAAAAATAAAGAATTTTAAGGAAAACATAAACATATTATATATCATATATAAATATAGTGTCATCTTAATGGCCAACATTGAAAGTGTTATATGAATGTTGACAAATCATCATTTCGGGAGGCAGAAATTCTCCATCCATGAAAACAGTATGTTCCTTAACCATTAGATGTATGTGTGTGTAAGTGTAGCTTGAATCCTTCTTATAACAACATCCTAGTATATGGAAGATACTGGTGTTGTTACAAAATAAATGAATAAAAAGAGTTTATGGGGTTGGAGAAGCAAAATAAAACAAGAGGACTCAAGTGAAGACATTACCTTAAAATCGGGTAACTCTCTTTGGTTTGAGCTCAAAGGCTTCCTTGGGAAGACTTCTGCCCAAAGTGAGGCTTCTAGGAGTAAGAAAGGGTTTTGGAGAGACAAAATGTGCATGGGTTGGCCGAGCCAAAGTCTTTAAATGTGTGGGTATGGTGGTATAGGTGGGGGCCTTTTATAAGAGGAGAGGAGGGGCACTCTTGGAATGGTATAAAAGGTTACTTTATTTTAAAATGAGTTTCGGATTTAAAAGGACCCTCATTGATATAATTTAAGGATAATGTGATAAGGGTTTGAAATATACCCATCCAATAGGATTTTGACATGTGTAGTGCTTATATTTTACATTATATTTTCATTTTATTTAAATCATTAAATAATGAGGTCATCGCTACATCATAATGATGTTATAAATAATTTAATTTATTTAATGTCTAAAAATTATGAAAAAAATACTATGATGTAGGAAATCATGTTATCTTTCTAATGAATCTTTATAGTCAAAAAACTAACTTGTATAACCCCATGTAGAAATTGTTTTAGTAAAACATATCATGTTTGTTTCATTTTTATTTTAACTTTAAATAAAAGGCATAAATGTCATTATCATACCCAAGTGGCTCCATGGGGTACCAAAAATCGACCCATGGGTTGTTTTCAGAAAAATACCAAAACTTCACCCTAAGCTATATTTGATATTATGAATTAAAAAATCATTTCTATTTTACAAAATTCAAAAAATATTAGTTACATTAATTAATTTAATAATTAATTCCTGCTGCCATGACAAATAGCGTGTTTTTATGAAACAATAAGTATCAAAAGATTGACACCAGTTTAAGTCCAATTTTAAAGTGAAATTAATTCTAATGACCACTATTGGATTAAATGGTAAAAATATATTCTAATTCCACTTTAAAACAACTTCAAAAGAGTATCTAATCATCTTAGTAAATTAGATTAAATAGAGGTTTTGAATTAAAATACAACATTTTTCACTATTCATTAAAAAATGAACATTATCAGAAAAATACCAGAAATTTATCCAAAGTAAATTTCAATGTCCCAATCCAAAAAAATAAGTTTATTTTGGCAAATATAGCTTATAAAATTGTCAAAAGATAGATTTAAAAATGGTTCACCATCAAAAGGCAGTAAAACAATCTTTTAAAAATATTAGTGTATTTCATGCTTAAGATTGGATTTATTCTCATTTTAAGCCTCTAAAACACTATCTAATTCATAAATAGACATATATAAAAATATCTGTAATTCATTACTTACTTGGGATGTTACATCCTCCCCCCTTTAGAAAATTATGTCCCCGCAATTTATTTACTTATTGAATAAGTGGGGGTATCTATCCCTTATAGCATTTTCATATTCCCATGTTGCCTCTTCAATCATGTGGTTTTTCCACAAAACCTTTTCCGGATGAATCACCTTATTCAGTAACACTTTCTCCATGTGGTCAAGAATCTGGACTGGTAGTTCCTCATAAGATAGGTCCTTTTCCAACTGAACTACCTCTGGACTCAAAACATGAGATGGATCTGGCATATACTTTCTCAGCATCAAAAATGAAAAATGTTGTGTACCTGAGATAAGATTGGAGGTAAGTCCACTCAGTATGCAACTGATCCAACTCTCTCCAGAATTTCATATGGTCCAATGAACCATGGAAACAGCTTTCCTTTCTTACCAAATTGCATCACACTTTTCCACGGTAAAACATTGAGAAAAAACATGATCACCAACCTCAAAAGAGAGATCCTTCCTCCTACTGTCCGCATAACTCTTCTGCCTGTTCTGAGCAGTTCTCATGTGTTTCTGTATCAGCATAACTTTTTTGCCAACTCTACTACCAATTCTGGTCCCATCAACTTCCTTTCACCCACTTCATCCCAGAAAGCTGGAGTTCAACATCGCTTCCCATATAATGCATCAAATGGTGTCATCTGTATACTGGAATGAAAGCTGTTATTATACAGAAATTCTGCCAAAGAAAGATGTTGGTCCCAACTTCCCTGATAATCCATCGAACAAGCACGTAGCATATCTTCCAATGTCTGAATTTTTCATTCTGATTGCCCATCTGATTGAGGATGAAAAGCTTTACTAAAATTTAATTTAGTACCCAACGACTTCAGAATGCCCTTACAAAAGCTAGAAGTAAACCTAGGGTCACGATCAGATACAATGGAGAGAGGAACTCCATGCAACCTGAATATCTCTTTAACGTACAATTGAGAATGTTGATCTAGAGATAAAGTGTCTCTAATAGGAAGGAAATGAGCAGATTTTGTCAAGCGATCAACAATAACCCAGATTACATTATTACCTCGAGATGTCTTCAGTAATCCCACAACAAAGTCCATGGATATATTCTCCCATTCCCACTCTGGCACTAGTAGAGGCTGAAGCATCCCTTTCGGTAACTGCTGCTCTGCTTTAACCTGAAGACAATTCAAACACTTCACAGTAAAATCAACAATATCTATTTTCATTCCATCCCACCAATAATACTCCCGAAGATCTCTGTACATCTTAGTACTGCCTGGATGAACTAAAAACAGAGAACTATGAGCTTCACATAACAAATCTCTCTTCAACTATGAATCACAAGGCACACATAATCTCTTCCCAAATCTCAAAACGCAATCAATATCAATGTTGAATTCAGGCAACTTACACTTCTAAACCAGCTCTACCTTTTTCTTCAACTCACTGTCTTGCTTATGTGCTTGCTTGATTCTATCTGATAGAGATGATTTCAATGATACCTGAAAAAAAATAGAAGGACATCCTACACCAACAACTTCTATGCCATAGTTTATCAAATCCTTAACCAAAGGATCACATTCCAAACGCAACATTGTTAATGAAGCATTACTTTTTCAACTCAAAGCATCAGCCACTTTATTTTCTTTTCCCGGATGGTAATGAATTGTATAATCATAATCCTTGATTAATTATTGACATATCCTCTATCTCATGTTCAATTCTTTCTGAGTGAATATATACTTTAAACTTTTGTGATCGGTATATATTTCACACTTTACTCCATACAAATGATGCCTCCAAATTTTTAAAGCGAAAACAACATTAGCTAATTCCAAATCATGTGTAGGGTAATTTACCTCATGAGTTTTCAACTATCGTGAAGCTTAAGAAATTACCTAATCATTCTGCATTAGGACACAACCAAATCCTTTCAATGAAGCATCACTATAGATAACAAACTCACCATTCCTGGAAGGTAGTGCCAAAATTGGAGCATTCACCAATCATCTTATCAACTCCTAAAAACAATCATCACATTCTTTTGTCCAGATAAACTTAACACTCTTCCGAGTTAGCTAAGTCATTAGACTTGATAACCGTGAAAAAATTCTAACAAACCTTCGGTAATAGCCTACCAAACCAAGAAAGCTACGAATCTCAGTTACATTTGTGGGTCGTGGCCATTCTTCCACAACCATTGTTTTTGCATGATCCACAGTTATCCCATATTTAGAAACAATGTGACCAAGGAAAGAAATTTGTTGTAACCAAAACTCACACTTGCTGAATTTTCCATACAGCTTCTTTTCTTTTAAGGTTTTCATAATAACCCTTAAATGTCTTTCGTGCTCCTCTTTACTTTTAGAAAACAACAAAATATCATCAATTAAAACAACCACAAACTTATCCAAGAACTCATGGGAAATTCTATTCATTATGTCCATGAATATAGTAGGTGCATTGGTTAGCCCAAAAGGCATTACTACAAATTCATAATGGCCATATCTTGTACGGAACGCGGTCTTCAGAATATCTTCTTCCTTTACCTTCAACTGATGGTACCCCGATCTCAGGTCAATCTTTGAAAAATAATGAGCTCCCTAGAGCTGATCAAACAAATCATTGATATGAGGCAAAGAATATTTATTCTTAACAGTGATGTTATTCAAGGCTCTATAATCAATGAGAAGTCTCATAGAACCATCTTTCTTTTTAACAAATAAAATAGGAGCACCCCATGGTGATGTGCTAGGTCGAATGAACCCTTTCTCTAATAAATCTTGTAATTTCTCCTTCAACTCTAAAAGTTCAATTTGAGTCATTCGATAAGGGGGTTTTGAAATTGGCTTAGCATTATGAACTAATTCAATAGTAAATTCAACTTCCCGATCTGGTATTATTCCAGGAAACTCATCAGGAAAAACATAAGCATACTCATTTACCACTGGCACATCATTAATATGAACAGTTCCCTTATTTTCAACAATGTGTGCAAGGTAAAATTAATTTCCATCTTTTATAAGTTTCTCGGCCTCTTGATATGTTGTCAAAAGTAAGGGTTCATTCTTGTACACAAACTGAAATTCATTCTAAAAAGAAACTTCTTTAGCTCTACAGTCAATATTAGCATGGTAAATAGAGAGCCAATCCATACCCAGGATAACATCAAACCCTACTAGAGGTAAAACAATAAGGTTTCCAAGTAGGTTCTTTCCATGGATAAGGATAGGAAGATTCTTATAAATTCTTTTTTCCTCAACATTTTCCCCAGGTGTTTTTACCACAAGTTCAAGAGTCATTTCATGAGATGGTTTTCCCATTTTACTAGAAAAGGTTTCAGAGATGAAATAATGTGTAGACCCTGAATCAAACAACACACTGGCATAATCTGAAAAAACAAAGTACCTGATACAACTTAATTTGATGGCCCGACATCTTCTGAAGTAGTTTCAAAGGATTTCACCACCCCTTTCTGCTTGTAGTCTAACTGCTTCCCATCACTCAAGCTCTTTGTCGGACACTCGTTTCCATAGTGACCCATCTCATTTCACTTAAAACATTTCACAAACTGTAAATCGAATTTGGAGTTACCATCACCTTGATATTTTTCAGTGCAATCACAAGCCTTATGTCCCATATTACCACATCGGTATCACTTCCCTGAATTCAGAATACATTCTCTAGCATGCCTTTTACCACATTTATCACAAACTGGAAACTTAGTTTTCTTACCGTCGGACCTTTTTGAAGAATTCTTTCCTTTATCCTGCCACCTTGGTCACTTCTTCTGATGGTTGTTATAGAACACTTGATCATCTTCAAACTCCATTTCGAACTTCTCAGCACATTGAACAAGCTTTTCATAACTTTTAAACTCATGAGAAGCTAAATCCCTTCGATATTTTGCTTTAATCCTGAGTAAAAACGATTTACTTTACTATCAAGGTCTCGGATTAAATTTGGAGCATACCTTGACAATCGAGTGAACCTTTCTTCATAGGTAGCCACTGAGTCTTCCTCTTGCCTCAATTCTAAGAATTTTTTTTCCATCCTAATTGAAACAGCTTTCGGAAAATACTTCTAAAGAAACCTACCTTTGAATTCATCCCAGTCGAGAGCATCAATCTCATCAGCGTCCCTGGTATTTTTAACCATTGACCACCACTGATCTGCTTCACCCTCCAAACGATAAAGAGCAAGGAAAACCTTTTGATTGTCTGAACACCCCATGACATCGAAATTCTTCTCTAGTTCTCTAATCCACCCTTCAGCTAGCACATGGTTAGATGATCCTCTGAATGATGGGGGATGTTGCCTCATGAAATGTTCCACCACAGACATGTTCCTCTACGGTTGATCTGGCTGATCTCGTGCATGGATACCAACACCATTTATCACTTGAGTCAACTGTTCCATTACTACAACAAACTATTCAGTTCCAATTCCGACCATCTCAAGATGCTGATTCAGAAGATTATTTCCTTCTGTATGCCTTCCTATCACTGCTTCCCTATTTCCTCTAGGGAAAACTAATCTGAACAAACATGTCTTAGATGAAGCAACATGGTAATCTTCAAATGCTTTATCATTTCAATTTGACCATAAAAAAATATTTTATGATAATCATTAAATAGAATTATAACTCCTAAATTTATCTAAACGAACCTCTGATACCAACTATAAGGCCCCAGCCTTAAACCATACATAATCTTGAGTTATTACAAGATTACACATTGAGTATCTTTTCAAGTTTAGAGTTTTAGAGAAATAGATCATAAAAACATGCATTACATTTCACATTTAAACAAAGTGGTTATATAAAGATAGTATTCATTTTTCCCATCAACGGAAACATATTTAAAATAAAACATGGATTCTTTCTTGACACTTCTTGACACTATCATCATATCATGTACCTTTCCCTTGACCGGTGAAAACATTTCAAAAAAACTTTGGATGATCATAAAAAGCTCAGTATGGGATATAAAAATATGGAAAGGAAACATGACTTCATATATACATAAGAATGAAATCATAATTTACCCATAAAACATAATCACTTTAACATACCTCATCAAATCATGAATAAATTATAGAAATCATAAGACATAAAGGAAACATGAGGCATTCATAACATTCTTACGTAGGGAGTAACCCTCTTGGTTACGTTTGGAATACCCACCACAGTATATTCCCTAAATCTCTTCAGAGAAACCTTAACGTTTCACTCCTTCACGTTACCCAATGCATTGGAGAGCTATATCGGGATCACCCGCTGTTAGTTTATCACAGAACCACCCGTCTTCATAATAATGCCCATGAACCATAACATAATCGTATCACATAAAACATGCATCAAGGAAACATAACATTTCCACCTTTCAATCACAGGATAACAATACAACACATTGATATAAAAAAATTATGAAAACCTTTTTCAATACCAAAATAAAAGAAAAGTAAACCATGGTATTTATTTTTCTTTTAAAAAAAGGTATGGCTTGTAGAGGAATTCAGAACTCAAATAATGGTCACAGCGGCGGAGAAGTCGTTGTCGCTGCATATGTACGACAAAAAAACATTCCATTTGTCGTTTAGTAAATGCTTTGTATAAAAAAAGATTCCTTTTGAATAAGCGTAAAAGTCAAAGGGGTTTATAAACCATATAAAAGAAGGTTGTGTATAAAATAAAATATGCCTCAATGAAAGGAGATTGAGACGAAATCCCATACCTCGGGTCCGACATGACTTGATCGTTCTTTAATCTCATGAATAATAAACATGAGTTAATTTCTACTTGCTTAAGAACCTTTTTCAAGTTAATTATTCCTTTTATATCACTTATTACCTTGTCATGAACAATATGTAATTATTTATGTTAATAATGGTCGTTTCAACGATCATTGGTACTTGAGTCAAAAACAGGCTCTTTATAATTACAAGTTGTTCATGTATCCATTATATCCAGAGTTATAATCATGATTTATATATCATATATATCATATATATCCAGTATATACATGAATTTATAATATTACATAACGTTTAGAGGTAAGAAATGAAATGCACCGTTCATGGAGACGGTAAGTCGTACGTACGCATGAACGCTACTTTCATTTCTATTTCATATTTTTTATGGAATGGAATAATAATGATATAAAGGTATATTATAATTCCAGTATAATATCATATATAATACCATTAATTAAATCCTTTATACATCCCACATATGGCATTAACGAAATCAAATCACTTTGAGGGGGCGGTAGTCCGCACTTCCTTAAATAAAGATATCGCGTTTACCCATAATGGAAACCATAAAGGTATTCCCAAAATTAAAAATACATAAGATTAAGGAAAACATAAACATATTATATATCATATATAAATATAGTGTCATCTTAATGGCCACCTTTGAAGGTTTTATATGAATGTTGAACAATCATCGTTTCGGGAGGCAGAAATTCGCCATCCATGGAAACAATATGTTCCTTAACCATTAGATGTAGGTGTGTGTAAGTTTAGCTCTAATAAATCTTATAACAACATACTAGTATATGGAGTATAATGGTGTTGTTACAAAATAAATGAATAAAAAGAGTTTAGGGGGTTGGAGATGCAAAATAAAACAAAAGGACTCAAGTGAAGACATTACCTTAAAATCGGGTAACTCCCTTTGGTTTGAGCTCAAAGGCTTCCTTGGGAAGATTTATTCCCAAATTGAGGCTTCTAGGAGTAATATATTTATGTGTAGAGACAACATGTGTAGGGGTTGTCCGAACCAAAGGCTTTGGAAGTGTGGGTAAGGTGGTAGAGGTGGGGGCCTTTTATAAGAGGAGAGGAGGGGCACTCTTGGAAACTTATAAAATGTTACATTATTTTAAAATGAGTTTCGGATTTAAAAGGTCCCACATTAATATGATTCAAGGATAATGTGATAAGGATTCTAAATATACCCATCCAATAGAATTTTGACAAGTTTAGTGCTTAGATTTTACATTATCATTTCATTTTAATTAAATCATTAAATCATGAGGTCATCGCTGCATCATCATTATGTCATACATAATTTAATTTATTTAATGTCTAAAAATTATTAAAAAACTATTATGATGTAGGAAATCTTTTTATCTTTCTAATTAATATTTATAGTCAAAAATCGGACTTGTATAACCCCATTTAAAATTTTTTTTAGTAAAATATCTCATGTTTGTGTCATTTTTATTTTAACTTTAAATAAAAGGCATAAATGTCATTATCATACCCAAGTGGCTCCATGGGGTACCCAAAATCGACCCATGGGTTGTATTTGTCGGCCATAACTCACCCAATAGGGTTAGGAAAAGTGTCAAGATATTTTCATTTTATTATAATATCTTTTTTACCTTAAATCACACTAATTACCTTTAATCGCGATTAATAAAACATTAAAGTTACTTTTCATCAAAAAATTATTTTCATCCCATTTAATCACATATTACTTAATAATTAAAATCATTTAAATTGGATTTTTTAAATTCAAATCACATAAGTGGTAAAGTCCCATTTAAATGAAAAATCAAATTTTGTAACCACCACTTTGCGGTTTCACTATTCATCAAAAAATGAGGTTTTTCAGAAAAATACAAAAACATCACCCTAATCTATATTTTATATTCCGAATTCAAAAATGATGTCTATTTTAAAAAATTCAAAACATATTAGTTACATTAATTAATTTAATAATTAATTCCCACTATCATGACAAATAGCGTGTTTTTATGAAACAATAAGTATCAAAAGATTGACACCAGTTTAAGTCCAATTTCAAAGTGAAATTAATTCCAACGACCACTATTGGATTAAATGGTAAAAATATGTTCTAATTTCACTTTAAAACCAGTTAAAAAGATTATCTAATCATCTTAATAAATTATATTAAATAGAGCTTTTGAATTAAATACAACATTTTCCACTATTCTTTAAAAAATGAACATTATCAGAAAAATACCAGAAATTTATCCAAAGTAAATTTCAATGTCCCAATCCTAAAGAATAATTTTATATTGACAAATATATCTTATAAAATTGTCAAAATATAGATTTAAAAATGGTTCTCCATCAAAAGGCAGTAAAACAATCTTTTAAAAATATTAGTGTATTCCAGGCTTAAGATTGGATTTATTCTCATTTTCATCCTCTAAAACACTATCTAATTTATAAATACACAAAGATAAAAATATCTATAATTCATTACTTACTTGTGATGTTACAATAGTACTTGTTAACAATATATATACATAATTCCCATATTACATTTGAAAACACAAATTACAACATTATTTCTATGATGAATAACATTATTCAATTAAAAACCTATTTTCAAGTCAATTATTTCACACTTCATGGATTTCTACAAGAGAAAACAAAATAATGGTGATATAAAATTCTAGTAAGGTTTAAACACAAAATATGTTATCATAAAAAATTATAATAATCAGAATGTAATAGTTAATAAATAAAAAATTCCATTAAAATTATATTTCAATAATGAATATATAATTCATAAAGAGTATTTATGGGTAAATAATTGAACACACATTCCATTTAAACAACATATATATCATGATGTGATATCGCCTAATAAATATGAGAAGCTAAATAACTAAACACAAATCCCATTAAAAAATGATCATGAGGATAATATACGACAAAATCAATATGGAAAGGTCACCCAATGAAAATATAATTCATTAAATAAAAAACATGAATACCATGACAAGATAATGAATTGTAAATTTGGTAGGTTAAATAGATTAAAAAACATTCCATTAAATTAATAAATTGAGAATGAAATGAAGAAATATGTCATATGATTTTAAAATATCATGGATCATAAAAACTAAAATATCAATGAGGTAAATTTTGAATTATTAGATGCTAGGATATCTAGCATCATGATGACTCTACTATCATGGCCATCCAAGAGACATTTTACAAATGATGGAATTAAATTCAGTAAGAACCTATTAAAATATTTCTATTTAACTACCTTTACCCATGATACTACTGATTCATCGAGGGTCTATCTATAATTGGTTCCCACACTTATTTTATTTCAAAAGTTTTCTTCATATATTGAATAATCAATTTAATAATAAAAATATGCCTTATCAAAAACATTTCAAATATAATAAGGAATAAATATTAATAATTATTTTTCTTGTAATGACCCGTATTTTCCATAGTTTTATTTTTATAAATTAATTTGGAAAATTAAAACTAGGCAATAAGACGGCGTGAGATTCTGAGGCCTAATCTGCCTAGAATAAGTCGTTTAATAATGTTAATTTTTTTATAAAGGGTACAAACATTTTTTATTTAAAATGGGAATAAATTATAAACATGTGATCAGTTCAAAAACCCATGGTTATCATTCCGTTCATAACAACAGTATTACAATATGTAAGACCAAACATCGACTAGCGTGGGCTAAATGTGAATGTTAGAATTTCGATATAGTATTAAAAAAATATTTAATAAAAATATTTTATTTTGGTGTAGTAACTATTTTTTTATATGTAACATTGTTAAAAATTTATGGTTATCACCATAACCCTTGAATTCCCCATAGATGAGGAGAAGGAATTTCTCTCAATGATGATGATGAAACAGAGATTGGCACATGGATAAAATCATGACAGATTGATGAACGATGATGACATTACATTGTCTTTCTTCGACAACTGATTCAAAACCCAGGTATGGTGTTGTTTCTTTTTGATTTTTTCCCCGTACTTAAATTCAGTGAAGACCATGGACCAATCCAGAAATTATTTTTTCCATGGTTCTATCATTATTTGGTTATGGATTATTTATGCGAGTTTATTATCAGGGATGATGCTATTTTGCGATTTATTTTATTTTCCTCTCCATTGTTAATTCTGACATGAATTGATTGTGTATGACATGTACAAGGCCAAGAACCATTCTTTTGGTGTTCTTATACATTTATCTCTTCCCCCTATATTTTTTTATTCCTCATTCATTAGGAAATATGAATATAAGATTGTTTCACATTTGATCCATAGTGAAATGATCTGTGACCAAGGATATGACACGACTACGATGTCACTGAGGTGTGATGGAGAATTTATGGTGAAAATCACCCAAGGAAGTAAAATACATCTATGCAAGGAGGTGCTCGAAGTAGTGGATATGAACATTATTAGGAGGAGTGTGAGGAAGAATGTTGTAAAATAGTAGGTGGAGGAAAAAGGATATAGAATGCAACCAAGAAGAGGTCTGGGCCAGGAGAAGTGCGAGGCGGATGGGAAGCTGGTGGGGTGGTCGGTTGCAGAGCTCGAGGCTACGGTCCTGGTAGGACTGTATGGGGGAATGCGGAAGCGGAGTCTGAGGGTAGCGATAGGGTATGCGGATATGAGGGGATGTGTATGTTGTTGGGTACACGTAGAGCCTGTGGTGGTAGAGTCTATGAGGATAACAGGGATGTGATGGTTGTCTTCATTGATCACAACATCGCTGCTTTGACCGGGTGCACCTGGTAGGGTCGACTGTGTACGGGAGAAGGGGGTTGGCCCACACATAGGAGGCCAACTCACCCTAGTTTCCCAATGCCCTAACATTCTAGGCATTACTAGTCATAGTGGTCCAGTCTAGTTTAGTCGACCAGACCGGTCACGTCGGTGGGTCTGCCTAGGTAAGACCCAGATTATACCCGGGTCAGACATTATTTATTACAATGTCTTTAACATTTAAATGGATTGTCTGTTTAAGGATTTTTCTATAAATATGGGTCTTTATTGATTGTACAGTCCTTTTTAGATGGTATGGTGGGTGTTTATTATGGAAAAGTATAGGTATAGAGTATCTCATTGTTCATTCCTTGAGGTTTTAGTACGACATTACGTCCACATTCATGGATAGTAGTCCACTATAGCGTTAAATTAGTAGATAGAGTTGTAGTATCATTCCTTGGAACTAGAGGGATCCTCTCTAAACCCTAGCGAAGTTTTATGGGAATTGAAATGAAATCCAATGATAGGGTTTTAGTCTTCCATCAAGTGGGTTGTATCTATAGGGATTTTGGTATTCTCTGAGAAGAAGTCCCTAAATTATGAGCATCATCTGAATGGTAATAAGTATACTCTGAGAAGGACCCCCTACGATGTGGGATAATATAGAATGGATTGTTCGTATACTCTAGGAATGGCCCCCCTCCCTCTATACCATGAACTTTGACGAATGTATTCTATTTGGGAATTTCCCAAATTTGTGATATACCTTTTCAAGAGTCTCTGATGACATCGTGTATCGAGGAGTGATAACTCTAGGAATTAGCATGACTCATATAGAATCTTGTGGATGATGATATTTTGTGACAAACCTCTTTAATATTTGGATGGTTATGAGTATATCAGGATATCTATGGTATATGCTTCAATGACATATACATGTGTTGAGATATTTGTAATTCATGTATTTGTTGTGGTATAATGCATATATTTTTTTGGTATTACTTTGTGGTTTTGTGGTATCCTATAGAGTATTGGTTTAATCCACCTTACATGAGATTTTAACGTATGTGTTCTTTCTTGTGCAGATGACCAACAGTTTTACAGTGTCATAGGAATACCATTACTATGTAGTTTATAGAGAGGTCAGATGGACATGGTCTGCTTCTACGCCCTCTGATAGCTACCATACACCAACCCTTTAGGTAGGGTTTTCTATGCATGAGTTTCCAGAACATGGGTATTTTATTTTTCAAAAAAAATTCTTCGTTGGGATTGAATTATGGGTTTTCTTACTTCTCAATATCCTACAATTATACTCTATGTTCAGTATCATAGTTTATGCATGCTTTGTCTATATAGTGTTTTTATAATTTAGTATTTTGGGCTTGTACTTGTGTTTATGTGTACATCTACTTTGTAAAATGCCTCTTATTTGTGGGATATACTTTTTTGATGCTAGTCTCTAGACTCAATCATATTGGTAGTCAGATTAGGGTAATCATGGAATGAGACCCTCTAGGGTGGGTTGTGACAGAGCTATATCAAATGATGGTATGTTCAATATAAGGACAGGTAGTTTGTGAAGATGGTTTAGGGAAATAGTGAATTTTTTTTCGAGTTTTGAATTCATGGTAGGTACTCCATTTTTTTGTGGGTCCCAAAATATCCATACAGTAGGACTCTGTACACAAGCTTTTTGACTCGGTACATAAATGCAAAAGTTACCATCATTCAATGGTATGTTAATCAAATAATAATGGGTTGTGTTTTTCATGTCCTTATTTATTTATATCTCTAGATATCCATGATTGATAATTGTACATATAATTTTATTTTAGGATGACTTCACATAGACTGTCATCCAGGATTCGATTGGGTGATCATAAGGATAGTCCACCAAGTGATGAGATGTCAGTATAAGAAACTATACTAGAGTTGGCACCTCCATGTGGTTTACCTATTGTATTACCAACCATCGAGAAGTAGTTACTACTATCTATACTAATTTAGGATGCATGTAGTATGATTGTATTTCATGAGTTCCAGATGTAGTAACATTTCAGTTCTTAGGGTGATACAAACCCCCATGTAGGTGAGGATTGGTTGGATGTAATTACATGCTCCTTACAAATTACGAGGATTCAATCTGAAAAGATGGTTGTCATAGATGAGATCCTTTTTTAGGGATCAATAGGGACATGGTGGATATTAGTTGACCAAAATCATGATGAGGAGACTCTATCTTGGGTATAATTTTGGAACCTCTTCAAGAAAGAATTACTCCAAGATATGTTGTTATTAAAGCACATCCAATATATCCTGCTTCTCTAATAGGGTAGTCCGATTGTGGAGAAGTAATCAATGATGTTTATAGATATTTATTTCTACCCCACATATATATTGTGAGACCCATTATTCAGGCATCATTCCCTCAATCAAGAACTATGCCAAGAGATTAGGTCATCCATGATATCATTTAGAATTTATACATATGTTGAGGTACTGGAGAGAGATCTACTAGTGGGGATATTTCAAGAGGATCATACATGAGATGTGGGAGCTACCAATATGCACCATGCAGTCTATGAATTGGTAATTTGTAGCTGATGGATGTTTTGTGGACCCATGCGGTCCACGTACATCATGATATAACCCAAGGATTCAGAGTTATAAGTGTAGGGATCCAAGGGTATCTCAAGATATCATAGATATTGGAAATGTTATACATGCATTGGTCAACCACATATGGCAAGATATTGTCGAACTAGAGGTACAGATGATTGAGGGACATTAAAGGCCTTACATCATCATTATTGATATGGACTGGTTATCTATAGTCCATGATTAGATTGTCTATTTTAGTCATATAATGTTGTGTGTATGTAGTGATGAGACTTTTTTTCCATTGTTGGAGAAAATGAAATGCATGTACTATATGATGTAATTAGTAATTAGAGGGTGAATATGATTACTAACCTGTTGGATAACCTCACCATCAGTACAGTCAATGATAGGACACCACTTTTTTCTTATAGTGGTGGTGAAGTAAGATGTTTACTTTTCTGATGATGTCCTTGAATTACCATCATACACTAAGGTAGGATTCTTCATTGATCTATAAAATAGAATGAAACCATTATCTACACCTATAAATTGGATGGCTACCCTAGAGTTCCATGACCTGAGGGTAGAGTTGGAGGACATATAAAGGAAGGGCCTCATATGACCTAGTGTTTCACCCTGTGAGGCCCGAGTTTTGTTTTCCAAGATAGAAAATTGGATCTTGAGGTTATGTGTTGACATTCAGCACCTGAATCAGGTGAACGTGAAGAAAATGAATCCACTAACAAGGACTGAATACCTCAAAGATCATGTAAATGTAGATATGTGGTTCTTTAAGATTAACCTCAGATATGTCAATCTCCATCTTTTGGTATAGGATGAGGATGTATCGAATATAGACTTCACATGTTGGTATAAACAATATGAGTACATAGCGATTCTATTTGACAAGAATAATAGACCATAAGTGTTCATGTGGTTCATGAATAGGATCATCAATACATACATATATTGGATCATGGTGGTATCCATTAACGAAATCCTAGTGTACTCCACGTAAGTGGAGGATCAAATGATACAAATTATTATGGTTCTAGACTCAATTCGAGAGAACCATATTTATGAGAAGCAATAAAAGTGTTAGTTTTGGATTTGTGAGGTCAAAAATCTGGAACACATCATTTTCATGTTGAAGTTTTAGCAGACGAAGAAAATATTGAGACAGTGCTTTCTTGGGAGCCACCCAAGTGAGTTACCAATGTGTAGAGTTTCATGGGTTTTGTTTGGTAGTACCAGAGGTTTGTACCATATATTTCTAGAGTGGAATCACCCTTAACGAATTGGAAATGGAAGTTGAATCATTTCGTATGGATAGAGATGTTACATCCCTATTTTTAGAAGTTGAGGAAAATACTGATGACCACTACCATCATGAGAGTACAAAAGGAAGGAGTCATGCACATAGTTTTGTTGTGATGTATCATGGAGTAGGCTTGGTTATGTCTGAATACAGGGGAATGTTGTGATATCCTATGGTTAAAATAGTTGGGATAAAATTTGTAGAAATAAGTGACCCATGATATTGAGCTAGAGGCGGCAGTATTCACATTGAAGATGTGGTGATACCATGTGTTCCTTCAGGTCTCTCCTCGGTGGGGATTGTGGAGGTTAGGCCAGGTGGAAAGTTGTCTCTGTGATACATATACAATTTTTAGATTCTGAGTATTTTTGGAAAGGTGACATACTAGCGAGATCAACCCCTGTAGTTTCATCAGGTACATGATGTCTTCCATGTGTCTCATATGAGGAAGTACTTGTAGGATTCATCACACATCATATATTGGGGTGATTTGGACATTGACGATGGGGGTAATTTTATGGACTTCATAGGGTATATCGATTATCGATATGAGAGGATCATTCATGGGTGGTCAATTCAACATGTGTGTGTTAGGTGGCACCATAAGAATCTCTAGGAGAGTAATTAGGGTTGAGAGGGTCAGATTTGGGATCAATACCCTCATATTATTGTTTAGTATCCCTTGATTGGGATTACGAGGATGTAAATCATTAACGTAGGGAGAATGTAATGAATCATTTTTTCAATGGTATTATTTGTATAAATTAATTGGAAAAATTTTGAGATCGGGCACTGAGATGATGTGTGATTTCGAGGCCTGGTGTACCCATAACATGTTATTGTATAATTTTATGTTTTTTATAAATCACATTGATGTGTTTTCTTTAAAATTGTAATAAACATTAAATGTGTTTCTAGATCCAAAATAGTATGGAACTACCATTTTCAGGGAATCAACATTACATTAGGTAGGGCCTAATATCAACCAGTGTGGGCCAAACATTAATGTTAGATTTTGGATGTATCAAAAATTAAATATTTTATTAATATATTTTATTTCAACTCTTCCACTCTTCTATTTATATATAATTTATTCATAAATTCAAGGATATCACCATAACCTAGGAATTCCCTTGAGATGAGGACAAGGATGTTCTCTCGATGGCATTGATGGAACAAATATTTTGATGTGGATCATAGATCGATATATTGGAAAATGTAGATTTTTTCACTTACATATTCATCAACAATTGATCCAAACACCACTTATTTTTTTGTTTCATTATGATTCATTCCCCATTCTTAAATGCAGTGGAAAATGCATACCAAATTCTGAAATGTTTTATTCGCAGATTGATCATTCTTGGAGGGTGTAAATTTTATACAGGTTTATTATCAAGGTTGATTCACTTTTGATATTAGTTTTATTTTCTTTTGTGTTCTTCATTAAACAAATAATGGATTGAGGAAAATAGGAATAATACCAATGTCCATTATTTGGGTGTTATTGTGAATTTATCTCTTTTCATAAATATTTTTTTGTTCCTCATTCTTTACAAAATATGAACACATGATCATTGTGCCTTCGATTTTTGGTGCAATGAACTAAGACTAGGGATCCAAAACCACAATGACATAATATAGGTGTGATAGAAATGGTGTGACGTGAATCATCTAACGAAGAAGATTTTAGATGTTTATGATGGATCCATGAGAAGGAGATCCATCCAAGTTCTGGCGGAGTGAGAGGCAGATAGTAGGCCCCCGACAGGGCGGACAGTGAGCCACTAGCACAATGATCGGAGGTGGAAGAGGAACAAGACCCAATGGAGGCCAAAACAGGAGGAGCGTGAGGTGGACGAGCTACCAATGGGGTGGTTGGTGGCAGAGTGTGAGGTTGTAGTCCAAGCAGGACATTCAGGTAGTCCATGGCAGCAAATTCCATGAGTGGCGACCGGTGATGCATCAGTGAGTGGCCACGTACATCGATGGGTCTATGTGGAGCTCATGGTGGTAGAGTCTGTAGGTAATTTTTGGGATGTGGTGTCCATCCACATTGACAAAGGTGACTCCATGTTGATTGGGTGCATGTGGTTGGGTCATCCACGTGTTGAAGAAGGTTGTCGACCCACACACAGTGGGCCTGGATGGATGGACGGTGCTGGATATGGCATAGTGGGCCAAGCTATGTCAGTCAAACGTACTAGATAATGTTAGTGGGTTAGGCTCTGTACGACCCAGACCATATCCTAGTTGTACTTTTATCACTGAATTTATAATAACTTTTAAATGGAAGGTCTGTTTGATGACATTTCTGTTGAATTGAGACCCATGTGATGAATAAGTCCTTTTAAAATTTCTTGTTCAATTTTTATTATAGAAAAATATATATATTTTTCCATGGGTTATTTTTTATAGGGTTTTGTAGAGCATTACGTCCATATAACTGGGTATTAGTCCTCTATAGAGGCTGATTCCTAAATAGAGTTATCATTTCGCTCCATGGGACTGGAGTGATCCTCAATCACACATGGTTGAGTTTTATGGGAATTGATGTCACCTCTAAGATCATGGTGTTATTCATCCATCCAGTGGTCCATATCTATAGGGTTTGTTAGTATTATATGAAAAGGAACTCCTACGTTACGAGGTAAATCCATTTGGTTTTTACCATTCCTTGAGAAGAAGCCCCTACGTTGTACGCTAATATGAACCATGTTATCTGCATTCTAATGGAAGGAACGCCTATATGTATACAATTATATTTGAAAATTTTATTCTCTTTGGGAGGGAACTAAATTAGTGGGACCTCATTGTAAGAGTATCTGAATACATCATGGCTCGAGGAGTGATTTCTCTCAGACTGATCGTTCCTTGAGTAGATTCCCGTGGAAAACGATTTGTTGTGAAATACCTCTTTACTTTTTGGATTGTTATATGTATATCTATATATACTGGTTATATTCCTTACATATGTATACCTATGCTAATATGATCATACATCAAATATTTTTTGTGGTATACATCAAATATTTCTTTATTGTATTCTTGTGTGGTTTCTCTGTGTCCTACTAATAATTGTTTTACTCACTACATCATTGGCTTTTCTTTCACATTCAATGTATTGTGAAGAGGATTAGCACATTTCTGGAGTCCTAGGTAGACTAGGACCATGTGGTTATTAGGGAGTTCAGATGGATGTATTATACTTATATGGCTTCAGGAAGCTATCCTACACCTACTCTTGAGGTAAGGGTTTATATGGATGATTTTTAGGATCTTTTGTTTTTACCTTTTTATTCTTCGTTAGTGGTCATTTATTCTAGAACCGTTTAGATTATAGTTTCCAACTATCATTCTCTTTGGTTGGTATCGTAGAGTATTCGTGAATTTTCTACACAGAGTTTTTCATTTCATCATTTTTGGACTTGTAGTTGTGTGCGTGTGTTGAGGTACTTAGGAAAAATCTTCCCATTTGTGGGATATTTGTACTATTTTATAATCTACATATCATATCATATTGGAGGTAGGCTTATGGTAGTCATAGTACATGCTCCTCTAGGGTGGGTTGTGAAATTCCCATTCAATCATAAAAAGTTGAAAATATATCAAATATTTAGAAATGACAAATTTTTTAATCGATAATATTTTCCAAGACAAATAATATAAATATTTAGGGTAAATATATTGTCCAATTATCATTTTAGTGTTAAAAATTTAAGGTAAAACTAATAAAAATTAATTGAAACATGTATGTTAATTTCAATATTATCCAATTATATAATAATCATAAACCATCTACAATAAAATAAATATGTTATCAATAGACCATATCCTTAGTGGAGTATTTGTAAAATAAATTTTTGTTTTGTTTGATTGATAGAAATACTATAAAAAGTTATTGAACAGTGATCCTGTGGAAAATATCCATTTCATTTTGAAAATATTTTTTAATTAAAAAACTTCACATTAATTTTTTTAAATATTTTTCATTTCAAAAAAAATATTTGAAACATATAAATAAAATTTAAAACATTGAGTTTTTATTAATTGTATAAATTCCATACATTTCATAGACATCAAAGAAGTCCTTCTTTTAACATTCCTATTAAAAGGAGAAGGGGAATTGTTTTAAAAATAACAGGTATATTACAATAAAATATTTCATTATAAAGTAAATCATTGTTAAAATAGTTTTTAATAAATATTTTTTGGAATTTCAAAAATATTTTTAATATATTTTTTCTAAAACCTGGTTTTAGATAAAATATATTTTTGATCAAAGAGAAAAATGATGTCTGATTTTATTAGTAACATATTAACAATAACATTATTTAAGAAATATTGGAAATAGTGATGTTACTTGAAAAGATCACAACTAACTAGTGGAGAATAATATTGATTTGGGTTATTAGCTAACAAAAAAAAATTCATTCATTGAAGTTCATGAATAAAAAATTGTGATAAATATAAGTTTTTGAAAAAAATTGCACAATTATTTAATGATGCTGTAAGATTTCATAAATAAAATTAATATTTGTATCAAATGTAAATAAAAATAAATCAATTGGAATAAAATATAATATAATTGAATGTATTTTTACATAAAATCATAGAAAGTTAATGTAATTTAAAAAGTAATTTAACCAATGGAAAAGAAAATGATTTATCAAATTCCTTAAAACTTGGTAATTTTCATTTCATAATCTATTATATGGAATAATAACAATTTGAAATTAAAATACAATTATTAATGAAGTATTAAATATATTACTTGATAAAGGTAAAGTATATTAACAATATAAAATAAATTAGAGGCATGACAGTATAATATGCCTCAATGAATAGAATATAAGATGATGTCCATAATTTCACACATTATTCTAGTTGAATGTGATTTATAATATTATATAATGTTTTTTGTATGTTATTAAATGATATCAGAAACATATTAATATATATAATATTCTAAATGAACTTCTTATAATATTTTCCACCTAATTTGTAATGACATTTCATAATTGTTATTTGTTTCAGTGTTAATTTCCTTAATTTTTTATTTATTTTTTGTAATAAATTTTTTGTTTCATGATAATATTATATAGTTAAATAATTTCCATATTGATATTAATTTTATATGTATATTTTTTCATTATATAAATTTTTAGAATCATTATTGAAATTTTACTTGGATAATTTATTACATCTCATTATAGATATGGTTGGGAGTTTTTATGCACGAGTGATATTATCATTAACATAAGGATTGAAAGGGTTATGAATTATGGGATATGTTAATTCAATATAATTTATATAATTTATTAAATATAACGTATATTCAATAAATTTATACTTATATCATTCCATTTAAAAAAATATAAAAATGAATCACATTCCTTCATGAGGTGGTAGACCACCATACACAAGAGTGACACCATCATATTTTAAAAGAAATAGAAGTATATAATTTATATTATATTTCAATATTTTATAATATTAATAATAAAATAAATATAGTGAAATTTTATTTACTAAATAATTATATCTATACTTGGAATGAGGTGATAGAAAACAAATTATATCGATTCATGAGATGGTAGTCTGTAGTACACATGATTGATAATTTTATTTTTCATATGATAGAAGACGAGGTGGTTATATGTCATTCCATGAAAATATTAAAATTTCCTTATATGTAATGAAATTAGATTATTATATAATCATAGTTTAATAATATTTTATTATATTGCATAGGATTTTTTTAAAACTTGTTTAAGAATGTTTCAACATTTTTAGAAAACAATGTTAATTTTGTATCAATACTCATACTAGGTTTTATTTTGGAACAAATAAACGGATATAATATTTAGGTATGGATGTAATTATGTGATTTGGGTAGTTTAGGATGAATTAAATGGTTTTTATGTCTTATGGGAGGAGTATTGGGGTGGGATTTTATAAGTGAGGTGAGTTACATAATTTCTATTTTGTAAAAGAAAAAGTTGTACTCATGTATTTCACATGATAAAAGGAACCTAACATATCTACATCCAATATTATATGATATAATGAAAAATTATGTCCACCCCTTTGGGTTTGGACATGTTTGGTTCGTTTTCAAAACATATCATTTTATTTTAACAACTTTTAAATACGTTTTTTATTGATTCTTATATTCATTATGGTGAAAAATATGATAAAAATATAATGAAATATAAATTATACTAATTTAGAATATTTAATAAATTTTCCAAAATTTATACACATAGAAGAGGTATAATTTCTTTTAAAATTACACCCATAGATAAAACTAGAAATTTTGATTTCAAGAGAAATATTCCTTAATCATATTCTGGAAAAAGTATCCATCAAAAAATTTCAAACATAATACTTTACAAAAAATTTAAGATTTACTAGATGAAAAAACATCCAAAATAAAATCAAATTTAATTTTTTCATATTTTTAGGGAACAAATATCATATAAACAAATTAACATTAATAATAATGATTATAAATTTTTTCTATGATATATAAAATTTTAACATATATATTTTAATTATTTTAATATATATTATTCATGAATATTTAAAAAATTCATGAATTTTTATTTAGTTTTTTTAGTTTTCAAAGAAACAAATATGTATCTAAAAAAATATATACCAATCATTATAAAAATATCAAGTGTTCTAATTTTTCATTTGTTGATATCTATTATAAGTCGTCAATCAATTTTGAGGGAGTGAATATAATATATTAAATTAAGGGAAGATGAATAGTATCTCACTTCTTTTAAATATAAAAGGAATAGTTGGGAACAACTCCCTATATACCATTTTATTCAATGGAGATATCCCAACATAATGTCCCTCATTCAACTATTTTTTTCTATTCTTACACTAATTTTCATGTCATTCATATCATACTAAAGGAATAATTATGGAAATTAATTAATAGATTATGTTTTAAAGAAATATTTAATGAATGAAAACAGTTTACCAAAAATGATTCCTTTGCTAAATGATATTTTTTATTTTCACTTTTCCAAAATTATTAGTGAATTATATATTCGTTTATAGTTCAAAAAAATGTATTATTTAAGAAATATTTTATTTAATATTTTTAGGTTGTACAAAAAACATAATATTAAAAAATTATTTCAATTGGATGAGATTCTATTATAGGGGAAATAAAATCACTTCACTCATTTGTTGCGTATAATATTTGGAATTTTTGACAAATATGGTGTAAAACATCATTATTATCTTCATATGGTAATGTCAGGAATGAATATCATATATAATTAAAAAAAGGTTAATTTCATTATATATTAAAAACAAAATAATTATTTTCAAATAATACATGTTAAAATTAATAGTACGTGATAATTATATATTCTACATCGTATATAAGCTTATAATATTCAATTTAATGATGTTTATTTTCAGTTTTATTAAACTAGTAATGGTAGCGTCACTACAGATGAAAATGAGTTTATACATAATATTTATAAATAAATTTCTGGTAAATATTTTTATGGAATTAAATGTTTAGAATAAAAAAATTTCAGTTAGATGAAAACCACATGTATTTGAGATGAATCAACACACAAGTTGAATCTTGTGTTTATTTGAGATTTGAAATTTTTTTATTGATAATTCAATAAAAATGGGTGACCACTTCTAATGAAAAATATTTAATGAATAATTTTATTTAGAAAAATAAATACTGTGAAAAGTAACCTTCAATCATGAGTATGAAATCTACTATGTTATTTGATGTTATATTCTCTTCGTTTATTTAGAAAATTAGAAACAAATTAATGTTAGCCTAATGTTTTCTTCATATATGGCTAAATAATTCACTCTTAAAGAGAAATTTTATATAAAAATTTGGGGACAAGACTTGTAAAATTGATATGTTAAAGAAAAATAAATTAAAAAATGTTAGGAACAATAGAAATAAAATTTAATAAATCCATTTAACAAGTAAAGATGGAACTATGGAAGAATCTCCCCAGTCTGACCATCCATTGTATGTTCTTAATAATTTAGTCCTACAATAATTCAATAAGATAATTTTTCTCTATTATAATGGAAATATTAAAATAGGATGTTATTGTTGAACATAAAACTGATAAAAATCAATCTAGTGAGAAAACTGATGTAGAAAAGACTTCAAATTTACAATGTTATCTAAAACCTAGGAAAAAGTTTACTGATAATGAAATATGCTATTTCAAATGAATTTGGTGGATATTAAGAATAATCAATATTATATTAAAATAAAAATTATATCATCAATAATAATTCTAGGAATGATTGATTTTTTTTTCATAACTATTGAATGGTATTGTAATAAAATTAATCTAAAAACATTATGGTTATTTGTTTTTATTTATGTTAGTCCAAATTTAAAAATTATTTTTTTTCCAATATCATGGGATAAATTTATTTCTTATATTATTTGGGGGTTTTATATCTTTTATTTTAAGAATTCTATAATATATCATCTACATAAAAACATTTCTATAAAAATAGATTTCATAAAATTTCAAGAAACACTTTTCCCTCTAATAAGTCCTTATACAAATAATATATAGTGATAATGTAGCGAAAATATAGAATCTCCAACAATGGGGTTAATAAGAAATAATTTATTATTTTAGAAAAATATATATAATTATAATATCATTATATATAATTTAAAAAAAGGAGGATAATCCTTCCAAAATTTTAATCTTTTATATTCAATTAATAAAGTATTGAATTTTGATTTTCAAAATGTGGATAATTTATAGATGGGATGATACATTCAAATCGCTATAAAAATCATTTGAAAATTGTAGTTTACATCCTAAAATTTTATATACATTTCTATGTTATTTTATTCAATGCGTTTTAATTTTATTTTATTGGATATTTATAGGTTTTACAAGATATATAACATTCATTCCAATGGATAGATTATAAAGTATTCAAACAAAAGTTATCAGACAGAACATTGTATCGAGGCATGATTGTACATTTAACTTATGATGGATGGATATAAATATCATTGGATATTTGTTAATAATGATTAGATAATGAAGTGTTACATAGTCTTATTAGATAAATTTATTCAAAATACATTTGAATGAAATTATCAGATGATGTGATGCATGGATTCTAGATGATCTTTTATAAATCCTATCTTATGAGTAAATTCAAAAATTTAATTAGAATAAGATTATTATTTTCTTCAAACAAATCTATTATTCATTGAAATGTTGAATATCATAACCATTAATAGATAGAAATAATGAATAAAACATTCCATATGATGAAAGAGTTTATTTGATTTCGTTTCACTGCCTATGATATATATAGAATATGACAATTGTGAGAGAGCCTATAAATTTAGAAACGTTCATGTAAGTAGATGTTATGACTATAAATATATAATGATTATAATATTCGTATTAAATGACCTATTACTCAGTGGTCATCAATATAATGTTTTTAATATTCATTTTTTTAAGGATTCATATTGTTAGGAATCATGTAAATTTCTTCAGAACATTTAAATTTTTTAATCACTATTTCTAAATAGGTATAATCATGGGATCGCAAAATTAAAGATTTTGTATGAAATACTGATCATCTGATCAAGTTCTCTCATGTAAAATGAAATATAATACATGATTGATCTTTATGATGGAGAAATTATATGGCTTAGAAGTCATACCCAATGATAGATTCAATATCATGGATTCTATAAGTCAAGGTTCTCGAAATCCTTAACCCTAATGAACATTGTATACAATATTATTTTAAGTTTATCTAAATGTTTTTATAACACTATATATATTTATTTTTAATTATATTTTTTACATGATTGTTTTCCCATATAGAATTTATATAGAAATCATTTAAAATTTTTCCAACAAAAAATTATTACTCTAATAAAAAATTTATCAGTAAAAAACATCATCTGATAAATTTATGTTTGATTCTAGAATAAATTATATCTTTTAATATTATAAACTAAAAATCACCCCCCCCCCCAACAATATTAGTAATACATATAATCATTCAATCATACATGTTTGAAAAAATCTGACCCTCATAATATATATGAAGAGATTATGAAACAAAAGAGGAATATATAAAATTTTACATAGATCACCAATGATAGTAAATTACAATGATAACAGAATGATGATGAATTAATATAATACAATAATTATGTTCAATTTTTAATTCTTATAATATAATTTTTCCATATTGAATATCAATAATTTCATTTATATCTAATTATAGAATTCACTAATAATTACAAATCATTATAATTAATGATACTTCAAAACTAATCACCATGATATTTGTATAAAAGGAATGAGTTTACATTAGAAATATTTTATAAATAATATACGCCATCAACTACTAGATAAAATGTATGAAACTCCCCTGATATTATTTCCTAATCTCCATTAATTTATATGTTCATTTTCTATAAAAACATTAAATTATATTATTTTATTTTATAAACTATGATTCAAAATATATTTATTATTTTCCAATTATTTTCATAAATTTATTGATCAATTATTTTATGGAGACCACTTCAGTCATCTGAGACCACCATGCATCACACCATAACTCATCATTTTAAATCATACCAGAATATTCTATCTAGTTTGGAAACAATGAAATGATTTTGTGACTTCAAAACTATAGTGTATAATTTTTCATCCCTTTCCAAATTAGGTAATGACATATATTTCATGGAATAATTCTTTATCCATATACATATCCATTATTTATTTATAATTCCTTACATTTAAATAATATTAATATTATGACAAAATCATGTAACTTATCTGAATCCTCAAACCCTTTATAATGTGACACCATCAAATACTCATCACAATCTAAATAATATATTTTGATACATTTTTTATCATAATGAAAGTATGAATGTATTATAAAATATAATATAACATTTTTAATAGATGAAATTATTGTTTACTAGAGTTTCAAAACCTTTTTAATAGAATATTTAGGATGCACACTTGTCTAAATATACTTACATATTATGAAGATGTATGAGTGGTTTCCCATTTATATTCATTTGTAAAACCTTATAAATGATCCATAACAATCATTTATATCATATAAATTATTCTAAAAGAACCATACATTCCACAAAAAATATCTTAAATTACTACATGAATAATTCATACTCTTCCAATTAATCCCTCATCATAAACTTATGTACCTCCCGAAAGATATTATTTGTTTATTGAAATATATATGGTAATATATTTGTGTTATTACTTTTACATATTTCAATATTCTATATAATATTATACTTTAAAAAATTATATTACATACCACTTGAAATATATCTCTTGTCATTGTTTGTGTTTTCACTTTTCTATATTTTTGCACTCAAAATGGTATTAAATGACATCCAAATATATTTTTTATCTCTTGGAGGATATTAAATATCATATTTAATGTCCTTACAATATATAATTTCATCACTCTGGAGGATTTTATATAATTATATTGATTTTACCTATAATAGTAATACCACAACGATGTTTCCAACTCTTAATAATGACAATATATTATATAGATTCAAGAATATATTTTGTATATATGGAGTTTATTGATATTGGGATTCATTAATAAACTATATAGGAAATATTTTCTTAATAAGATGATTTGTTAACCCACAACATTCACTAAAATATTCATACCTTAACTAAACTCATCACAAAATATTTCCAAATTACATCCAATTAAACATCATTTGACTTCTTTATTTAAATTTAACGTATTTTAAAATACCTTATATGTCCTAGTAAATAAAATTAACCAATAAAGGTAGAAAAATGATTTTTTATAAGACTAATCATAATTATAATTTATCAAATAAATTTAATAGTAAATAATTCAACAAAATATTTCTAATGTTACACTAGTAATGAATTACTAATGTGACTGAATTAAATTTACTAACAATAAATACTCTTTTTATTAATGAAATAAGAAAGAAAACTACACTATTAAACATAACTAATGTTGAAAAATGATTATATATAAAAAATAAAATAAAATAATTCTATTAGTTACCCACATTTATTGAATATTTAGTTTAATATTATGTATTTTAATTAACATATATAAAATGTTTATCAGTATAATATATGTTCTTTTCTTCAAAGAGGTTAAATCAATTTGATGTTTTTGTGAAAATTGTCATGTTTTTAGTGGTGATAATATGGTTTGACCCATCATTGAATAACATAAATATAATGAATTATAAATTCCTCCAACATTATATAGTAGAAATTAAATTGTTCTTATAGGCAAAATATTTTAATAATTTATCTATTTGGATATGGATGTTGATGATATTCTTAGATTTTTATTGTCTTTAATAGCTTAAGGTGGTTTTATAACCTTGTTTGATATATGAAATGTCAGTAAAGATTGAAATTTCATGAGTTAAATCATATCTACCCCTTTAATTAATTAATTCATAATGGATATCGGTAAAGTGATTAATGATATTTTTGATACATGTAGTAAATTTTAATGATAATTTTTGAATTACATAAAAGATTGTTAACAATATATTTGAAAATGATTTAGGGTTAGGATTTTTAGATAATGATTTTTTTTTCTTAAAATATTATTAGTTATATATTTGAGAGGGTGTTCTTTATAATTGATTCATTTGTTTAGCTTTGTGGGTTATTGGGGAAAGTTTTGAAATATAATTTTATTTTTTATAAAACATGGTATGATTTAATATGATATATTAGTTTTATATGATTTTTTCACATTTTATAATGTGTTACTATGTTTTATTAATATATATAAATGTTCATATTATATGAAATTAGTGTAAGATACTTATCATAAGAATCACTTATATCCATATTATATGGAATATTTGATAGATACTGAGTTTTTTATTAAATTTAGATATTTTATAAGATACCTATTTCTTAGGATATTGTTTTTTAATAAATGATGATTAAATAAGATATAAAATTTTATAATTATCCATGAACTGTAAAATTATGATGGAGACATTACACATATCAAAAAATATGTTGTTTTGCTAATCCTCATTATATAAACATCAAAAAACAAAATTGGAATTTAATTTAAATTTAGTAACAAGAATAAAAAAACTATATTATAGGAAATTTTAGGTGGTTTTACCACAAATAAATTTACAATTCAAAAATATATCGATAAATTGAAATGTAGATATAATTCAAAAATATGTAGGGTTGTATTTATTTCATTGATGGAAAATTAAAATTAATGATTCTTTGGATAATTATAACCAATTTTTTTATAATATTTTAATGGTGTGATATTTATGGAAATATCAAATTCAAATCTTTAAAATTTTATTATATTGACAATTAAAGAAACAATATTACTGGTAATTTTACAGAAATAATTATTTTACTATAATTATGAATTTTATAATAATATAAAATGTGTAAACATTATTCAAGGAATTATTTGTGAATATAAAGTGGAGAAAAAAAGATTTTTCAATTTTTCAATAATCGAGGGAAGATTTCATTAATATAATTTATATAAAACTAATTGTACTAAATAATAAAAAGATGAATAACATTGACTATATTAAATATTTGTTTTTTATTTTATTATTAAAGAACACAAATTTAATAATTCATCGTCAAAACACTAGTCAGTGAGGAGGATGAAGAATATTTTTAAATATTATATAATCATTTATTATTTTATCAATCTAATAGATTTTGAATCATGTATTAATTTTTATGTTATTTTATTTATTATGTTATATAATTCCATGATCCTACCATAAGAAGAATATCATTCATTGATTCTATGATATAAAGTATTATAACAGAGATCTTTATCATTATAATAAGTGATGGAATGATCATATATATTGGGGTTACCATTATAAAAAAACTCCCCATTGAAATTACGTCTATGTATTATTCATCGATTAATTCTTCGAATATATATTATTATAATAAATAACCCTAAAAATAAAACAAAACTTATTATGTCTTGTAAACAGGTTTATATTATATTGATAATATATTTCACATATCTCAAACCAAAACTAAAAAAAATGTATGCTTTGAAATTGATTCAAAACGATGTAAAATTTCATATGTTCTTTTTATTTTATTTTTTATTACATAAAAGGTTGAGAGATAAACTAAAAATATAATATCATTTCATTAATAAATCGTGAATATTTAAAACAAATGTATATTAGAAAACATATACCACTAAATCCCCCCCATATTAGGGGTACTATATTTTCCTAGTAACATCAAGTATTATTATAATAAACATGGTTTCCTCTAATATCATACTAATTTATTAGAATATCATGGAAAATTATAATTATATAAATGTGAGATTAGTCTATCAATTTTCATTCACAAAAATCCACGGATGTTAAAATAATTTGATTTCTTATTTAATATTGTAATTTTTAAGGGTCAGAGATTCTGTGATTGTTGGAATTTGAAATCATGAGATATATTACAGAATTATATATAATGATAATAAATATTTAATAGTAATAAAATTCCTTGAATAAAATTTTATCTTTTCAATATGATATTTTTTATAGTAAACACAACAGACTAAAAAACTAGGAAAATGTGATATTGGATTTGAAACATTTATTAATTGAATTTTAATATCACAAATTCTAAATTATAAATTTGGATAAAGCATTTTTTATACATTAAAATAATAATTTATGAGATTTGTAATTACTATTTTACTAGGATTACTATATTAGTATTTACAACTAGAGGAATTGGAGAAAATCTAAAATATTATAATATTTTCAAGAAGATTATATAGAATTCCATTGATTACCCAAATATTTCCTCTATATATGAAAATGAATACATATATCTAGAACAATTACAAAATACTCTTTTGAAATGTGATATGAGATAATTTATTGTTTTTATGAATTCTGATAAGAAGAAAATGGTATTTAAATACCTTATCCTATTGATGATAAAGGAGAAGGATGTTAAAACATGTTGTTATCTAAATAATATAATGAAATTTTTGATTAAAAAAAGTGTTCATAGGTCTCATTTCTAAAAATAAACAAATTCATAAAGGAATATACATGTAAAAAATTCAACTCCAATGCATTAAATATTATTAAATTGGATACTTTTCTTCTGATTGTTCAAGAATTAAGAGTACATTGTATAAGATTGAGGGGGGTGAAGATAATTCTAAATTAAAATAAAGTGGTAGATTAATGAAATAATAAAAAATGTATATTGAAGTTAAAATAAAAATTCAATTAATAAATAGTAGAATCATTATGAGTATAGAATATGATGAATGGTCATCATCGAGTAATGATTCTAAGAGAGAAAAATATGAAAATATTTCAATTTGATGGGTCATTTTGAATGAAAATATGAAATATCTAGGACTATAGAAGAATGAAATGAAATATATAATGAAAATATTTTTAAATAAAATAGAAAACTCTTCCTTAATAGTAAGACACAACTCAATAAAGAAATTAAATCCAATAAGAATATGTTTATAAAGAGGGAAGAGATAATGATGAAATGTTATAAAACAAAACAACACTATTATTTGGAAAAAAGAATTATATGAATGTATATCCTTCTCAATAATGGATGACTACTTGATGTGTTTGAGAATAATTTTTATAATAATGAGGAACTCAACACGTAATAATTAATGTGACTAAATTCAGTGAATAAACTCTAGAAAACCAATTCTGTCCATTATAAATTTATGTAAATTAAGGATACATCATCCCATGTGGCTGAAAAATGATGTACGAAATATATAGTAAACCATCACCTATAATATAATAAATAACATATTAGTTTTATATGAAAATTAATTTTATAAAAAATAACATATGATAATGGTAATATAAACACATAGAAAAACATAGTGAATTGTTTTATAAGGTTTATGTAAGTGTGAAGGATATAGTATCAAAAATTAAAGCACAATGATAATAAAAGTTAATAATTGAAAAAATATCACAAAATCTAGATAAACGTAATATTTTATTGTAAAAATTAGTTTTAAAGTATAATATTGTTTTTATAGAGTTTCCATGTGCATTGAATAAGCATTCTTGTACAATATTTCCCATATAAATAATTAGATATTAAATGAAATTGATAGGACATATCCATATAACATAAGTATAATAATATTGATATTGAAGATAATTAATTTATGATTAACTATGGTAAAAATCCAAAAACTAATGTGATTGAGAAGGGTATGTAATTATTTATTTATTACAAATTTGTTTAATGAGATAATAATAATTTTAATTTCATTATGATATTGAATTCAGTCATATTCAAGTTAAAATACAATGCTAGAAAGATTATCAATCCATGGATCATTGATTTTTTCTTCTCCTAAAATAGGTGAAATGATACCATAGTCTTAAAATATATTTTATATAATTTATGTTGTTTTTTACATTATCTAATGAGATCAACCTATATTTTAGATGTATTGTAATATTTGAGATTAAAACCCCAATGTTTATTTGGAAATAGTTTTTTTTCATTTTCAGATATAACCTTACAATTGTATGTAAAATATGAGGTGATTTAAATCAAGTTATTTGATGAATAATTAGTTTCCTCATCCAAGTAAATAGGTTTTATAAAATCATTCCATTGGTGATAGAAATATTCATATCATTTTCTCTGTTATGGAATATATACATTATTATTATTTTAATAAAAATGATGAAATAAATTATGTAATTTAATATTGAGTTACCTTGGTTAAAGAACATAAATAACAATTTTCTACTTACTTTTGTTGAGAAACCTAACTCATTCAAATAATAAATTTTTCGAAATTTATGAAACATATTAAAAATTAAAAATCGTAAAATAAAACCCTAAAAGTGATGAAATCAAATATATAAATTTATTGTATATGAAATATTCAAACATATGTAGACACATTACCTATATGTTCACTCATGGTTATCATTACCTCATTATCATTTTTGATAATTTTACCTAAACAAAATATTTTATATTTATAAAGAAAAAATCATAGGATATTGAATTAGTAGAGTTTTAATAATAATAGATAAGAATGAATAGGGATGTGCCTAATGAAATTCATATAAAAGAACATTAGGAGTCTATTATTTGAAATTTTATATCATATAAAAAATAATGGGATTAAATATTAATTGGGTACTACTTATAAATAAATACTAAATGAATTAGTGGGGAGAAAAATATGAGATTTGTAGAGATAGGGGAACCATGTTACCAAAGAATAACAATTGAATGTATTTCAGGAATTAATTCATATTTTTTTATAAATCTATATATTTATAATTTTTTCAATCACTAAAAACAATCATGAACTATGATATGTGTTATAATAAAAAGGACATTATAGACTACTTCACAGTGTTCAGTGGTCACCATATTTTAATGATTATATATATAAAGATCCATATGTTTTTTGAGAAGGGTAATAAATTTATATTTTTGATATATATATCATATGTAAGGGGATATATATTTTTCAATATATTAATTCATAATGTGATTGAAATTTATCTTGTGATAATTAATGAAAATGAACAAAATTTCAATGTTTTAGATATATAATGTCACAAAAAAGCTGTAAAATTTTGAAAGAATAAATAAATAAAATATTTGAGGATATAGTCACATTATATCCATATGTAGTAGATTTTCAATATTCTCATAATAGTAATGAGAATTACAATGTAGTAAATTAATAACAAAAGAATATGAAGTTGGAGAAGATTGTTGAGGAAAAATATATCATTCTAAATTTTTGTTCTTCAATTTAAATTAAATGAATAAAGAAAAATTATAATCAACCCAATATTTCCAATGAACAAATAAACACATTTATTTTCTGAAGGTATCAATCATGAATAATTGATTAGTGAAATAAATATGAAATTGGAATAAATATAGACAAATTCCAAATGGGTTATTATTCCCAAACCAAATAAAACTTTATTTGATAACCAAGTGAATTATTAGAATTAAATTGAATGTATAGGGAGTGTTACAATGAAATATACACATCATTACTTACAAAGGGTACACATATGTTAAAATTTCATAGTTTTAAGAGGCTTTCGAACTTGTTGTGTGGATGGAGTACATAATAATTTTACAATCAATGTTAGCACATATAAACTATAAAATAAAACAAATTGATTCCAATTATAACTTCTAGAATAGAAATATATAATAAATTTATTATATTGAGAAGAATATGTGATTCATAATTGATTAATATGGATGTAAGGTGACCATATTTAATATGGCATTGTATGAGATAAAACCGGCCAGTAGTGCTCTGTATTGTAGTTAGTAATCCTTCTTGAGAGAACATAAATTTAAATAAGGAATGGTGGAAATCACATTTAAATAATATTGTTGGTGGAATTTTCTATCATAATAAGTATAAATATCATGGAAGTAATTTTTATATTTTATATAGAGAGTTATTGGAAATAATTGTTTTAGATAAAAAATTAGTTCAATATGTATATTCAAAGAGAATCATGATAAAACATATCATTACAAGTGTTTCAAAAATAAGAATATTTATTTATTTCCCATGAAAAATATATAAAGGAATTTTAAAATAACATTTCTCATATGAGAAAACAATAAATTATAGCACATTTATATGTTTTTTAAAAAATATATGAGGATATTGAATATAAATGAGTCCAAAAGAAGGTGTTTAGAAAAGTAACTGAGAACTTATATTATCATACTAATTATATAACTAAAAATGATTTTCCAGTATTCATTTGTTCAAGTTGATGATGCGATGATTAGTAATTAAACCTTAATTTTTGAAAAAAAATATAAATATATATTAATGATGAACTTATTTATGGAAAATTTAAATAAATTACCCTTAAATATTTCTCAATACATTAATGTTGATATGGCTTAATATTTGGATGTTAAAAATTCAACATTGTGATGATTGATTCTTCAACTGAGAAGCTATATGATATAAAATTGTATAAGAATAACACATTCAAATGGAGTAACATGGTTGTGTAATATATAACTTCGAAAGGTCCTTGTGCACAAATGTTATTGATTAATGAGTATTGTGAGAATTTGGTGTTAAATATTAAAAGACTTCTCCAAATTACTTATTAAATTATGTATTTTATAGATTATTATAAAACTAATATACAACACTCATGATTAATTAAAAGTAACATTCTATTTCACTTATTCACATATATGGATTTTAATGGATAATTATTATAGAATTAACACCTACCCATGATTAAAAATATCATATTTTTACAAAGTAAATTTCTTAATAATTATAACTGAATCTAACAGGATAATTGACTTCTCATCACATCCTTCAACTATAAAGAAAATTGGGATTTTAACAAAACTAATATTTTAAATTCATTATAAAAGGTGGATAATAGATACACAATTCCTAATGAGGAAGTTACTTCTTATCTTTATTTATTTTCAACAGATGATATAGATTAATAGTAAAAAGCGTGGTAATGTATGAAATATAGTTCATGCAATTTGGGTTGGGGTAATTCAAACTACATAGAAAAACTATTATTATCGCATAGGGATGTAAATATATAAATACATTAAATTAACATATAGTGTGTTGTCGAATAATATCTCATGTGTGAGGTACTGTGATATTACTTTTCTTGCTTGAGTTGTTGAGTTTTGAAAATGATTTATTTGATATTCCTAAAAAATCTAAAACAAAAAATTAAATGGAATAATAAAATTTGTTATTTTTGTTATTTTTATTGCACATTTATTATATGATAATAAAAATTATTAAATGATTTTTTATAATTATTGAAGATATTGGTGGTTAAGTAAAGAATATTAAAATATTATTTTCTTTTGATTTCATAAGATTTTTAGGGTATTTTAATAACATTTTTAGTTTCTATATCCACTTAATCAATTTTTTATAATAAATTTGTTATAGGATTCATTTGTTGATATTTTAATATATCATATTTTGAAATATATATTGTTTTTTTTGTTTGTAATATTTTTTGTTTTATATGATGTATTAGTGTTTTAATTTATGGAAACAATATTATATAACTTCTTTTTTCTAATATTCAAGCTTTTGAAAAATATGGAATCATTGAAATATATATAGTATATAAATAAGAAATATAAATTTAATAATAGATATAGTTTTTTAAGATATTATGATCCTTTTTTATTCCCTTTATATAAAATATTAGGATTTTATAAAATTTAAGTATCACAACAGTTTGAATGAATCTTTTGGGAGAATAACAGGGATAAGGTTGTAAAAATACTCATTGCCTAAATATAAAATAAAAATTGATCAGTGTTTACTAAATATTGAATTGATTAATGGAAGGAATAATTTTAAGAGAAATGAAAATTTTGTTTATTTAAATAGATGCCTCTATGTAGTAAGGATCTGTAAATGTGATATCTGAATAAATTTTAAAAAATACAACTGATCTTGTATAATTTTTGTAGATTTATAAAATCGTTATATTTATAGAATTATGATGATTATGTTTTTATGAGAATATAATTGGATTATATTGGTGGTAATTTCAAATTCATATATTTGCAAATTATTATCATGATAAATATAGAGACATTCAAAAATGTGACTGAACATAATATTTTCTTTACAAAAAATGGTGGAAGATTCTCATATTCAAAATATAGATTAATTTTTCATGTAATGACAATTTAATATTAAAATAATAAATTAATAATGATGAAATTTTCAAAATTTTAATGATGATGTCGATACTCATCTGCTTTGATTAATTCAAATATTGATGACTAAAAATATTTTGAAGATCAACATATATTGGTTCGTATATTTCTACTTGGGAGAAGGTAATAAAATTTAACCATTGATCATTTATATAAACAGTGGTGATAAAGAATAGGATCATCTCAATTTTGAAATCTTTCAGGCATAAAGACATAATTTTAAATGTTTTACAATAGAAGAAAAACATAAATATTTCTATGTCAATACCATTCTTGATATTAAACATCATATCAAAGAGATAATATCTCTCAAATAATTTTTTGACAACCAATATTAATGAAAATTATTTTCACCATCATGATTAATTGAATAAAAGTTATCATTCATGGTACTATTATATATAATTCCCCATTATTATTTTTTTGAGAAACATTCATCGATGTATTCTTCCCATATGTTATGCTAGAATATATAAACAAGTAAGAGTAGTGGAATAACACATCCCTTACATTGTAATAACATTGATATTAAATATAAAATATATGTTTTTGATCAAGTCCGAATAATAGTAAGGATACATCTCTCATATTATTGTTGAAACATTTAAAAATTCTATTATACATTTTATTCTAATTTTTTATGAATAAGGGTGAGGGAGAGAAACTAAGAAAAGTGTGTCATGTCCATAATCAGTCCTAGAAGTTTATTTTAAAGATAAATTGAAAACAATACCACATGTTCACCTACCCATCTTAATAATTAACCATTGAATTAGGTACATCATAATGGATCATTATAGTAAAATTACATCTATATAAAAAATGAAATACTTATAATGTAAAAATTATAATGAAGGATGAAATAAATAAATTTTTTATGACCTAATTAGAATGAATTATTATTCATGATAGATGAACAATAATTAATTACATCACTAAATTATAAAATATAATGATATTCATAATAAGTTTTAGATATACTTAAGAAATGTTTTTTATGATTCTGTTTTATATAAATCATTATATATTTAATGTAATGTTTGAAATAATAAATATCATGATTTGAAAAAATTTACAATAGATTAATTTCATAGAGTTTTAGTCTATTATGAGATGAATAATGGTTTTCATTCATGAAATATTAAAAAATAATAATAATAAATTAACTTTACATCTTTAAATAATGATAATGTCTGGGGAGATGTAATGAAATAATACAAAAATTAAAAATATGATCAAAACATTTATTTTTTTGGAAAGTTTCTATCATTTATCTGATATTGTATTTAGTAGGGAGATAGAAATAATAAATGATATATTTTAGTAATGATTTTTAATGTTTATAAATTGTACATTTCAATAGTAATTTTTGAAAGAAAAAAACAATTTGATGGTGAGGATGATGTTGAGTCACCCAAAATGTTTTTGAAATAATAAATATTCATTTTTAATAAAAAAATTGTTTCCAAAAAATTAAAATGATAATATATTCAATAAAAAATGATAAATATAAAAATTATACATTATTTATGTATTAAATTATATATTATGATAATTGCTTCTATATTTCATGTGAATCATCGGGGAACTTATATATTACCTTTAAGAGTCATTATTAATGCACTATTGGTGAGGGTAATGATGATAAAATTGATAATTAAATTTAATTATAGTTTTTATAAAATTTTCTAGATGAAGTGTATTTCAATTATATAAATGTTTGAAAATGAAATCTAGATTTCAATGAAATATCCTTAAACATTAAAAAATATTGATTTTATATTTTCTTAAAAAAGAATAATTCTTTATGAATTATATTTAATATTCAATGTGTTTTTTAATAAGTATAATAATTAGATGGAGGATATCTAAAAAATAATAAATATTGAATAAGAAATTTAAATTACATATAAAATATAATTATATCTATAAAATCATATAAATATGTTCTAGTTGAACATTAAAATTTGTATTTTAAAATTTTTGAGATAAATAAAAGAGAAATTCAAAACATATTGAATCAACTAAGAAATTATCATAATTGTATAAGTAAATAAAATTACACAATATGTAAAAAATTACACTAATTTTGAAATATAATGATTCAATAAAAGATAATGAATTATTAAGTGTTGTTTTTAACATAAAAATTTATTTCTTAAATGATTAATAATCTAAAAGTATCATAATCAACGTAAAATATATTACAAATTTAAAGGATAAAAAGTAATATAAAATTTAAAACATATTGGTAAAATAATTTTTTAAAATTTGTGCTGTCATCGTCTAGTCCTACGAAAATTCATTTTTCATTTTTTAAAATTCTTTTATAAGATTTTATATTATTTGGAAGGTATGAATGGATAAAGATAAAACCCACAATAAAGGATGTTTTAGAATACATTTAATGTTTTAGACCTGAGGATAACAAAAATTCTTTTAATACAGGTCCTTTGTTATATATGTGATATATCTAGTCATAATTCATATATGTTCCTTAAAATATTTATTGAAAATTTGATAATAAATTTTAATACATAAATTATTTTTGATGAATAAGATGAAAATAAACTAAAAAAATTCTTATTGTGGGCGATTCATTTAATGCGTATATATAAATATCAATGGACATTGGATTTTGGATGTTGCTATAATATATTAGGATAAATAAATATTCTAAAATATTATTAATATTATTTAAAGGAAACATTTTTCATTTGGAATAATGTGTCACCTGAAATAATATACGATTCTTCAATAGAAATTTCTTTGAGAAATAAATAATAAAAAGATAAATTTTTTAATGAAGGGTTGAAACAAAATTTTAAGAAGGTTTCTTTTTTTTAATCAGAAAGGAGTGAAATTTGAAAATTGATAATTTATTGGGGGGATACTGAAGGATTTCATTTATAGATGATATTTCACAAACTGGACCATGTACCATGGTAACTATATAACTGATATGGTCCTAACATATTTCTAAGGGAATTTTTGATACCCATTATTTGGTAAAAATCATCAATAATCTTAAAAAAATTAATGAGGGAACAAATTTTAAAAAAACACAATGGAACAAAGATAATCAATTTATTATGCATACACAAAAAATACATAGGGATAAGAGTGATAGAAGTCAAAAAGACATAAACAAAGCAATGTGATATAGAAACATACTAGAAAAATTGGATAGCACCCTTAGTACCAATGTATGCAACTTATCAAGCCCATAGATCAACAGATGTTATGACCTAGAAGTGGTTACATACCCTTTCTAGAACCTATAAGTTCATAATCTACAAACACTCAACGATATAGGTAGCCTGTGAGAAGAAATCCCAATAGGGTCTCACATATGATTCCATAAAAATATGGAAATATTTAATTAAAAAATAATGCATTCCTTTTCAAATAAACATCATTGTCTTTTGAAAATAAACATTTAAAGAAAAAACATTTTGGATATCAAATTATGGAATCACCTATCTCAAGATCACAAGATCTCTAATCATAATGCCCAAATTCGGAACCATCAATAAAGAATGTTTGTGATAATAAACCAAGAATCAAAACTTAATTCAAGATCATACATAGTATACATTATATAGTCCAACAACACATGGAGATCTCTAAAACCTTAAAGATAAAATAAGAGAGTGAAGGATAAATATAACCTGAATAGGTAACCTAATGTGTAGAGATCTAATATCAATTTTTATAATCAATCCACTGAAGGAAGAGTCAAGATGAACTATAATCAACTATTATGAGCTACCATAGTAGAAGAAAATATAATGGGTCGAAATAGGTATATCAATCACCGTAAATAAGGGTTTTAGTACTTATAAAAATAATTTTTTTGATATTTTATTTTCATAACCATGGTTCTCTGAGCAAGGCAGCACGGTTAGAAAATCCATGAACCCTAACTATGCACCCATTTTATTGGGGATTCATGGTTTCTTCTAGATGGATGCTTCATTTATCAAACCATGTTTTGGCCATGAAAAACTTCACTATTTCATTTTTTGCGATTTCTACTAAGAGGCTGCACTATTTGAGAAAACTATGCACCTTCCACTCACATCCATGAAACATTCAAAATTTTAGAACAATTCCTCTAAACCAAAAATTAAATCCAACCAAATAATGATATAAATATGGTTTTAAGAAGAACTAAAAATAGTAACATGTTATTACAAACTCCCCACTTTATTAACATTTTGTCCCCAGAAAGCTGACTAAGTGATTCCATATAAAAAAGAAGTGTCCACTTCTCTCTCATCAGTGCCTCCCTCTTCCACAAATCATTAAAATCAAAACTGCTCTTATAAATAACATTAACCAAATGTTACATACTCCCACAAAGTACCATGGATTCTTAATTGAATATCCTTACTAGATGTTCAGTCATCAATAAATCAGGTTTGACTTCCAGATCGCTCCATCTCAGAACCTGAGATGGATCAGAGAGATACATTCAATGTTGAGATACATGTAACACATTATGGGTCAATTTTAGCTATGGGGGAAGTTCTACACATAATGAAAAATTCTCCCCCCTATCAACAAAAAAAATGGTCCATGAAAACATAGAGATTGTTTCACATTCCTCTCAAGATGTATATAACCCAACTATGGTGAAACATTCAAGAAAACAATATAACAAACTGAAAATTACAATGGACTATGATAGAAATAATTATAAGACATATACATTACATATACCATCAAATTTATTCAATGGATCAACTGAAACCTTGATGTTTTCTCTTCAAACATGTTTGTTTCCATTAATTACCTTTAACAAATATCCAACAAAAATAATAGATATCTAGAAGGGTTGCCTTACATGCCCTCAAAAAGATCAATTTTGATCTATGTTAGGTAAATTATTTACTTTAAAACTCATCCCGCCCCATATGGTTATCGCAGGACCGACCATAATTGAAAACTCAGAGGAAAATAATATCCTCATGAATCCATAAATCTCATGTTGTATGTTTCTCTGATTTTGGATAGTATTTTATACTCAAATGAACATTATATCAAGGTTCCTCCTGAAGGTATCTCCAAAAATAAGAAGGAAAACAAGGATCCCAATAAAAGACAACAACAGATTCAAATCCATCAAAATGAAAAATATATTTCATATAGTTATTTCTCTACCCCACAACATATTAAGTATCATGAATGGTTATAATGTGAACTTGTTTAGTTAGCCTATCAATCAAGAACAATATAAAATTTTTATTTCGCTCTGTATATTGAAACCTAACCCCAAAATTATATGGATATCTTATCCCACATCAATATTGGATGTGGATGGGGATGATGAAAACCCAAAGACTTCTGGTGAATCGATTTAAATTTTAGGAATAAGAAATAAAGATAGAGAAAGTAAAAAATTACCCTTATCATACATGGCCGTTGGATTCTAAACAACATGTCAAAGTTCATTTTCATGGTTCATAATTTCACATTCCATAGGGATTATAGAAATCCCCCATCACAACTTTCCACACATGTATCTACACAAAATAAAGATTTTGATTGCATTGAATTACTTTAGTGGAGAATGACCAATTAGTCACAGTCCCCCCCTAATAAGAATCTCTAATGAAAAATAACTCATCATCAATATGGTATTATTAACGAATATACATGAGAATAGTGGAGGTGAAATGAACACATTCTAAAAAAATCTCTACCGCTATTTTATATACTCTAAAAGGTAATTTTTAAAAATAGATCCATCTTGTTCAATTATTATAATGATTCTTTCAATACTCATATTGAAGCATCTTTCTCAATACATCTATGATAAAATTACTTTTACCATGGGTATAACTGATGTTAATGTTGAATGATTGTATGTATTCCACCCTACACCTCTAGAATATACTTAGAAATTTGTTCTAGAACATATAACTGAAAATTTTATTTTGATAATATCGTATTAAACATTCTCCATAAATTTAATACCTCAAAATCATAAAATAATTCATCATTGCTTCCAACTCATGGTCATGGGTGAGATAATTCTTCTTATCTGGATATAAAAGATGAGATACATAAGTAATGATATGATATCCCTATATAAGAACTCAGCCAAAACCTGAACGTAATGAATCAAAGAAGACCACATAGCCTACAAAAACTATTGAAAGAGTCAGCCCTAGTGTATTAGTTGAATGGTGTTTTAGCACAATAAAAGAACAATAATGTTTTTCTTCCTAAGAGAACATTTACTATCATATGAGTAAGTGAATTCATCCCATAAACCATCTTTGAGAAGAATTTTTCAAACCAGTAATAATGGATTGTTAATCCTAAGAAGCTCTATATCTCATCAAAAATTCATGTTTAGTCCCATGTCATAATAAATTTATTCTTTTAATAATGATCTGAAATACCATATTCTGATTGCAATGGTCCTAAGAACATCACTTATTGAATAATGAAATCTAATTTCGAAAGCATAGAATAATGTTTTGTATTTATCACCAAATTTAGAACAAATAATTATTAATTTCATAAAAAAATAAAATATGGAAACATTATTCAAGGAAATATTTGTGAATATAATGTGGAGAAATAAGGATGTTTCATTTATTTCAATTATTGATTGTATATTCTATTTATCAAATTTATATAAGACTCATTGCACTGAATAATGAAAAAAGGAATAACATTGACTGTATTAAATATATATTTTATATTTTATTGAAGAACCTATATTTAAAAATTCATCATCAGAACACTAGACAGAGAGGATGATGATGATAATTTTTAGATATTATATTCGCTTGCATGTGTTGATCATTCAAGTAGATTTTGAAACATGGATTTATGTTCATGTTATTGTGTTGATTATATTATGGAAGTACAAGATTCTACCCTAGGAATAAGATCATATGTTGATTTTAAGACATAATGTTTTATAGTAGATATCGTTCTCATTATCCTAAGTTAGGGAATGATCTTAGATATAGGGGGTACCAGTATAAAAAACTCTCCAGTGAAATTCCCTATATGAAATATTCATGGATTCATTCTTCCCTTATAATTTACAAGAATAAATAACACTAAAAAATAATTGAACAAATCTTACTATCACCCGTAAACATGATTATATAATAGTGATAATATATTTCATATATCTTAACACAAAACTAAAATGAGTTAGGATCTAAAATTTATTCAAATCTATGTAAAATTTTATATTTTATTGTAAATTAAATATTTGTTAAATAAATGGTTGTGATGGAAACTAAAAAATAGTAGATAATATCCTTAGTCAATCATGATGATTTATATCAATGATAAATTATTAAACACATACCACTGATCCCCTCATATTATTGGCACACTATTGTCTTTGGAACATCATGTAGTATTATAGAATACATGGTTGCCTCTGAGATCATACTATTTCATTATAATATCATGTGAAATAATGATTATATATACCCAAAATTAGTATATCTATTTTATTTCTTAAAAATACATGGATGTAAAAATAATGTGATTTCATATTTTTTACTATAGGGTAAAATGTTATGTGATTATTTGATTGTTGGAATTTCACATCTTTTGATATATTACACAATTATAATTAATGATAATGGATATTTAATAGTATTGTAATTCCATTAATAAAATTCTATCTTCATATTATGATATTTTTTACACTAAACTCATCAGACTAAAAAACCCAAGGAAATGAGAGTTAGGATTTGAAACACGTTTAAATGGAATATTAAAATCATCAATTCCAAATTATTATTTTGGATAATGGATTTTTAATACATTATAATAACATGAGATGGGATTTTTAATTACTATTTTACTAGGTTTACTTTAACAGTATGTACAAACAAATGCATTGGGGAAAATTATAAATATTATAGTATTTTCATTAATATTGTATAGAATTTCATAGAAATATTATATCCAAATATTTCGTCTATATATTAAAATGGATACATAACTCTATATATTTTTCAAAAAACTCTTCTAAAATGTGATATGAGAAAATTTATTATTTTTATTAATTCATATAAGAATGAAAATGGTATTTAAATCCCTTACCCAAATGAAGGTTAAGTAGAATGATTGTGAACCATGTAGTTATCCAAAGAAGATAATGAATTTTCTGATGACCAAAAGAGGTTATATTCCTCATGTCTAAAAATATACAAATTCATAATGGAATGTACAAGTAAAAACTTCAGTTAACTGCAAAAAATTGGGTTAAATGAGATAAATTGTTTCTAATTGATGAAGAATGAAGTGTATAGATTATAACATCGAGGGGGCCAAAGAGAATTCTAAATGAGAGGAATGTGAAAGATGATTTAACTAATTACAAGGTATGTTGAAGATAAAATAACAATTCATGTAATAAGTTGGATAATTATATTGAGTATAGAAAATGATGAATATTCATCATAAATTAGTTATTCCAAGAAAGAAATTATATGAAAATATAACAAGTTTATGAATCATTTTTATCAAAAATATAAAATATCAATTAATGTATAAGAATGAGAAAAAAAATATACTAAAAATATTTTTCAATCCAATATTAAATTGTTCCTTGATAGTAACACACAAATCATGAAGTAAATAAAATCCCAATAGCATGTGTTTATAAAGAGATAAGGCGATAGTGGTGAATTATATATTTAAATAATACTATTTTTGAGAAAACATAATGAAATAAATATATATCATTATCAAAAAGGGAAGACTGCTAGATATTTTTGACATGATTGTTGATAACAATGAAGAACTCAACATGTATTATTTAATGGGACAAAATCCAGTCAATATACTCTAAAAACATATTATGTAAATTATAAAATCATGTAAATATAGTATACGTCATCCAAACTAGCTGAGAAATGAGGTATGTCATATCTATTAAAACCATTACCTATAACATAATTATAAGTGCTCGGCCTTAAAACATTACAAAATATTGAATAAAATGAATAATTTTCATTAAGGTTCTTTTCAAGTTTAGAGTTTTCGAGAATTATGAAATAACTATTAAATCACAAAAGATTACAAAGTATACATTTCTACTCCATTTCCAGTTTTTCAGAAAATAAAAACTCTTGAAAGAAAAGATTCATGTCTAGTTACATGTTTTAAACCGCATGACTTTTCCTTGATCCCATCCTTAACCATATTCATCTTTAAGTCCTGTAAAAAACATTTCTAAACAAGTGAGGAGCATAAAAATCTCAGTAAGGGTTATAAAACAAATAATTAAAACATTTGTTCATTATTACATACATAACATAAGCTCTTTAACACACCTCATGAAATCATAAGATTTATGAATAACACCTAGAAAACATATATCATAAAGGTAACTTGTGGCATCCATATCATACTTAGATTGTAGCTATCATAGCTACGTAGGGAGTTACATTTAGAATACCAATCATAGTATATTCCATAAATCATTTAGGATAAATCTACACGTTTACCTCTATCACGTTACCCAATGCATTTGAGAGCAATCTCGGGCTCACTCGCCCTATGTTTATCATGGAACCACCCGTATTCGTAAATAATGCCCAAGAACCATAACATATTCATAACACATAAAATAAACATAAAGAAAAGATAATATTTCTACATTCTAATCATAATATATCATGTAAATATATTTAAATAACAAATACATCATCAAAACCATATTCAATACAAAAATAAATAATATAGTATATGGTATTTATTTTTCTTTTAAAAACATTTTTCTTTGTTATGGAAGCCAAAGATCAAATAATACTCACAGAAGCAAAAAGTTCATTATCATGACGTATGATAAAAAGAAACATTATTTTTTTCATTTAGTAAAACACTTCATATAAAATGATTACATTTGAATGAAATGAAAAGTCATATGTGTTTATAAATTTTATAAAATAAAATCGTGTATTAAAACAACATATGTCTCAATGAAGGGATATTGAGACAAAGTCTCTTACCTCGCATCTGACTTGACTTGTTTGTCCTTTAATCTCCTAAATAATAAAGTAAAGATAATTTCTAATTTCTTAAGAACCATTTTCAAGTTTATTATTCCTTTAATATCACTTATTACTAAGCTATAAACATTATTTAACCATTTACGTTATTAATGGTTGTTTCGTTGATATTTTGTACTTGAGTAAAAATGAACACCTTATAATTACAAGTTTCCCATGTCGGCAACAATCCATTATCTCCATAATGATATTCATGATTTAGATATCATATAAATCATACATATCTAGTATATATATGTATTTATAACAATATATAATATTTGTCGATAAGAAATTAAACTCACCATTTATAGAGACGGTAAGACGTACTTTTGCATGAACGCTACATTCATTTATATTTCATACTTTAATGGATTTAAATCATAATGATACCTAGGTATATTATAGTTCAAGTATAATATCATATATAATATAATTAACTATATCTTTTATATGTCCCATGTATGGCATTAATGAGTCATATCATTTTGAGGGGGCGGTATTCCGCACTTCCTCATATGAAATTATCACATTTACCCGCTATGGAAACCATAAAGGTATGATATAAATGAAAAATAAAGAAGAATAAATTAAATATAAACATAATATATATAATATATAAATACAGTTTTATCTTAATGTCTAACAAGAGCGGCGGTAGGAGATAATTGAACAATCATTGCTTTGTGAGGAGTTAGTTTTCCATTCAAAGAAATAGTACATTATTCACCCATTAGATGGAGGTGTGTGTAAGTGTAGTTTTAATAAATCTCATAACCATATACTAGTATATTGAGGATACTGGTGTTGTTATAAAATAATGTAATAAAAATATTTTAGGGGGTTGTAGATGTAAAATAAAACAAAATAACTTAAGAGAAGAAGTTACCTTTAAATCGGGTAACTCCATTTGGTTTGAACCAAAAGGGTTTCTTGATGTTTTTTATACCGAAGGTAAGGCTTCTAAGATAAAGAGAGGGATCTTGGGAGCTTATTGGAGTAGAGTTTTTTTATCCAAATGCTTGAGAAGTGTGATAAATAGGTTATAAGTGATGACTTTTTATAAGGGAGAGGAGGGGATATTTAAGAAAGTATGAAACAATTATTTTATTATAACCTCATATTCGGTTTAAGACGGTCAAATAATTGTTATACTCAAATTTAAAATGACTCATGGTCTAAATAAAATCATCCAATTAGAATTGGACAGGTTTTGGATATTGTTTTAATATTTATAATATTATTTATTTAAATCATTTATTAATGAGACAAATGTGGCATCATTATTCTTTCATAAATAATTTAATTTATTTGATGTCAACAAATTATAAACAAAATACCATGAGGTATGAAATAATTTTATATTTCCTTGTAATATTTATAGTTTAAAAAATAACTTATAAAACCTCATGTAAAAAATTGATTTACTATAAGATACTTTTTATGCCATTTATGTCTTTACTTTAAAATAATTAATATTTAGTGTCATTATTACTCCCATGTGGCCCCATAGGGTCCAAAATTCGACCCAAGGATGTCCATTTTCGGCTATGTATTGGAAAATAGGATTAGAACAAATGTTATGGAAATTTATTTTTATTATAATATTATATTTTACCCTTATTTACTATATTTAGCTTTTAATTATGTTAAAATAAAATATTTACTAATGTAAATATCTAAAATGTCTAAAAATAAATGTTACCTATTTTCACAATTCAAACCTAATGATTATGAATATAGAATCCATTTTTCTAAATTGAAAACATAGAAGTGGTATAAATTAATTTAAAATTAATTCCAACTGTCAAAACGAAAAGCGTGTTTCAAAAAAAATAATAACTAGCAAAAGATTGACACTTGTTTATGTCCAATTTCAAAGTGAAATTAATTAAAATTTCAAAAATTAGATTAACTAGCAAAAATAAATAATAATTACACTTTATAACCAATTAAAAAGATAATCTAACCTTATAAATTAATTAGATTAAAAGGAAATTTTGAATTAAAATACAGCATTTTTTACTATTCATTAAAAATGTACATTATTAGAAAAAAAAAAAAAATTCACCAAAAAAATTTTTGATGTACCAAATCAGAAGAAGAATTTTATTTTGTTAAATAGAACATATAAAAATGACAAAAACATTATTTAAATAGGTTCTCCATCAAAAGGCGGTAAATCAGCCTTTTGAAACATATTAGAGTATTTATGATTAGATTCATTCACATTTTAAGCCTCTTAATTTTATTACATAAATTTAAAAACATTTTACAAACATGTATGATCATATTTTGGTTAGTTCTATTAATTCCCGCTGATATAATGGATAGGCATTAACTACTATTTAAAATAATAACATTATATTATTAGTGTGCAATGTAAGATTTCAAAGAAACCTGTTGTCGCATATTGGGTACGCTATCAGAAATAGAATCCCATTTAATGTAAATTGAATATTTAATTCAAAAATATTAATAAACATTAAAATGTATTGTTATTTATTTATTTGGGATGTTACATCCTTCCCCCCTTTTGGGAATTGCGTCCTCCTGATTTTTATTCACTTATCAAATAAGTGAGGGTATTTATCCCTCATAACATTTTCAGATTCCCACATTGCCTATTCAACCATATGGTGTGTCCACAAAACCATTAACTAAAAAATTACCTTATTCATCAACACTTTCTCTCTATAGTCATGAATCTGGAATAAGTGTTCCTCATAGGAGAGATTCTCTTCCAACTAAACTATCTCTAGGCTTAAAACCTAAAATGGAGCTGGAATTTACTTTCTCTACATCGAAACTTGAAAAAAAATATGTACCTGAGATAAAATTGGTGGTAAATCCACTCTGTATGCAACTGCTCTAACATTCTCAAGAATTTCATAAGGTCTAATGAACCTCAGACTCAACATTCCCTTCTTACCAAAACGCATCACACTTTTCCATGGAAAACTTTGAGAAAGACATGATCACCTACCTAGAAAGATAGATCCTTCCTCTGGTTATCCGCATATCTTTTATGCCTGCTCTGAGCTATTATCATGTTCTTCTGATTCAACTAAAATTTTTCTACCATCTCTTCTACCAATTATGTTCCCATCATCTTTCTTTCAACTACTTCATCCCAAAAATTTGGTGTTCGACAATGCTTTCAATATAATGCCTCAAATTGAGCCATTTGTATACTGGAACAAAAAATGTTATTATATGAAAATTCAAACAAAGAAATATATCGGTCCCAAATTCCTTGGTAATTTAATGAACAAGCTCGTTGCATATCCACCCAGGTCTGAATTTTTCATTCTGACTGCCCATTTGATTGAGGATGAAAAGTTGTAATAAAATTTAATTCAATACCCAACCACTTATGAATCCCATTACAAGAGTTACAATTAAAACTAGGATCATGATCGGATCCAATGGATAGGGGAACACAATGCAAACTGACTATCTCTTTAATATACAATTGAGAATGTTTACCTAGAGAAAAAATATCTATAATAGGAATGAAATGAGCAGATTTAGTCAATCGATGAACAATAACCCATATTACATTGTTACCTCTATATTTCTTTGGTAATCCCACAATGATGTCCATTGATATATTTTCCCATTTCCACTCTAGTACCGGTAAATACTGATCTATCCCATTCGGTAACTCCCACTCTACTTTAACCTGCTGGAAAGTCAAATACTTCACTGTAAAATCACCAAATATCTCTTTTCTTTCCATCCCACCAGAAATACTTTAGAATATTTCTACACAACTTAGTACTGCCAAGATGAACTTAAAACGGGAAACTATGAGCTTCACATAACAACTCAGTCTTCAAATGTGAATTATAAGGCATTCAAAATCTTTTCCCATACCACAAAACAAAATCATTATCAATGATAAATTTCAGCAAATTACTATCATTTATCTGAAATTGTATTCAGTATGGATATATATGAAAAAATGATATATTTTATTAAATTTAGTTTAATGTGTATCAATTTGACATTTTAATAGTAATTTTTGAAAGGAAAAACAAGATGATTTTAGGGATGATGTTCAGTCACCAAAAATTGTTTTGAAATAATAAATATTCATTTTTTATAAAAAAAAGTTTACCATTAATTTACATGATAATAAATAAAATATAAAATTATAAATATAAAAACTATGCATTATCTATGTATTAAATTATGAATAATGTAAATGACCCTAATAGTTCACGTGAATCATCGAGAAAGTTGTATATTACGATTAGGAGTAATGATTAAAGCACAAGGGGTAATGGTAATGATGATAAAATTGATAATTAAATTTTTGGTTAGTTTTTTTTTAATTTTATAGATGAAGTGTATTTCAATTATATCAATGTTTGAGAATGAAATCAAAAATTTGATGAAAGATACTCAAAAAAAATAAATATTGATTATATATTTTCCAAAAAGGAATTATTATTGTTGAATTATATTTAGTATTTCAAGGTGTTTATTAATAAGTACAATAATTTAATAGAGGATATATAAAAGAATATTAAATTGGGAATAAGAAATTGAAATTATATATAAAATGTTATTATTTATAAAAAATCATATAAAGATGTTCTGATTGAATAATGATGATTCTATTTAAGAAATTAGATATAAATAAAATGGAAATTCAAAAATAAATGAATTATCTAAAAATTTATAATTATTGTATTAGTAAAACAATATTCCACAATAAGTAAAAAATTACACAAATTTTGGAATATGATGTTTAAATGAAATATAATGAATTATTAATTAATGTTTTTTAAAAAAATTATTTCATGAATGATTAATAATCTAAGTGTATCATAATCATAGTAATATTTATTACAATTATAAAGGATAAAAATTATTATAAAATTTATAATATATAGGTAAAATATTTTATCATCAGATAATGATGGAAAATATTTTAAAATAAATAGGAATTGCTAATGAACTAAAATAATATGACACATAGTTTTTATAAAACAATGTTGTTGTTAGGATTATTTTCATTCCATGTAATCATTTGTGTTTTAATCATCTAGTCCAATAAAAAATCATTTATATGATTTTATATTATTTGGATGGTTGAAATTGTTAAAGATAAAATCCAATAAAGTATATTTTAGAATAATTTTAATGGTCTATAAGTGAGGATAAGGAATAAATTTTTTGTATTACATGTACTTTGTTGTATATGTGATATATCCAGTTATAATTTAAATAATATTCTTACAATGTTTATTAAATAATGATAAAAAAATTTAATACATAAATATTTTTAGAATAAGAAGTTGAAAATAATAGATAAAAATCTTATATTGGGAGATTCATTTAATACCTATAAATAAATATCAATGGACTCTAGATTTTTGATGTTGATATAATATGTTTGGAAAAATAATTATTCTAAAATATTATTAATTTTATTTAAAGGTATCACTATTCATTTGGAATAATGAGTCATCAGAAATAAAATATGATTATTCAATAGAATTTTATTTGGGAAATAAAAATTTAAAAGAATTTTTTTTAATGAAGTGTTGAAATAAAATTTTAATAGGGATTCTTCATTTATAAATAGAATAGAGTGAAATTTGAAAATGATTATTTCTTAGGGAGGTTACTAAAATATTTCATGTATAGATGATATGTCATGAACTAGATCATGCACCATGGTAACCCTATAACATTGATAGTCCTAACATATCCTGAAGGGTATTCATGATCCCCATTGGTAGGAGGAAATCATCTAGAATCATTAAATATTAATGAGGGAACCAATTTTACTAAAACACAAGTGAAGGAAGACAAACAATATAGTAAGGATAGAAGAGAAAATACATAGGGAGAAGTGTAACAGAAGTCAAAAAGGTATAAACAAACCAAATTACTACCAAAATGTATCAGAAAAACAGGATAACTTCCTAAGTCCTAATTGAAGCAACTCACCATGCCTAAAGATCAATAGATATTACGACCTCCATGTGATTCCTTACCATTTGTACAACTTGTATGATGACAATCTATAAACACTCAATGACATAGGTAAATTGTGATATAAAATCACCATAGGGTCTCACAAATGATTCCATAAAAATATAGACATATTTAATTAACAAAATAAAGAATTCATTTAAAAATAATCATGCCTAAAATTGGAAAAGAAAAATTTGAAGAAAAAACACTTTGGATTTCAAATTATGTAAATGATTTAAATATCTATAAAATATGCCTTTTATATAAAAACATTTTATATAAATTCATAAATGTAAAATTGTTTACAAAAACAATTACATATAAATCAAATATAAACAAATGAGAAACATGGTTATGTGTCAAAATTTACGATTGTTCTATGCTATGGGACTCCCTCAAACTCTAATGGATCTTTTGATAATATGAGTATACACACTTATTTCTTGATACTCACCAAGGAAAACATATAACCATCCCATTAGGGATGTGAAATGCTACATTTATTTATTGTTGGTGATGTCAATCATAGAGTGTTTTTCAAATGAATCACTAACTACCTAGGATTTAATGTTCTCTAATAAAAATAAGTTATGTGAAATTTAATTTAAGACGGGTTAAAATACAATTCAACCCATCCTTCATTTCAAATACACCAATTTTCTATTTATGGACCAGAACAGTCCTTTAATAAAGTAATTCCTTTTTCAATATATAACCATTGAGTTTTAATCAAAATAAATTTTTTTTATTTTTTCAAAATACTAATTTTAAATAAATTTAATAAAAATAAATTTCAAATTTTAGGTTTTACATTTTAAATCTTATAAAATTCAACCAATTTCACAAATATACCCCAATTCAATTGAATTCAAGGTATATCACAATTTAATTTAAAAAAATACAATTTTTTAAACCCAAATTCAATGGAAGTGGGATATTAATTAACCAATGGACATATATTTCATTTATATTAAGAAAACTATTTTAACTAAAAAAACTAAATTTAAATCAATAAATTCCTTATTAACAAAAATTGACAATAATAATGGAAACACCTATCTTGAGATCACTAGATCTGTAAAAATAATTCCATTATCAGGAACCTTAGACCAAGAATTTTTTCAATGATGAACCAATAATCAACCCTTGATTCAAGATCATACATAGAAGATATTACATGCTCCAACAATACAAAGAGATATCTAAAACCCTATAGAGGAATGAAAAGAGTGTAGGAGAAATATAACGAGAATAGGAAACCTAACTTGAAGAGATCATATGTCCTTCTCATAGATTCAATCCACTTTTGGAAGATTCAATATAAGCTATAATCACTTATTATGACCTCTCATAGAAGAAGAAATTTCAATGGGTTGAAATAGGTTCATCATGCACCTTAAATAAGGGTTTTTTTATGCTTTTAATGGGGCATGTACATCCTTCTATTGAGGACGGACAGGGATGCGCTGACTGTTTCCCCGCATTCCTTCATTCCAATTACAGGCAGCATCCATCACCTATTCAGGGATGTTGTCTACTTGATCCAAATGGGATGATGGGATGTCAGTCCACGCTTCTGTGGGTTCCTCCTGGAACTCGTTACCTAATCAAGTTCTCCCTTAATGATTTGATTCGTGGTTTTTGAATCTCTATCCTAGTGACAAATCATTGTGCACGCCATTTAATTACACTACATCTGTCAAAACATTACATGGGGCCTTGACATGGTCAAAACCTTTGTTCATGGTAGATGAAAATTTCAAGAAAGTCTGGGTATCTTTGGATTCATGGACATTGGGGATCCTATATTCTTCGTCATAAGAGGGAATATCAAGGGGGCATAACTCAAGGAATCCCACATTGGTCATGGGGTTTCTTATGTTGGAGGCATGTCTCAGAGGTTTTCCTCAGCTTCCCATTCCTAGCATGGGGTATGTCATGAGTTTAACGTCTTGAGGAGACAGAATGAGGGTGATCAGAACGTCCAATAGAGATAGATTAGATTGGTACATCCCTAACAAGGAATACCTAGAAGGTTTACCTGATGGATGGGTCAGATCTCCCTCTGAGGGTGGATCTGAGGTGGTGTGTCCTATAAAAGGAAAATTTCACACCATGAAGGTTGATTTGGACACCACTAAAGGTGTATTAGTGAGAGTGCTCCCCAGAATGGGGCTCCAAGGTTAATCATTTTCTGGGATTTAACCTCATGGATGTTTCTTATGTACCTTGTGCAGATGACAGAGATTAAAACCCACGTAGTTTGAATGGGTGATGAATCGGGGTGTACACAAAGGATAAAGACCCAAATACATGGTGGGGCTTAGTCACAAATTGTGGTCCATCGCAAGAGGGACACTATTGGTTGAATGGTTATGAATTGTGTGGGGATTATGCTTGGTATGTCTCCGAATGGAATGGCATGATTCCACGATGATTCGGTGGCCCGTGTAAGAATCAGGACGGACGATAGAGAGTAAAATTAAGGGGAGGGGAATGAGATGGAATTGATGTGAGGATGATAGTGATGTGGTTATTGAGAATCGATGAGACTTCTAACATATCCTCATGCCAGAGAATCAATGTACACATAGTTTGGTGGGTTGATGGGACACCTGAGAAGGTGACCCATGAGGATGGACACATGGATAGGGGACATAGGAAGTAGAACCTCTAGGTAATGGCATGAAATTGGGATGTGCATAGAGGACATCGACCCAGTGATTTAATAAGGCATAAGTGTGGTTAGTAGCCTGAGGTTGGAATGAAACCATTGGGGAAGACCAGAGATGTGGGTCCCAACAAAAGGTACAACAACAGCACACAGCTTGATGGAAATCACAATGGATTATTGTCGATTGGTGAATGAAACGGATTACCGTTGAATAGGGATCACAATGTCATACCACTTGATGGTATCACAATGGATTACTGCTATATGGGAGGATAGTTTAGTGTTATACGAGACAAAAAGTTTTTATAGTGTAATGTCATGCAGGACTGAAGTGGAATGATGTGAAGAAGTCCGGACCAATGGGAGTTGGACTTGAACCATAGGGTGGTGTCATACGTACCGGGCATTGGAATATATCAAATTCAACATAGTTCATAATGGTGTCGGTTAACTGATGTGAAGTGGTATGGACCAATTTTTGTTGGGCTTGTACCTTAGAGAGGCTTCCTACGTACCTTTTCTTGGAAAGGTTGAAAGTCCATGTAGTATGGTGATGTTTGGTGAATCGGTGTAAAGGGAGTCAAGACCAATGGTTATTGGGATTTATCCTCTGGAATACTTCCAATATACTTTGCCCTGTAAAGGAAAAAAGTCCATGATGTTCAGGATGGTATTAGTGAACCGATATGAAGGGGGTTAGGACCAATGGGTGTTGGGCTTGAACCTCTAGGATGCTTCTAATGTACCTTTCCTGGCCTAGGATCAATGTCCACGTAGTCAGGATAGTGTTTGGGGGTTACAATCTAGGATTCCCATGGGGGATGTCATAGTCGATGCTTACTCTAAGCCCACGTGAGTCATGATCGGTGTGAGAAACAAGAGGCAACAAGGACCAAACAATTTTAGTGTAGAGTTGTGTCCATAGAGGGTGGTGGATGGAGCTTACACATGGAAGATTCTTGGGTGCCGCTATGGAGAGGCAACGATGGGTGGGCCTTACACATGGACGTTATCCATGTGCCTCTAAGAAGTGGTAACTGTGAATGGGGGTTACACATGGAAGCTACCCGAGTGCCGTTAAGGATGCTGCTATGGAGGGGAAACGTTTGGTGGTGTTTATGCTCAGATGCTGCCCAGGTACCACTAAGGAGCAGAAACGGTGAATGAGGGTAACACATGGAAGCTTGCCATGTGCCGCTAAAAAGTAGCAATGGTGAATGGGGCTTACGCAAGGAACCTTCATAGGTGCCGCTAAAAAGCGGCAATAGGGAATGGGGATTATGCATGGAAGTTGCCCGAGTACCGCAAACGAGTAGCAAAGGTGAATGGGGCTTATGCATCGAATCTTCCCGAGTGAAACTAAGGAGTTAAAATAGTTAATGGGGAATTCACATGGAAGCTGTCTGGGTGCCGATAAAGAGGGGAAACCGTGAATGGGGATTACGCATGGAAGATGCCTGAGTACCACTATGGACCAACAAGGGTCCAAGGGGCTTACGCATGGAAGCTTCCCAGGTGCTGCTGAGGAGAAGAAATGGTGAATGGTTCTTATACATGGAAGTTTCTCGAGTGCCGCTAAGGAGTGGCCGTGTTGAATAGGGATTACACATGGAAGCTGCCAGGTGGCGCTAAAGAGGGGCAACAGTGAATGGGGCTTCTGCATGGAAGCTTCCTGGGTGCTGCTAAGGTGTGGCAACAGTGAATGGGGGTTAAGCGTGGAAGTTTTCCAGGTGCCGCTAAGGAGTGACAACGGTTAATGGGGCTTACACATGGATGTTTCCTGATGCTGCTAGGGAGATGCAATGGTTAATAGGGCATTTGAATGGAAGCTTCCTGAGTGTCACTAAGGAGTGGAAACGGTGAATGGGGAAATTCATGGAAGGTGCCCGAGTTCCACTAAGGAGAGACAAAATTGAATGGGGATTTCACAAAGAAGAATCTCTGGTGACACAAAAGAGTGGAAACAATGAATGGGGCAATGCATGGAAGTTTCCTGCGTGATGAAAAGGATCAGTAATGGTGATTGGGGCATATACATTGAAACTGCTCTCGAGTGCCGCTATGGAGTTCCAATAGTGAATAGGTCTTATGCATAGAAGTTGCCTGAGTACTACTATGGAGTGACAATGATGAATGGGGCTTACACATGGAAGCTCCCAAAGTGACACTATGGAGCGGAAATGGTGAATGGGGATTATGCATGGAATTTTAATGAGTGCCACTAATGAGAGTCAACGGTGAACGGTGATTACAAATGAAAGATTCTTGCGTTCTGATAAGGAGTGGAACGGTGAATGGGGCTTAGGCATGGAAGCTTCCTGAGTGCCACTATGGTGTAGCAACAGTTAATGGGGCTTACGCTAGGAAGCTGGCCGAGTGTATTCCTCATTTTTGACCATGAGTGCATCCAAACTCATTGGTGGGTTGAGGCATATAATAGAGGCCTACACCTATGCCCATGTGCATATGTGGAATAATTCCATGGGCATTGGAATCAGTCCAAACAAAGGGAGATGACAAGTGTGAATCATATGACTACAATCTGAACATGGTGAGGATGGCGTGATGATGGAGGATTACTGTTGACCATGTTTGAAACACCACTTCCATAATGTGTTAGCCTAAAATGGGGACAAATGAATGAGGGATGACTATTGACTGTGTTCAAAACACCAAACCTGACTAGAAATGTTGTCCAATGTGTTCCAAGGTGTTGGATTAGGATGGTAGGTGACCTGAGGTGGCATGGGACTAAGACTTTAGGGGTCCCTTCAGACATGAAAGAGGATGATGATCTGAATGAAGGACACATAAAGCATGAGGTAGAGTGAATGAATTTTTAAATGGATTCTGATGCTCTTGATGATATGCCACTGTAATCCTGGAATACAGAATCTTATTCTTGTCACATAATCCATCTCTTATTTGGAACAAGGGGAATCCTATTATTGAATGATATGGAATCCTAGAGTTTAAAGGAATTTAGTGACGACTATTGGAGTCTTATTCTTGGTGCATAAGGAATTACTTATTTCACGCATGAGTCTTCCTATATTTTTTATTTAGGGTGTACTACAGTTTATAGTCATGTAGAGAGTATGGTTGACATCTTATGCTTTCCGCATAAGGTATATCTTTTTTGGGGAAAGAGGCATCTCATATTTGTCATATAATGTGTAATGTAGTTTAAAGTCATGTAGAAATGACTATTTTCATCTTTTGTTTGGTGCAAAAGGAATATCTATATTGGGGGAAGAGGCGTCTAATATTTTTCTTATAAGGAGTACTATAGTTTACAATCATGTAGATATGACTATTGGCATTGTATTCTTCGCGCATAAGGCATATATTCATTAGTGAAATAGGCATATCATATTTTTCATATAAGGTGTACTATAGTTTATAGTCATACAGATAGAAATATTTGGCATTATGCTCCTAGAAATCATTGGTATTGGGACTTCTGCAAGGTCATCCCTTTCTAGTTTTACTTGTCATAGGATCCAAGAGTTAGGGGTTTGATGAGTTACTTGAGGAATGGTTTGACTCAAGGTACTCAGTGTATTGATGATTAGAATCTCAACTCACAACATGGGAAGTGAACCAATAGGAACATGTCGACTCAAGGTGTATCATGGTGTTCATAGGAGTATCTCAAATCACAGTATTCCCTAGGTTGATGGTGGACGTGCATAAGGGTGCAATGGAAAATCCCGACTTCTCGGCCAGAAATGTTTTCGGTGAGATTCTACATTTTTCATGGGGGTCAGTGACCAAAGAGAAAGGACCAACTTAGAGACTGGGACCAGTGGGCGTGGAGGTAGGATCTTCACAAAGGATAGGTCTTTTTGAAGTAGCTTCATGTTGGAATGGTTCTCGTGGAGGATGGGGTATCGTGAAGCAGCTTCGTGAAGGGAGGATACTCGCGGAGGATGCACTCGCGGAGCATAAGGGCTTGCAGAACATGGACTCATGGAGAAAAGGGGCTCGCAATGAAAAGTGGGATCGTGGAGTAAAGCATCACGTAGAGAAAAGAGTCTCATGGAGCAAAGCATCTCGCAGAGCAAAGCATCTCAAAAAGCGCGCCGCGGATCACAAATGCATCGTGTGAAGCACAAGTTCACTCCGCGAAGCACAAATTCACTCTGAAACAAGAGAGAGTTCACTAAAGTTTCACATAATCATGGAGTCAACCACCATGTATCTTCATAGTGCTCTTGGTGGCTCTGGTAAATTTCCTTTATGTTTGTTATATCCTCAGAGTTTTCCATCATCATCCTTCGCGGCACTCAAGGAAGCTTCAGTCAAGTTCCTCTACTTTTCGATCATGGAGGGAGGTTCGTGAATGGGCTTCACGAACTAGTTTTTCATCCCAACTTCAAAATTTCCATAATTCCTAATCAGTAACTCTATTTGGGCCCTAAGACCTGTAATATCAAAGCTTGAGAAATGGGATATGATCATGGATCATGTATAGAAGCATTTGGAATATTTTTTGGATGCATTATTCAGTTCTAATAGAGGGTTTTATATCTTTTAAAAATATTTATTTAATTTAAAATTTTCATAATCATGGTTAGATGAGCATGACCGCATGGTTAGAAAAACAATGCGCCCTAACAATGAACCCCATTTTATGAGGTTTCATATTTTCTTATATATGGATTCAAAGTTTCTCAAACTGTGTTTTGGCCATGAAAAATCCCATTGTTTGGTCTTTTAGGATTTCTACTAATAGGGTTAACAGTTTGAGAAAACCATGCACCTACAATGCATATCCAAGAAACATTAAAAAATTGTACCGTTCTCGTAAAAACCCAAACAAAAACCAACCAATGAATGATAAATATAGGGTTTTAAAAACACCTAAAAATAGTAACATGATGTTACAAACATCCCACTATAGCAACATTTTGTCTCTAGAAAGCTGACTAAAAATATTCCATATCAAAAATAAGATTCCACAGGTCTCTCATTAGTGATTCCCTCTCCCACATATCATTACAATCATAATTGTGCTCCAATAGAAAATAAACCAAAGGTTATATACTCCCACAAAGTACCTTGGATTTATTTTAACTATCCGTACTAGATATCCAGTCATTAAAAAATCAGGTTCGACATCAAGATCACAACAAATAGGAACACAATAGGGATCAGATAGATACTTTCATGGTTGAGATACATGTAAAACATTATATTTCAATGTTATCTATGGTGGAAGTGCTAAATATTATGACAATTTTCACTCCTTATAAACAACCAAAAATGGTCCATGAAAACATGGATATAGTTTCCCTTTCTTCTCAATCTGTCGATATACCAGTCGAGGTGAAACATTTAAGAAAACAATGTCACCAAATAAAAATTCCAATGGTCTATGATAATGATAATAATAAGACTTATACATTACCTATTCCATCAAAATTATATTATGGATCAACTAAATCCTTGAAGTATTATCTCCAACCATGTTTGTTTCAATTAATGTCCTTTAACCAGTCTCCAGAAAAACAATTTATATATATAAGGGATGGCCCCAAAAGGATCTATTCAAATCAAAGACTTGTAAATTTGTTTTAATAAAAATCAACCCACCTCAGATAGTTATCCTAGGACCCACCATAATTAAAAAGTCATGGGAAAATAATATCCCCATTAATCATTATAGATCATGTTGTATTTGTTTTTGATTGTGGATAGTATTCCATACTCAAATGGAAATGATATCAAGGTTCCACCTAGAGGTCTCTCCAAAAAGAAGATGTAAAACAATATCCCTACCAGAGACAATATCATATTCAAATATATAATAATGAACAATCTATTTCCCATAGAGATTTACAATCCCCTCAACATTGGATGTATCATGAATGGTATAATGTGATTTGACTTTGTCAGCCTACCAATCACGACCTATATAAAATTGAATTTTCTCTTTGTATGTGGAAACCTATCCACCAAAGTATATGAATATATCATCCAAACTCGAAATTGGAACTGGAAGTGGCTAAAGACAACTCTATGTCTTCTAGTGAATGTATTTAACTTTTAAAAACATGTAACATTGATAGAAAAATTCAAAAATTCCATTTCTCATACATGGCCATTGGATTCTAAACCACATGTCAAATAATATATTCACAGTTCCTGGGATCAATGTAAATTGGGAGTTCTATAAAGCCTCCATTATATCTTTCATTAAATCTAACAGCACAAAAAGGATATTCTGATAGCATAGAAGTGGAGAATGACCAATTAGTCATAGTATCCCCAACAACAAAAGAATCTATAATGAAAAATAACTCACCATCAAGTTGGTATTCCTAATGAATATACTTTAGTATAGTGGAGGTTAAATGAACACATTCCAAATAAATCTCTCCCCTATTTCCTATACCCCAATATGCAATTTTTTCAAATCGATCCATCATGTTAAACTATTATAGTGATTCTTTCACTGCCGAGGTTTGAAGCATATTTCTCAACACATCTATAATAAATTCTCTTTCCCTAGGTTATAACCTAAAATAATTTTGAATGATTGTATGTATTCCACCCAACACATTTAGAGGATACTCAGATATTTTTTCTAGAAGATATAACTCAAACTCTTATTGACAGAATATAGGGTTAAACATTATCCATTAATTTAATGCTTAAAAATCTTAAATGAATTCATTATAGCTCCCAATTCAAGTTCATGGGTGAGATAATTCTTCTCATTTGGATAAAGATGATGAGAGACATAAGTATCGATATGATATCCCTACATAAGAACTCAACCCAAACACGAAACTAATTAATCAAAGAGGGCCACATAGCACTGACAAACCAATGAAAGAGTCAACACTAGTGTAGTATTCAAAAGGTGTTTTACCTCAACAGTAGAACTGTGATATTTTTCTTCCAAAGAGAACATTTACTCCCTTATGAGTTACAGTAGTAATCCAATAATCCATCTTTGAAAAGTATTTTACTAACAGGTAATAATGGATTGATAATCCCAAGAAGCTCTATATCTCAATGAAATTTCAGGTTTCATCCCATGTCATAATATATTTCACATTTTTATGATGAACTATAATACCATATTACCACACCAAAGGTCTTAAAAAATTATTTATTGAATAAATAAATCAGATTTCAAAATCATGGAATAATGTTGGTGATTTCTTATCAAATTTAGAACAAATCGTAGACGACGCAGCTGATCCTCTTTAGGCATATAGTAATCAAGGATTTCATCCAGAAATACTACCGTGAAGGTATCAATATGATCATGTGAAATCTTGATAATTAAACTCATAAAAACTATAAGATAAATAGTTAGGCCAAATGTTTTTGAAATGGTACTCAAAATGGTTTTTCCTACTCCCAAAGTGTGTTTTATGAATTCCATATTCATTTATCTTCAATTTATGGTAATGAGATCAAAGATAATGATTTTAAAACTACTTCTCCCCTTTCAACTAGTAATATAGATCATCAATATATAGAAATATATACATGTTCTTTATCATACCTTAATTAAAATTATAGTTAATAAACACAATGGTTAAGAGACACATCAACATTATTTGAAAAGAGCACAAATGCCACCAAAGGAGACATAATCAGGATTATAAATAAATTCTCTAGAATATCAACTGAAAAAATATACAACTCCTTTATTTTATCTAGAACAAAGTGGTAAGAGTAAATAGATATTTATTGGGTAAAATTTACTATATCAATAGATAACTCTATGTTCCATATCATTGGAAAACCAGAGAAGTTAGAAGGAAAAACATAGGGAATGTTGATGAAAACTTGGGGGAGATAAAATCACACATATTTAATCTTCATATCAAAATAAAACACAAATATCAATTTCCCCACCTCTATATAAGGAGTTATGGCTCTGATCGACCATGGTTTCCATTATTTTTCAATGATACAACACATGCCACCATGTGTAGCAATGTAAACCTGTTGAAGTTAATAATAAATATTAGATTTATTGGAAATGATAAAATTCATAAAAATTATGTATTAAGAAGGATTCATGTCACAAAATATAAATCTCTATGAAATATCAATTTTTGACAACAAGAATATTGAATTTGGGACTATGGAGACCCCTCCCTCTCTCAGTTCTGAGTAGTTTAGTAATATCAATTACATAAAAACTATGTTTCTTATGATTATTAATAAGATAAAAAATATGTGTTGAATTAAATGAATGTGATTCACAATTATAAATTCATGATGTAACTAATGATGAAGCTATAGTTATTGTAGATCTCACCATCTTTTAACCCACATTAGCTTCCTCTAGAGACTCTTCCACTAAAGGAATAATAATCATTATGGATGCCTATTGTTGGAACCCTAATTTTTATGAATCATATAATTTCACTATATTTTTAGAAGGTGATAATGATCTTGTTACACTATGTGGAGTGTAATAAACATATAATACCATCTTCAAGTGACCGTAGCAATAGTAGAAAAAACATACCACTGGCGCCTTAGTGTAAATAAACATAAAATTCCATGGATTTTCACACTTATAAATAATCAAATGACCTCTTACATGAATTAAATAAGGACAATGAAAACCCCAATGTCGATAACTATCAAGAGATTCCCAATGATACCTCTTTCTGTTAAAAGAACTCACACATCCACTAGGAGAAAATGAAACACCTCACAACCTTGACTTACCTACCAGGTACATTTTCACTATCCAAACCATATCCATTACATCAACATAGGTGGGAATGTTTAGTAAAAAGACCAGAAAGTGAATATCAGATATATTTCACATATCAAATGGTTGATACATCATATTCTCATTCGATATAATATCTATTTATGAATCACAAGATCAAAATAATTATTTTCATACTCTATCACAGTAACGTCATCCTTTTTGACTTGGAAGACTCAATATCATTGTACAGAAAAATAAAATAGTTATATAACTAGTTAGTGAAATGATCCTTGGTGTATTTCCAATATAATACCAAGTATTTTTTCTTCACCACAATCATGTCCCACCATGTACTTATTTTTCCTTACAACATGAATATGTCACATTTCACATTGATATCATTCGATGTATCGATGTAATCAAAAACAATTCCATTATTCTGTACCATTCTATATCCTCTAGAGGATCATTTGATATTTTGAACACTAGTGAATTTGGTAAAAGGAGAACTTGAGAATGATTCTATAAAACATCCCCTTGAGGATGCAACGTAGGATCATGAATGAAAACTAGTAGATTCCTCAACTAGCCTCGGGTACAACAGAGGATTCAATCATTGAGTTTCATTTGTAGATTTGTCCTGTATCGTATTCCCATGAATTCTCATATTCATAATGCTACAAAAAATTAGTAGAAAACATTGAAAACATAATATTATCACTCAAACAGGGAATCTATAAAAAATAATCCCAATAGATAGATAGAAAGTATTTGGATTTCAATTTATCATGATCATATAATATTGAAATTCTTGAACTAATACAAAAGGAATGTGTCCCAAAACACCCATGGGAACATAAGGCTCGTTGTATTGAGATCTTCCCATCAACTAAATATAAACATTTTCTTATGTCCATACAGAAATACACAACTGGAAACTGACATCAAGGAAAGCTAAAAAACGCATGTCGACAACACGCTGTCAGGAATCAGCCTAAGAATACTAGTAACCCAATAACTGATCTAGTCCTAACATAGACCTTATGTCATTGACAATCTCTAAATGTTTGTGAAAAGCACCTGACATCACACAATGTCAATGTGGATATTAATTTTACACAAATAGAATAGAAGAAAAAAATCCACTATGAATACAGGAGGATCTCTATAGTGATAAGTTTACCATAAGACAAATAAGTATAAAACATCCAATTTACTATATAATATTACTAGAAAAATTGGATAACTATACATGTAAAAACATAATCAACTCACCAAACCCATGGATCAATAGTTACTAACACCTCTAAGTGGTTTCATATAATTCATAAAACCTAGAAGAATATAAACTAAAAATACCTGAAGGAATCAGTAATAATTGAGGTAAAATACCAATAGGGTCTCACCAATGATTCCATAGTAGTATGACAACATATAATTAACCAATGAATGATATTAATATCAAATATAATGGAAATAAATTTCAAATCAAATATTTAAAAAAATCATGATTTATATTTCAAATGATTGAAATATATTAAACAAATGCCTTCATAAAAAATTTATAGAAAAAAAAGTTAGTATAATTTCTTATGGAATATCATAATATTAACAAATATAATGGAATATATTTCAAATATAATAAAATGATAAATTTAGTTATGTACCAAAGCGTAAAAAAGATCTAGGCTATGGGACTCCCCCACACTCAAAAATTTTCATGATAATATTTGTATACACACGTCCTCCTTAATATTGGACAAAGAGGACAGGTCACACCCCCATTAGGTATGTGGCCTTCTGAATTTCTGTATTGTTAGTGTTTTCAATCATATAGTGTTTTATGTATAACTTTTTAAATATATATGATTTAATTTTCTCTAATACAAATTAATGATTCATAATTTATTTTATGTCTTATAAAAATAAAATTCATCCCATTTAGCATTTCAAATAAGATAATTTTCCTTTTAAAAACAAAAATGGGTTTTTAATCATGTCATACATTTTTAAGGATAAATCAAATGAGTTGCAATTAAAATAAATTTGATCTATATTTATTAATAACCAATTTAAAATAAGTGAAATTAAAAAATTCATAAGTAAAATTGAACAAATTAAATTTCACAAAATTCATTAAATTTCTCAATTACTCACCAATTCAGTGGTATTGAGTTTTTCACCAAATTCACTTCAAAAATAAAATTTTATAACACCAATTTAATGAAATTTGGTTCTTAATAATCCAACCGAAGAAAATATAATTTATATCAAGAAATTTTATTTAAATCAAGGACTCTGGTGTCAATATAAATTGTACAACATAATAGAACCACCCACCTTTTGATCACTAGATCTAGAATCAAAAATCTCTAATTGGTAAATTTCTATAAAGAACTCCAAAAAATATTATCCATGAATAATAATTTTTATTGATCCTAAATATCATAAATTGGTGATCGTTTAAATTTTGAGGAAAATAAAAAAAGAATTTTAATATTCAATGATGATAAATTATAATTAAAAAAATATAAATAAATTAGAAGTAAAATACTTAAATATTTTATGAATATTCATATTATTTTACATGATCTTAGTTAAAAATATTACCAATAATAAAATATTTATACCATGTAAAAAAATTCAAGCTTAATGAATTTATCTTGGATAATGTTGGTGGGAATAAAAGTTTACATTTACTTTGAAAATAAATGATTAAAAAAATTAATTTGAAAATACATTGGTATCGTCAAAACTAAATTATATCCATATATAATATAGAGTATAATTATTATCATTTTTATCTACATTTGAGTTTGTATATGTTTATGTGTTATGAATATAAAATGATCCCATAAAATAATCTTTAGAAAAGTGGTGTAAATAAAATAATTATTAAAAAAAATTCTAATGGTCAATATTATCATTATAAATACTATGAATTAGGTAAACATATTGATTTATATAACATGATTAGGATTGAATAGTCATTTAATGTATATTCATAATAAAAGATTTATAATGAGCGAGAAATAATTGATCCTGATTTGTGTTGAAAATATGTTAAAATTTTGAAAGAGTCAATGAATCAGGTGGGGATACTAAATAATATAATGATCCATCCATATCATGTTCTGAGTAATTAAATTTTTTCCTTTATATATTGTTGTGGATGTAAGATAAGGTCAATAATATCACTATAATAAAATGAAAATATGTTATCAAAAGTGGATATTTTAATATAATATCACATAAATCATTATTTTCAAATTTTAACCTGATAATTATTAATGAATAAATTATGTATCAAGAGTGTATTCTATCCAGGAATAAATAATAAAATTTATTTGAGATGAATAATTCTTTTGTGTTTGTTCATAATTCAAAAATAATAATATTTTGTGAACAATGTTGGTGTTTAATGGTATTGTATATAAAAGGATTGGGTATAAATAAATGCTTGTGTAGAAGAATTACTCAATTTTTTAATTTATAGAAAATTATATGGAATTTTTATGTATTTTTTATTCTTGAATCTGTACTAATATTTTTTTATATCACTTTTCAAAGAAGATTTATTTTTTCAAATTGGTTGTCGACTCAAACATATTCAATAATAAAAATGAAGATGATCTGTATACCATGAATATATAAGTATTTATGCCTATGTGTGATCTAATATTTTTTTCAGGATAATAAAATGTCAATTTAATCAAAAACAAACTCGAAGTTATTTGTATAGGAATACATTAATATATTTGATGTTAATTTATTTTAAATATGGTATACATAAAATTAACCATGAAATAAATTAATGTAATGAGTTTTTGGTAATTTTTTTTATAAATAATGGTGAAATAATATTATTTAAAATTCATAAATTCATAGGAAAAATAATTCCCCTAAAATAAAAATTCATTAAATTTAACCATTTTGGGAGAGAAAATGATTTTCATTGGGCTCTTAATTTCATAATAGGTGGAATGTTTTTTTTATCCCAGGAAATGCTTGTCTAAATACATTTAACAGTTATTAGAATAGAAGAAGAAAATAAAATTCATACTTTTATTACACTAGGAATAAATCCTTCAAAAAAATAAAAAAGATAAATATTTAATTAATTATATTTTATAAAAACTCAATGGGAGTGTACTTGATTGGGGGATAACATATCACAATAAAGGGAATTTATATCTTTACGGATTTAAGAAGAAAATTTAATTGGATTTGTTGATGATATGAGGTCTAAATTAGGTGTATCATTCATTATGGGAGAGAAATGTGTATATTAGAACAAAATGGACAAAAATATTAATTTTCATCAGGACCCACCCCATTAGGGACATCCTGGGAAGATGTAAGATAAAAATGAGTACCCTGGCCTATCTTGAAAAGTCAAGGAGATGACGACTAGAACCAAGTTTGGATATCACAAACATGGGAGGCTATATCCTAATGTAATTATACATAGTAACACATCTACATACCCCATTGTATATACAAAATAAGAAAATAATCACACTATAAATACATATGTGACCATAATCCCACATTAGATTATAATAAAAGGAAAATAACAAATTGAATAATATTGGACTGATAAAACTGTAAAAGATACCAACTACTAACAAATTTGGACTACTATCAAGATTAAAAAACTATGTATAGTTCATCTTCCATCTGGAAAAACTATAATCCACAATATCTTGGTCCTCCTTGGACTTTTTTGACAGGTCAATCTTCAGCTTAATACATTACATGTGTCCATAGATCCTATGAATGTTATAACATAAAAATACAATTATGGATACCCATAAATCCCAAAACATAATGAATGAAATAGTTAATCAAATATTCATGAAATATCAATTGGAATAAACAAGAAAACCCTAATATTCTCATATGTAAAAGAAAACTCTCAAATTCAGGTCATGACTTCACTACCAAACTAGGTTCGTACTAGTGTCTAAAATGTAGAATCATTTAAAGAGAACTCACTCATCTTGTATCTCTATTTTTAAAGCACTCATCTAAGTGGATATACTCAATAGGCCTTCCATGAAAAATGGAAAAATGAAAATTGGATGGATAATCTGAGATACTCCCTTAATATGACTATAACATACTGAATGAAACAAATTTCAATTCATTGATAGAGGAATAGTTCAAGGTCAAATATAAGATATCTAACCCTAAATGGAATAATCCACTTGTAATGGGATCATACACCATGGATGTTGACTTTTGGATAAATTATCTATGCTAGGGAAGAATGGTAGAGGATCACCCAATGGGTGACATAAAGGGATACCCAAATCTATATAGAACTAACAATTAAATGGGACAGTTTATCATATCATCAATATAGTTTGACTAATTTTAATTTCATAGGTTGGGACTATGGTAATGTATCCACACTAATATAATTCAATAAACCTCTTCCTAACCTAATATATAACTGATTTATGATGATCAAGGACTGCAATATTCCCTTGAATGTGTAAACGGTGTATTCCATGAGGTTCATGGAATTCCATATCATGAATAGAATATCATGTGTTTGACCGTCTCACATGAAATGTATCCCTTATGATTCGTGGCATGTTATTGAAAACATATTGTGTAGAGGTTGGGAAAACCCTCATTGTATTCCATCTTGTGAAGAAGGTATTCTTTTCATGGTATGCAATGTGCACTCTATAACTCACACAATGTGTAGTGGTTGGGTTACCCCCAACATGTATAATCATCTCAAGATTTTATAATTTCTGATGTAAATGGGTTGTTCCCATAATAAATTTATTCTAGGGACACCTATATCATGAACATTTAATCCATATACACAAAGATATTGTATCATAATTGTTACACAATTTATGGGATTCGCACATGGTGTTTGATATTGAAATCAGCACATAAAAAAATCCAGATCATTTATGGGGTTATAAGTTGTGTGTTCTCCATATATATAGATAATATATATATATATATAAATTTTTTAGAAATCCTGAATTGTTTCATTTATTTCCCCCACACCACAATTTCATTTAGTTTAACCAATAATCATAGGTATTAATCCCATCATGGAGTTGAACATTTTCTTTTATAAGGTCCTACATGATATTATCCATTTCCAATTTGTATTTTGGGAATTTATACGTTTTGAGAGGGGATTGAGGAGGAATATCGTAAGTTAAAATAATATTTCAGTTGGGGAATGGTTTTCGTGACACAACCATTTTAAGACAAACTATGGAGTAATCATCAGAAATTTTGAAGGCCCTTGAGTTTAGTAACATGTTTATCCTAGCTATGGTATAGGTGTTAAAGGTCTTATCATCATTTTTTATGGTTGTTTTACCATGAGTGTGGTATGGGCATCCAATAATATTTCATCCTTATAAGAATATGATATTTGAATATATAGTAGTTTACTAAGCACGGTGGTCCTATTCCTAAAATAAATGGTCATCATTTTGGGGTGTACCATTTTCCAAGGACATGAGTTGGAATTTTAGGCTATGATATTTTATTTTTCCCTACATAATACCCTATACTATTCTAGACTACTCTATATCATGTTTTAAAGAGCTACAACGTGATTTTATATTCCCAAGTTTTCCTAAAAATACCCAAACCCCTGTCAAACAATCCATTCTCCAAAAGTTCATTTTATAACCCTAAAGGAAAAAAGAGATCTTTTTTGATGTCCATTAAATCCCATTATTATCATATTCAAGAACAATTTTGGGAGATAATTCCTTTGTGTTTTTTGGTCGGTTATCCTACTTTTGTTATATTTTATTCATTGATAAAATTAGTATTCTTCTGTGCTTTATTCCCATGCCATGGTTGTCCATATACTTCATTATCATGGACGTTTATTGATTTTTATTGTTCTAAAAGCATTGGAAGGCCATTTTATCTCTACATAAGGGGTATTACATGATCTTTATTATGGATATATTCTTATATAAATAACGTTAAATGTCTTGTGGTATGTGATATGTGATATCTTTTAATCTATATTAATTTTTTTTTGAAATTATAATTCATTATATATATTTTAATAGGATATTATTTACCATAATTAAAAATAACATGGAAAATATAGCCACATTATGTTAATATTTTAAATTTTGTTGTTTTAAAATTGTTGGATAAAATATATTGTTTGTAATTTATGAAAACAATTATTAATTCCAAAAATTCCAATGAGAAAACTAATTATGAAGTATAATTTTTTCTAATAATATTTTATATTCCTATAATATGTTTTATTTAGTTAGTATTAAAATAATAAAATAAACATATGACTTAATTTACATTATTAACCTATTTGTGTTTTCCAAAATTTTAATTATCAATAATTTTCAATTCTTTAGTTGTTTTAATAATATCAAATGGATTCCATGTAAAGAGGATAATGGTAAATAATTGAGATCATGATTGAAGTTTAGAAATTTTCATTTTTTAATATATATTAGATAATAATATTTCATATCCTTCAAGATTGTTTAATTAAATATGAATAAATAATTTCATGTTTACCAAATAATGTTAATTATTCTTAATATTGAACATGGGATAGATATAAATAAAAACATGTTACTAAGTTAAACAACAAAAATAATAATTTCTATAAATTATATTTACATTATTTGATATTATATATTTTATATTATATTGTTATTTAATGTTGAATAATATATTTATTTCTAGGAAATGATTGTTACAGCGTAGTTGTTTTTAACTTATAAATTGGAAAAAAATCATAGAAACATTTATTTAACACTTGTACCATCATGATTTTTCTCCTGTTAATTATATTATATTGAATACATAGATTTATTATGATTGTTTACTATCATCATAAAATATAATAATTTAATCATTTCTTTGAAAATATTAGAACTATTGATTGTAGATATAATTATATTTATTTTTTTAATATTGTGGGATGTGTGACCAAATTTTTCTGAATGGATATCTATAAATTTTAGTGAAACTAGAAATCAAGAATTCAATCATAAAGGACATATTATAACTTGTAATAGCCAATTATGTATGCCACCCATATTTATAACCTATGATAATTGAATAAGTTAATTCAATATGGAAATTAAACTGATGTTCTGATAATGATAAATATTTAGGTCTGGGACTTTTGGTTTACATGTAAAGGATTTAAGACTTGTTATAGGGCATATATTTGAGGATGATATTGTATTTGTATGAATCCTACAATATTTTAAATGGATTTTAGCCTTGTTATGTGATGTGATGTAAACCTTGTATGGAGAATGTTTGATGATATATGGGTGGGGATTCTAGATGTAGTGATGGATGAACATGGTGTCAGGGATAATGATTCCATTATAATGGGATTATATATTTTATGTGAAGTAATATTGGGGATGGTATAGGGATTAATATAATTAATGGATGCTCATTTTCCAATTTATGTGTCTAATTTTGAATTTCATGAAGGAAAATGTTTATTATTGTTTAGTAGATTATGAATGCTTGTTATTTTCGTAATCATTTAAAACTATAGAAATTATTTTGATGATATTAACTATGAATGAATCCTTTATGTAGTTTCAAGGACTGATCCTTTGAGAACCCCAATGAAAAATAAATGATAAAATAATTAATAAATGTATGGGGTGGTTCTTGATTCTTTATTTAATGATGTCATACATCAGAATACAAGAACATAAATAATAGTGGAACAACAAATTGGATCATGATATTTAAAATTATAATATTAGAAAATAAAATGTTAATAATAAATTAATTTATAATTTATTAATTAATTAAAATTATTTTTAATGCTTGAATGCATTCAATACCACGTCCATCAAAGTTGAACTTGGGAGTCCCATGATCCAATATCAGTAGATGAGTCTAAGACATCATATATTACATTATTTTATATGTGAGCCTTATATATCATGTTGGTTTTTTGATTTCATAAGATTACTCACTCATGTTAAATGGGATATTGAATCCTTATCAAACCTGGGAGGGTGTTTTCTCCAACATGATGGTTGGTGATGAAATGATAGCTGACAACCCCATCTAGCCCTCTCATCTTCCCCATGTAGTATAATATACTAGTATGCACAATAGTTATCTTTACCCATATATATATATATATATATATATTGATGAATGTAATGTATAATTGTTATTTCACACACATGTGTCTCACTATATCGTATAAGAATTAATTTTTAGGAATGACATGTATGTTTTTTGATTGATTTTATTATATTAGTTTCCATTTGTTATGTGAGGAATTCATGTAAAATAACTCATGTAAAATACAAAACATACCAACCAAAGTGTTTCCCACATACTACATTGATAAAATATAGATACATGGCATAGGATCATGTGATGATGTGTTATGTGAGGTGCATGTTTTTATACCTTATACTAGATTTATTTTTGATAGATACTCTTGAACATATTTTACTCAAGAGATGCAAAATTTTATTTTAGAGTCAATCTAGAGGTAATGTGGAAGTGGGTTACCCATTATGTTGTTACTAAATTATATAATCTATTGAATGTGTTACATGGTGATAGGTATCTATGGTGAGTCTAAAAAGACAATAATATGCATTTTTAGGTGATGGGTTCGATTCATTTTTTTATCACTAATATTTATTATGATTACTTCGGATTTTGTACTATATATTGCATAGGGGATCGCACTGAGTACATTTCATTATCAATATATATATATATATATATATTATTTTTATTTCCAGTAATATGTAGTTTTTTATCTATCTATACTATCTTAGTTTGAGGAAAAATTCTAGAGTGTTTTGGGCATTGAGGTCTCTCCCCGTGCATTTTTATCATTTTATTTTTATGTATACATTTTTTATGATATTACATGTATTTAAAGGTAATGGTATTACATTTTATTATGAGCATGTGTTATTTGGTTTTTTATTTAATACATGTTAATTCTTTAATATTAGATCCTAATTTCACCCATATAAGGTTATGTTAAACTCTCAGTGATTTTCCCCAACCTGTGGATAATAGGAGTTAGGATTTTGGAATCATTACATCCCTTACATCATTTCAAGATAAGGATGGATACCTTTGGGGGGGAGTGGGTAATGACAGAATGGTAAAAAATTTATGGTTGATAGATATGATAGATATTGTAGTTAGGAACTGGTATGGATGTATAGTTTTATAGGGAATCATTTTCCACTATTATTATTACATGGTGTAATCAATAGAGACATGATAGGACATGATATTTTAAATTCTCCCATTATCAAATGCAAGGACCTTGAATTTAATTTGATATAGAATTTAAAGGGATACTCTATGTGAGGTGGAGACCTATTATAGTACCATGCTCCATGATTTAATCTTGTCATGATATAGTAAGTAGATAATGGGAAATTTTTTAATAGAATGAATTTTTATAATCAACCATAAATAATATGTTTACCATTTTAGGAGTCTCTAAATTTTTTAGTGGGAGTAGCCCCCAAAAATATTAATATCATATTAATGCATAAGGCATTAAAAAGTGTGAGTTTGAAAATAATATAATATTTAAGGATGATCAATATTATTTTCAGAGGAAGAAACTCCAAGTGTTCCAATGCTCAAGTCTACAAAATTTTCAAGGATCTGTTTTGGATCATAGGATATGATTTTAGTTGAATGATACAATCATAGACATTATTTTGGATATTTCTCAATGACATACCTATATGTTTCTTATGCTGTAAATATATTATGTGTATCATATTGAAAATGGTGGTTCTTGTTCTATTGGGTTTGCAAGGAGTTGGAAGTCGTATGGGAGATGTTCTAATATCAGTTTCATACATAGTTTCAATCATTAACACAAAGTGAGGTGGATTTTTTTAAACTAATATTTTATCTCTATAGTGGGATTTATGAGATCTTTTCTTTATGTTTGGTAAGACCCTTGAATGCAAATATTCATACTTAAACACATTTATTTTTGGCCACTTGATGTGAATAACCATATTTTTCATCATTTTAAAAATGTTACTTCTTCCAAACATGGGTAGGAAAAGACATCCTTCACTCTATTGGAAACCGTGTTATAAATATTATTTCCATGATTATTATTATCACCTAATCATTTTGTTTCCGACAAACACCAATCATCCTTTGGAGACATTTTGTATTACTCATTCATCTGGATTGGTGTTTAGATGGAGATGTGGTTTAAGGAATGGATTTCCTATGATGTGGTTTATATCAATTTATTTTACCATCTCCACATTCAATCATTTGGTATGGGTGTTATATGGTTATCATTATATCCAACCTATACTATTCATTAGGTCCTTGTGTGATTAACTTTTTTTGGGGATGTTGTTCTCATATGTCTCTATTTGTAGTAATAATCATAACCTTCACTTATTTCGAGTGAAGATGGGAGGTTATTACGTGACCATGGTATAAAACCTATTAATTTAAAAATATGCACTGGTGTAAAATAGTAAATATGATGCTTATAGAAACACAGGCTCCTCATAGAGTGATATTAAATCTTTTTAGAATAATATTAACTACATTACATAAAGACAAACCTGGTGACAATAATAGATCAGTACCTTTTGAGACTTGTTACTCAATATTCTAATATGGTGAAAAACCTTCATCATCTCCCCTAAATATCATACCCTTTAAAAATATACACAATCAAAACATACATAAAAAAATACTCCTAAAATGGTGAAAGTAAAGACTATAGAGGCTGACCTCATATTCTTATTAAGGGTAAACAAGGTAGATATATAAGAATAACATGAACATAATTTTATAATAAAATTATCATAAAATTTGGAAACCATACCCTCTATATCAAATATCATGATCATGAGTCATTTAAAAAATATTTAATCTTCATAAGACATGAATATTAATACAATCAGAGACCATGACCCATTAGAGAATAATATTGGAAATATATATATATATATATATATATTAATTGAATACACATAAGTATATGAAATTATTTTAATAGTAGAAATGAATCACTACCTAGGATATCAAAGTGGTATGGGGTTACTCTATATATCACCAAATATTTCATGGTTCACTCCCATGTCAATCATATTGTAAAAATTACCTTATTAAACTTGGTTCACAAAAATTTCCAGTCCTTTATATCTCATGAGAAATAAATCTTTATCCAATACATTTTATTACGTTATATGTCCCAACATATCATAATGAAAATCATATATATGTATGCCAAAAGATCATAAATTATTAATTATATTGTATCCCATGAAATTAAGTAAATTTAATTAACATTTCATCATATGATGACTCATAGAATAGTTACAAATTTTTGAATCATTTCATCTTATCATAATGTGAAATAATAAGGTGGTTTCATAAATTTTCTATCATTGGATAACACATTGAATTGAAATGGGTTTAATAAAAACAATTCCACCATAATCATAAACCATGTAGAGATATAATATGAATGTTATCTTTGTATTATATACTTATTAATTCATAGGAACTATCAAATGATGTTATCATAGATGATGAATGATTTTGAAATATGAATTAGATTATTTCTTCTCGGAAATAAATGTTCATTAGAAAAAACATTCTAAATATAAAAAAATATGAAAAAAAATTCATTGAAATATCTTATAATACATATATAAAAATCATTTAGAATTATATTAAAATATCTCAAGTGGAATATATCAATTACTAGATTAACACACTTTTTAAAACATAAAAAATTTTCAAAATAACATTTAATTTTATAATCAAGTATTTGAAATCCAAATATTTCCCAAATATTAGGGAAAATAATTTTCAATGAAAATATATTTTATAACACGTGTTGGAATTTTAATTCATTTATCAATCATTATGGTTGAAAATAAAGTTCATCACTTACATATTAAGAACTTTGATTTGTTTCACATTTTTGGTAAAGGAAAAATACACATTTTCTTTAAACTAAATTAAATATATTTTGAGAAAAATATTAAAATTATTAAATGTGTTAAAATTCTTTCAATGGTTAATTTAATAATTATTCATAATCATTTTTGAAAAAAAATTTAGAAAAAATTATCTTTCAAGAAAAAAAATATTGATTTAAATGACTTTTGGTTCATCAAAACACTATTTTAGAACTCTTTAGAACATAAGGAGAATAAAATGAATGAAAAAAAATATTTCATAAAGAATTTACATGACTATAAGAATAGTCTTATGTTTATTAAAATATATATATAAATTATTTATCATTAGAATCATTATCATAACTAATACTAAAAGATAATGACATTGCACTATAATATATTTACAACTTTCATCACTTCAATACATAAATCCAATTAAAGAATATAATTACATTTAACATATAATATAATGAGAATATATAAAATAATTAAATTAAATTTCAATGGGTTTATATTTACACATCATAAAATCAGATGAGTTCGTAAAATAACATATTTTTAATAGAAGGAATATAGGGACAAAAATACATTACCACCTTGGTTACATTTGAACCGAAATCACCAAGTATATGAGATAAAATAATTTAAATGATAATTGCAATAATTTTTGGGGAAATATTAAAAAAATAAATTAATGTTTAGTGTATACACCACATAAATAAAATCGGTGGTCAATATGGAATGTGTCTTAGAATAGTAAAAGTGACACTAAAATCCCTTACCATATTATGGAATTCATTCATACTAATGAAAATCACATCAATAATAAATACATGTTTTATATAAATAGATATTAGAATAATACAAATATTTAATACCATAAATTATTTATATAGTTATTTATATTTCATGTTTATTAACAATTCCATATTAATATCTCGTTTTGGGTATTATAGAAATTTATTTCATATATGTTTTGATCTGTTATATTTTTTTCATAATTGGATAAATGTTAAATAATATATATGACAATAATAATGAAATAAATTTCACATTTTCACATAAATTCTACATTTAATTCCAATCATTAATGATGGTTTCAAGAAATAAAGTAGGTTATGATCATAGAAATAGTTTGTCATATGTATGCATGGGTAAGGATTTAATTTTCCAGTTTTCATAATTGAAAGGAAAAAATTAATATCACATCATTAAAAAATAATAATAATGCCAAAAAAATTATATATATTTTTTAAATAAACATATAAATATCGTCCTTATGGTCCCTGATGAATTATGAGTCAGATTGATCCATAAAGTCAGTTTTCCATATGTACATGAACAACATTATCATTTTTAGAGATTGATAATGTAAGGAATAAAATCATATAATATAATTTTTAATTTAAAATATGTCATTAATATCATAATTATTCAATAAATATGACATATATACAAGAAGTTTTTTTATTATCTTCCATGTAATTCCTTGGTGAAAAAAATCACTTCACTTTCTGAGGGAATAATATTTGTATACACAAAAGACATTATCTTATCCAATAACTAATGGATATTAAATACAATTATATAATTAAATAAATACATATGTATAATTATGTTATAAATATCATATATATACTTAATTCCATCGTTATAACCAATCATTAGAGGTGTTAATAAAAAATTGAATGACATCAGTTTGTGAGGATGTTTTTCGTCGTACACAAGTGTAATGATTTCATAACTTATATAATTTAAGATAATATAGTTGTAGGTAGTTACCATAACATTGAAAATATAATTATATTTATTATACTGATGTTTTTATGTAATTGGGTTTTAATAATATTTTACTAATGTGGAGGATGAAGTAAAATAAAAACACTCATTGATGAACGTTACCTATTCTTCAGGAAACATCATTTGGTTTTCACCAATGGAATTCCTATGTTGGGTTTCATCAAAAAACAAGGAATATATATAGAGAGGTTATATTTTTGGAATTAATATTTATGTTATTTTCTATTCCATATGGTTTTTATTTTTTTAATAGGATTGGAGAAGGTTGTTTATTTATATGTTATGTGAGTGACATATTTACAATTTTTTAAAATAAAAAGGTGTACCTTTGTTCATCTCAATCAAAAAGGATACAATACAGTTTATTTATTATTCACAGAAATTATAGGGTCTAAATATTATAATAAAATATATTTTAATAATTTTTAGTACATTATAACTGTTACAAGTTAGTCTAACCCCTCGGTTAAATCATATTTCGCATTACTACAGTAATAAAAATATAATTTTTTTCAAAATATATTTTCTTCAAAAAATTAAAATGAAAACTTTATATAATATAAATTATTTTGATTAAATATATTGATTGAATTTTTCCAAAATAAATAAAGAAATTTTAAAAACATTTATTTAAAAGTAATTTGATATGCATGATGAGAAAGAAAATTCTCAGAGTGAAAATGAACAAAAGTTTACAAAGATTTTATATAAAATATCAATATAAATTTTATTTTATTGAATTGAATTAAATTAATTGAAGCATAATTGTACCAATTTTCATTCAAGTGGAATTTATAAGAGAATTAATCATTATAAATAATTTAAATGAAATAGTATTAATTACTTAAAATTAATCATTTATCATTATCTATCAAAAATTTAATATTTAAAAAAATTTATAAATCTATAACCCTAAGATAGTTTTTATATTTTTATTTTAAAAATTTGGTTTCGCTTTTAAAATAAATTTTATAAATTATTTATAAATTAGTCTTAAAATAATTATTCACAATGTGAAAAATCCAATTTTAGAAAAATACAATCAGTAAGTGAAAAATTATATTTATTGATATACCTTGTCTTAAAAACACAAAAGATGAATCATGAATAGTTTGTTAAATAAAAACGATATAACATCAATTAAAAAAATAAACTAAAATTATTTTGATATTTTTTTGTTAAGATGATTTTTTTCATAAAAATAGATACTCAGATAAATATTTTCTTTATTTTTAAATTTATTATTATGTTAATTTTTTATTAGTTATGGAAAAATAAATTTATTTCATATATTTTATTAAAAAATATATTAGTAATTTTGTTATTTGTATTCATTCTCTAAATTCTAATGTATACACGCTATCTATCATATAATAATTATTTAGTTATGTGTCATGTTTAATTTAATGTTACTATTTTGTGTAACCGAAGGTAATCCAATGGTTAGATATTATGAAAAATATATAGAATATTAAATTCTTTTGAATTAATTTTTCAAAATATAAAAATGTGTTATAATGTTCTATTGCTTTTAGATTTCATGTTTATGATATTGCTAAATTACATTGTTAACAAACACAGTAAAATTTAAATATAGAAAATGTAGATATTTTAAATATCAAAATATTTTTATTTTGCATGTTATATATTAAATATGTGTTATCCAAGGATGATGGTATTTATGATAAAAATAAAATGCCAAGTATGTTTTTATATATGAGTTAGTAGAATTATAAAATTAATTTTATTATATCATCACATAACCCATTATAAAAAGGGTAGAGAAATGGTTTGTTTTGGAAAATGAAAATTTATGTTGAGAAAGTCATCCTCAAAATATTCCATTATTTTAAAATCAATGTTTATAATGTATTTATTTCTTATAAAATGATAATAAAAACAATAATTTTATTGATGAATGATATAATATATGATTTTTAACTAACCAACCCCAGTTACCCTCAAAACTGGACCTCAATCGATCAGTCACATACCCAAATGGCATTCACAATCCCCATGGGATAACAATAAGAACCCAATCATCGATCAACAAACCAGAGGGAAATATTTCTCCCAACATGTACAAACTCATGTAATATATATACACATGTAAAATAAATAGATAGTGGTAGAATAAATATATATTCCATTACTACGAGAAAGTAATAGAATCTAACAACGATAAAAGTTGAAAAAACTGCAAAATACATGTCCAACAAAAAAGAAACAAGAGGAAATACCTTCTACAATCAATTTATTGGATGAAATCCCACTATATCACCTCCATGTACAGAACTCAGTAAACACATATCCTTGACTTCTCATTGTGGTGCCTTTACTTTCCCTACAACAGATGATATACAATGGTCTATGCACCACTGAATCACTATTTAGTGTGTTAGATAATAGGATTATTAGGATCCCACCTTGGAGTTCCATAACCAGTCATTGTACAACAATTCATGTATGATCATTTTAAATAAAACATGGTCTAATAAGAATTAAATTTGATTTATAGAAAACATAGTAAACATTTCCTTTTATCACGGTTCTAAAGAAAAAGTAATGTATATGAATTCCAAAGCACATTTTTAAATAACATAATATATAAACCTCAACATTTATATAAATGATAAAATAGTATAATGAAAGGAAATAAAAAATAATAGTATTAGAAAAGACACCATAACACTATGAAATACAAAAGTTAAGGTGTCAGATTACTTGTACCCATTAATCAATGAAACAATGTATTTTGGTACCTGAATTAAATGTTTAAAATTTTAGTTCTAGAATGACACCCCATAAAGTGAATCCAAAATTTCATTTATATAACACTCTTCCCCTACATCATTGTCTTAATGAGGCGGTGAGGTCTAGTTGGCCCTAAGAGACGTTCCCAAGATGCCAAAGGCTGGCAATAAATGTTGAGGGCATCAAGATCAAATTGGGTAATGATTTTCCCTTAAGACAAAACCAACCAAACCATCCGTTAACCAATACTATATGATGCATGTAAACAAAACATTCCAATACAAATTCCCAAAAGATAACCAAATGTTCCATAATATATCCCAAAAACAAAATAAACAACATAATATCAAAGTACTACGCCGAAGACCAAACAACAAATCACCATGTGACATGATACCACCACAGCTCTACACCAAGCTCTAAGATCCAGTCTCCACCAAGACATCATGATGCACCACTAAAGGAGGGTGATGCCTTACCTTTTCCCATGTCACGGTACACAAAATCTATAAAGAAACCAATGTGCCAAAGTAGGGGGTGAGTACTAAAACTCAGTAGGTTTTCCCCAAATGACTTCCCTACACACTCCACTTGGATAAAACCATTAACACATTTATATAGAACAATTTATATACAATAATCACAAGTACAACCATTTCCATAGGCCAAACATTCCCTTACCAAGCCATCACACAAAAACCAAACATGCCACAAGCCATTTCATCATTCTCACACTAGCACAAAAATTTCCAACATGCAAAGAAATACACAACAAACAACCAAAACAACCAAATGGTGGAGCTTCCATCCAACACATTCACCCATTCACACCTAGTGGTAGTTCTCGACCACAACCAAACAGTGGAGCTTCTGTCCAATCTGTTCACTCATTCACAACTAGTGGCTATTCCCATCCACTTATCCTTTGATGGAGGCTCTTCTGTCTACTTTCCATCCCATTTTTATAGTAGTACTTCTCGCCACTTCTGAACCACATTCCAATCAAGCCATAAACAAGCATATGACCCACCAAGGTCACAACAACATGCAGCCAACCAATTCTATCGCATGCCAATCCACTTCAATAAATTGTTTATTTATTTTAAACCATTTTTTATGCCAATCCACATTTCAATAAAAAAATACATTATTGAAAAACATTTTCCATCAACCATTTTCCCAAATGAATCTCAACAACACATTTTAAAATTTCTATTTTAAAATCCACAACAATATCATTTCACCATAAACCCCCTTTTCCCCATAAATCCCCAAAACATCACCAAAGGGATATCCAACCAATTTGGCACCACAATAACAATTAATTTCAAGCACAACAAATTAATTGTAATCAAACACCACTAGTTCAAACCATGTGTATTCTAGAGAGAAGCCACTTACCTTTAGGGTTCCTGAGAAATCAACCCACAAGCAACCGCACCTCAAATTCGGTGAACGTACCACCAAAACCTTTCTAGATCCCCTTCCCAAACCATCACAAGCCTTAAAATAAGCATCCAAGGCAACCACAACCCTAGATCTACGCACACCAATTTTATATCTAAAAACCCAAGAAAGAGGAAGGTGTGGATCTAGAAGAAATCATAAAAAAACCATGTGGAGAGACTTACCCAAGAGAAACCACCCTCAAAACACCACAAAACCCCTTTGAATCGATTCAAGAATCAGTAGAAGATCACCTTCAACCCCTGAGGTCCCAAAATCTTGAGTGAGGCTTGAGTGGTAGAGGAATTAGAGAGGATTGAGGTAATACCGAGTGAACTCAGGTTTTAAAACCCTATTTTAAGTAGCTGCACGTTTATCCCACACGGTATGGAAAACCATGTGCATGATCCTACCACGAGAGTAAGGGTATGAACGGTTTCGTCACATGGTTTCGAAAACTGTGCATAGGCCATGCTAAGCCTACTGTCTCCCTTGCACGGTTTCCAGGAACATCTGCATGGTTTCCCCTAACCGTGCTCAAACCATTCTCCCTATGCAAAGCCACCAAACTCATTCAAAACCATTCCAAACTCTTGCAACCTATTTCCAACTCATATCACGAACATTAAGCACATAAAAAATGAATCATCAAAGGACACATAACTCAAACTATGGGTACTTCATTCTCCCCACCATTGGACTTTTCGTCCTCAAAAATTAGTGAACTCGCCCTTTGCTGAAAGAGCTTGGGCCACTGCTCGACCATCTCTTTCTCCTGCTCCCATGTCTCCTCTTGAATCTGACCATACTTCCACAAACACAAACTAAACCTATGATTTTACCATGAAATAATATCCCTTTCCTATCCACAACCCGCAGTTTCACATGCAACAACGAAGCATCTAGTTCTATTTCAACATGATCCCATCGAATCACAAGGTTACAATTTGGCTAATACTTTTTCACATACGACACCTGAAACACATTGTGCACCACACTGAACCTAGGTGGAAAATCCAAAGGATAAAACACCTCACCAACCCACTCAAGAATCTCAAAGGATCCAATATACCTCAGATATAACTTTACCTTCTTCCCAAACCTACGATATCCTAACTTAGGAGAGATCCTCAAGAAATCACGATCACTCACCTCGAATGACAATGATTGTCAACGATGATCCGAATATAATTTATAATGACTCTGAGCTATCTCCATTCTCTTCCTAATCTACATGATCTTCTCCGTAGTCTCCTGGACAAGGCTCAGTCTAACCAACTAGGACTCACCTATTTCCACCCAACATAGTGGAGCACGACACGACCGCCCATACAACGCTTCAAACAGAGCCATATGTATGGATGACTGATCACAGTTATTGTACAATAACTCAACCAACGACAAGTGATCCTCTCATGAGACACCAAATTCCATAACACAAGCCCACAAAATATCTTCCAGAGTATGTATCATCCTCTCGGATTGACCATTTGTCTGAGGTTGATACGATGTACTCATTGTCAAAATAGTTCCAAGGGCTGGCTATAAGTATTTCTAGAAATGATATGTAAACCTCAGATCTCTATCGGATACAATCAAAACTGGAACACCATTCCACTTTACCACCTCCCAGATATAGATTTTGGACAAATTTTCCACCGTATGAGATGCACGAATTTGAATGAAATGGGCCGAACACAATAACCCAAATTGAAAGGTTCTTTCGGACCATTCTTGGGAGACCTGTGACAAAATCCATTTCTATTTGCTCCCACTTTCAATCAAAGATTGTAAAAGACTGCAACATTATTAATGGACTCTGATGCTCTACCTTGACCGACCAACAAGTCAAGCATCTCGAAACAAAATCTGCCACTCTTCTTTTCATACAAGCCCACCAAAAATGTACTTTCAATGCTTTATACAATTTATGAATTCCAGGATGAATAGCCCACCTGTAATGATGATAAAACTTGAGAAGATACTTCTAACACGAAACTAGTAGAACCATATGATTCCAAAAACACAGAACTGAATCGCCATTCAGTTGCTAACCATCAATGGTTTCCCCACCATTGAGTATCGATGCCATGGTCACACACTCAGAATCAGATATGCGTGCATCTTTAAACAAGGAAACCAAGTCAGGAATCAACAAAACTGGAAGGAAGACCGCTCTATCACCCTGGTCTTCACATTCCAACTGCATATCAGCTATAACCGACTCAAACTACCATTGGTCTGATGCGTGTTTCACCATATGAGCAAATGATTTTCTACTAATGCATCTGCAACAAAATTTCCCTTACCATGTGTGTACATAAAGTCAAAATCAAACATCTGGAGATATTTCATCCATCTCCTTTGCGCCATGTTCAAATACCTTTGTAAGAAAATGTGCTTCAAGATCTTTTGATCTAAATATACTGTGAATTTCTCACTGAAGAGATAATGATGCCACTCTTTCAAAGCATGCACCCCAACTACCAATTCCAAACCATGAGTTGGGTAGTTTCTCTCATGCACTGCCAACATTCGTGATCCATTTTCTCCCACATGATTCCCGTGCATGAGAACGCACCCCAACCCTGATCCTAATGCATCACAATACACCACGTACCCTTTTCCGGGTTCTAGAAAAACCAAGATTTGTGCTGATGTAAGGTGACCCTTTATCTCTTCGAAACACTGCTGACATTGTTCATTACATTGGAATAGAACATTATTTGATGTAACAATTGTTATTGGAGAAGCCAAATGTGGAAAATCACGAACAAAATGCCGATAATACCCAGCTAGATCAAGGAAACTCTATATCTCAACCCCATTGTTTAGAGGTTTCCACGAGATAACAGCCTCAATCATTTCTGGATCCACTGAAAACCCCCGTCTAGAAATTACATGTCCATGAAAATGAACTCACTCTATAAAAAAGTCACACTTTTACAATTTGGCATACAACCGATTATCCCTCAAGATCCCTAGAACTATCTCCAAGTGCAGCTCATGCTCCACCCTTGTCTTTGAATACACCATAATATCATATACAAACACCACCACAAATGAATCCAGATATCTATAAAATATCTGATTCATCAGTGCCATAAACACCATTGACGCATTCATTAGACCAATGGGCATAACCACATATTCATAATTTCCATGTCTACTTCTGAAAGCTGTTTTAGGAATAGAAGCCTTCCCCACCCATAATTAATGATATCCTGACTTCAGGTTGATCTTCGAGAACCACTGGGCTCCCCTCAACTAGTCAAACAAATCATCAATTCATGGAAGTGGATATATGTTCTTTATCATAACCTTGTTATGTCTATGATAATCAACATAGAGCCTTCGAGTTCCATCATCCTTTTTCAAAAACAACATCTGCACTACCCACAGGGACGTGCTAGGCTGGATAAACCCTTTGTTTTCTAACTCTTCCAACTGGACTTCCAATTCCCGCAATTTAGTAGGGGCCATCCAATAAGATGGAAGTGAGATAAGACATGTTCCCTGGTAGGAGATCAATCGTAAATTCCACTTCTCTTATGGGAGGTAACCTAGAGACATATTTAGGATGAACATCCATGAACTGATCCACAACTACTGGAAGAACACTCTTCTCAACACCCATTACTGATTACAATGACAACACCGCCAAATGATATGATAATGTGCCTACTGGTGGTGCCAACAAACCCGTTGCACCTTGTCCTTCATGCATCTCTTCTCTAAAGAGGTGTCTAACACCATTGTGTTTCATAAATCCACTATTCTCTCATCACAGTCAATGAGTTCCTTAAAATCCACCATCCAATCCATTCTTAGGATTACATCATACCCATCCATCTCAAGCATTGAGAAATTCTACATTAGATCAACCTCACCAACAATGATACAACATGTTCTGCACAAGAAGGCTCGACACTCTCTTCGACCTAGAGGAGTTTGATGTTTTAAAACAGAGGGAATAATTTATACCTTTAAACCCAGCAAATCAACCACATGTGCAGAAATAAAAGCGAGTGAATCACCCATATCAAATAGCACTTGCATCAAGGTAGAATTTAATAGAATAGTACCTTGCACCATGGATGGTCCAGATAGATCATACAACACAACCTACTCGGCTCCAAACACATGTTTTATTCCCACACTCTTCTCTTTATTAACCCGTTGAGGCACCGTGGTATTCTGAGAATTACCATGATCCACTTTACTCTGCTGAAGAGGGGTGTGTTGTTGTCTCCATCCCATTGAAACATACGATGTCTATGACTCCTGAGATGTATTACGCACACCCGACCTCGGAAAATTCCAACAATAACACTGCATATTCCCCATCTGCTTACAATTATGACATGCTCAAGGTTGTGTCTTACAATCTCGCTTGATATGGCTCGTCGAACCACACTGAAAACATCCAGGTTTGTTCTAAGGCTTCGTAGGAAGATTCACTGATTCTACCATCAGATTATGTACCATACTCCTGCCCCAGGAATAAATGTCTCTCCTCCACTTGAACAAAGCGTTAGAGTTCCTACTATTCTCTATGCGTAGCACCATGGTTCCTCTGGCCGGAGCACCTAACAGATCCCTCTCAACCACCAAGGCTCTATTCACCATCTCTGTGTAATCATATATACACAGTACTTCTATCTTTGATGGGATTTCTATACTTTAACCCTGATTCAAAGATCCTTTCCTTAAACTGCGTTCTACCCGCCACCTTGGGTGAAAACCACACTAAGTTCGTAAACATAGCTACATACTCTATCATAGACTTAAACTCTTCCATCAAACTGAAGAAATAAGTCTGACCCTGAATTATGAACATATGTGGGTAGAATTGTTTATTAAACAATTCATCAAATCCTTCCCACGTCACACCCTGGTCCGTCCCTGCTTGGACTACCAACTGCCACCACTATAGGGAATGATCTTCCAACATATATGCAGCCAACTTCACTTATAAATATACAAGTGACCCAAAGAACTCAAAAATCGTGTTCATTCTATTCAACCATGCTTCTGCCTTCTTGCGGCTCTGAATCTCCCCTGAAGATGGGTGGATTCTTCATTTTGAAACTGAACCGCATGATCCACAACCCTTGTTTCATCCATTTTATTTCAACTTTCCACAGCTTGGAAAGCCTTCACTATGCTTTGCACTAGCTGCTGGTTCACCTGATGCTCAGGTGCTACCACATTCTCAACAGCCTCCTCCAGTTGGACTCTACGATGCCTACCCAGTGACATTTATATCAACAGAAAACAAAAAACCATGAGTCTCACTTTCGTAGACATCAATAATTCCCATTTCTAATCACATTACAAAACACTATCGCACAAGGCTTTCCACAGGTTCACATTTTCCATGTTTCACCATTTTGAAAACCAAACCATTTTTAAAATACCAAATAATTCCCATTATAATTTCACACATTCATATGAAACCATAAATCATTATACCCCAATGAAATATTCATCCTAGAGGTATTTCATTTCTACCTTATATTCCATGCACATATAATTAGCTACACCCATGATAATGAGATTTCCAATTCCTATAAGTGTCTCCAAAACACTTATGTACCAAACTCCCTGGTAACATGAATTTCAGCTTGAGAGGGTTAGATACGTCCTTTTATTCTATACATTCCAATTTCTGACAATCCTATGCCTTGCTACCATTCCAACTCAAGGAATATACCACAAAGAACGTCAACTCCAAAACCAATCCGCCAAAGCAACTGAACAACAACTCTCACTTGAAAGCTAAGGACCGAACAAACTAATACAACTTGTAACACCCCACCCCTACATCATTTTCTTGAGGATGCAGTGAGGGATATGGGGCATTATGCAATGTTTCCAAGATGAAAAAGGCTGGAAATAAATGCCGAGGGCTTCAAGATCAAATTAGGGAATGATTTTCTTTTATGGAAAAACCAACAAAACCATCCATTAACCACCACTATACGATGCATGTCAACAAAACATTCCAACATGAATTCCCAAAATACATCCAAATGTTCCAAAATACATCCCCAAACCAAAACAAATAACACAATATCATAATACTATGTGGAATACTAAACAACAAAGCACCACGTGTCGTGATACCACCACAGCTCTACACCAAGCTCCAAGCTCCACCCAGACACCATGATGCACCACTAAAGGAGGGTGATGCCTTACCTTTTCCCAAATCACGGTACACAACATCTACAAAGACACCAACGTGCCAAAGAAGGGGGTGAGTACTAAAACTAAGTATGTTTTCACCAAATTACTTCCCTAAACATGACACTAGGATAAAACCATTAGCACATTTATATAAAACAATTTATATAAAATAATCACAAGTAAAACCATTTCCATAGGCCAAACATGCCCTTACCAAGCCATCACACCCAAACCAAGAAACCAATGGAAAGCCAACAAAACATGCCATAAGCCATTTCATCAATCACACACTAGCACAAAAATTTCAAACTTGCAAAGCAATGCACAACAAACAACCAAAACAACCAAATGGTGGAGCTTCTGTCCAACCGGTTCACCCATTCACACCTAGTGGTACTTCCCGACCACAACCAAACAGTGGATCTTCCTTCCAACACATTCACCCATTCACAACTAGTGTCTCTTCCCTTCCACTTATCCTGTGATGGTGGCCCTTCCGTCCACTATCCATCACCTTTTTATAGAAGTACTTCTTGACACTTCCTCACAACATTCCCATCAAGCCATAAATAAGAATATGACCCACCAAGGTCACAACAACATGAAATCAACCAATTCTATCACATAAAAATCTACTTCAATAAATCGTCCATTTTATGAAAACCATTTTCTATGCCAAAACACATTTCAATAAAAACAACCTCTTTTTTGAAACCCATTTTTCATCAACCCTTTTCCCAAATCAATCTCAACAACCCATTTTAAAATCTATATTTTAAAATCCATAACAATAGCTTTTAACCATAGAACCCTCTTTTCCCCAAAAATCCCCAATACAACACCAAAGGGATTTCCAAACAATTTGGCACAATAATCACAATTAATTTCAAGCACAAAAAATTAATGGTAATTAAAAACCACTAGTTCTAACCACGTGGAGTCAAGAGAGAAGCCACCTACCTTTAGGGATCCCAAGAAAGCGACCCACAAACACCTGCACCACAAATACGGCTAACACACCACTAAAACCTCTCTAGATCCCCTTATCTAACCATCACATGCCTTACAATCATCATCCAAGTCAACCACAACTATAGATTTAAAGGCAAAAACTATAGATCTAGAAAACCAAGAAAGAGGGAGATGTGGATATAGAAGAACCCACATCAATACCAAGAGGAGAGACTTAACTGGGAGAAACCACCTTCAAAACACCATGAAAACCCTTTGAATCAATTCATGAATCAGTGGAAGATCACCTTCAACCCCTTAGGGACCAAAATCCTGATTGAGGCTCGATTACAAGAGGATTTGGAGAGGTGTGAGGCAATCTCGAGTGAACTCGGGTTTTAAAACCCTATTTTAAGTGGTCGCACGGTTGCCCCACATGGTTTGGAAAATCATGCGTTGACCATGCACATGCTACTGCCATGAGAGAAATGGTCTGCACAGTGGCCTCACATAGTTTGGAAAACTATGTGCAGGCCGTGCAAAGCCTACTGTCTCCCACGACACACTTTCCTGGAGCATCTTCATGGTTTCCCCTAACCGTGCTCAACCCGTGCTCCCTATGCGAAGCCTCCAAACTCATTCGAAACCCTTACAAACTCTAACAACCACTTCCCAACTCTTCCCATGCACTTTAAACACAAAAAAAATGAATAACCAAAGCCCACATAACTCAAACTGGGGTACTACAATATATATACCTATAAATAATTATATACAATCTAGAAAAACATGAACACCCCATGATGTAAACCCCATCAATGGATGATAGCCACATGATAAACCTACCACCTATTACACAAGATAACCCATGTGATCATTTTCATAATCATCTCAATGATTCAAAAATAATTTCTAAACCATTTCAAAATCCAATTTAAATTCTATGAAAACACCCTTTATTCATATAAATTTATCAAAAAACCACAGATAACCAATTTTTCTTTTAAAAACTATTTTCAACACACACAAATAAATCTTCACAATTAGATATATAAATAAGTTCATAATGATGGAACAATATGGTTCATCAACATATGCTAGAGATGGATTCACCTACCTCGTACTCCAATTTCACATGCCCACAATGGGATCCATTAACAACGAAAACCCAGTGGCATTTATGAAGGCCCTATAATCAATTACACACATATTATAATTTGTTAAATTTAGAAAGATGGTCAGAGGGGAAAACCATATAACTCAACAACGGATGCTCTCCGCACCACAACCAATAAAGGAATGGCCTCTGGAATGAGATCACCCAAATGGATCTTAAATCAGATGATAAAAATAAAAAAATGATCAACAGTTCTGATAATCATAACCCTAGGGCACTAATGTGATCAATGAAAATGAAGAAGTGAAAAGATTACTTACTCAGAGATATTCAACATAACTGAAATGATTATTGAACATCAAACAGATCAATATGGTTGAAATCAAGTCTCCCAAAACTACCTTAGAATTTCCTTAGGTTGAGAAAAAAGGGTTTGGGGAAGAGAACTAAATCAATACCTTCTCACACCTTTATTAAGAACTATATGTGGTTTCTCACATAGCATGTAACCTGGTAACATGGTGTGTAACCATCATTGTCCCACATATGTCCCAAAAACCGTAACCTCATACTAAAATCCATTTTAAAAACATTAAATATTTGAAATATATCTTAAAGGTTTGTATCCATTATCATCATGATGTCTTTAATGACTTGAATACATAAACTCAGACATGAAATTTATCCTTGTAAGACGGTTTGAAAACCTCCTACAGCTAATAGAAAACACATATTAATGCTAAAAGTTTAATAAATATTTGACTGAAATATTATTCGTATCCTCAAATTTCTTTCTCGGGCCTACACAAGCAATGAAAAAGGGAAAACAAAAATGCAGTTTTGGATATACCTAATAGATCAGAAATAGAATGTTACAAAATACCAATCATAATTTTCTTCAATCGTCTAGAAATCATAAGGAATATATAATCCACATAAAAAGATAAGGCCATTGTTACCTCATCAAAAACATACATTCACATGTGAGAATTGGATCTATGATTCCATTGTACCTTGACCAACATAATAGACCTACCATGCAATAATTTCACTTGAGAATCATCGATTTCAATAGGATTTTCTACAACATAATCATCAGGCTCTAAGTCAACATTCACCCAACTCAAAACATGAGAGGGTTTATGATGGTACTTCTTGAACTGAGATATGTGAAATACATCATGAGTAAAATTCATATGAATTGTAAATTATAACCGATAATTAACCTAACTAATCTAGTTAGTGATCTCAAATGGTCCCACATATCTCATAGCCAACATTCACTATTTTCCAAGACAATGGTGACCCATAAAGGAGAAAAATTCAAGAAAACCCAGTGACTAATGGATAACTCAAGGCATGATGATGCAGAACTGCATATTATTTATACTAACACTTGGAGATAAAAAGACATCAATGTACCTCTATAATCCTTGCTGATGTCTCCAAGACCAACAATGATCCAAATAAAGATACATCACCCACATCCACACAAAAATTGTTCATTTCCATGGGTTATCATACAATGTCACAAAGGAATCCATTATTATCGATGACAGATAATTGTTGTTGTACACAACCACAACCATTCCCATATGACAAACCAATGATCAATAAAAATCCATGACACATTCAATAAACATACCCTCTAGGATATGAATCACATGCTTGGTCTATCCTTTTGTTTGTAGATGATAAGATTTTCAAAAATTGAACTGTGTTCCCATTGCCTCTCAGAGACTCCTTCTGACCCAAAAGGTATACCCAAGATCCTTATACAAAAGAAAGACAAAAATTATCCCATGTAAATACAAATTCTCCTTCACATACATCTTACTCAGTCCATTAACATTAGTGGAATCCTTGGTCCGAATGAAATGAGAAGTCTTTTTACACTAATCAATAACTACCCAGATATAATTAATCCTTCCAGGAGTCTATGGCAATCTATCAAAAAAAATCCTTGCATAACACATCCCATTTTGAGACAAGCACTGGAATAGACTGATATAAAATAGAGGAATTCGAATGATCCATCAATATTTATTTGAAGGTGTAATAGTGTGCACAAAATATTCAAGGTCACGCTTCATACCCAGCCAACAGACTCGTCATCTCATGTCATAATACATATTCATAGTATCATAGTGAATGACTATCCAAGTGTGGTGATAATTATATAAGACTAAACTCCTCACAAAATTTTGGATGATAGACCAATTCACAAAGTGGATTATACCATATGAAGAGAGAGACCATCCAAAAATGGTCTCACCACTATAAAGGCTTGCTCAGAATTTACTAAACTCTTTATCCTTCTGGTGAATCTATTAGAAGAAGTCTAGGAGGGGTTATCATAACTAAAAACATGTTAGAACCATATATCAAACATCCTCTTGAAAATCTATGTTCAACTGAGTAAAATCTCCATAAGTTTCAACTCCTTATTCGATTCTAGAACATCATGTGATGGTACATTCCTGCTAAGTGAATCTGAAACAAAATTACCCTTCTCTGGGGTGTAAGCGATATCAAAATTAGGCATCTGAATGTATTTTACCCATCATATCAATATAATATTCATGTTCTTCTGTGAAAACATATAATTCAAACTATTATGATCATATAATACTATGAAACTCTCTTTAAGAATATATTTTCTTCAACATTTATGTTAATGAATAACTACAAAAAGATCTAAATCATGAGGGGGATAATTACTTTCATCTGGTTGGAGCTTACGAGATCCATAAGCTGCCACATAGTCATCCCGTATAAGCACACATCCAAAACCAGAACCATAAGAATTATAAAACACAATGTATCCCTTAACAGGATCTGTTAAGATTAATATAGGATTCATTGTCATAATTTGTTTCAATTAATCACAATAAGACTGACACATTGCATCCATAGTAAATTTAACTACATTCCTTGTATGAACAGTCAATGGTGACACCAGCTTAGAGAAATCCATAAAGATCCTTCAGTAGTATCCATAAATACTATGTATTCAACAAATATAAAATGAATTTTATGGATCGTTACATGAACCAACAACCTTCACCATCTCTAGTTCAATAGATAATACATGTTCATAAATATTTTCCCCTAGAACATCAATTCCTGAATAAAAAACTACATATGTATTGTTTTATATAAAAATGATGACTTCTCAGAATTTACAGGTCCAGACAAAGATGGTGCTCATTCTCCTAATCATATTTATAATAGAGAAGAATATCAATGATGAAAACAACCAAAAATGTTTCCTGATATTGATGGAACTTATTATTTATCATATCTATAAATGCTACAGGATAATTAGTTAGACCAAATGGAATTAAGAGATCTTTGTAATGACTATAACTACACCTAAAGGGTTTATTTGGTATATCACACCCTCAAAACCTGAGATAATTATAATGAAACCAATGATCAATCGTTGAAAAACATTATACCCCCTTTAAATTATCAAAAAAACATCCTAACGAGGAAAATGCATTTTTTTTCTTTACTATCACCTTATTCAACATTTGATAGTCAAAACACAACCTTAGTGAACCATATGATTTCTTAGAAATGATCAAATGGGATGCCCAAGGATAAATTATAGGGGAACAACCCTGTTTTCCAACATTCCATCCAACTAAATCTTGGGCAATTTATGATCTCCGGGTTCTATAAAATAAGAAATTATCAATATCAGCTAGTTACCAAGAACTAGGTCAATCAAGGATAAATTATAGGGGAACAACCCTGTTTTCCAACATTCCATCCAACTAAATCTTGGTCAATTTATGATCTTCTGGTTCTATAAAATAAGAAATTATCAATATCAGCTAGGTACCAAGCACTAGGTCAATCGTAAACTCTTACTCTATATCTAGAGGAATAATAGTGAATTTATCTTGTAAATCATCAATAATAAAATGAAAAACATTGTATGGATAATAAAAAGGGAAACATAATTGATCTCAAATTCAATAGTAAGATAAAATATCCAATGCTATGTGATGGAAGGTATTGCACGACTATACCACCAGTTCCACTCCCCCTAAAATACATAAAAGATCCCTTCAAAAGTAAGATATGAAACATGCCTATGATGACTATTTACCTCATCTTGATGAATGACACGATAATCATTGATGATGATGATGTCAAATAGATCCAGATTAAGAAAAAGTAAATCATAGACCAACTTCATATCAATAACCATTAATGAACAAGAAGGACAATGAAAACCCTTTTTATCTACTTTTCAGGATGTGTCTATAAATACATTATAATAGAAATAATTTACATTTTATGTTTAGTCATATCATAAAAAAAATGTATATATAAATGAGTGGTAATAACCAATATCAAATAAAAAATTCACTAATGATGCAAAGAAGATATTACCTCCTACTATTTCTAGAACTGCATCGACATCTACTGGACACTCATCTACTAGGAAAAAATTATTCAAACTTGAAGAACATATCTAGAGACTTGTAGTCTTTGAAGGTTATGACTGCACCAGGGGTCCCTCTGGAGATAAAAAGCACAGACCATAATAGGTCATTTTCATAACATGATAGAAGTATTTTTAATGTCTAACTTGTCCACAACTATTTCGCATCTTCCATGTTATAGTAAAAACACATTTGGTGTGTCAGACTCTTCCACACTGATATAATGCTAGAGGCACACTATTTTCATTATTAGATATTGCAATGAAAGATCACTGTTGAGACCCACCACCACCACTTTTTTGATGATCCTGTAACTAAATTTTCTTCTCATAAACACCACAAAAGATTCTACTAGGGAGAAAAAAAGATTTGGTAAAAACAAACTTTCTTTTCATATCCATATCCTATATAATTTCTCTATCTAATGTCTCTACATAGGATAGATTTTTCAAAAATAAAAAATGTGATTTGATATCCAATTGCAATCACTATATAGTACTTATGAGCCTTCAACTGGTCATTCTCCACCATGTTTGGAGAAAAAAGAACAAGATTAGAAAATTGATTGGTAGAATCTAACATTGAACGATCCCTCTTATACAACAATATGAACTCTAAATACATTTTCAACATCAAAAAATCAGGAAAAAATGCTGGAATAATAGGGTTTTGAGACCCTTCCAATCCAGTTCCACAGGTCTATATTCTTGGACCATTGAAACCCATCATCACTTTCCATAACCCTCAAGCATAAATGTTTCACACTAAAACATGATATTCTCATGATCCTCTAAGAAATCAAGGATTTTATTGAGACAATCCATCCAAACCTCCTCCTATTGAGGTTCATTCATTCAATTAATTGATGGTTTCTTCTCACGCAAGAATTCCTATAACCAATATCTACATCAACAACCACTTTATGGACCCATGGAATTTCATTATTAATAGTACAATGAGATTATAATCCAATGGTGGATTACCTTGTGGATAATCAGCTACACCTTCCCGAGAAACCTGTGAGAGATGTATCATAGGTATACTGTAGCACATCAAAACAAATGGAATGATTATACAATATATTAAATCTTATCCAAAACTAGAAAATATATAATCATAAAATGAGATTAGAAAACAAAACAGAAAACTAGATACACATATCACAAATTTATGTGGTTACATGAGTCTCTTGATGACATGATATAGACATGCACTTATCGAAATATACCTCTAATGTCCCAAAAATCATATCTATAGTATAACAGACATACCAAGGTAAGGAATATTTAGGGTGGAAATCCGTATGATACTATTTTGTAATGAACTGACCCAGGATACCCTCAAAACTGACACCTGACTTAATATGTCACATACTTGAAGAGCATTCCCGATCCCCATTTGATGATGAAAAAAACAAGGAATCAATCAATAAACAAGATGGAAGAATTTATCCCAAAATATAAAAATAGATGGAATTTATACACACATTGAAATGAAAGAAAAAATGTAGGATTAAAAATATATGTAATAACAGTGAGAAGATAATGAAAACCAACAACTGTAAAAGTGGATAAAACTCCAATAGGAAAGTACCACTATAAGGGAATAATACAAAATAGCTACTCCTAGATATGGAGTGGATTAAATACCACCATCTCACATCTAGATACTCAACTCAACTAACATGAAACCTCATAGAATCCCTATGACACCTTGCATTTCCCTATAATAGAAGACAGAAAACGGTCTACACATCACCAAAGTGGTGCATTGGGTGTGAGCTAATAAGCTTAGTAGGATCTAAACCAGGTGTTAGATAAAAAAATTTACAAAAATTTCAGTATTCTCATTATAAATAAAACATGGAATTATTTGTATTAAATTAGTTTTTTAAAAACATGGTAAACAAATTCCAATTATAACAGTTCAAAAATAAAACTTGTTATATCAATTTCAAAAAACATTTTTCTATTACATGATTTAGAAGAATAAATATGCATATCATATGTAAAATATTATAAATAAAAGTAATAAAAAACAATAATAACATCGCATGCATCACAATACCAAAGAATAAAAATGGCCAGGTAGTAGAATACTCATACTCATTAATCACTGAAATAGAAAATTATTGTACCTAAATACAATGATTGACACTTCATTATTAGGAAGACACCCCAAAAAGTTACACCTCAATATCATATACGTACCAGGAGATAATAATATACACACTAGGACAATAGGAACACCCTAAAGAGTGAACCCCCATGATAGATAACAGTCTCAAGATGAAACTTCCACCAAGTACCAATGGTTACCCATGTACTTATTTTCACAATCATATCAATGTTTCCAAAATAATTTTAAAACCATTTCACAAATCCATTTAAATGATTTTAAAAAAACCTTTTTCCATTTCATTTATGAACAATCATGTAAAACCCATATTTCTTATAAAAACTCTTTTCTAAAAACACAAATCAATATTGACACTCCTTTGTATTAATCTATTTATAAAGAAATAATATAAGTTTAAATTTCATAGGCTAGAGATGGAACTACCTACCCAAAACTCAGGTCACACACACCCACCACTGGATCCACCACTAATGAAAATGAATCGATGTCTAAAAAGGCCATATAATTCAATCCACCGAACCTATCATTGATTTAATTCAAAAAGAGGGTTGGTGGGAAAGAATAAAAACAACATACCTTACGAATGAATGCATGCCACACCATGAAAAATTATGAAAAACATCTAAATTGAGATCACACAGTGTATCTAGAAGGAAAATAAAACTCTTATTATATCAACGGATATAATAATCTTAACCCGAGGGTGCTATTGTGAACAATTAAATTGAAGAGGCCTAAAGATCAGTTACCGGGAGAGATGAAACATAACTATAATGAAGATCAAACACCCTACAGATCAATATGTAATGAATGGAGTCTCCCAAAATTTCCTTGAAATTTTCTTAGATTTAGTGAAAAAATTATATCGATAATAGAACTAAAATAACTTAGATTCACACTAGTTTTACAATTGATATGTTGGTTGTTACATGGAAAGTAACATACTTACATAGTCTCTCACAATCCAATTCCAACATATTCTAAAAAAATCACCGTGGAATAAAGTAAATTATTTAGAACATTTACAATGGGAAGCAGCTCCTCATGTCATGTAACCTTGATCATGGTGATGTCTTTCAAAACTTGCATCCAAAAACACTTACATGACCTATAACCTAGTTACATGATAAGAAATGCTCCTTCAACCTGCATAAAAATATAGTAAAATATATGATTCCAAAAAATATATAACTTCACCAATATATATATCCTATCAAATCATTCTCTTCCCTATAATAAAAATGAAAAATAGAAAACCATGATGATGTTAGGTACTTATCTAATATATTGGTATTGGGATATTAAATGTTTTATTTTATGATATCCAAACATATAATATTTTAAACATAAGATAATTTTAAAAAAATATTATCAGAATTTTTTTTAATTTTAATAAATTTTGAAATTTAAATGATTGGGTGCATTCCTAATAATAGGGAATCTATTTTGAAAACATGTTTAATTTTTTATAATCTTAACAATTGATATAAATGGCATGGTTTCCGTGATGAAAACATTTTAATGATGGATTTATTTTTCTAAAAAACTATTTATTTATTTTTGAACATGGAGTTAATAATGAAAAATGTTTATGATTAATATAATTAGAAAATGTTTTTGGAAGATTTATGATTGATTTGTTTTTCATTATAGGTTTATTGTCTATTATTGTGTCCTTTGATGTGGTTTTTTGACCATAAATGTAATATGAGTCGTATTAATTTTCACATAATTCCATGTAGTTTAAAGAATACTTTTATATGATTAATTAGTTAATCAAATTTGGATATATAATATAGATTTTTTCTTTTTATGTAATTTTTTATTTATAACCATGATCCATTTTTTGATGTATTATATGAGATATTATTTAAATTTATTTTGTAGCTATTTTTTATAGTTGTTTTGTTGATCAATATATATTAATAACCATGGGTGTTTTCTCATTGGGTGGTAGATTTATCCCCATTATTTCATTTTCCTTGTAGTTATGTTTTAAATAACCATGGATTATAATTGTTAGAGGTATCTGATGTACTTGAAAAGATCATAGTAGAATAATCCATTGGGAGTTTTGGGTATTATTAGTGTAGAGGGGAGGATAATGGATGAATAATGGGATTTTTGATAAAATTTTAACATATGAATGGCTTCATAGATGCATCAATTTTTTTAATAGCTAGGGAATAAAAATGGGTGCACTATTTTTCTATCAGTTCTTTGGTGTACAGATCAAAAATGTTGAATCTGGGTTAATGTTCTGTATTTCCATCTTTGAATATATTTGTTTTAAAATAAAAATCAAAACAAATCATAATAAAAAAACCTCATGATTAGAGATATAGTGTTGTACAATGGTTATATATAATAACACATAACAAGGCATCCATGTGGGAGATCATGTTGGGAAGTAAATATATGGACTTGAAAGAAAATAGTACAAAATTATGGTGAGTTATAAAGATCATTAGTCAAAAAGAGACTATTAAATGGATAGTTAATGTCATGAACCAACCCGGGTGGACCCTGAACTGGTCACTAGAGGCAACCCACGACATGACCTGGGAGGAATTCTTCGTATTCCTACGTTAGCGATAAGCTTTATTAGAATCAATAAGGTGATTATTGGAATGATTTCAGAAAATTTAAATTGGAAGAGGTAGAAGAATAATAAAAGAGAATCTTAAAATAAATAAACCAATATAAAAAAATTAATAATAAAGGAATAATAAAACTAACTGAACCTAATAACCACTAAAACTCTATGTGACCCAACATGTCACTCTCTTATCCTAAGAGTCAATATCACCCACATTGATTGAGATCCAGATGAAACCTGCACATGAGATAAAAAACAAGAATAAATTATAGTCATGGGTTTTAAAACTCTATAAGTGTGCCAAATTAAACTATTCCCAATGAATTTACTTTAAATAATAAATCATTAAAATCATTTTCAAATCTAGAATATATAAATTTTTGTTTTTCACAAGTTCTACCTTTTGAGAAAATAATGGTCCATTTCCCTTTTTATTCTAAAAAATATTCTTTTCCATAATTGAAGCCATATAATATTAATTAAAGATGGATAGATATGATGTAAGTAGAAAAATCAAAAGAGTTTTCCTAGCCATTATAAAAATTACTTTATCACCATTATCAAAGAGATGCCACATACATGGAGGCAAAAACAATGATCACACATGGCTATGAAAGATGTAAATAATGAGTGGCCAACCAATCAATGGAACAAAATCCCCAAACCTAGAAGAATAAGTGTCAGAATACAATGGATAACCTAGGAGCCAGTGAATTAAATAGAAGATACTATACATGTGAGTTATCAAGAAGGAATTCCTTACCCAATAAGCTCATGACATCCAAATGCTTGATCGTCACCCTACCTGGCCAGACTGTGGGGGCCAATCCCAAAATACATATTCTATACTAATGTCCACTACTTTATGCGTAATCTAAACTAGTGAAATAATATTTCATTGAAAATTCACTCATTATGCTAGTTTCCCATGGTCATACTAAGAAGGAATGATCCAACAATGTCAAACTAGTATCCAGTCACAAAAACATTCATCACACACATCTCAATGCAGACAACAAGGTCACCCCTAATTCACCCTTTGGAACACGTCCCTTGCTATTAAAAAAAATTACACATTGGAAGTCCAAAACAAAATAATCTCTTATATTTCTTCAACCAACAAGGTGGGGAACAATTTATAATTGGGAGTTTCAATGAAATAATTTTCAATGTGCCATGTGGGCATCGCATAACCAATATATGATAAGTAATTTCATAACGAACTACACACACACCACTTTGAAAACTAGAAACACATATCAAACCCATTTTATGAATCCCAATCCACCATTTTAAATAGATAACCCAATTACAAATTCAAATTCAAAATTTTATCAAGCACATGATCTAAAAAATTCAATCAAGTCATTTATTACAATGCATTACAAGATATAAACCATTCCAATTCAGTACATACAATTATAATAAAATTTATATATCAATAATTAACATACAATTTATTTTATAAATTAATTAAATTGATTATTCAAAAATTTAAACGTTAATTTATTGATATACTACCAAAAAAGGAGAGAAACAATCCAAGAAATTTGGCACCCGATGCCTTTAATGAATATCATTCCAATATTTCATGCACATACAATCTTTATATATACAACTTAATCCAATTAACATATTCCTTATACTATGAGGGAATATGTGCAAGGAGGAAATATAAAATATATAATATACATATCTTTTTAAGTGTGTGAAGCCCTTTAAGGATGCATAAAATAATATAATTAACCTATAAAGACCCAAAAATAATTAAGGCCCTAAATAATATTTAAATAAGTGAAATAGGTTAAAATAAATAAAACTCAAATAGAAACATATGAAACATAATTGACCAAAATGTGACTCCTTTGGTAGTTGTTGTCAAAACACGCATGAGGATGAACCGGGAGACCCACTACCCACCCTAAAAATGGAAGGATGATCCAAAATCAAATCAACCATGGCCTAGGGTTTCGGCCAAAACAAGAGGGTAGTTAGGAGAGGGAAAAATTCAAAAAAAAAGGATAAGGGATATATACCGTAACATAGAGATAACATATGAAAACATAATGAAATCAGGTGGAAACCATAGAGAGGGGAGGTTCACTAGAAAGGGGGGAGCACCCATGACCGAAAGTTCTAGGGGGGTTGCATTGCATGAAAGGTGGATTGGGGGGAGGTAGTGTGGAAGATAAGTGGGGGAGTGGGGTAGAATTAGGTTTATATTTTAATTTATTTTCATTTTTGTTTTGATTTAATGTATTTTATTTATTTTTTAGAAAAATACATTGTGGCACATATTCTGGGTTGCATTGTTTGAAAAAAATTTCATCATCCATACACCCTCAACTGGGTTCTTGGGACACATTGCACGAGTAGGATGCATGGTTTGAAACATTTTCACCAATTGTGTGGTTGACTCTGTAAAAAAAATCAGATGTTGTCGGACAGTGAAGACATGATTTACAAGACCATGATCCATTACCATGAGACATGAATTGCATGCCTAAAAACACCAATTTCAATCAAAAAACTCCCAAAGAGAAATAAAATTACATAGAATCCCAATAATAAATAAAATAACAAGTAATTTTTGAGTTACGGTGTGACAATTATCCCCACCATGAAACATTATTCCCCAATAAATTCCCATAATGTTCTATTGATTGAGACCATGGAAAGGATAAAATACATTCCCAAGAAAGACCTAAAATCTAAAATACTGAAGAACAAACAATATCTTCAATTCAAAAACCAAGAACTACAAAATAAGAAAAAGTAACCTAGAGAGAATCCTCAAAAGAATCCATACATCCAAGAAAAAACTAAAAAAGACCAAAGAGCTTGAGAAACAATAATAAGATTACAAAAAATAGACTCTCTCTTTTCTAAACACAACCCATCATGAAACACTCAAACCCCTTAAATAGACACAATCAAAGAATATAGTTGTGATATGTTTGGGATTTTAAACAATAATCTATTACACGAACCACTATCCAAATTGACTAACTAATATTATTGGGGTCAGGAAGAGTGAAAAAAAGTACTTCTTCATGAATACATAGAATTTTGTTTATTCACAAGATTGTCTTATGGTGGTCTTCCTACTATGTTATTACTCAATATAAACATTGATTTTGCATGCTGGAATAACTCTTGAATCTAATTAAAAGACCAAAAAACCCAAAGGAATTAATTATAGGGAAATAAACACCACCATTATTCATAAAAAACATTAAGAACATTACAAAGACATCCTCATTAATGAAATCTTCCTAAATAGTAATAAAATATCATTCTTCATAGAAAAAATATGACAACACAACAAAAAGAATTAATTACAATAAAAATAGCATTTATTAAAAAAATGATGTTTCTGATTGAACTTGTTCTAGAGCTATTTTCATCCAATGGAGCTGGAAGGTTTTAAAAGGAAGTGTATCTAGATACAAGTCACTTCCTGGAACCACCTTGGAAAAACCATTAAAAATAATCTAAACCGTCAAAATTATGATAGATACTAGGTGATTTGTGATACAAAAAAATAATATACCTAGGATTCCCATAATGAAAACATAGGCAGAACTTCCTCATAGATTAATACGATGATGTAGAAAATAACAACATTTTTGTACCTCTTCCAAACATACCGAAAACTACTAACCATAGTTCGACCAGAATATCCTACCTCACTACTTCTTCAAAATCTTTAGGGAATGAAGACACTTCCTGAAATAATTCTTATTGGATACCTCTTTCATTGAATGGATATTTAAAAAATTCAACCCTGAAAAGGTTTGGGAGATACAAAACCAACTTGATAAATATATTAAAATACTCCAACACCATTGAGTCTCACTACTCGACACCATACATCGATTAATCCATCGGTATCCTCCTGTCATTGGGGAATTATTGTTGTATAAAAAAATAATTAGACCATTCCAAAGAGAAATTAATCTATGGTTTGACGTGATGAACATATTTACACCATTACCAACATAGGACTTCCAAAATTTATGTATAATGATCAATGTTGAGATATTTTAAAGGTTCAATAAGAAAAATAATCTCATCAATATTTTGTAGTCATTCCATAGTTTTCCCTGGATCCAGCTATGCAATGAAATGAGGAGCGTTCAAGTCTCTGAACTACTTGATGAGCTCATAATATTGAGGATCAAAAGGGTCCATATCTAAAATGGATAAACCATACATCTAACTCATGAATTCATCAACCAAAAAACACATAATGAAATAACCACCAGAAAATTCTTCTCAAATTCCCTTAAAACTCAGTGGGGACATAATAAAAAAATTGGGAGCATGAAACCAAAACAAAACGGATCATAAATCAAAATTCCACAACATATTTTCATACCAACACCTAAACATAGAACATCATTTAAATCAAACCTCATACAACTCAATTTTTATTACGAAAAACGAATACCCCAAACAAAAAAGGTAGTATCGCATACTCCCACTATTTAAAACATTGATATCCCCCTTTTGAAGAACATGTTCAAAAATCATACCAATACTAACAAACCAAACAGCCAGAATTCTTATTCCATTTATCCCAAATGTATACATTCCAATCCTAGCTCAATCACCCATAAACTTACCACATGCATGAATCCATATACATATATGTGAGCGCTATTAGGAAACCAGGTGTAGATACATGAAGTAGTATCACTTTTGAACCCCATTTAAAAAAATAAATCAACCTATTATAAGACCACATTATCATAAAAGAAAATAATTTTGAAATTCTACATTCATTTATCCAATTTTAAATTTTCGAAAACCTTTCAAAACCCCCAAAAATAGTTTCCAAAATGTCACCCATTTAAAAAAACCCATTTCACTCTAAAAAATAATCAATATTTTGGTTTGGGAAATCTCATTTTTGATAATTAAATCTTTATTTTTTAAAACCAAATATCATTTTAAAAATCTAGATAAAAACATCCCAAAACCATCCCATACATCATATGGTAAAAATTAAAGAAAACTAACTTAAATGGGTAAAAAATGCCAATGTCTCAAAAGGAACCAAAACAAATCACTATGGGAAACTAGTGTTGATTGGTGACTTTTTCATATTGTTGGTAGCCATATGACAATCAAACCACCATAGAGAGTCGTCCATCATAATTACCTCAGCTTCATAGGTCTTTCTAGGCCCTAAAAGCTTCCAGAGACAATTTTCCCGATTATCATTTCATTACTCCATATACCAACCAACCCACAGGAACTATATAAACCAAGAAAACATGTCTTATCATGGAGTATCATGGTTTGGTCCATAGTGTGTATGTCAAACACTCACCCAAACTGACACCCCATGATCCGATTGTCCTAATATATGTGCCTTGATAAAAAAAAATATATGTAACTCTAAAATCTAGATAGTCAAAATAACCAATCCTAGGATAAATATATTTCATGGACCAACCAAGGTTGAACATGAACTAGTCATATAAACCAACCCGCGAAATGTCCCAAGAGGCATTCCCAATACTCCTCAGTTGGCGACAAGTGACAGTGGAATCAATAGATTTATGATGGTAATGATTTAAATGAATATAAAATATAATGGAAAAAAATAATAAAATAAATTCTCCAAATAAATAATACAAAACAAAATGATTTTGTAATAACTGAAAAATAAAAAACACCTAACCTGATGACCACTAAATCGCCACATGACCTTATAGGTCACTTTATGATAGGAAGACTCTACATCACTCATGATGATTACGATCAATCTAAAATAATCACCAATGACTAAAAACAAGAATTATGCATAGGAATTAGCATTAAAATAGAGTAGGCTTTCACATGTTATATATTTCTAATGAATTTATTTTAAATAAAGAAACATTAATTTTAGGTTTGAACATCAATATATGAAATTATATTTTTCTCATGGTTACCCATTAGATAAAATCATGTTTCATTTTACTTTTTATTTTAATCTAATATATTTTCCAAGAAAGAATTCATAGGATTTTGAAGAAAGAGGGATGTAAAAGAAGAATGTAGAAAACATTTTCAAAAATATTTCCACATTAATCTGAAAAAATCCCATTATGACACTTTGTAAACTGATGCAATATAAAATTATTCAAAATAAATGATCACACAGGGTAATGGAAAATGGAACTTAAGTGATAACAACTAAAAAATGGACCTCAATCACATGATGTATATGCCTAAGTGTCAAAATATATTGGAGGACTAAGGAGACTGTGAATAATCTATTACATACTATATATGTGACTCATCTTAAAGGCATTCCCTACCTGATGAAATCATAAGACTAAAACACTTGATCATTTCCCTACATGGCCAGACTAAGGATCCCACTCCAAAAGTAGATAGTCAATACTAAGGTCCCCTAGTCATTGTGTAATCTAAACTAGTGCATCAATTTTTCATTGAGTATTCTCTCTCTATACCATGTTCTCGTGATCATACTAAATAGGTGGTGAGACCATATTTTAAAACATGTATCCTGTCACAAGCACATTCTTCACATAGAATTCGATGCACATAACATTGTCACCCCCATGTCAACCCAGGGAACAAGAACCACGCCTTTAACCATTATTACACAAGGGAAGTACCAAAAAATAAAAACTCACATCTTTATTCCTATAACAAGGTGATGACCCAATTCAATGAGCGATTTCTTATTCAACAAATTTAATAGACCAACCGGGCCTCTCATAACCATGAAATTATATAATATTTCTTTAATACCACCAACATTCCATGTTGAAAACAAAAATAACATTTAGAAACCCACTCAAAAAATGAAAATCACCATTTTAATTCTAAAAAAATTACAGAGTCCAAAGTGGAATCTTATCGTGCCATTGATGTAAAAATGAAATCATGTCATTTATTGCAATACGGTACTAGAGGGAAACAATTTCAATTCAAGGAAGACAATTCTGTAGACAAATCAATGCCAATAAATTAAAATAAAAACTAGATTTTAAATGAATGAAATATTTGATTAATAAATTTAACGGTTAATGCAAAGATACCCTACCTCAAAAGGATAGAACTGAGACAAAAAAATGACACCTGATGCCTTAGAGGAAGATCTCTCCACAATATCAAGCATATACACTCCAATATTTATAACCAATAATCCAATTCACATAGTCCTACTTCAATGAGAAAATATGTGTAAGGACTATTTATAAACATATATAGATATACATACCTATGTATGTGTGTGAAACCTTTCGAGGATCCACCAAAAACATTTGAATTAACCTATAAAGACCCAAAAATTACAAACGATGATAAAAAATTGAAAAAAACAAAATAGGGTAAAATTAATTAAACTAAAATGGAATTGGATGATTCAAAATGTGCTGAATCACTTCGACATCGGTGGAGGATACTGAAACATGCATGAGGAATAAATAAGAGACCCATCACATTCCATAAAATAGAAGGAGGAACAAAAAATCTGATTGAACATGGCTTATGGTTTTGGTAGATATAAGACAGGAAATAGAATTTGGGGAAAATAATGGAAAACACAAGGATATGGGAGAAGAATAGTTTCTTAGGTGAGACAAGTCAAAAATCCAAAGAAATCTAGTGGAAACCATAGAGAGGTGATGTTAGTCGGAAGGGGAGCACACGCGGTGGGGAGTTCAGGGAGGGGGGTTGAATTGGGAGATAGAAGGAAGGGGGTGTCAGCGTGCGAGGTAAGGAGGGACAGGGTTTGAATTAGTATTTATTTATTATTTTATTTTTGATTTAATTAATATAATTTAAAAAAAGGCTTGGTAGCATGCGGTTTGGGTCTCATGGTTTGGAAAACAACTCTCCAACCATGCACCCACTACTGGGCTCCTGAATCACCCCACATGGGTCAGCCGCATGGTTTGGAAAACCATGTGCTAACCATAATGATGGATCTGTCAAAAGCTACAGACGTTGTTGCATAGTTACCAAATAGTTTAGCATACCACGGACCTTAACAGTATGACATGCATTTCAAGCCCAAAAACTCTCAATTCAAGGGAAAAGGGATAGAAAAAAATTAAATAGGGACTCAAAAATATATTATATAATTGGATTGCATTGGATCGTGTTGTGACAGTTATGGACCCCAAAACTATGAATCTCTGTTGATTTAAAAGATCATTTGATTCATCAAATATGGCGGTAATTTGATAACATTTTTATATCAAGATCATTTACATAATGTTGAGAAATTATTTTATTATCATTGAATATATACATATATAATTATATGGTAGATTTATATTTCATAAGAACAATTACGATTTTTTGTTGTCCTTCAATTAATTTCCACATATTCACTTACTCAAAGAAATAAATAAGAAAAATTATTCTCTATTCCTGATTCACTAAAATCAACATTTATCTAATCATATGATCCATAGAAGAATGATAAGTCATTAATTATATCTCTAGATATAATATTAAAAACAATTGTTATTTCATGTTATCAAATTTGAAATATTAATTAAAAAACTTAATAGTAACTCCAAAACATCAACATTATTCTTCATCCACCAAATTATTTAATTTATAAAACTATATTAACCATTAACATCATGTAATCCAATAGTATTTTAAATGAAATTATCACCCTTGATTTTTAGTTCTATAGTGACCCTAATTTTTTTACTTGATTATAACATCATTTTAAAGATAAATAAAATAAAGGAATTTCACAATAAGGATCCAAAGGATTAGTGTATTGGGAAAATGAAGTGAATACATAACATTTAAAAATTAATAATAAACAATTATTTAATTCCTTCATCTCTAGATTCTTCTCGGTCCTTTTTTCTCTTTAAAACATATAATAATATGAAGTTATACATCCAAAGAAGGGGTGAGTTGTGATCCCTTTAAGATGATGAAAAAGTGGAATGAAACAATATTACATTGGAGAGAATAAATAGTATCATCATATCATAATCATGGGATCATAATTATAACAATGATAGAAACCATTAGATAAACGAATGGAATATAGAAATGAATATAAATAAATCTTAATATATTAGTCGTCAAATGCCACACATAGTTCTGAACAACGATATCATCATTTTCATGCATATTTTACACTATATCAGGATATTAATCACATTGAACCATGAATTGGTGTGATGTGTAATTCAAAGTGCACCTATCACATCATAAAATTTTCATTATCTTGCATTCCAAATAGAACGTTTATGAATATTTGACCTAAAATATCCCATGTAAATTAATTGGTTTAATTTCAAAAAGAAAAAATTCTAAAAAATATTTTGGGTTCCCTAAATAAATAGTGATTAAAATAATTGGAAAAATAATCACTAATTATGAGTGATTAATAAACAATCTCACAAGAAGTAAAATGTATGTTTCATGAAATAAGATTTATTTTGGAAAAATATTTGAAATTATCATAAAATAAATTCGAAAGTATTTATATAAATGGATTAAATGGGAAGCATAAATAAATTATTTTTTTGTAACATTAATGAATAATCCATAATGAAAATTTATTGAGAGAGGGAAACCCTAAAGAAAGAGTGTTGGTTTCAAGAGTTCACATTAACTTATTTATGAGTTATTTATTAAAATTTATTTCCTAAATAAGCATATAAAATTTATAAATTAAAAAAAATTAAGAATATATTCTTCATTTATATTATTTATTATATTTTTATTTTGTTCATTTATACCCTTTTAGATGATTTATATAGTTCAATTCCATCATTCAGAAGTTTTCTTTTCTGGGTTTTCATGATCATGTTACATGAATATGAGTATAGAGGTTTATCTAGAATTCGTACAATTCTCGAGAATATATATTATATGTTATTAATGAAAAAATATGATTAAATGGTTATATATATTTATATATAATTTGGTTAAATTTTATTAGGATTAATTATTAGATAAATGGTTAGTGATAATCATTTATATTTTTTATGGTTTTTCCAACATCACAAAAGAGATTTGTAAAATTATTTAATATTACGTATATAATTTAGTTGTAGAACAAAAAAATGACAATTAAATTAAATTTCTAGTGTGTACCAAAAATAATAGTTGTTTTAGTTACATCTATGATGTTGTTAAATGAAAATTAAAAATCATCATCCATGATAACTATAAATTGACATGTCACGACCAATGATTTCATTTATTGAGAAAAAGAGAGATAGAAAAGAGTTTGATGATTAATATTCCATTAACATGATATAATTCAAGTATATAAATTATAATGGATTAATCCTTCAAATTTTTATAGAGAAGGTGACTAAAAAATAAGAAAACAAAAATAAATAAATATTAAATGAAAAATGATTATACCTCTTGAATTATCCTCTTTGAGAACATACTTATGGATCCTATATTTTTTATTTTGTCAAGACCAGAACCTCTTGGATGTGGAGAAGATAATTAGAAAGTTATTTTGGTAGGATTTGTAGAAGTCACAAATATTTGAACGTGTGAGGATAATAGGTGGTGAGAAGTTGTATTAATAAGGGAGGAGAGAGGTGTTTTCCCATTACATTTTTAACTAGTTCATTATTTTGGATCACGATTATTAATACAGTGATAATTATCATGAAATATGTTAAAATAATTATAGGTATATAGATACTGTGGTGATTACCACAAAAATTACTAAAGGAATTTTGTATTTAACTTATAATGTATATGTATTATAAATTATCATATTTTACAATTAACCAAAAAAACAATTTCAAAAAAAATCCAAAATATTCCCCTTAACTATTTTTTTTTGTGTACAATTTAAAAATTAAATCCATTTTATGAAAATATTTTCATAAATGCGATAAATGTAATTTTTTATTACAATAAAAATGTATTTGAAAAATACAAAATTTAAAAATTTAATTTATTTTGTGACACTGTAAAAAATTAAATACGGTTACATAAAATTATCTAAAAATAATAAGAAAACATATATTTATTTAATAGTTTATTTTATGAAAATAAATTTTCTTATAAATATTATTATTAATTATAAAATTGTAAATAATTATTTATGAAATATAAAAATTCCCATATTTAATTATCAAATTAAAAAAATTATTAACTTATTTCATCATATAAATATATTATATTTTCATTTAGTAGATACCAAAATTTTATTTTTACACTCATTGTTGATGTTACAATCCTATTGGATTTATTACTATTTCTAATGTTCAGGTTACTATTCCAAAGTTTATCTTACTATTCCATCGGTATATATTTCATAATTTATGAAAGGATCTCATATTTAATTCATTCATCTTTTATAATGTTTTATTGACTTTTTTATGTGATTTTATGTGTTTTATACTATATGAAATAATTATAATAAGGGATATTATATTGATAAAAGTTTGGGTTGATACATTCTTCCACACTTTTGAAATTTATATATCAAAATTCCATTTTTCAAAAATAGGTGATGGTAATAATCCTTCTTCACCTCCAGTAGTTCCCAAGTCACTTCAGCATACATATGGTACATCCATAATACTTTGATAGGTGGTTTGTTTGTTACATGGAACTGTATATATCAAGACCCAAATAATATCTTAATTATACTCATATGGGAAATCATATTTTATCAATATGACCATTGTGTTTAGTACATGTGAGGGATCTAGTATGAAAATTCTCCATATAGATACATGTTACACATTCTGAATTTGATCAATACTTGGTGGAAGTGCATGCTGATGTGCCACTAGTCCAATGTGATAAATAATCTCAAAGGGACCATTATACCTTGGAATAATCACACTTTTCATTCCAAACCACATGACCCTCTTCCAGGGGATATTGGAATGGAGAATTTAAACCCAAAATTGAACTCCATATCCCATCTATGATTTTTAGTATAATTCTTTTTTTACTATGATCTTCTTTGATGTTTTTTTGACTAAACAAACCATGTCTATCAAATATTTCATAAGAACTAGTCCAGGTAGATTTCATTCACTAAGGTCATCCCAACATGATGGAGCTCTACATCACTTTCCATACAAGGCCTCATACGATGCCATCAAAATACTCAAGTGGGAGTTGTTTTTATTTGTGAACTCAACCAATAGGAGATGATAATCCCATCCACCTTAAATTTTCATTGATCAGGATCTTAGAATATCCAAATGTTTATTAATAGTAATGTTTTATTGGACATCAGTTTGGGTTTGTTAGGCTATGCTAAAATTCAAATTATTGCTCAAATATTTTTAAAGACTCCACTAAAATATTGATGTGAACCTTGGATTATGATCATAGAATCCCAAGGGTGTAATAATATTCATTCTCAGAACATCCTTGAAATATATCAAAATAAGTTGTTCATGTGAGAGATATTCCTAAATAGTAATAAAATGGTAATTATAAGTTAGTCAGTCCAAAAAAACCAATATCAAATTCTTTTATTTCGATGTATTTGGGAGGCTAGTGACAAATTCTATAGTGCCATCCTACCATTTCCATATAAGTATAAGAGATGGTTACATCACCCCTTTGTACTTGTGTTTCTCTTATTTAATATTATATCATACCAATCACATTGACATATATTCTACAGTCTTCTTCTCTATGATATCTCACAATAATTGTTATCTACGATCATGATATATCATTCTACAACAAGGATGAATATTGAATGTTGAGCTATGTAGTTTATCACATTTCTCCTTTCATATCCTAGGTGATCATAGAAAGAAAATACTCATTCCAAAATGAATCAAACCTTCATCATTGACATTGAAATCATGATTCCTACCTTCCTTTATTGCATTCACTATATTTTGTAATGCCACATCATCTCATAATACCTCCGTAATCTTCTCATGAATCGATTAATGTGAAATCATTTGGGAAAGGTAAGACATATTCCCTACTATCAAGGGTTCCAAATACATCCTTTTCATATCCATGAAGATAGGGTCTTTCACGATAAGATACTAGGATAGAGGAGCAGATTCATTCTTTCTTAGAGCATCAACTACCTTTTTTTCCTTCATAGGATGGTAGTTTATATAGAAATAGTAGTCTGTGATTATCTTTAACCATATCCTTTGATGCATGTTGATCCTATTTATTGTGAATATATACATTATGATCTTGTGATTCGTATATATTGCACAAATCTCACCAGAGATGTAGTGAAACCATATTTTCAAGTAAATAAATCAGCACTATCTCTAGATCATGTGTTTAATATTTTTGCGCATGGATCATCAATTTAAATGAACCATAGGCTATAACATATACATCATTCATGAGTACACAACCCAAAACATTATTTTGTTCATAATTGTATATCAAAAAACATTCTCCCCTTTTAGATAATGTGAGTACAGGTGTAGTGAGAAACCTATTCTTTAGCTCCATGAATCAATGGTCACATTCTTCCATCTAGACATAATTTACCCCTTTCCTTTTTATTTTTTTAGTCTGATAGAAATTCAACGAAAATTTCTCCCAAAACGTTGATTGTACCCTAATAATCTAAGAAAACGGTGGATATTGCTGACACTATATGGTCTTTCCCATTCCCATATTTCATTTGACTTTGAAGGGTACATATATATTCACTCACTTGTGATCACAAGTCCCAATAATGTTACTTACATCTTTTAAAAGTTCACTTTCTAAAATTGAAATATAATTTCTCTTTTTGCAATGCCTCAAGTAAAATCCATTGATGTTATTCATGGTCCTAATTTCTCTTGGGGTAAATGATAATATCATCAATAAATACAACTTCATAATTTTTAGGGTAGTTTCTAATGTCTATATTCATCAAATCCATGAATATCATATGTTAATTAGTAAGTCTAAAGGGAATTTCTAGAAACTCGTAGTACCCATAAATTGTATGGATGTTACAAATCTGAATATCATCATTATTCACATTTAGACAATGATATCAAGAATGATTATCCACATATTAGAAGTACTGGGATCCTCATAATTGATTAAACAATAAATCAATTCTTGGATGCAGATAATTTTTCTTTATGGTGTTCATGTTGAGTTTTGGATAATCAATGCACAACCACATTGATCCATCATTCCTCAATAAAAAGAGCACTAGAACACCCCAAGATGATAAACTAGTGAAATTGATCACTTTTTTCAAATTCTCTTACAACTAATTATTTAACTCCTCCTGTTCAATCATGTCCATCCATTAGAAGCCTTTTAAGATTGTAGTATCTCTATGTATTAATTCTATAAAGAAATCTTCCTCATGATCCTAGGTAAGTGTGGGTAACTCTTCAATAAATACATCACTGTATTAAATTATGATGGGAATTTCTATTAGGTTGATACATTCAAGTGAGTCAACCATATTATTGAGGTATTCATCTTTATAGGGAATCAACACCCACACCATTGATGGATTTTCATAAAAATATTAATGATATTCTATTCCTTTATAAAGTATCATGGGATAGTTCATAATATAAAAAGATATTTCATTTTACTGACATTTTATGTGTGATCAATATAATGATAGAAAATACATTCTCATTATAGCGTCGAATTATACCATGGGAAGTATAAAACCAATCACTTGGAGGGTCATACCAAAGAATTTAATAGGATATGAGTCCAACAAATGGGTTGAAACTATTTCACCACTATGTGTTTTTATAGATAAATCTAATTTTAGGATTCATATCAATACGTTAATAGTTATATAATTCTTACATAATATAAAAGAATTCATAGAACTAGAATCAAATAAGGAATTTTCCATTCATGAGTAATATGATTTGTACATTATATGACATCATTTTCTTACTCTGCTTTATCAGTAGTGATGGAAAAAGACTTACCTTCCTCCTTTGGCTTTGGTGGCTACTGACACTGATAACAATCATTGAATCAACGTTTCTTTCACTGGTTTTCATAGTTCTCTTACTCCATACTATTGTAGCATTGGACAATACATTACAAAAAATAGCATATTTGTGCTGGGTTTTTAGATGGATTATGCACAACCCCCCATAATCATCAAATTTTGAGGGGGTTCAGAACCCCCCCCCCCCACCCAAACTTGTCACCATTATTTTTTAGTATTCTGTTTGAAATTAAAGGAGGTTATGAAAAAACAAAAACTAATTTTATAATTAGTGGATTTATATGTTCAATTGTATTTTATAGGTGTTATATCAATATTAGTTTGGGTATTATATGGGGTTTTGAACCCCCTATAATCTATGAAATTTTATGGATATTTAAACAACATCTAATATAAAAAATTCAAGGGGTTTATGAACCACTATTAATCCCATAGATGAGTGGGGTTTTGAACCAACTCTAAGACATTAGAGGGGCTTGTTAGCCTCCTCTAATATATGAAATTAGAATGTTTTGTCAAACCCCTCTAATTCAAGAAATTAAAAGGGTTTCAGGAATACCCACAAAGACATATGATTAGAGGGGTTTTTTACATTAACATATTATTTATTTATATTTTAAATTAAATATCATATAAATTAAAATTTTATAACATATATATGTTGGTGAGTGTTCATGTGTGTCTGTGTATAAAAATATTACATAAGCACAATATATAAATTTATTTAAATTCATTATAAACACACACAACTATATATATATAATGTCATTGTATAAATACTTTCAATAAATACTTTCACATATAAAAAATATTTACATATATAAATATTGCTATACATAATATAAATGTAATTATAAATATATTTATTTTAATATATGAAATTTATATATGATTTTGAAAATACAATACATTTATATTATGATTTATATTACACATAAGTTATATGAAATACATTTTTATTGTATATTTATGTATAAATATAAATATAGTATATTATGTATACAAATATATATAATATAGACAGAATTAAATATATATATATATATATATGTATTATAAATATTGTATATATATATAAAAATATATTATATGTTTATATATATATTTATATATATTTATACCGTTTTAATTATAAATTATCTTCATATATATATCATTGAATTTTATTATATATTTCCAATTATATGAACGTATTTATTTTTTTGGGCATATATATGTGTATAAATTATATAATAGAAATATATATAATTACATAGATAATTATTCAATATAAATGTATTTAATATAAAATATATATATATATAATATAAATAATAAAATATATAAATTTATTGTATTCAGAAAATCATAAAATATTTTTTGTATTTTAAAATATATATGTTATAACAATATCTAATAATCTTATTGTTTCAGACTCACACATATATATAATTATATAATAATAAAAATAAAATTAGATTATTATACTATTATATCTAAAAAAATTATATAAATACATTAATATGAGAACCCACAAACATATAAATGTAAAATAAATATTTATGTATATGAAAATAATTAATTTTATATATTATATATATATTATAAACAACTATATTATATAAACCCAAATATAATATATTATTTATATTTATATACACAAACACACACACACATATATATATTATTTGGTATATAAATAAAAATAAAATAATATATGTAAATAAATATTATATATTGTATGTAATGTAACAAAAATGAAGTTGATGATTTAGTTAATGTGTTTCGCACATGTAAAACTGGTGCAAGGTTCAATTCCTCATGGAGTCTTTTTTTCAACCTTCGTCATGCCCTGTGTTACAAAAACGTGGGCACTCGTGTGGTTTCCAGCGATGTCCTATTGTATGTTAGGGGGGAAATGTGTGGGTTGGGGGTGTTGGGGTGTCCTAAGGTCTGTGTTGTCGGCGTTGTCAGCATGTGTGGGTGTTGGGTGTTTGGGGTTCGGGGGATGTGTGCTGGTTGTCTGAGGGTCAGGGGATTGGGTTTCAGGAGTAGTGTATGTGGTGTATGGGTGGTGTCATAGGGGTGTCACTAGTGTGTCTGGGGGTATGAGAATGGGGGGTCAGGGTTTTGTCCATGGGGTCTTGGGGTGGTGGTGTGTCTGGGCTATAGCGGCTGTGTCTGGGTGTTATGGGTAGGGTGTCGGGGTTTAGTGTCTGTGGTCCCTGGGGCGGTATCCTTGTAGTGTAACTAGGGTTTCTGGGGATGTGTCACTAGTTTTTTTAGGGGTTTGGGTCATGTGATTCGTTGGATTGTCCATGGAATAGCTGGGGAGCCTGGAATGTTATATAAAACTATAGGCTATATTATATTCATGTATACAACTACCCATAAATTTGATGTATGAAATTCAATTAGAGAGAGCATTAACCACCTCTAATTGAATCTTAAATATAGTGGTAGTTAAAACCGCCCCTATATTACATGTTTATGGGGAAATTTGGTGATGTTATAGGGGGATAAACCCATTACAACCTGACGTTAAATAAACATAGAACCACATTACCATTGATTATCCAGAACCATCACTATTCGTAGTAGGCAGACACATTAGTGTCAATTTTGGGTAACCGCTACTAATGTTTTTAGAGGGGTCTATCACTCTTTATAAATGAAAAAAACTCTTATAGTCACCAATTGTTTTGTAGTGATGTGTGGTTCTCTCCTTTCACACATATCATTGGTTGGATTCAATATGTCTCTAGGTCATTCATAAGTTTGATGGACTTATATCCCACACTTAGAGCATTTCTCCATCCCATTGAGGTAGTTCCCAAGATGCATCTAGCCAAGTTGGTGACATGAGAATGGTTGATATTTCTTCCCACTTTTATCAAGTGGTTTTCTCTCTTGAATCTCTATATTTCTTTTCCAATCACTATAGCCATGAGACCATTCTATGAACTAAAAATTCACATTTAGAGCACATCAAAAAAATCCTTCATAACACCCAATGTCTTGAATTTATATAGCCTTTTAAAGGTGTTGTTATCAACAAATAAATAATATATACAAATATTTCTATCATTATTGATGGTGAAACCTATATAGAACCTTTTAAGCATTGTGAAATTTTATTTTTGGGACGTGACAGATTCACCATCCTTTTACATTATCTTTATTAATTCTCTCCAGCTATTTATATGATGTGTTCACAGAAAATATTTTTTAAGAATAATTATCATATAGTCTTCCCAATCCATATCTTTAATTTGTTTCTTCATATTGGGGTTTTTAATCAATTACCACCATTGGTCAGCCTCTCTATGTATATGATAAGTTCTATAGTCACTTCTCAGTCTATGAATAGTTAAGCACAAAAATATCTTCTCCAGTGAGTTGATCCACTTTTTTGCAGCAACTATATCATAAGGTCCCTTAAATTTTTGTGATCGTTGACACATAAAGTACTCAATAGCCAATTTCTCTTACTTAGGTGACATAGGATGTTCTTTATTGTTCATGTTATTATTTATAGACCGAGATAGTTAGGTATGAATCACCATGAGATTATGAACACCACCACCCATGTAACTAGGAAGGTTCTTTAGGTATTCACTACATTTTCCTTCACACAAGTTTTTGGCCAAGTTTCTCCCTGTTTAAACCATTTTCAAAAATGTAAAATTTTATAATAAAACATAAGTCAAAATTCTATGAATAATTTATCTCTTTGTGAAATTTACTCTAATTTAATAACATGTGGGATCCAAATGGTTAGAAAAGTATCTTGGGTGCTTACATATAATTATTCTGACACTATGTGTTTTCACAATGGTTCTCTAATCCAAATACAAAAATTAAGAAAACCTTTCATTGATAAAACTATAGTGACCCTATATTTCATACATGAATATTATAGAATTTTAAAGATAAAAAATATAACAAAGTTACAAAACCTGGGACCAAATTGTTATTGTCTATGGAAAACTAGAAACATACATAAAATGTAATAAATAAAACAAATAATATTATGTAATTACATCTTATTTATTATCATTGTGGTCATTCTATTATCCTTAGTAAAAGTAATCACCTAAGGGTATACATCATATCAAGGGGTGCGATAAAATCGATATAAAAGGATGAATAAGAGACATGAATAAACATTACATGGGTGAGAATAATCATAAAAATCACAGAATAAGCATTTCATCATCATCATAATCATAATTGGAATAATTATATAAAGGCATTGGATGGGGATGTGGATAAAAATGAAACATCATATCTTAATGGTAAAGTACCACACATAGTTCTGAATAAATCTAGCATCATGTTCAAAAATATTTCACTTTATCTCATGTGATTCATTACATTACCCAATGAATTTAAGCACTTTATAATTTCAGGCACACCAATCACATTATAAAATTTTCATGCTCTATATAATTTCTGACACACCCATCACATCATAACATTTACATTATCATGAATGCCACATAGAACGAATATCAATATTAAACATAAAATATCCAATGGAAGGGAATGTGATACAATTCTTAAAGATAAAATTCATGAATAAACAGTGTGGCTCACAAAATGTAGATGGATTAACATAATTGGTATAAAAATCATCATTAATTAGTGATGAAGAAATAATTTCATAAGATGTAAAAATTTTGTTTTTCGAAGGAAGAGTTGTTTTAGAATAAAATTTTCATTTTTCATAAAAGAAGACTGGAAGCATGTATATTCACAAAATTAAAGTGAATAAAAAGATGAAATGATATTTATGGGAAATTTATTTAACATCCACAGTAGAAATAGAGTGATAAGAAGAAACCCAAAATAAAAAGAGTAGGGTTCAATAATTCTATATACATTTTGTCAAAGTGGGGTATTTAAATTAATATCCTTGATAACAAAATTAAATTAATTAATTAAAAAATAATTAAAATTATTCAGGTTTTGGAATTATTATAGATATATTATCTTAATTTATAAACTATTATATGAGTTATATAGTTTAATTCCTTCTTTAATGAGTGTTCAATATCTTGGTTTTCATGATCGCTTCACCTGAATTTGAGTATGGAAGATTAAATTGATTGGATTTAACTCAATAGAATTGAAATTATATTTCATTATTGAATATACAAGGGTTTAAATTGATATATATATCATTTTTTAAAATTTTACTAGTTTGAATCATTCGATAAATGGTTGTTGATATTCATTTAGTTTTTTGGCAGTTTTTTGAACATCACAAAATTGTTTTGTTTCATTTTTATTATATATGTTAGTTCCAAAACATCAAAAAGGTGTATTATATAAATTTTTTAATATTAAACAACCCTTATAGTGGGTTTATGACAAACCCTAGTCGTATTATGGGAAATTAAAATTAATCTTCGATCATGTTGGTAAATTGACATGTTATGGGTGATGATTTCTTTTTTGGATTAATGAGTGATATAAATGATTTTGATAATGGATATTCCATTAACATAATATAATTCAAATATATATAAGTTAATGGAGTAATAATTAACATTTTTATGGATGTTGTTATGATAGAATAACAAAAAAAGAATTTATATGAGAAAGATACATGATTTTACCTCTTGAATTCTCTAATTTGATAACTTATTTAAGGAAAAAAGGATTGGACTTTTGTTGATACTAGAACCTCATGGGTTTTGGGAATGGTATTGGGATGATATTTTTGTTGTATTTGGTAAAATATCAAATCTTGGAAGTTTTGATGTGATGATGTGGTGAGGGTGGTATTTCTAATGGAGGAGAGTAGTTTGTTCATATTATTTTAAAAATTAGATTATTATTGTGGATGATGACTATGAATAGATTGAGAATTATCACTAAATATATTAAAATAATGAGGGGGAGTTCTATAATATGATTATTTCCTCACAAATTACTCATGTAATAGTATATTTACCTTAAATTGTATATATTCCACAAATTATCATAGTATATTATTCATAAAAAATTTGACTATTTTAGAAAAATCTAAAACATTAACCATAACCAATTTTCATTCTATATAATTAGAAAATGAATTCCATTTTATGAAAATAATTTTTTAGATATGATATGTTTTATTATAAATTATAATCATCATTTATTTCAGAAATACTAATTTTGAAATTATAATATATGTTATGACACTTTCAAAAATTTACCAAGGACTCAAAAAATTATCATATAATCATCAAACAAAAAAATATAAATTTATGAAATTATTTTATGAAAATAAATTTAATATCAAATAATAATAATAATTAAAACATGAAATAAATATTTATGACTTATAATATACCAATACTTAATTTATCATTTATAAAATATTTATTTTCTTAATTCATGATATAAATATATTTAATTTTCATGCATAAGTCACCCCCATTTTTATTTATACATTAAAAGTTGGTGTTTATGACCTATTGGATGTATTACTATTCCTAATGTTCATGTTATTATTCCAATGGTCAAGTTATAATTACATTGATATTGGTTCGTTATTTTTTGAAAAAGATTCCAAGTTTGATCATTTACAATTTATAATGTTTATTTTGTGTTTTATATTATATTTTATATGATTTACACTATATAAAAAATTTATTATAGGGTAAATTATATTGATAAATATTTTGTTTCATACATGTTCAATCCCAATAGCCTTTCTGGATGTGAGGGATTATCATTCGACATGATGATTATCAATTTTCTAAAGCAATATTAATATAATTACAATATTTTTCAAAATTAAAATAACCCATAATTACCTCAACGTCAAAGGTAAAATGATCCTTAATAGATACCAAAACCTATATAGAGAAATATTTATCATTATTATATCAGTATCAGGAACATACTATATCTTATCCTCCCTCAATCATCAGTTTTCCAAGATGTTCAATTTTCCATTGATCCACATTTCATTGTCATTAGTTCCATTGAAAATATTTACTCAAATAATTAATGAAATGTTATTATAGAATAATATGTATAAATTACATAATTATTATAAAGATAATATCATTTATAAAATAATCCAAAACATAATTCTATAAACAAAAAACAAGAACATTATTAATTCTAATTCATTTTGTTGCACATTGATATCATAGATTAATTTTAGTTATATTATATTAATGCATGGAAAATTCATTTTTATAGTTCCTTAAATCATTATAGTTCATTCATTTTACAGTGTTTTAATCTTAATTTCCATTTATATAATTATAAAATTTTTCCTTTGACTCTAAACATGAATAAAACCGTAATTTATTTCATGTATGTTCTGGTGTGTTTCTTTCCTAAATTATCATCGGGTGAAAATCTCCCATTTCCTTTCTCCCCGTTATCCTTATTTTTCCTTAAAATAATATTATTCCTTTACTACTATTATAATCTATATTAAATGGATAATTCATTCTATATAATTAAAACACATGATATGATTCCCTCATACGATGGAAAATTTTTAGGAGACTAGTGACCTTCAATGAATTAGATTAATATCATCCCTGAAATTTTATTTCATTCCCTTTGGATTACATATAAATTATGTAACACGATATTATAAAATTTTAAATCTAAATTCATTCATATAAGCAGATTATTCTTCATTTTATATTATACTTTGTAATAGTTTCTCCATATCTTCTCGTTTGTCATGAAGAAAATACTTTTTCAAAAATATTTTCATAAAATAATTCCCTTCTATGTTTACTATTTATTCTTCATAATTATTGTTTTAAATTTATAACCACCATATATCTGTACCAACTTATATAAAATAAACTGAAAATAAGACATTTTATATTTAATTTCATTCCAAAGTGATAAAGGCCATCTCTAAGTGACATATCAATCTCTATGCTACAAATGGATTAGTAGTCTCACTAAATGATGTGGGTTTTTGATTCATAATGTGGTATAACTTTGTATCACCACATGATGGATTAGTATGCTACTCCAAACATGCCATGTTATAAATCATAACCTGTGTCAGTTTCCCCAATATGGTAATAATTTGAATAGTTAAAACAATATCTACAACTCCATCTTCCTTATCATAGATATTAGGTAAATCTATACCCTATCCAGTTGAATTGGTTTAGATTACACTCAATAATATATCAACCATTTTCCAAAAATGGAATACAATATATTTTTTCTTAAAAATAACAAAAATAATGTATAATCCAAATATTATTGAAACTCATATCTGATGATGAAAATTTTATATACATGAAATCACATAATCACAAATATGATTTCTTTTTGAATATTTTGAAATCATATTTTTTTCAAAACTTTTCCTAATTGTTTGTAATTAAAATGTGATTAATAAATATCATGTCCTATTTGAGTGGTAAAGTAGGTGTGTAGTAAGTCGCATTTTCATGTACTAGGTAAATATTGAGTCTATCCTAATATGTCTTTCATAGTGTTATTATCCCTAGGAACATATTTCCTATTACCAAATATAATTATAATAAACTGGAAGGTTTTTATTTATAGGGAATCCTGATAGTATATACCATACCAAAATAATATGATGTTATTTTATTCTTATCCATAATGATTATCTTTGGGTAATATTATATAATATTTTTTCCCTAAATCATATTCCATTTGATTAAAAAAACATTATCTGATACCCACCGTAAAGTCCATAGACCTAGTGTTCCATTGTCTATTTTTAAATTTTTACATTTGAATAAGATACAAGGATTTAAATTATAAAAGATCAAATAGTTTATTAGTATTGGAAAACTAGATACATAGTTTAATCTCAATTTATTATTAAAAAAATATCACACGTATTTTCATCAAGTGAGTCATCAATTCTTCTAGCATTACACTGTATATTAATCATGATAAACATAATAAAATCATGGGATGAAAACAAATGAAATATATGGGTTCAATGATTAGTAAGGGTATAATTTAAGCTAACATGAATATATTAATAAACATATTTAATGGAAATGAATTGAAATTCATTTCATCCCATAATATGGAAGTGAGAAATGATGACCAAATAATGACCTATAAATATTCATATGAGCATTAAACATAAAACATTATGTTTTAACTAAAAATAATAATCAAATGGAAAATAATTAACTAATCTAATAATAATGGAATTTAAAATAATGAACATAATTATGATAAATTATTTTCCTCTTGAAATGAAATATTATATAAATGGGTAAGGCATCAGCCACAAAATGCAAGATTATCTCATGAAAGCTACTGATGCTTTGAGGTGCTACAGAAGTCCCCTCTCATCACATTATATGTTCAGTGAATTCCTTATATTATGGAGTTAAACATAGTAAAAACATTCATATTATAATAAAGTTCATAAGAAATTCTAATACTTTCTCCAATCAATAATCAAAATCATCTTTCATGTAGAGTAAAATATAGAATCATACAAAAATGGTATATCCCTTGTCAAACTAAACACAAAACAGCTGATGAAATATTATATATATTAATATTTGATTATATCTCTAGTAAATATTATGTCAATTAATTTCAATCATAATATATAGTAAATTATATTGAATGATCACTTGGAAAATTTCTTTAGTAAATACACTTTATTTGAGAATCACATTGATTTAAACTATAAAATTAAAATAATTGAATAAACCTTCATTTTCATATAATATTTGAAACATAAAATGTATGATTTAAAAAATTTATTGGTCATGATGGTGGGAAATTTATTCTACGATGTGCACATTTAAAAAAATTTCTGTTAAAATTTTCAGTAAAATCCAAATGGTTATTGTTTTTAAAATGATATGGTGATTAATTTTATACCATTTATTATAAAAATTAACATAGGTGTATATTTTTTTTAATAAAAAAATTTAATATCTCTAAAAAATGATTATAATTTTTTAGTGACCATGGATTTGGATGTATTTTTTTAAATAACAGATAAATACAGATTGATATCATTAAAAACATTTTATCAAATATTTTAACTACCAAAGAATATATTAAGGTATTACTACGTGAAAAAATACTGAATAAAAAAATAAAAAAAATGAATTCTGTCTATTAGAAAATGATTAAATAAATTCCTTCAATGGAATATCATTTATACATAATCTTGATTAAAATGAGATTGAATGATAAACCTCTTACATTTTTTGTAACATTTGAATCAAAAACCAATGAAAAAATAAAATTAAATGAAACATTAAACAACATTTCGATAAATATATTCATGATATGAAAAATACTAATGGGAATTATATACACCAAATAAATTAATAAGTTATGAAAATTGATTTTGATTCATGGATTAACAAGTTAGATGAGAAACCCTTTCTTCATGTTTTTATTCTTTAATATGTATCTAAACGTCCAGTATAATAACTATAAATTTTTAATATATCTAATAAATAACCATTCTCCTATATGTTATAAAATATATAATTTAAAAATATTTTTATCACTCATTCATTTATAATACTTCGATAAAATCTCTATTTAGGAAAATATAGCTTTGTTTATCATGTATGGTTTAATTTTGTATTTTATGTCCTTCTACTTCTATCATGGTTAAATCATATCAATAATATAAAACAAGATATAAATATAATATATATTCATTTAATATATATTTATTATAACCAATAAATAATAATGATATAAAATGCATTGTACCATTTAAGGAGGTAGTATGTCATACATACACTTTAATGCTAATTCTGTTTTAATGAAAGATGGCATGAATAAAAACTAAATATTTATTTAAAATTCATGAATAATTTTTTTGTTATATATACCTATTATGTTAATCAAATCCACACTTAATTGAACCCATGGGAATATAAATGAATATTTTTTCACATCATTGTGTGGAGGCGGTTTTAAACAACCCTGAATAAGATATGCTATTATTTATAAATGGATTTTAAGGAAATAAGTTATAAGTGAAATTATATTTCAACATATATTTATAAATCATAAATGTTTCATGTATTCATTATTATTATCCTTACTAAATATTATTTATTGGGTAAGTGATAAATTAATCACAACACTTCATGAGGTGGTAGATTTTTGTAAACACAAGTGACGTTATTATATCCCCCATAAAATGGAATGTAAGAAGGTATATGCGATATAGTAATTATATATATATATATATAATTTCATAAATATCATATATATATATATATTTGAGTCTGTGTGTGTGTTAAATCAACCATTCTATCCATCCTGAATAGTGGTGATGTAAAACAGACTAAATCAGTTCACAAGGTGGTATTCCACCATATACATGATTTATGGTTTTGATTCCCATTTTATGGAATATGAAATGTTTATAGGTCATTACCATTGAAATATAACATTTAATTATATATTAGTTAATTTTTTTTACATATTGTCATAGATTGAGAATATTATGATTTAAAATAAGATGTAAAATGAAAACTCAAATTTAAAAACATGACCTCTTCTTCAGGAAACCTCTTTTGGTTCAACCTAAAGTCTACCTAGATTGGATTTGAAATATAATCAAAGACTCTAGAAAGATAGGATGGAATTAAGGAATATAATTTTTTTAATGGATGAATTAAGGGTTTTAGGGACTTCAAAGAGGAGGGGATAGGGGGTGGCCTTTCATAAAAATGGGAGACCACACACCTCGAATTTTTTGAAAAGTTAATGTGATACCCAAATTCTTCTCATTCAACCAGCCTTAACAAATGGTACATTATTTACCGATTATTGTGAAAAGGTTTCAATATGTATGAAATGAGTTATTGATATGCCTTAGGTAATTTTAAGACATTTATTTTTAGATTAGTTCACATGTAAAGACATTTTTACCTTAACTATATTAATTAGTTTTTCAAATACTTTTAGAATTCATAATGCTAAAAAATTATGATGAATTTATTAGATTAAACTAATAAATTTGATTCCAATTGTGTTTTATATTTTTCCATATTCTATTTACTGAATATCATTATTCAATTTATATATAAACTCCCAAACCTGTCAAATTTGTTTTTAATGAAATAGGTTTTTCAAGGACAATATGATATTTTTTTAAAGGTTGGAGTCGAAGCCTCATTTATATTAATTTTATGAATAGAAATAATAATTACATTAATTTAAAATTAAAAAATTATATCTATAATTTAAAAATATTATTTCGTTAATTATTCATTAGTGGTAGGTTTTATTAATTAAAATTGGAAATATTATGAACTTTAAAATTGTTTTTAGAAAATTTTATATAAAGCAAAAAAATATAATTATAAAAAATATACTATATTGTTTACTAAAATTTAATTAATTTCATAAATTGTTAAAAAATAATTCTTATGTTACATAAAATAAAATAAATATAATAATGTTCCTTTTAAATTACTTAATTTATTTTAATTAAATGATAATTTGACAATAATATTTATTTTCACTACTCATTAAAATATCAACTTGTTTCATAAAAATCCCAAATATTCAACCTTAGATAATTTTTAAATTTATATTTAAAAAATTAATATTTTAATTTTAAATAAATTTTATAAATGTGGTGAAAAGGAATTTTAAATTATGTGAAACAATCATGACTATACTTCCTTTTATAAATTTCTTTAGAAAGCTATTTAATTTTTATCAAATGATTATGATTTAAGTTCCAATAAATAGATTAAAATTTTATTTATTTTATATATGTGTATGAAATCTAATTTTCATAAGTTATTATTCAATATTCATTGTAACACCCCATGTAAATAAAGAATATGACATTTTTATATTTATCCATTTTTTTTATAAAATATTAATATTACTTTAAAGGGAACTCTATGCTCGATGGTGTACCCAATATGCAACAACAAGTTTCATTGAAATCTTACGTTGCACTCTAATAATAAAATAATATTATTTTAAATGGTAGTTAACGTGTAGCCGTTGTAATGGCAGGAATGAATAGAACTAACTAAAAAATGATTATATATGTTTTTTAAATGTTTTTACTTTTATCCATTAAATGTTAGTGGCTTAAAATGCAAATGAATCCAATTTTAAGCATAAATCTTCTAATATTCATTAAACGGTCGATTAACTGTCTTTTGATGGCGAACCCTCTTTAAATATAGTTTTGGTCACTCTTATACATTCTATTGGACCAAATAAAATTCTTCTTTAGAATTGGGATATCAAAATTTAATTTGTGTAAATTTTTAGTATTTTTCTGATAAAGTTCATTTTTTTAAAGAATAGTGAAAAATGTTGTATTTTAATTCAAAACCTCTTTTTAATATAATTTATTTATTTGATTAGATTATCTTTTTAATTGCTTTTAAAGTGTAAATAGAATATATTTCTACCATTTAATCCAATTCTGGTCATTTTAATTAATATCACTTTAAGATTGGACATAAACGAGTGTCAATCTTTTGAAAGATATTGTTTCATAAAAACACGCTATTTGTTTTTACTGCGTGATTTAATTATAAAATTAATTAATGAAACTTATATGTTATGAATTTGGTAAAATAGAAATCATTTTTTAATTTGGAATATCAAATATAGCTTAGGGTGAATTTTTGGTATTTTTCTGAAAAACATCAATTTTTGATGAATAGTGAAACCACAAAGTGGTGGTTACAAAATTTGATTTTTTGTTTAAATGGGACATTTCCACTTCTGTGATTTGAATTTAAAAAATCCAATTTAAATGATTTTAATTTTTAATTAAAATGTGGTTCAATGGGATGAAAATAATTTTTGATGAAAAGTAACTTTTAAGTTTTATTAATCGTGATTAAAGGTAATTAGTGTGATTTAAGGTAAAAATGATATTATAATAAAATGAAAATATCTTGACACTTTTCCTAACCCTATTGGATGATTTATGGCCACCCAGACAACCCATGGGTAGATTTTTGGTACCCCATGGAGCCACTTGGGTATGATAATGACATTTATGCCTTTTATTTAAAGTTAAAATAAAAATGTCAGAAACATGAGTTGTTTTGCTAAAACAATTTTTACATGTGGTTATACAAGTCATATTTTTGACTATAAATATTCATTTTAAATATAAAAAGATTTCCTACATCATGGTATTTTTTCTATAATTTTTAGACATTAAATATATTTAATTATTTATGACATCATGATGATGCAATGATTACCTCATTATTTAACAATTTAAATAAAATAAACAGATAATGTAAAATCTAATACCTACACATGTCAAAAACATATTGGATGGGTATATTTATAACCTTTATCACCTTATCCTCGAAAAAAATCAATGTGGGACCTTTAAAATCCGAAAATCAATTGAAAATAAAGTATCCTTTTATCACTTTCCAAGAGTGCCCCTCCTCTCCCCTTATAAAAGGCCCCGAACTCTATCTCTTTACTCACACCTCCCCAGGCTTTGTCTCGGCCAAAACCTACCCATTTTGTCTCTCCACATCCCTCTCTTACACCTAGAAGCCTCACTTTGGGTAGAAGTCTTCCCAAGGAATCCTTTGAGCTCAAATCAAATAGAGTTACCCGATATAAAGGTAGTGTCTTCTCTTGTGTTCTTTTTTTTATTTTGCTTCTCCAACCCCCTAAACTCTTTTTATTCATTTATTTTGTAACAACTACAATATCTTCAATATACTAGGATGTTGTTATAAAAATTATTCGAGCTACACTTATACACACCTTCATCTAATGGTTAAATAACATATTGTTTCTGTGGATGGAAAATTTCTGCCTCACGAAACGATGATTGTTCAACACTCATATAACACATTCAAAGGAGGCCATTAAGATGTCACTATATTTATATATGATATATAATATGTTTATTTTTTACTTAAGATTATGTATCATTCATCTAAGTCATACCTTTATGGTTTCCATAATGGGTAAACACGGTATCTTCATTTTAGGAAGTGCGGACTACCGCCCCCTCAAAGTGATTTGATTCGTTAATGCCATGTGTGGGACGTATAAAGGATGGATTTAAAATTATAATATATGATGTTATACTGGAATTATAATATACCTTTATACCATTATTATTTTCTTTCCATTAAATTATGAGATAGAAATGAAAGTAGCGTTCATGCGTACGTACAGCTTACCGTCTCCATGAACGGTGCATTTCATTCCATACCTCTAAATGATTATGTAATTTTATAAATACATGTATATTCTGGATATATATGATATATATTATATTCAAATCATGAGTATCATTCTTGATATAATAAATATTTGACTACGTGAACAACTTGTAAATATAAGAAGTTCACTTTTGACTCAAGTACCAAACATCGACAAAACGACTGTTATTAACTTAAATGATTACATAATGTTCATAACATGGTAATAAGTGATATAAAAGGAATAATTAACTTTAAAAAGGTTCTTAATAAATTATAAATTAACTGAACTTTATTATTCAGGACACTAAAGAATGATCGAGTCAAGTCGGACCCGAGGTAAGGGATCCTACCCCTCTCTTTGTTTTTAAGTACTCTCTTTTATGTCATTTCTTTTAACCTCGTCTTTCTTATGTTTGGGGATTTTATTCTATATTCCTAATAATGTAATTTTTATGGTCATATTATGAGAGACCCTATTTGATCTCATAAATCCATTTTTGTAAGTTTTAAGTGGCGCTGTTATGCTGCCGAGTTTTCGTAAGGGATTTTTCATCTCACTTTTATTCCCGTGACATTTATGCTACATTTTACACTATTTCCTTTAAGTGGTGTATTTACTTCCCATTATTATACAATTTGTGTAGTATAATTTCATTTATGGGTATTTACATCTTCATGGTATGACCCTTCTTCCATGGGGTGTACGTTTCGAAAGTTACCCAACTCGGTAAGGGGACCTTTCACCCTCCTCTTTTTAAAAGACTTATTTTGTTATGTCTTTTGTTTCACATGATATTATGTTAGGATATGTTCTTATATATCCTTATTTATGTAAATTTTTTGTCCATGTGATGAGATACCATTTTCTCTCTCATCAACTCATTTTCTGAATTTTGAAGTGACGTTGTTATGCTGTCGAATTGTTGTGAGGGAACTTCTTAACCCAATTTTGATTCATTAGGATAAACTTGCACTCCTTGAATGTGTTATTCTATGAATATGTGTGAATAACCTCGTATTGTTTTACACTTAATATCCACTTATATTTGGGGTATTCATTTGTCACACATAATTATGTAATTGATTTATCCTTAATCCAAGGATACCGTCTTTGTATGGGACTTCGTCTCAATATCCTTTCATTGAGGCATATTTTGTGTTATACACCACCTTATTCTATATAGTGTATAAACCCCTTTTACTTTTACATTTATCCAAAATGAATATTTTTTATACAAAGCGCTTTACTAAACGACATAAGGGAATGTTTTTGTCAAACGTATGCGGCGACATTGACTTCTCCGCCGCCGTGACCATTATTTGATTTTCGGCTTCCTCTATAATCCAACATCTTTTTAAAAGAAAAATAAATACCATGTTTTACATTTCTTTTATTTTGGTATTGAAAATGGTTTTCATAATGATTCTATATCAATGTGTTGTATTGATATCTTGTTATTGAAAGGTGGAAATGTTATGTTTCCTTTATGCATGTTTTATGTGATAAGATTATGTTATGGTTCTTGGGAATTGTTATAAAGACGGGTGGTTACGTGATAAACTAATGGCAGGTGAGCCCTATATAGCTCTCCAATGCATTGGGTAACACGAAGGGTTTAAACGTTAAGGTTTCTCCGAAGAGATTTAGGGAATATACTGTGATGGGTATTCTAAACATAACCAAGAGGGTTACTCCATACGTAAGAATGTTATGAATGCCTCAAGTTACCTTTTATGTCTTATGATTTCTATGATTTATTCATGATTTGATGAGGTATGTTAAAGTGCTTATGTTTTATAGGTAAAGTATGATTTCATTCTTATGTATATATGAACCCATGTTTCCCTTCCATATTTCTATAACCCTTACTGAGGTTTTTATGCTCATCCCATGTTTTTTTGAAATGTTTTTCACAGGACGTAAAGTTGAATAGGGTCAAGGATGGGATCAAGGAAATGTCAGGCTGTCTAAAACAAGGAACTAGACATGACTCTTTGGTTCAAGAGTTTTTATTATGTGGGAAAAAAATGGAAGCTTGGTAGATTTGTCTACTTTGTAATCTTTGAGATGTAATAATTATGTCCTAATTCTCTAAAACTCTAAACCTGAAAAGATCCCTAATGTGTAATCTTGTAATAACTCAAGATTAAGTAATGTTTAAGGCTGGGTCCTTATATTCATACCTACCATTTTATCATATACGTAATAATGGTAATGTTTAAATTATAAAATTATAATAGAGTATCGTGTTTCATTTAAAACTGATGTTGCATGCATCATAAGATCTCAATGAGATTGAAATTATTTAAAATGAAAAATATTTTAATATACCATTTTGTAAAGTTATCTTTTAATCTTGTTTCTTTATGTAATAATCTATATCTAGAATGATATTCCTCATTCCAAATTTTGAGGCTTTTGGACGAATGGGCTCGTGTCCCGAGTTCTCTCCATCCTCTCAAAACTTTTAGGATTTCTGGATTACACTAAGGAATTCACAAAAATGAATTAATAAGTTATTTTTAAATTTGGGATAGATGATTAAATTAATGTTAATTTAATCATTTAATTTATTTCTTTTAATCCTCCCACAACTGTACTCTATTCATGATTCTGACAGGGACATGACTAATTTGTGCCTATGGAAAAACCCAGGAAGTGGATATATTATTTGTCAACGATACACAATAATTGATTATTTCTAGTTGATATTACATTATTTATGTATAACTACATTCATATTAAATATATTATGTTTAATATATTTAATATATCAACATAAAGAATCTATAGGAACTGAAATCCTATGATGACTACATGCGTTAATATATTTTTGTATTTGAAAAATTCCAAATTTTCAAAAAAAAGTATATATTCAATCTAATTTTATTGAAAAAATAGTATTATATATTTAAATAAATCAATAAAAAATATAGTTTATTTTAATGATAAACTAATTTTTATTTATATGGGTAAAGGATAAGTTAACATTGTATGTGTTGTGTTATTATCATGTGCCAATAATATATTAAAATTATGGGTTTAAATTTAGGTCAATGAATATTGATTTCATGTACCTATTTATAAAGTATATTATTGAGAAAGGGTTATTGAATATATAGTTTCTTATAAGGATGGTTGAATTTCAATAGTTCTAGTATATGATTTGTGTTCAACCATAAAATTCATAATGATATATAATTGTGATTAATTATCATATATATTATATTATGATTGTTATTTTTAATGGGGATAATATATATATAAATGTGAATCATATTTTTAACTTAATATTTAATATTTGTTAATTAGATTTTGTGATGATTTTTTTGGTGTTCATTATGTAATACCAAAATTTTTAGAATGATATATGAGTATTCTATTCTGTTAAATGATTATGTGATTCAATATAAAAATAACTTTGTTCAATAAACCATATAATAGATTTCTTATCTGGGAAATGAAATTTTGATTATTAAAAAATTATTTTTGTTGAATTCATATTTTTTTAATAATAACTTACACCTTGTTTTAGAAAACAAGAAACTTGTTTAGTGAAATAGGTCCTTATAAAAAATGAACTATTTTCCATATTATAAACTTTCATGGTGCTGTAAGTTAATCAAGGGTATTTTGGATTTAGTTTGTAACCAAGATTAAGATAGGATAAAAATATCCATGATTATTCATATTATGATTATATTTTGAGAGTGGTGTCCAGGGTTTTACCAAAAAACATGATGATGATTATTCATGTTTGTAAAAATGGTGATGTAAAACATAGTGTTCCCATGGTAGGGATAAAGGAATTAAATATGGATGGATAGTTTTTTAATTTGTAATATCTAGCTAACAAAATATATTATGTGGTTTAGCTCATCCTAAAATAGATTTTTTGGAAAATAAATATCCATATATTTCTATATTGTGTGTTTTCATGCATTTCTTGGGATAATTAATGTAGTTAGAAAATATCCTTTTATTATAACATATATGATTTATATATTTTGTTTTTTAAATTATAAGAGTGAAAAATGACAGTATAAAATATTATATGGAGGCTGGAATTGAGATTATAACCCCAAATTCATGTAATATTACATGTTAGTGTGTTTAATGAGATTTGATATAAAACATTAAACCCAATAAGTGGAAAAAGATCCTCATGATAGATAATTTTTATGAAGGATCATTATCATTTCATTTATTAATGAATTAATTGTTAAATATATTTTATTATGACTACATTATAATATAATTAATGATACTATTTTTTTATAGTGTTTATATGAGATTCAAATTATTTATTTTTAATTAAATAATTATTTGTTAATTAGATATCTAAAATGATGATTGAAGTTGATATTTTGTTATCATGGTTTTATATTGTACAATTATTTTTGATATTCTTTTTTATGAAATGTGAAGATATTTTTATTCATTTTGATATAGTTAAAGATTCCTACAAAGCTTATGATTATTCTTATTATGATTTTTTTATTATAATTTCCATGTGTTGTGTAATATTAAATCTATAATTTTATGTTTTATTAGATTATAACCTAATATTTATGATATCAAATATTATGATTCTAGAATATCCTAGGACTATATGATATTATTAATCATGACAAGGATATTACCATTAATTTTAAATAGTAAACATTATAAAATTATTGTGTTAATTATTTTTTCATTAGTTTTTTTATGTTTAAAAAATGAAAATTAATAGATTATTTAAATTTAGTAATGAATATTTATGAAAATAAATTTTCAAGTGTGTAATTTATGTTAATTGGTGTAGGGGATTATTTTTATAACAACATAAAAGAATGTCATTCTTCATTTAACTGGCCATATTAGGAAATCCGTAATTATTTTAATATATATTAGAATCAATATTTTGAAAATTCTAATTTATAATATAATGCACGAAGCGTTGTTTTGGAGACCCATATGAAATTTATTCATTTTTTTAAACATGTTAGAAATCAATGCCAATGATAGTTAAAGGAATTTATTCAATTAAAACCTCACATAAATTTCAACTATTTATAAAATATATTTTAATATCCAATTGAAATAATTTTTTATTTTATTTAATTAAAAATAACATGATAAATTTGAATCATTTAAATCCATTGATGTAGTGATAAATCCTTAACAATTTATATGCCATAAAATTTTAAGTATCCATTATAAACATGATATATTTTTTCCATGATATCATTAAATTATAATTTGGATTATTTATAGTAATATTACTCCCCTAATTACATTATTATCTTTATTTTTTGTGAATGTTTTCAATGAATCAACCAAAAAAATATGATTCAATTCCTCCTATATATGTATATATGATTACATCCATATGTTGTGATGTCTCTTTATAAATTTTTAGTTAAACTGATGAACACATGGTTATATAATTGTAATTACATAAGTTTATTCCTGTATGACCACACATTCTACTACAGAAAATTATATTTTCAAATTCCACATTGATTAAAATCTTATAAAATTTTGACTTCCCTCTATTAGGCATTTAACAACACACGAATATTCATATTACAATATGAGCTTTATAAACATGCTATAAAAATAAATGTTTTACCCTTTTAATCATTATCTTATTTATTGGGATCCTCAATGTCATAATAAAACTATAATTATATCTTTGTAATTCCATCATACATTATAACAATATCATACACATATAAACTACTTTGTTGAAATTTTTTATAACACTAGTAACTTTGACTTCCATGTTTATATCATTGAAATATACACTCTATAGCTCATTAATCAATTTTTTCAATGTGATTTAATTTAATATTATTGTAACATGTTATTGTTCACAGTCAAAATATATTCCATATAATATTTTTTTTATTTTATATGTCATTATTCATGTGGAATGAATTTGGTTTGTATATGGACCAATGAGGAATGTAAATAATTGAAGATATTGTTTTTTCCAAAATTTATTTAGTGTTCTATTCTATTATAGCATGCAACCATCAATGTAAAAAATTAGTAGTTAAATTTTCCTATAGTTTCATTTTTCTATGTAGACTATTTTATAAAAAAATCAAGCATTACTCCATGATTTTCATGATGTGGTTTAATAAAATAATTTATTGGTAATATTATTAGATTTAGGCATTTTGATAATATATTGTATTAGTTTTTAGAAACATTTTCAAATTTTTTAAACAACTCAAGAGATATATATTTAATAACCATGAACCTGTAATAACTTATTTGTGTAAAATTTCAACTAAAAATAATTAAATAATTAACACTATTAATTTTTTAAAATTTTCTTTTCCATAAATGTTTAAGTGTTCAAATGGTTTTCATCTAGAAAGAATTTTTACACTTTATAGAAATTAATTTCATTATGAAATATATAATAATTTTCATTTAATACGTTGTATATTTTGTAATATTTCTTATAAAACCATAGTTTACAATTATGTCATTGTTATTTTAGACCAAAAGACCATTTTATTATTGAAAACACTTTTATCATTCCTCTAAAATCAAATAGTAATAATATAATTCATTATTGATTTGAATTTTTTCCATATTTAGTAGTAATTATTTTATTTTAGTTCATACATATCTATTTTATTAACACCATGGGGATTATTTCATAAATTATCAGTAGAGAGAGCATGACTCAATGTGGTATTTTAATCATTAATTTGATTACATTTATTTCTATTGAAAATAATAAAACTAAAATATATATATAACAAAAACCCTATCAAAATTATCAATATCTATATAATGATTTGAATTCTTACACATGTATAATAGGATACTAATGGACATGATCTAGGGATTTCATCCATTTAAGGATTTATAAAAAACCACAACTTTATGTCTGTGTTATTTGGTCACCTGTATTTCTCTATATTTTGAGAAAGAATTTTTTTTTTCATTAATTTTAAAATCAAGTCACCTTTTTATGTCATTTCATTTTTTAACAAACTGATAATAAGCAAATTTATGAACACTAAATTTCTTTTGATATTTCACTTTCCCATGATGATTCTACAACGGTATTCATATTTCATCTTCTCCATGGACCCCACTTGATTCATAATTACTCTTTAATTGGAAGAATAAAAAATGTACCAAAATGTATGCACTAATAACTTATAGTCCACAATACCAATATATCAATTAACACTAAAATGTACTCATTAAAATTAACTTATATTCCACAAAATAATATCATTTATTTTTCTTTGATGGAGGTATATGTGATTTCCCTTTAGTATTATAATACTTTATTGATGTCTCCATCACAATGACTCAATAAATAATCATATTTTATCATAATATTAATTAAACCATTAATTATTCCAATATTTTTTATCATAGACACATGAATTTTTAATGGAATGATGTTACACCCACACATTCACAAGTATGATTATATTTAATTATTTGATTATTGTAATTGGTTTTCATGGTTATATCCAAGAAAAAAACAAAAAATTATCTAAATTTTGTTTGTTTCATGGTCATGGATATTTTTATTCATGAACCATTCAAATGGGGAGGACATAGGCTTGTGGATATTTAATGGATAATTCTAAACCCTTGAGGTAATTTTGTTAAGACATGTTATTTTCTTGAAATGTTAAATTTTTTTATTTAATTCCATGTTTTTATAAAGTTTTCTCATTTCATCTAGGGTAATAAGGTGTACCTATCCAATGGTGATGTATCTATTATTCAATACTCTTTTAATCACTATTTTCTATCATAAAATCCTTACTATTTTATTATTAGTTAAATATTATATATTACCCTAATTATTTTATTCAATATTCCAAAATTCTCACATTATTAATTTTATTAGAAATTGTGGTTAATGGTAGTTTTAATGTTAATCTAAAAACATTTATTTCACTATTCATGGAATTTCCAAAAGTTATATCTTATCCAAGTACCATTTTACATGATGAAAGTATTATTGTTTCCATTCAAATTGGTAGGATCTTCATTGAAGTATATTTATTTCTTCCCCATTGTGGATTACTTTTTCATAAAATATTTTTAGTATGTTTTTATAATTATTTTTTTTATAATATATTAAAAAATTAAAAAATAGTTATATGATTTTCAAATTGACCTAAGTATGTCTTACTTATTCCACATGTCAAATATTCAATGATAATATCAATTTCTATTAAGTGATTTGAAAATTCAATTTAATATTTGTAGACCAAGTATAATAACATAAGGGATTTATAGGAAGTTGGTAATTTAAGAGTTGTTAGTTAATGTACTATAATAAATTAACATTAAAATTACATAAAAAAATTATTTTTGTAATTGACTATTGTTTCCCCATGTAGTCATTCACTTAGGTGGTTTGAATATAAAATTTTTATAATTCATGTCGATCAGTATTTTAAAAATTGATGAATGTGGATATTGTAACATCCCTAGTAAGTAATGAATTATAGATATTTTTATATATTTCTATTTATGAATTGGATAGTGTTTTAGAGGCTTAAAATGAAAATAAATCCAATCTTAAGAATGGAATACACTAATATTTTTAAAAGATTGTTTTACTACCTTTTTATGGCAAACCGTTTTTAAATCTATCTTATGAAAATTTTTAAGCTATGTTTGTCAAAATAAACTTATTCTTTATGATTGGGACATCAAAATTTACTTTGTGTGAATTTTTGGTATTTTTCTGACAATGTTCATTTTTTAATGAATAGTGAAAAATACTGCATTTTACATCAAAACTGATTTTTAATCTAATTTATTTATATGATTAGATTATCTTTTTAATTGGTTTTAAAGTGAAATTAGAATATATTTTTACCATTTAATCCAATAGTGGTCATTGGAATTAATTTCACTTTGAAAATGGACTTAAACTAGTGTCAATCTTTTGATACTTATTGTTTCATAAAAACACGCTATTTGTCATGACAGCGGGAATTAATTATTAAATTAATTAATGTAACTTATATTATTTTAATTTTGTAAAATAGACATCATTTTTGAATTCAGAATATCAAATATATCTTTGGGTGAAGTTTTGGTATTTTTCTGAAAAACTTCAATTTTTGATGAATAGTGAAACCACTAAGTGGTACTTATAAAAACTGATTTTCCGTTTAAATAAAATTTTATCACCTTTGTGTTTTGAATTTCAAAAATCCGATATATATGTTTTTCATTAATAAGTATAATGTGGTTCGATGGGATTAAAAAAAATTGTGAATAGTAACTTTTTAAGTTTTTAACCGCGATTAGAGGTAATTAGTGTAGTTTAAGGTAAAAATAATGTTTTAATAATATGAGATGAGCTTGACACATGTTCTACCCTCATTGGATGTGTCATGGCCGACCAAGACAACCCATGGGTAAACTTGGGGACCCCATGGATCCACTTTGGTTGGGAAATGACATAAATAACGTTTTATTTAATGTAAAAGTAAAAATGACACAAACATGAAATGTTTTACTAAAACAATTTTTAAATGTGGTTATACAAGTCCGATATTTGACTATAAATATTCATTGGAAAGATAAAACTATTTCCTACATCATAGTATTTTTGTTATAATTTTGATACATTAAATAAATTTAATTATTTATGACATAATGATGATGCAGTGATTACCTCATTAATAAAGGATTTAAATAAAATGAAAAGATAATGTAAAATATATGACCTACACATGTAAAAAACCTATTGGGTGGGTATGTTTCAAACCCTTATCACATTATACACTAATTATATCAATGTGGGACCTTTGAAATCTGATACTCATTTTCAAATAAAGTAACATTTCTTTACTTTCCAAGAGTGCCCCTCCTCTCCTCTTATAAAAGGACTCCAACTCTACCTCCTTACCCACACTTCCAAAGCCTTTGGCTCGGCCAAACCCTACCCATTGTGTGTCTAGAATTCCCTATCTTACTCCTTGAAGCCTCACTTTGGGCAGAAGTCTTCCCAAGGAAGCCTTTGAGCTCAAACCAAAGGGAGTTACCCGATTTTAAGGTAATGTCATCACTTGAGTCCTTTTGTTTTATTTTGCTTCTCCAACCCCCTAAACTCTTTTTATTAATTTCTTTTGTAAAAACACCAGTATATTACATATAATATGATATTTGTATAAGTATTATTAGAGAAACACTTACACACACCTACATCTAATGGTTAAAGAACATATTGTTTCCGTGGATGGCGAATTTCTGCCTCCCGAAACTATGATTGTTCAACATTCTTCTAACACCTTCAAAGGTTGCCATTAAGATGTCACTATATTTATATATGATATATAATATTTTTATGATTTCCTTAAGCTTATATATTTTTCATTTTGGGCATACCATTATGGTTTCCATTATGGGTAAACACGATATCTTCATTTAAGGAAGTGCGGACTACCGCCCCCTCAAAGTGATTTGATTCGTTAAATACCATATGTGGGACGTATAAAGGATGGAGTTATGATATTATATATGATATTACACTGTAATTATAATATAACTTTATATATTTATGATTCCATTCTATAAAATACGAAATAGAAATGAAAGTAGTGTTCATGTGTACGTACGGCTTACCGTCTCCATGAACGGTGCATTTCATTTCTTACCCCTAAATGATTATGTAATATTATAAATGAATGTACTGGATATATATGATATATATAATATATAAATCATGAATACCATTCTATATATAATGGATAAATGAACAAATTGTAATTATAAAGGTTTTATTTTTGACTCAAGTACCAATGATCGTTAAAACGACCGTTGTTAACTTAAATAATTACATAGTGTTCATGACATAGAAATAAGTGAGATAAAAGGAATAATGAACTTGAAAAAGGTTCTTAAACAAGTAGAAATTAACTCAAGTTTATTATTCATGAGATTAACGAATGATCGAGTCAAGTCGGACCCGAGGTATGGGACTTCGTCTCAATCTCCTTTCATTGAGGCATATTTTATTTTATACACAACTTTATTTTATATGGTGTATAAACCCCTTTGACTTTTATTCTTATTCAAATGGAATATTTTTTATAAAAATCATTTTACTAAATGACAAAAGGGAATGTTTTTTTTTGTCGTACGTATGCAGCGACAATGACTTCTCCGCCGTCGTGACCATTATTTGAGTTTTGGCTTCCTCTACAAGTTATACCTTCTTTTTAAAATAAAAATAAATACAATGTTTTACTTTTCTTTTATTTTGGTATTGAAAATGGTTTTTATACTGTTTTTATTATATCAATGTGTTGTATTGATATCTCGTGATTGAAATGTGGAAATTTTATGTTTCCATTATGCATGTTTTATGTGATACGATTATGTTGTGGTTCTTGGGCATTATTATGAAGACAGGTGGTTCTGTGATAAACTAAGGGCAGGTGAGCCCAATATAGCTCTCCAATTCATTGGGTAACGCGAAGGAGTGAAACGTTAAGGTTTCTCAGAAGAGATTTAGGGAATATACTGTGGTGGGTATTCCAAATGTAACCAAGAGGGTTACTCCCTATGTAAGAATGTTACGAATGCCTCAAGTTACCTATATGTATTATGATTTCTATTATTTATTCATGATTTGATGAGGTATGATAAAGTGCTTATGTTTTATGGGTAAAGTATGATTTCATTCTTATGTATATATGAACTCATGTTTCCTTTCCATATTTTTATTCCATACTAATCTCTTTATGCTCATCCCAAGTTTTTTGAAATGTTTTCACAGGTCAAGGGAATGGTACATGATATGATGATAGTATCAAGAAGTGTCAAAAAAGAATCCATGTTTTATTTTAAGTATGTTTCTATTGATGGTAAAATGAATACTATCTTTATGTAACCACTTAGTTTAAATGTGGAATGTAATGTATGTTTTTATGATCTAATTCTATAAAACTCTAAACCTGAAAAGATCCTCAACGTGTAATCTTGTAATAACTCAAGATTAAGTATGGTTTAAGGCTGGGACCTTTTAGTTGGTATCAGAGGTCGGTTTAGACAACTCTAAGAGTTAGAATTCTATTAAATTATTATCCAAAAATATTATTTTTTGGTCAAATTGAAATGATATAGCATTTAAAGATTACAATGTTACTTCTCCAAAGATATTTCTGTGTTAAGAATGGTTTTTCATATAGGAAATAGAACATATTTTTTGGGAAGGCATACAGAGGGAAATGACCGTCCAAATCAGCATACTGAGAAGGTCAGAATCAGAATTGAGCAGTTTACTGTAGTGATGGATCAGTTGAATCAGGTGAAAATTTTTGGTTTTTTTTATTGATGATATTTTGGTGTTTTCTAAAAGTAAAGAGGAGCATGAAATACATTTAAGGGATATCTTGCAAACCTTTAAAGAAAATAAATTTTATGGTAAATTCTGCATGTGTGAGTTTTGGTTGCAACAAATTTCTTTCCTTGGTCACATTGTTTCTAAAGAGAGGATAACTGTTGATCCTGCTAAAACAAAGGTTTTTGAAGAATGGCCAAGACCCACAAATGTAACTGAGATCCGTAGCTTCCTTGGTTTGGCAGGCTACTACAGAAGGTTTGTTGAAAAATTTTCACGGTTATCTAGTCCAATGACTAAGCTAACTCGGAAGGGTGTTAAGTTTATCTAGACAAAAGAATGTGATGATTGTTTTCAGGAACTGAAAAGAAGATTGGTGAATGCTCCAGTTTTGGCACTACCTTCCAGGAATGGTGAGTTTGTTATATATAGTGATGCATCATTGAAAGGACTTGGTTGTGTCCTAATGCAGAATGATCAGGTAATTGCTTATTCTTCACGACAGTTGAAAACTCATGAGGTAAATTACCCTACACATGATTTGGAATTAGCTGCTGTTGTTTTCGCTTTAAAAATTTGGAGGCATCATTTGTATGGAGTAAAGTGTGAAATATATATCGATCACAAAAGTTTAAATTATATATTCACTCAGAAAGAATTTAACATGAGACAAAGGAGATGTCTAGAATTAATCAAATATTATGATTGTACAATTCATTATCATCCGGTAAAAGCAAATAAAGTGGCTGATTCTTTGAATCGAAAAAGTAATGCTTCATTAACAATGTTGCGTTTGGAACGTGATCCTTTGGTTAAGGATTTGATAAACTTTGGCATAGAAGTTGTTGGTGCAAGAAGTTCTTCTGTTTTGTTTCAGGTATCAGTGAGATCATCACTATCAGACAGAATCAAGCAAGCACAGAAGCAAGACAATGAGTTCCATAAAAAGGTAGAGCTGGTTCAGAAAGGTAAGTTTCCTGAATTCAACACTGATAATGATTGTGTTTTTAGATTTGGGAAGAGATTGTGTGTGCCTTGTGATTCACAGTTGAAGAGAGAGTTGTTATGTGATGCTCATAGTTCACCATTTTCAGTTCATCCTGGTAGTACTAAGATGTACAGAGATCTGCGGGAGTATTACTGGTGGGATGGAATGAAAAGAGATATTGCTGATTTTACTGTGAAGTGTTTGACTTGTCAACAGGTTAAAGTAGAGCGGCAGTTACCGAAAGGGATGCTTCAGCCTTTACCAGTGCCAGAGTGGAAATGGTAGAATATATCCATGGGCTTCGTTGTGGTATTGCCGAAGACCCCTCGAGGTAATAATGCAATCTGGGTTATTGTTGATCGCTTGACTAAATTTTCTCATTTCCTTGCTATACGAGATACTTTCTCTCTAGATCAACTTTCCCGTTTGTATCTTAAAGAGATAGTCAGGTTACATGGAGTTCCTCTCTCCATTGTATCTGACCATGATCCCAGGTTCACTTATATCTTTTGGAAAGGCCTTTAGAAGTCATTGGGTACTGAATTAAATTTTAGTATAGATTTTCATCCTCAATCAGATGGGCAGTCAGAATGAACAATTCAGACTTTGGAGGATATGCTATGTTCTTGTTCGATGGATTATTAGGGAATTTGGGACCAACATCTTTCTTTGGTTGAATTTTCATATAATAACAGTTTTCATTCCAGTATACAGATGGCTCCGTTTGAGTCGTTATATGGGAAGCGGGGTCGAACTCCAGCTTTCTGGGATGAAGTTGGTGAAAGGAAACTGATGGGACCGGAATTGGTAGAAGAGATGGCAGAAAAAGTTTAGTTGATACAGAAACACATGAGAACAGCTCAGAGCAGGCAAAAGAGTTATGAGGATAATAGGAGGAAGGATCTCTCTTTTGAGGTAGGTGATCATGTTTTTCTAAAAGTCTCACCATGGAAAAGTGTGATGCGATTTGGTAAGAAAGGAAAGCTGAGTCCAAGGTTCATTGAACCATATGAAATTCTGGAGAGATTTGGATTATTTGCTTATCGAGTGGCTTTACCACTGAGTTTATCTCAGGTACACAATGTTTTTCATGTTTCAATGTTGAGAAAGTATATGCCAGATCCATATCATGTTTTGAGTCCAGAGGTAGTTCAGTTGGAAGAGAACCTATCTTATGAGGAACAACCGGTCCAGATTCTTGACCACAGGGATCAAGTGTTATGGAATAAGGTGATTCATCAGGTATATGTTTTGTGGGAAAACCACATGATTGAAGAGGCAACATGGGAATCTGAAAATGCAATAAGGGATAAGTACCCCCATTTATTCGATAAGTAAATAAATTGCGGGGATGCAATTTTCTAAATAGGGGAAGGATGTAACATCACAAGTAAGTAATGAATTATAGATATTTTTATCTATGTCTATTTATGAATTGGATATTGTTTTAGAGGCTTAAAATGAAAATAAATTCAATCTTAAGCATGGAATACACTAATATTTTTAAAAGATTATTTTACTGCCTTTTGATGGAAAACCATTTTTAAATATATCTTATGATAATTTTATAAGCTATTTTTGTCAAAATAAACTTAATCTTTATTATTGGGACATCAAAATTTACTTTGTGTGAATTTTTGGTATTTTTCTGACAATGTTCATTTTTTAATGAATAGTGAAAAATACTGCATTTTACATCAAAACTGCTTTTTAATATAATTTATTTATATGATTAGATTATCTTTTGAATTGGTTTTAAAGTGAAATTAGAATATATTTTTACCATTTAATCCAATAGTGGACATTGTAATTAATTTCACTTTGAAATTGGACTTAAACTAGTGTCAATCTTTTGATACTTGTTGTTTCATAAAAACACGTTATTTGTCATGACAGCAGGAATTAATTATTAAATTAATTAACGTAATTATATGACTTGAATTTTGTAAAATATACATCACTTTTTGAATTCAGAATATCAAATATATCTTAGGGTGAAGTTTTGGTATTTTTCTGAAAAACTTCAATTTTTGATGAATAGTGAAACCACTAAGTGGTACTTATAAAAACTGATTTTCCGTTTAAATAAAATTTTACCAACTTTGTGTTTTGAATTTCAAAAATCCGACATACATGGTTTTCATTAATAATTAAAATTTGGATCAATGGGATTAAAATAATTTTTTGGTGAATAATAACTTATTAAGTTTTTAATCGCGATTAGAGGTAATTAGTGTAGTTTAAGGTAAAAATAATGTTTTAATAATATGAGATGAGCTTGACACATGTCCTACCCTCATTGGATGTGTCATGGCCGACCAAGAAAACCCATGGGTCAACTTGGGGACCCCATGGAGCCACTTTGGTTGGGAAATGACATAAATAACTTTTTATTTAATGTAAAAGTAAAAATGACACAAACATGAGATGTTTTACTAAATCAATTTTTAAATGTGGTTATACAAGTCCTATATTTGACTATAAATATTCATTGGAAAGATAAAACGATTTCCTACATCATAGTATTTTTGTTATAATTTTTAGACATTAAATAAATTAAATTATTTATGACATCATGATGATGTAGTGATTACCTCATTAATAAAGGATTTAAATAAAATGAAAAGATAATGTAAAATCAATGACCTATACATGTCCAAAACCTATTGGGTGGGTATATTTCTAACCCCTATCACCTTATCCATGAATTATATCAATGTGGGACCTTTTAAATCTGAAAATCATTTTCAAATAAAGTAACATTTCTTTACTTTCCAAGAGTGCCCCTCCTATCCTCTTATAAAAGGCCCCCACCTCTACCTCCTTACCCACACTTCCAAAGCCTTTGGCTGGGCCAACCCATGCTCATTTTGTCTCTCCACTTCCATATATTACTTTTTTAAGCCTCACTTTGGGCAGAAGACTTCCCAAGGAATCCTTTGAGCTCAAACCAAATGGAGTTACCTGATTTTAAGGTAATGTCTTCACTTGAGTCCTTTTGTTTTATTTTTCTTCCCCAACCCCCTAAAATATTTTTATTCATTTCTTTTGTAACAACACCAATATCATCCATATAATAGGATGTTTTTATAAGTAGGATTCTAGCAACACTTACACACACCTACATCTAATGGTTAAAGAACATACTGTTTCCGTGGATGGCGAATTTCTGCCTCCCGAAACGATGATTGTTCAACATTCTTCTATCACCTTCAAAGGTGGCCATTAAGATGTCACTATATTTATATATGATATATAATATGTTTATGTTTTCCTTAAGCTTCTGTATTTTTCATTTTGGGAATACCTTTATGTTTTCCATTATGGGTAAACACGATATCTTCATTTAAGGAAGTGCGGACTACCGCCCCCTCAAAGTGATTTGATTCATTAAATACCATATGTGGGACGTATAAAAGATGGAGTTATGATATTATATATGATATTAAATTGGAATTATAATATAACTTTATATCATTATGATTCCATTATATAAAATACTAAATAGAAATGAAAGTAGTGTTCATGCGTACGTACGGCTTACCGTCTCCATGAACGGTGCATTTCATTTCTTACCCTAAAATGATTATGTAATATTATAAATGCATTTACTGAATATATATGATATATATCATATCTACATCATGAATACCATTATGGATATAATTTATACATGAAGAACTTGTAATTATAAAGGGTTTATTTTTGACTCAAGTACCAATGATCGTTAAAATGACCATTATTAACTTAAATAATTACATAGTGTTCAAGACATGGAAATAAGTGATATAAAAGGAATAATGAACTTGAAATAGGTTCTTAAACAAGTAGAAATTAAGTGAAGTTTTTTATTCAAGAGATTAAAGAACGATCGAGTCAAGTCTGACCCAAGATATGGGACTTCGTCTCAATCTCCTTTCATTGAGGCATATTTTATTTTATACACAACTTTATTTTATACGGTGTATAAACCCCTTTGACTTTTACGCTTATTCAAATGGAGTCTTTTTTATATGAAGAATTTTACTAAATGAAAAAAGGGAATTTTTTTTGTCGTACGAATGCGGTGACAAAGACTTCTCCGCCGCCGTGACCATTATTTGAGTTTTGGCTTCCTCTACAAGCTATACCTTCTTTTTAAAAGAAAAATAAATAAATGTTTTACTTTTCTTTTATTTTGGTATTGAAAATGGTTTTCATACTATTTTTATTATATCAATGTGTTGTATTGATATCTCGTGATTGAAATGTGGAAATGTTATGTTTCCTTTATGCATTTTTTATGTGATACGATTATGCTATGGTTCTTGTGCATTATTATGAAGACGGGTGGTTCCGTGATAAACTAAGGACCCAATGCATTGGGTAACGCAAAGGAGTGAAACGTTATAGTTTCTCCGATAAAGATTTAGGGAATATACTGTGGTGGGTATTCCAAATGTAACCAAGAGGGTTACTCACTACGTAAGAATGTTATGAATGCCTCAAGTTACATATATGTCTTATGATTTCTATGATTTATTCATGATTTGATGAGGTATGATAAAGTGCTTATGTTTTATGGGTAATGTATGATTTCATTCTTATATATATATGAACTCATGTTTCCTTTCCGTATTTTTATTCCATACTGAGCTCTTTATGCTCATCCCAAGTTTTTTGAAATGTTTTCACAGTTCAAGGGAAAGGTACATGATATGATGATAGTATCAAGAAGTGTCAAGAATGAAACCATGTTTTATTTTAAATATGTTTCCGTTGATGGGAAAATGAATACTATCTTTATGTAACCACTTTTTTTAAATGTGGAATGTAATGCATGTATTTATGTTCTAATTCTATAAAACTCTAAACCTGAAATGATCTTCAACGTGTAATTTGTAATAACTCAAGATTAAGTACGGTTTAAGGCTGGGGCCTTATAGATATCCTATTGAGGATTATGGATTGTTCTTTCTGAAGTCTCAAATATATATTTCCTACCATCATTGATGGGATATAATGGTTTATCGTTGACCTATTAGTGCTACATTGGAAATCATGGATTACTTCCACCATATTTATGATTTGGATATATTTAATGGTATGTAGATAATATTTCCCTATGAATTGGAGTTAATGATAAAATGAGTATAAGTAATGGAATGAATAATTTAATACTACATTATTCATGCTAGTGATTCATGTGTAGGATAATAAGATTACCCAAAGAAGCATGTTTTTTCATCAAATGTTCTATTTTCTGTTTCTTTTCGACTACATATTTTTTAATTGTTTATCCAACAATATACTTTATTATATTGTAGTTCAATTTTTTATAAAATGTATTCTAGAATTATTTTATATATATATAATATATTTGACTATTAAGATTCATTTTATTTATTCATGTTCATATATATTCCAAATGGAATGTTTTTATATTGAAAAATTTCATGTGTATATATTTTTATGCAAAACAATACATGATACGTTTTTTCAAAATATAGTTCAAAAAATAATTTGAGGTCTTGATTTTAGAATTATTAGAATGATTATTCATTAAGTAACCTGAGGAAACTAGTCACACCTAACATAAACATGTTTATATGTATTCATACCTTGTTAATTATTATATTGGTAATCATATGGGAGCTATTCATTACAAAAAATTACATATATTCTATAAATTTTTTTGATGAGTTTATAATCACGTTGTTGTTGGGGGTGATGAATAAATGCTATATGTGCTATTTGGGGGATAGTTTATTGATGATGTAAATGGGTCCTAGTAATTGGGTTGCCATTGTATTTTTAACCAAGTATATTTAAATTTATCTACAATATATTTTTTAAATCGTTATTCCATAGATTTAGAATTAATTATTCATCCTTATTATATTTTTTGGTTTTTTTAAAAAAAATATTTATTTATATATAATTATTATCTAATATATATATATATATATATATGAACCTAATATCATATTACTGTATAGATAATATTATTTTTTTATCTAGTTTATAAGGTTTAAAGAATTCACATTTATTATGTTGAATCCTCATAGTTCTTCAGTCCATCATATGGAAGTCATAAACTATTCTTGAATTGTATAGATCTTCCTCGAGGGACATGATAGCTTGATCTTGGTTGGTTAATTGTACAATTTTATCTTTTTAATATTTTCAATTTTTATGTAATTGTGGAATGGGGATATGATTTTTGTGACACATATGGAATGTTTGGAATGTGCATTTCCAAATTTTTCTCATGATGAATATAGAGATAACACGGGTTTTATGGATATGTGTTCTCAATTGAATCCATGTTTTTAATTATTCATTATAGAATTGTAATTATAGTTGGAAATATTTTTATTTATAATGGATACCATGGTTTTATTTATGAAATATTATGTTTACAATGTAAATAGTTGGAATGAATTTGTGTTTCACGATCATTTTGCATGGGATATAGAACATTAATCATGAAATAATATATCCAATAGTGGTTTCATATTAGTCAAATTTTCCATTTACCAGACATGATTTAGCATGAATTTTTGGATAACTCATCAATTTGAATATTCTAATTTATTGTGTTATAAAAATATGTGTATTATCAGTTACATTGTACATAATATGAAAAGTATTATATTTTTATGTTATTTTGGATATTTTTTATTAAGTGAAAACTATAGCTACCTATCATTTAAAATTAGTTCTATGTTGTACATTTTTTTCTCGTTTTTCTTTTTTAACAACGATAACACTTACAAAGACATCAGTGAGTTTAATAGAGGGAGAAACAAATACTTTTTCATATGGAAATACTTGTGTCATATCCTACATATTTCAGGTCGTCATTAGTAATATCTATACTCTTGGAAGAGAATGTGATACAGAATAAGCTTGATTAAAAAATCATGCCCAATAATTCACTATTACTAACATTATTCCATTTAACATTGAGAGGGGTTAGAAAAGAAGAGGAATAACTATAGATAATTGGATCCATTTTAGTTTAAAATAGGCACCTAAACCTTCCATAGAGATATTCTCCATGTATATTCTAGACTTATTGGTCCATAGGTATTTAGAATTAGTTATATAGGTTGAGATGAAAATTTCCTCACATGGTTAATGTTCATGGAGATTATCAACCATAATATCTAACCATATGCTTTTATTATAAGAATAACCAATTATTTTATAACATTAGAAATTTAGAATACATCTCCTATGGTGAATTATTTTATTTTTTTGGTTTTTTTTATTACCTGCTTTTTCACAAATTATTTTATCACTATTGTTTCATTGAATTATTTTAAGGAAAGATATAAAATCAAAAACAAATCACATCTACATAAAAACTATATTTATGTGATTAATAAAGACAAAATTATTATGATTGATATTAAATAAAATTTCATATTTTTCATGCTAACATTACCTTATGAAGATATTACAGATCCTTATCTAGTTAGAAATGAAATCATGAAAAAATTTATAGCGGTAATAGTTAGAGTTATCATTGACTTATTATACTAGATTCTTCTAACTCGTTGGTGAAATAACATTTATATGTTTTATATAACAAACACTTATTTTTTCTATTAAATTTCCATCATTTAATTGATCTATATATTATAAATAGCATAAAATCACATAGAGAAAATAATATAATCTTTATAAACAAGGAATCAATGAAGTAATAGGTATTTCTAGATGTTAAGGAACATATACCAATGGAATAATAATGTAATAATTATGAAATGTATTCATGATAATAGAATAAAAACATTATCTATAAATGTTATATAATATTTTTTTACCTTATAAATTATAATATGATATAACAATATCATAATATAACAGAATAATTGTTTTGAAAATTATTAATTAATTGTTGGTATTTTTGTAAAATATAATTCTTAATTTAATATTTTATAATTAATATTATAACTGAAAATAAAATTTATATTCATAAAATAGACTAATAATTAATATTTTGTTTTCTATAAATTATTAAATAATTTTGTGAGACTTTAATTTTTTTATGAAGTATTATAAAATTAAGTGTAATTTTAAGTTATATACATTCCTTGTAAATATTGATTTAAATTAAAAGGTAAATGTATCATATTTATAAAATTATTTACAAAAAATGTAGATCATTTTTTACTTATACACATCAAAAAAATGTTTATGGATAATTTTATGGATTTCTCTAAAATAGTTCAATTTTTTTGAATTATGAACTATAGTAAATTACAGTATTTATGAAATTCAATAATTATTGAGTAAAAGATATTGTATGGGAAATGTAGCCCAAAATATTGAACATTAATTAATTATTTTGTAAATATATTTTGTAATATGGTTAAAAATATTCATAGTATTCATCCAAAATAATAAACCAATGATAGAATAATTAAAAAACTGCTCTCCTCTTATATAAATACCACCACCCACCACCATATATCCTCACACCTTCCATCACATTAATAATGTAAAATTTCTACACAATTATCTTCCCAATCCATTACACAACAACCAATATACATTTATAACAAAAAATCCCATGACTAATTTTTTTATGGAGGTTCTAAATGGGAATAATTCCAGAGCTAAAATCATCTTTCTATTCTTTTAAATTATTTTCAATTTTATTTTATTTTTTTTTTGGCACCTCATATTCCATTATCCAAATATCATGATAACTATATTATATTTATATTATTATTATATTGTTATGTTAATTTAATAGTTCATCATAGAGCCCCCATCTCCATTCCCTTTTATTCAAAAAATAAAAATATTTTCTTTGATGCATCGATTTACCACAATCATGTACAATACGTATTAATTTTTTTATACCACCTTTTAGGCCTTCGGGCCACCCAGGCCTTCAGGTTAGTAAGGCCTTCGGGCCACCTCAAGGATTTTAGGCCACCTTTATGCGCATATACAAACCAAACAACCTATAAGGAACAGTCTCTATAAGTAGGATCAGCAAAGAGATTTCACCACATCAAAAGACAAACAGATTTCAAGAATGAGAGTGTATGGAACCTGCCATTGGGACAAGCCTGTTCATGCACAAGAATGCCTATCCAAATATCCATGTGGTGGTGGAGAACTGATTTCACGATGAAGAAGCTGGGGAGTAGTAGTTCTAAGTAGTTAGTCTGGGTTTTATGTAATGTTTGAAGCCTACATGCAATGAATTTCTCTATGGCCTACGGGCCATGTAATACTTATGCCTACGGTCCTTGTAAGGGTTCCACCTCACCCCTTAAAAGGTGGATTATCAAAATTCAATAAAAAATTAAGGCCTTATGTCCATTTTATGGAGTATGGATGTACTTTTAATGGTCATAAAATATCATTTTCCGTCCATTTTATCTGTTGGGATATAAATGTTTTGAATATAGTTTTAAGAAAATGAAATGTTTTTTCAAAATAACCCTCCATTATTAAAAAAAATATTTTATATAAAATGTGGTTGAATATTCTTCAATAAATATTGATACCTAGTATCTTATTATATATTAATGTTGATTAATCCAATTTCTAAAAATATTTTATTTATGGAAGGAAACTCTTCCATTCCATTTGTTATATTTTTATGTTTGATATAAATTTTGTGTGGCATGAATGATTATGTAAATGTTATGATGTGGTGGATGAGCCCAAAATTATATAACGCACCAATGTATTATTTAATATGATCTATCTTATGATATAATGTGAAATATGAATGAGTATGATTATATATTTATTTATAATGATGATGTTATTATGATGCACATATGTTATAAGTGAACATGATTCTTTATTTGTTCAGAAAAATGTATGGTATTTGACCACTTAGACATGATTTTTCTTTTCTATACATATCCAAATTACATGAATTTTCATAATTATTCCAATAATTATTATTATTATAATACTATGATTATGTTTTGGTGATGACAAAAATGCTCACTCCAGGTTATATTGATTAATGTGGTTATCTATCATCTTATTAGGATTTTAGTGAACCCTTTTTTATGCATATTCTTAATTTATTACTTGTAAAAATAAAAATTTTAAGGAAAATAAAAAGATAGAGAAGAAGGAATTAAATAATTTTTAGGATTTATTTTTTTAAAGTTATTATTTTTCATGATTTTTAAAGACACTAACCCTTTGGATAATGATTTTGTATCAGAATTAAATTGATTATCTTCAAAATTATGTAATGGTAATTTAATAAAAACAGTGGTTGATATAGTTCATATTTGATAACAAATTAGTTAATATTGGAATTAGTAATAAAGAACATTAGTGAGAAACCTTACCATGAGACTATGTATATATAATCCAGAAATAATGTTTGTATTCAAATAATGCTATACATAAGTATCCAACAATATATGCCTTTATAGTCAATTGAAAATTGGAATAAATAATTTACTCATGACATGTAGACATTTTATTTTATTTTTTTAAATTTAATTTAAGAAACCAATGGAACCACTAGATCCCAAAAAAACCCTTTCATTAGACAATGTAATGATTTCTTGAATGAAATTCCCAATTCCATGGGAGGCATTGTTAAAATTTTCCTGGAAATGCTTACCTATATCTATTATGATATGAAAAATAAACTGAATAATGTGGAACTTTTTCCATTACTTAAGAGAGATAAATAATCTATCAAGACATTTGTATGGAAATGACCACTACCATTTAGGGTAACTTATGATCCACTAGTCACATAATTGTTGGTCAATTAAATGGAGATGATCTTTTTTGTTCATAAATTTTTTGAGATAGAGAAGGTGACTCTGATTGTTTATAATTTAGATTGATATGGTAATCCATTTCATCCATTGATTAATAACAACAAGAAGAATGAAAAAATTGAAGTGATGGAGTAAAATAATATTAAGAAAATATTTCCTAAAAAGTTTTCACTCAATATCATCATATGAAGATGGAGAGATAATAGAAATATCAGAAGAAAAATGAAGGTAACTTAATCGAATATTATGAAATAAATTTCCCCCATGTATTGGAATGTACACAATATTTTTTTTATAAAAAATGATACAAAAATATATATATTCTTTAGTGGGTTAAAAATACACATTCAAAATTCTATAAAAATATAGTACCTTGTTAGTTATGAATATTTTGTTGAGGTACTCTAAATGAGAATATGGGGCATGGAGAATGACCTCATTGCTATGGAGAAAAGAAATGAAAGATGGAGTTTCTAGATTGGAGATTGAATGAAAAATATGTAAGGAAATCTCAACAACTCACATGTCAAAAAATTGTGTAGAATCATCATGGGAATTACCTTAAAGGGACAGGTAAATGTTTCATGTGAGGGGGAGAAGTCTACTAAAATGATAACATCCAAAGAGATGTGAGGATGATTTAAAATGAGGTTAATAAATGGTGAGAAAACCCAATGGTAAAATGCTTCCAATATAGGGAGAAATAGAACTATGTAATCAAGTCCACTGGACTTCATTAATTGAGGGTAGTCAACTTCAGAAGAGACCACAGTCAATGGAGAAAGGAAAATATAATTCCATCACTAATTAGGGGGTAAATATTGACAATGATATGGGGATCTATTCACTTTTTATTAATTATTTAATTGCAAACATAGTATTTTATTCTAGTTATACTCGTTCTATCATATATTTTATCTTCAGTTGAACAATTTAAACACAAAATCAATATATAAAGGTTGAAAAATCTATGAGAACATAAAATGGATAAATAATTGCATCCCATGTCTGTAAATCCTATATGGTTAATGTTTGGGGACTGAAAACCTAGATAATATTGTCTTACATCCATTGTTGGAGGTTGATACCATATTTTCTATTGATTATATATCTTTATAAAAATCCCACCTCAATTGTTATGTATGGGAGATCACTCTTGACATCATGGGTAATCCTATAATTATTTAAAAGTGAAGGAGGATGATAAATCTACTTCATATTAATCATAACAAATGTCGAAATTATTGCTTTATAAGAAAACATATCTCGATAAATGATTGAGAAAACGGAGGGAATCATGCTCGAAGACATTCCTATTCACAAGTTGAAATTTTGGATATATCAATGGCCCAAAACCAATGAAACATTAGTAAGAACATTGGGTATAAGATATAGAAACAATTCCCATAATCCATGGCCCGTATTGGGAAGTCTATATATACAATCTATACAAAGGTTTTTAGAAGCTATTTCCATGGTTACAGCTATTGAAATAGAACATATATGCATAGTTTTGGAAATTATGGCTATTCCTAACACAATTTTCTTTTGTGGAAATATCATCCATTTTGATGGTAGAAAACTCTAGATTTATCAAATATAAATTGTGCATATGTATTGAAAATAAATTCTTACTAGCACTATTTTATCTCCTTACCTCTACTATCACAGCTCAAATGGCATAAAACTACATTTTAGATATCTTTTGGTATATATATATTGTTATGAACTATGGAAATAGAAGAAAAACTATGACTATAGATCATCCCGCCACATCCAAGAAAATTTTTTCCTTAGCGATAATGTGGGAATCCTATAGGAACGGATTTAGGGAATAATGGGTATAGCCATATAAAAACACCCTATAGACATGGTTTATAAAAAAACTGTCTATGGTGGAAATTTATAACCATGATTCATAAAAAATTGTGGCTATAGCCATAGTGTAAATACCTATATCCAATGTTTTTTAATATGGTGGAAATATGTCGGTGGCTATAGCTTGGTTATCAAGTAGTGATTATATGGGAATTTAATGATGTGTGCCTAAATAGTTTCATGTTCTTCCTCTTTACAGAGAGGATGAGTTATCAAAAGAAGTTATTAATTGATATCTTCCTATATATAAAAAACCATATTGAATGACCACCATTTAATTGTAGGAACTAAAGAAACTATTACAATTAAATCTTTACAAGGATTCTATATGATCGAGTGCTTCACCATGGGGTGAAACATATCTCTTCATCAGAAAGAAGCATTGATCAATGATCATATTCATGTTTTATCATGAGAACAAAAAAATAATTATAAAGAAAAGGTATCCCCATCCATGGATATGTGACTTGCTTGATCCACTTCGTGGGTCCATGTATGTATTTATGGTGGTTATTTGTTATGAATACCACCAATTAAAGGTGAGAAAATAAGATATTTCCAAGACTACATATGAAAAAGTTATAAAAAAATGAGTCCATATTAATTTCTTTATACTTTACTAATGCTATAGAAATATTCAGGGACATATTGAATAAATTATTTATAGATTTCCTTAAAAAATTTATGGTTGTATTTATTGATGATGTTATGATATACTCCATGTTAAATTTGAAACATCAGCATCTTGTGAATAATTTGATAAATACATTCAAAATAGAGAAAATTTATGTAATGTATTGGAAATATGATTTCTTGAATGAGGATTAATCATTATTGCAGTATGTTATCACCAAACAAATGTTAACCCTTCAAAGAAAAAGGCAATCAATGAGTTTCCTATTACAACATCTGTAATGGAGACCCATAGTTTCGACATTCTAGTTAGGTATTAATAGAGATTTCTGGAGAAATTATCATGACTGTAGAACCCACTACCCATACTAACTCTAAAGAAAACAATGTTTTTCTGTACTACTGAATCTAAAGACTACATCATATAGATAAAAAATGATTATCACCGATCTAGTACTCAAACATAAAACAAGTGTGGAACTATTTATGGTACTTAGTGATGATTCAAAGTAGGTATTAGGTTGTTTACTAATGAATAATGGTTAATTGATATGATATTCTTTTAGGAAGTTGAAAATTAATGAGAAAAACAATCCTACTCGTGATCTACAGTTGTGGTCTATGATCTTCACGTTGAAAATCTGGTGACATTATCTCTATGGTGAGAAGTGTAAGGTATATACCGATAGTAATAACCTAAAATATATATTTACACATAAAGAGATTAATATGTCCCAGTGAATATGTTTAGAGATAAACAATTATTACAACTTCCCATCCACTAAAATCATTGTAAATTAAATAAGGTGGTATATGATATAACCAAAACAAATCTCACATCTTTATTAATGATATTAATTGAGAAGAATCAAATATTCTATAAACTACAATGGATGTTTATAAAAATCATTTAGGATAGAACTTCATCAATATTTCCTCAATTGATATCTCTACCACTCCTCATAGAAATATTAAAGGATTATCGATGAAATGATGTGGAAATTAAATGTATCAGTAATTGGAAATCTATAAAGCTAATGATTTATAAAGAATGAATATTATGATTTTGGTTACAATGAGGTTTATCATACAATCCAGCGATAAAGAATGATCACATGAGTTACACCCATAGCTCAACCTTCTATATTTACACAGGGACTACAAAGATGAATCAAGACCTCAGAGAGTGCTATTTTTTATACAATGTGAAGAATGTGATCAAAAAATATACATCAACGTGGTGGGAATAGTAGTAAATGATTCCTTAAAGGAAAAAAGAATATTGGTATTATGAAACTCCTACCCATAAAAACATGGAATTGTGAAAACATCACAATGAACATTTTCATTGGATATCTAAAGACATCAAGAGGTAACAATACAATATGGGTTGGTGTGGATCTTATTACAATGATAGTTCACATAATAATAATTCAATAGGACTTACCAATGGATAAACATGCATGGTAATAAATTAGATAAGTGGAAAGTATGGATGGAGTATAACAATAGATTGTATCTTATGGAGATATGAGATTCAACTTTGGGTTAATGAAAATTATTCAACATGATATTAACCCTGAAAGGATCTTCAGAAGGGCCAATTATCTCAAAACTTATGGAAAATAAGAGAAAACTACTCAAGAACTAGATTACATGTTGATATCATGTTCTATGGATTTCAATGGGTGATGGAATCAACATCTTCCTCTGGATGAGTTCTCTTACAGCAATAGTTTCTACTCGAGCATCCAAATGGATCCATATAAACCCCTTTATGTAAATAGATGAAGAAAAATGACATCATTGGATAATTTTGGTGAAAATAAGATACTAGGACATGAAATGGTTGATGAAATGGTAGAAAAAATGAAAACCATTCAGTAAGAAAAAAAAGAATTCCAAACTCAATAGATGATATTTTAAGATAATCACTGATGGGAACTGATGATTGTGGTTGGAGAAATGGTATTCCTCCACATATCTCTATGGAAGAGGACCATGAGATTTAGGACGAATGGAAGAATGATTACAAGATTCATAAACCCCATTGAGATTATTGATCATATTGGATCTATGGACTATTATATGGAACTTCCACCTACCAGGTCTCAAGTACACGGTGTATTCCATGTATACTTATCAAGGTATTACATACCATATCACTCCCATGTACTGAATCTTTTGGTGGTACCATTGGAAAATGATATCTCATATGAGGAGTATCCAATAATGACCGTAGACCATACGAATAATGTTCTACAAAACAAGACTATACACCTTGTCAATTTTTTATGGAGGAAAAAATTATGGAGAAGAAAGATGGGAATCATAAGAATAATGAAGGATAATTACCCTCACTAGGTTTCTATAAAAATAAATTTTTAGGTTAAAATTTAATAAGGGGTGGAATATAACAACCAAAAAATTTTTAATAGAAACACCCATATTATAAATATTTTATATAGTATAAATAAATTAAAATTACATTGATAACAGAATACACACTTTATATATGATGAATGTATGAAATAAAAGGTATTTCTAGAATATAAGGAACCTATAATTATGGAAGAGTAACTTTCCATTTAGAATAATATTATGGCTATTAAGAATAGTAATATATCATGCTTAATTGTAACATTATCTATGAACTAAAAAATGAAATTTTGGTGTCTTAAAAAATTAATAATATTATATAATTATATCATAGTATAGGTAAATATATGTTTTAAAATTTATTATCTTTGTATATTTATTTTTGTAAAACATAAATGTTTATTTGCAATGATATAATAAATATAATAATTTAAAACATATTAAATTTCATAACATGGATTAATAAAATAATATTTTATATTCATGTGATTATAATATTATTTTATATGTACTAAATTAATTTTCCATATTATTATAAAATCATTCAAAATTTTAAATTAATTGTTTTCAAAGTAAAAGTTGATTTTAATTAAAACTTAAATTTCCCATATTTATAAAAATTATTTTCATAAAAATGTGTAAATTATTTAATTTTAAATGTTTAATAATATAAAGGCTTAATTTTTAAAATTTTTATAAAATTTTTGTTTTTTTGTGCATAATTAAATATTGTTCTTTACAGTATTTAAAAAATTCACGAATTATTGATTCATTGATGATTTATGGAAGTTTTGATACAAAAATATATAAATAACCATCATTATATTTTAAAATATTTACTATTTCGGTTTAATATATTCCTAGTCTTGGGCTAAAATAATAAACTAATTAATGAAATAATAATATAACACCCCTCTCATCCCAAATAAATTATAACCCACAACACCACTTCTATTCACAACTTCCAAGCCATGATGCAGTTAAAATATTATTCAAAATAATATTCCCAAGCCCCTTCCCTACATGATAGAATCATTGAACTAAATGAAATAACAGAACCTATATCCTTAAAGTGACACTCATGGAGAATAATTCACGAGTTAAAATCCTATTTAGTTTCGTGTAATTCATTTTGAATTTATTCTTATTTTCATTTTAATTATTCATATAAATGTGTATAAGTATCATGAAAACTATAGTATCAAAAATATAATTTAATTTAATTAAGTTAATGGAATAATCCATCATTATAAACACTTATCCTATCCCTTTTTCGATCAAAATTAAAATATCTTTTGTGATCTAACGATTTCCTGTCATCATGGTGGATACTCTTTAATGTTACCAGACCACATTCATGGATTTCATAAAACTATTATAATGGTTTAAAAAATTAACTTATTTTTAATAGCCTATATTTAATTTTTCAACTAACATATATACATAATATTAAATAATAAAAGATAACTAGTTTTCGACGATCGAAAAGCAAAAAATTAATCAACATGATTATCTTTAATCATTTATTTAATTATTCAACCTCATAAGTTATAAAAAAATTATATATAAGATAACCTATTCTTATATTATATCACTAATAAAAAATAATATCAATTTTATAAAATTATCCACATTTCACATGAATATCTATACTTGAATAAAAGTGAGCCGGTCGTGAAATCCATGAAATAAAAAACTCATTAATGATAGAATTGATCTCTATAACTTATAAATATGGTTATAAAAAAATTAAAATAAATCAAAAACATGTTAAATAGGATGTTGATGTATTTATTTACTAATATTATATAATTATATAGTATATTAAATTCATGAAAGCATTCAGGCACAAGGTAATGGGATTCTCAAACCCAACACTCTTTCTTTGGGTTTTACCCCTTTCAATACATTTTCCTTTTGGATTATCATATATTTATCATTAGATATCATTTCAGTTTCCTTAAATTATATTTTATACAATATAAATGTTTCCATTGTGGATTTATGACAATTAATATATTTTTCCAAATGAATACTTCTTTCTAAAAACACTTCTTTTATATATCATGATATTTTTTCTTCTTCAAAAATGATTGTTACCAATAATATTATTCCCTTTTTTATGTTTAGAAATCAACAGATTATGAATTTATTATTTATGATGAAAAAATAGATTCCTTTCAATGGGTTATTTTATGTCTAATATTTGTATATGCTTTATGGTTAATGAACAATTATGTAAATGTTATGATGTCATGGGTGCGCCCAAAATTATATATCCCTCCAACAAATTTATTAATGTAATATATCACATGAGATAATGTGAAATATGTTCGAAACATGTTCTTTCATTATTCATAATGATGATGTGATGAGTTTGTACTTATATTATGTATTAACATGGTTGTAGATTTGTTCCAAACTATGTGTGGTATTTGACCACGGAAACATGATGTTTCATTTTTTTGCATTTCAAAATTCCATTGCATTTTCGGATGATTCCACTCGAGATTATAATGATGATCTTATACTTATGTATTGATGATTATTATTAAGCTCTCCCCAAGTTATATTGATTCATGTTATGATATATCCACTTACTGGGATTTTAGGACACCCTTTTCTTTGATGTATATCATCAATTAGATACGTGTAATAAGGAAAATATGAAGCACTCTAAGAATATATAGAAGAAAAAATGAAATAATTTTTATGTTTTATTATAATGATTTTATAAATTTTATTATTTTTTCCAAGATAATAATTCTTTGGATCATTATTGAGTAACACTATTATATTTTTTATCATTATAATGATATATTTTTAATTTAAAAATAATAAGGTAACTATATTTTTAGTAATTGAGGCCTAGTTATAAAAATGTAAAGATATTTGATAGATTCAATAGGTGTATAATATTAGGCTATATTTGGTTTTTCTATAAGCATCATCCTCATAATTGTCTGGTAATATAATAAAATTCTAGATCCCCAATGATTTTTTGTAATTTCTCTACATGGCCTAGGATTCTATCGTAGAAATGGAAGATGAGTATTCTGATTATGGGTGAGCCTTATCCCATTAAAAACTATATAGTGGTCTCAAATATTGATATTTATATATATTAAAAACAAACATGTTGAGTAAGATGTTAGACAAGGTACTTATTGAGGTATTGAATTCATTATATTTAATTTAGTAGTAGACCTGATTGAATCGACTTAACACCATTACATTATTTTTATGATGACATTGACTAAATACGGTTGAATTCTAATTTGATTCATTATGTGATAGAAATCAACAATCCTTCAGAAACTTTTAATGTGAATGTTTTCAAATATACATCATTTCATTTGATAGTTTCATATGATTAAATAAAAATTTATATCAATTTTCCTAATATAGACATCATAGTAATTATATTTAGTATGTGAGACATGATTGAATCCATGGAATGCATTAATTACTATCATAAATATATGTTGTATCACTCAAAATATTGGAACACTAATGATTCATATGGTTAATGGGATTTAATATTGAGAAGGTTATATGATAATATTACTAGTACTGGATCTAACTCACATTAGTTAACTAGTATTCTATTAAAATAATTTTAATTGAATTTGTATTGTTAATGACACATCATTTTTAAAATATATACTAAATTTTTTTTTTTTATTTAGACTATGATTAAAAAGGAGGTAGAGTTGTTCTTCAATACTATTCATTGGAAAATTCCATTATTATTTTAATCATATATAATATATTTACCTGAGCTGATGGAATTGAAACTTTAGTTTGAATAACTTGATAGAATGGTTTTTAGAAATCCTAATGTTCCGTGAGGGGTGGAACTAGTTCTCCATTCAAACAAGGTGGATGAATGTATTTTGAATTTTCATGGACTACAAAAATCTAAATTAGGTTTTTATAAATAGTAAAAACATATTTCTTTAGATTTTTTATCCTTTTGACCAATTTAGGGTGGGTTTCTATGATGATTGAGAACTAAGGGTACCATTATCTGGCAGTGAAGGAAGAATATATCCCCAATATCTATTTGAGAAGATGATATATAAATTAACAGTAGATTTTTATGATATTTAAGTTTATGAATGATAATTTGTAATTTAATATTATAGATGAATAATATCTTCCAGTCATACCATAACCCAATGATTATGTTGTTTTTGGAAAATAACATTGATTACTCAATGATGAAGAGTTCTATAAGAATCCACTAGATATTTTTTTGAGAAAATTTAAACATAATGAACTATTTAATAGATTTTATGTTTTCCAATTATGAATTCATGAAGGAATTTTTCTAGTCCAAGGGGTAAATAAGAAATATATTAAGGCTAATAATACTCCAGTATAAATTCTTTAGGTGTGTCCAACAAATGTAAAAAAATAAACAGCTATTTATATTGGATAGATGTTACCTATTAATGTTTTTACATTATTCAATACATAATTTCCCCATGATATATTGTACCTAATATGTGGAGAATATTTAATTAAGTGAAAGGATGTAAAAGTATTTTGATGATCTTACATCAAGTATGACATTTACTCGAATCATGAATCTTCTTATTCCATGGGAAATAAGTAAAAGTATAATATGATACATTAAGTATGAGATGTGTTGTATATTGATAACATGTTACCTTCTTATGGTATAGGAATATCTATATATATAACCTAATGGTAGTAACTAGTATAACAATGAACTATAATTAATGATAATAATTTTTCATTTAAAATATGGTACCAAAATATCTTATGACATATGATTAGTGTATTAATAGTCTAAAATAAATCTTTTCCTAAATTGATTTGATATCTAGATATAGATTCCAGGATGAGTGTGTCCAAAAATTTTATACTGATTCATTATATACCTATGTTAATAGGTATGTGGACACTTACACTCTAATCTTGAATTTTGTAATTCAGAATATTATCAAATACCATGAATAAAAGTAACTATTAAATCATTTTTTAAATATTAATTTTTATGTTCTAGTATAATATTATAAGAAATTTTTAGATAGTGTATTTGTCAAAAAATCAATGGATGACATATTTTGGAATGATAATGTATTTTAACATAATTTATAGAATATAAGAATAATATTAAATAATGGATGGACATGATGTGATTATTCATAGTCTCATAATGGTTCCTTATATTTTGATAAGATTTTCACATTATTTCTCTTTGATATGTTATGTGATAATAGAAATTAAAATTAGATTAAGGATACTCATCCCAATACTACCGCATTGTTTTTTTGGCATAACATGATGATATTTTTAGAAGATAATGTGGTGATAAATTCCAAAACATTTATCTAAATATTATACCTTCCAAATGGAAAAGCATTAGAACTATAATACTATATGATAATTTCAGTTTATTCCCATTCCATTATTAAAATTCTATGAGACCTCGATAGGCATTGTGATTGTCTCATCATCTGCCTCCTTAGTAGAAGAATTATATTTTTTTAATAATTGAACATCAAGCACTGTAATCTCACATTATACTTGTTATATAAATAATGACGTAGGATTATATAGGGAACCATTATGTCTATGAGATCTCAATTATTTTTTAGAGTGTCTATAGATATTGTTTAATATAATTCACTATTATATAATATCTTATTTATGAAGTTCCTTTATAGTTTAAGGAATTAAATTGATGTTTCTAATAACCACTCTCATAAAATGTATAGTTATACATATATAGTGATTCTTATTATTAATCATATGAGGAATAATAATTTTTTTGGATTTATTGGTTCATGATAAGTCCAATTATCATTAATTGGGTTATAATACCATAGTATTTATCAATCAATTATAGATATAATATTTGTTGAGCCTCATTATGTTAATAAATTTTAGTAACCTATTTATTGGTATTACTTAGTTTAATAATATTTATTTGGATATTGACATGTAAATGTGATAATGTGTATGGTTAATTTGATATTTAAAATGATTATTATCAATTAGTTTCACTAGAAACCAAATGATTACTGATTGAATTATCATTTTATTTTCTATATGGGGATTTTTTGTTCTATGAATCCACTCATTGAATAGAACTTATATGATTGTGAAAATATGTTAAGCTTATGAAAACAAGTTTTGGGATAATTTCAATTCTTAAATTTATAGGAAATGTGTGATACATTATAGATCTACTATACAAGTTAATATATATTCATGATTTATTTCATTTATCCCATTTGATGAAATATTTCCCTAATAAACCTCTCTTGATTGAATAAGAGTTTATGGATTTGGATCCTAATGTCATTATGGTCCAAAAAATACTTGTTATACTTCATTACTATGATTTAGTATTGTGGGGGAAATCCATTCTACTAGGCATTGGGAAATTCTAACAAATAATATATTTTTATGTGTATTGTGAGTGTACATATTTGAAAAGGGAGTTATGGCATTGAAAATTTTCTAATCAAGAAGGTTATTGACTTTTGGGTAGGAATAATCTTCATATGGATAATTTTGAAACCCACAGTTCCATGATTATGTTATAATTTTATTGTATGTTATTTATCTTGGGTTTTTGTATCTAGATCAAGGAAAATGAAAATATATATATTATATTACTGGACATATAATTATGGTTCACCATCTTAATGTTGTTCAACCAAAACCATAAATAGGGAGTGGACATTGATTAGTAGAATTATCATGTCCAATTCACATTAAATTTAACCAAATATTCATACAATAAAAGCATACATAAAATTTTAAATTTCATGTTTCATCCTTTTTATAATTTGCATCAAATCTATAATAGAGGTTTTTTGTTGACTTGTCAAAGGGTTATTTATTATTTTTTCTCCAATTATCTAACCTTGACTGATGATCAACTTATCCATTAAATGATTATTTAATGTAAATCCCCTCTATTCTCTTTAATCCACCTGAATCACTTCACCTCTTCTCGTATCCCTCATCATTAGTATTCTCACTCACTATGGTGGCCAACCCACATGATATGATGTATATGTAAATAATATGTTCTTGGATATTATGTTTCATTACAATTCAAAATCTTCCCGATATTTTTTTATTCAGGAATGTGGATTTGTTTCACTAGGGGAAGGTGGGTCGTAACACCCCACGGATTAAGAATATTACTCTTTAAATTAGAACTTTATTAATTATCTATATCCACACACAACATAGAAATAAAATGTACCATGTCATATTTAATTCAAATATAGGTTTAAGAATAATGAAATATATAATTAATAATAAAATATTGTATCTAATTCGATATAAATAAAAATGATGATTAAGAACAAATTAATATAATAAAATGAAACATTTCAGAAAAAGAGGTTTTTATTATATAATTTATTTTCATCTAAAAAAATTTAAAAAATTATTTTTTTAATTTTCTATAATTATATTTTAATAACTATGCATATAAATATTATCTTAAGATGAATTTAGATATTTTCCGAAATTAATTTATTTTTATACAATTTATGAAGATATTTTTTTTCAAAAACTACAACACATAAAAAAAATATAATAAAGTCCTAGAAGTTTATAAAAAATAACATATTCATACTAATTTAAATCCAATTCATTTTAAAAATTATATCTTTTGAAAACATAATATTGAATTTTTTGTAAGACACTAAATATTTTCCAATAAAATGTTTTTTTTCATTCTTTTTTTATTAATGAATATTCTATTTAAAATTTTTATCAGCGTGAATTTAATTCCAACTAAAATTTATTTTATTTATAATAAAATTATTTATATCAATCAAATAATAGAAAAAGATAACTGAATATAACATATTTATATTAATATTTAGAGAACACTTTCCCTAAAAATCGTTTTTATGAATAACATCAGATAATCTTAAAAAAAATATTATTGAACAATTAGATTTTATATTATAAAATTTATTTCTAATTTTTAATAAATTGGCCCAAATTATTTAATTAAATAAATAATGTTTTTATACATTAAATTTACATTAAATTGTTAAAAACAAATTACTGTAGTAAAATCTAATGTTGTCTAAACAATAAATCATGTGGATAAGGGATGAAAACTTGTTAAAAGCATGTTATTAAATTATTGGTTGAAATTGTATAAAAATAATTGGATGTTTCAATAAATTATTTTACATTTTTGAGCCACATGACTTGTGAAACATTTTCTATAGCTACAGTAAGATGAAATATTAAAAAAAATATCCTTCTCGTCACTTATAAAAGGGTCATATCACTACACCATCTTGAAAACTCAAAAAATTAAGAATCTATATGAATTATACAAATAATTAATAATTTACAATCCACTCCATTATAATTTTTCATCTTGTAATAATAAATTTTCTTAAGAACTCTATTTATAAGGAATCCACCATGGAAAACACAATGATTCATAAGTGAGTAGCCATTTTCCCCCATTATTTTTTAAATTATACATTAATTTTAAATTTTGAATTATCAAATAAGAATATAATATCAAATATATATTTTATTAATAATTTTTTAATTCAATGGTATTAACTATTAAACACATTACAAATTTTATATTATGAAATCAAAACTATCATTCATGTGTTGGGCGGACTACCACTTCCACAAAGGGACAAAATCCATTTCTTCACCCCTGCATCAATTAGTATATTATAAATGTGAAATTAGGTAATAATTGTGAAATTAATAATATAATATTGATAATATGGAAGAAAATTATAATACATATTCATTCCCACCCACTCTTTTTTAAGTGTGATTTCCAACTATGTGTTTTGTGGACAGCCATCTCCATGAACCAACATATCTCATTTTTCATATTGTTTCCTTTTTATTTAATAAATATTGATAAAATATTTTTCAAAAAATATAATATGTAAATAATTTCCTTATGATTCTATAATTATGATATTACATTAAAATGGAAACAAATTTCATAACAATAATCATCTTTAAATTATTGAATAGAAAATTTTCGTTTGGTCTACCCACCAGCTGGGAAACCACTATAAAAAATTTCACAGATAACTATGAGAATTAAAATTACTAATGATATATAATAAAGTTATTTAAATACATATTTTAAGTTTTTATGGGATGGTATCAACAATTTCAAACTCATAAATTAATATATTGAACTTCATTGATAAATATAACCAAAACGTATTTCACTAGTTTTTACTACAAGTACCGTGATGAAAACATTAATTGAATGAAATTAAAAATTAATAAAATATCAGAAAAAATAAAATATAGCATGTTTTATATCATATTAATATCTTATTTTGGATATGAATCATTGTCAATAACTCTATTAAAAACTAGTTCAAAATAATCAAGATTACTATCACATGATTTGAAAACATAGAACATATAACTAATATATATCAATGAAATAATTGAAAATTATGTTTAAATAGAGATATAAAAATATTAAATAAATTAATATGATATATATCTTTATTAAAATGGAGGTAATAATGTGATCAACTATTTAGAAAGTCAATTTATGGGATCTTTGTGTCAAACTTTCGCACCTTGAGACATATTTTCTAATATATATATTTTTTTATGGAATTTTGAATCTACAACCAAATAAATTATTTATACAATATTAACTTATTTTATTTGAATATAATATAATTTTATCTCATAATATAAATATCTATTTTAAGTATTCCATTGTTTTAGTGGGTTTTATTTACTCAACTTCCTCTATTGTGATATAAATCATACACTTGATCTTCATTCCTATAATATCTTTTTCAGTACCCTTAAAATTTTATTTTATATTACAATCCATCCACTATAGTGATAAAAATTTTATGTTCAATATTTTAACGTCATACAATTTTGTTCACAAAAAAGTATATAATTTTCAGAATAATTGAAATATTCATTATGGGTGATTTTTACAACTTGACTATATTTTATATTACATCATAATATATCATTTAAAAATATAATACTAATTATTTTTTGTCTCATATTACCTATACATTTTCCATATCTTATTTTAAAAATGTATTTTTCACTCTTTTTATTAAATGGGTTATCAATAATGAGAATTGAAAAGTTTTTAACTGTGTTTGATTCATTAAATTGTTTTATCATCCATCACATAATTCATTTTGAAAACTTCATGAAATTTTAATGTATTATAAATTTAATTTATTGTCCAATTATTAAATTTTCATAATTTTGTAACATAACGTTTTTTTTAATTTAAATGTGGCTAGTAAAATTATCATTTTTAAATGTATCGTAATATTTTTTTATCCTGTTTCAATGTGAGAACATTTTTCCTAGAAATTTTCCATGTAATATTAAATATTTCTTATAAATTTTCATGGTTTGATGTATTAATTATATTTATACTTAGTTTATAAAATGATTCATTTCAAATGATTTCAAAATACCATGTATATTTATTATTTATAAAGTGATTTTTTTTAAAAAATCCTAAAAATTAATTATTATCCGTGACTTTTTTCTTTGACATATATGATAATTGATCAAGGAAATTTTTAAAATTATATCATACACCTTATTTATAATAATGGGTTAATAATTTACATTTTATAATGGAGGATTAATCCATCACTATCATTGTCCTTCCAAATAATCCACAATGAATAATAATAACCTTTAACTAATTGTGTTTGGATTTTACTATTATATTTTATATTTCATTGATTTATCAGTGTTCGCGTGGATTCCACACATTTATTTATTGGTGAAATTATTTACATAACCATATACACATACCTATATGATGAAAATACCATATTCTCTATTATCATGGTTAAATGGTATTTACATAAAAATTTGATTAATATCTCTAGATATCAATTTATTTTCCATGGGATACCATGATAAGATTTTTGATGGGATTATTAATGTTTTATATATGTGGTTCAATTAGAATAGTACATTAAATCAATTTTTTATCCTATGTTTTTTTATAATTTGATCATTATTTATTTTCTGGAACATATATGTATGGATGATAATAAATGGGGTCTTAAATATACCTAAAATTCATTGGCTTACATTTATGTCAAATGTGTTCAGAAGGTTAAAGAAGAAGATTTATCCTATGATAAAAGTTACATGATAGAAATTATTCCATGTAAAAGTGTAAAAATTAGGATGTATGCCATGAAAATGTTTCTCTTGAATTTTTTTTACCAAATCCCAAGAGTACACATGAGGATTATCCCAAGAAAAAAATAGGTACATGTGTGGTTATCCAAAGAATATAATGTGGTGAATTTCATTATGGGAACACATGAAATATAGTTTCTATGACTTTTTCTGCCACAATTGTATTCATATTTTCAAGAAATTATTACAAAGTAGGGATCTTGTTTATTGACTAATTTTTCTAAAAAATTCAGATTCACATATTATGTTATTACAATCCACATTCCATTATTTATGATCTATTTTCTATTTAATGTAAATTTATTTTGTATCCTGATTATACCCGTATCATGACCTTATGATCACTTATAATAATTCATTTCTATCAATTTTTTAAAATATTACTAATCATTGGATAAAACCCATTTCTCCTGATTCTGTTTCAATATTTTATAATGGAACTATGTTTTTATGAATTGTATAGAAGAGTACGTTGTTATTATTATTTAATATAAAGGATTAATTCTAATTATGGGTTGTTTAGTATATTATATTTTCTGAAACATTTTCAATTTGATACCATGAACATGGATTCTACATGTTAATTCATAGTCATAAGCATCCAAATCTCTAAACATAAAAATATCCTTATAATATAAATGGTAAATTGTTTTTTAATGATCAAGTAATTATGATTTCCTATTATAAAATCATGTCTGGAATTTCCTTTTTAGTATAAGATATGGGATTGAATGTCTGGGGAAACTCATTTACTTTTAAAGGAGGTGTTAAATAACATGATAGGTTTGAGTGTTATTAGATTGAGATAAATTAATAATTATAATTGTCATTATAGATAAATATATTATAGATTATCATAGTTTCAAAATTATAGATTAAACTTATGTTGGAAATATTGAATATTTTATTGTACATTGGGATTTGGATAAGAGATCGTTATAGAGAACCCTAGAAATAATTATAATTATATACTAAAATTATTGTATTTTTAAAAATTTAGATTATGTCATTCTCTTATGAAGAACAACCCTTTCAAAATACTGCAAGTGGATATGGGCTCATACATAGATTCACCTTGGTAAAATAACCCTAAAAAGGGATTATTGGGTATTAACTCAATTTTCACATGGGTCATGAAAAAGAGGCTTAACTATACCCTTAGGTTAACACTCCTAGTGGATATGTTTTTGTTAGTTCACACTCTCATTAAAAACCATCATGAAGGATTTATTTATCGAATTATTTTTGTAAATTATTTTTTTATGTATGATAGAATAAATCATAAACAAAAATGGGATGAATTAAGGGTGATCAAGGGTGAACTAAATGAATTAAAGGACACTATTATTGTTACATACAATTTAACATCATAAGATGAAATTTTCAAAATGTTTTTTTTGATATTTCTCTTATGATATTATTTTTTATCTCTCATGATTAACCCTTATGGATTTATCAATGGATTGATATAAGAGGAACCAAGATAATATTATATATTACAAAACAGTTTGTAATATTATTACTATTAAAAAAGTGATAATAGTTGATGTTGAAAATTTGGTGGTTATGATCACCAAACTCCAATATTTTATGATAAATAACATTAGCAATTATCAACATACAAAAAAAGATGATATGAATAATATTTAAGAAAATTAATAGCAAAATTAAAGAGGAATTTGAGAGTATTCAACTACGTATGTGTCGAAAACATGGGATGAATCATGAACAGGAATGACTCAATTGCATGTGAAAATGATTCATGGTTGAAAATATTTGTTTTTGAACTACGTTTTTTCAAATAATTTCGAAACAATCGTCCAATAAAATGGATGGTATTGAATCTCTAACTAATAGACCATATACACACCAAGACTGAAAATTAGATTTTTATTCGATTTTCTAGAAGCCTTTATCAATGATTAGCAGTAACCTTTAGTCCAAGAGGGAACCTGAAAAAAACTGCATCAATGTTCAAAATTCAAAAATCAAAAATCACCGCACCACGTTGAATCACACTTGAAGATCAACTGCATCACCCTTCCACCAACCATCATCATTCACCATCGATATTCATCAATTCATCAACATCACTTTCCAAGCACCATGAAAAATAGTCTCTATAGATAATCAGATACCAAACCCTCCATGAAATAGCTCACCTCACCAAATCATCATCATCCCCTAGTAAATCATTAAAAACGATACCATGGATACATAGTTGAACAGTTTTAATATCATCATGGTACCATCGTGAGCAACTCAATAACCTCCACCTTAATAATACTTAAGAGAAAAAAACCATATCCAAAAATCAAAGCACCACAAAAAATAAGACAGTAGATCGACCACTAATAATAAGAAAATATACAATCACCGAAAGCATGAGGAAGAAAACCAAATGACCAAATTCTCTTTAGGGGGACATGCACTACAAACCCTGATGACCACTGAACCACACCGCCCAAAACATCAAGGTTACCACCACTCTAGATCTTACAAGGAGAGGAGCAGTGGAATATGAGTTTAGAGTCATAGTAGAGTAGTCGAAGACACTAGAAGATAGCAATTGTCAATGAGAAAGAAAACCGAGAACCTGGAAAGTAGGGGCAACCGACCTGGGTAGCCCTATGAGGGTCATCTACCACTGAATCATGAAACCCAAAATCTCTTCAAATCATAGCACTAAATCCAACATGAAGAGGCTTTGGGGATGATGATAGAAACAATGTGAAGGAGAAAAAAATAAAAAACAACTATAGAAAACCATCATTAGGAGCCCATGATCATGAGAATAAAGATGAGGACCCAAAAAAACCATAGGATTTTTGAGTAGAAAGAAAGCAGCAGGAGGTGAGTGGATGGGAGGATAAAAAAAGAGGAAGAAGGGAATCGCACAAACGTGTCATAAACTATAAATTGAAACTACTAAAGTTTAAAATAATTATTAATGTACACTTACCTTCCACAATTTTTTATATGACTTATTATATTATTTTCTAAGGTTTTTAACATTTTTTTCACGAACAATTATTTTCCACTATTTTTATTTGATTATCGAAGAAAATAATATATTGTATTTTAGCAAAATTATATGTTTATTAGAAAATACCTTATTAAAATTTGTGTATTGTTATTTTAGATGAATATTATATGTTTCTATAAAATAATTATTCATCTCTATTTTGATTCAATATTTTTCTATAATATATGAAATAAAAATTCATATTTCAATCCAAATTGTGATCAGCTATCATCGTATGGTTGGATATGATCCATCTCAAAAAACAATATTTATTATATGAGTTATGACAACTAATTAAGAGGTGTTTTTAAATCATATTACTAGACAAAAAATTATTATTAGTAATGACTTATTCTGGGGAAATATGACAAAATTAGTAATTTTTGGATAACTCTAAGAAAAAATGTGACCTCATGACATTTTAAAAGGAAACACTATTTTACTAAATGAACTAATAAATTCAATGTGATATTTATAAAATAAACATTAAACATAATTTTAATACTTTTGTGGTTCGAGTTTCTAAAAACAGACAAACACAATTGTGATCTATAAGTTTTTTGGAGTCTAATAAAATAAACATAATTTTTGGTGAATAGTAACCTACACTTATGAATAGTAACATAGCCTTTTTAATAGTAATTTACCCTTATGTATAGTAATATGACCCTAATAAATAGTAATGTACCTTTATAAATAGTAACATTATACTTTTGAATTATAATATACCCTTATAAATAGTAAATTAATCAATGATATTATATATAAAATTTATCTATCTTATAAATGTCGATATGATATAATTATGTCATAATATAAGTAAATAAATATTTTAAAAATTATTGATTAAGTGTTGATATTTTTTTGGTCAAATATATTTAATTACAATGTGATGATTAATTTAATAATTTAAATGAAAATTTATTTTTCATTAAATGTATTCATAAATAATTATTTTTATGAATTTTGATTATAAGATAATTTTAAAAGACCATAAGTAATTTTTCAATGTGTTAGAAAAGTAGTTTTAATTATTAAATTTTATTTTAATTTAAATTATGATTTTATGTAAAAATAAAATTAATCATGTTAATAAAAAAATTCAAAAAATGGAGTTCATTTTTCAATTCAATATTTTGAAAAAAGGTTGTGGTGATTTATTTTATTTTTCTAAAATTATTGAATTTTTTTTGAATAGTAAAATATGATAAATAAAAATAAATGTTAAATACTTGATTTAATTCATCATAGGTGATTCAATGTTGATTTAAGAAAACATATTTTTAACTCACATGCACTTATTACTATCTTTGGTCACATTAATCAATACTATTCATAGTCTTGGGAAAATATATTAAAAAATGATTAAATTAATGTAAAAAACTTCCCCTCCTCCACTATAAATATTAACCTCATTCCATTCATCCCACATCCTTGACCTTATGGTCTCACTCAATGGACAAAACTTAAGGCCCTTAAGAGGATCTCAAGGAGAAGAGAACAAGAGGTAATAATTCTCTTCCTTTTTCCTATGTTTTCATTTCAATTTTTTTAAATTTCATATACTCTATTCTCTTAACCCAATCTAAGAGGTTTTAATTATTTAATAGTTCATATATTCAGGATTTTTATCATGATTATGAAAAATTCATCAACTTACTTCATCTCATCCCCCTCTTATAAAAACATCATTCATGATGTGTTATTTTACCAAAATCATGGGCAATGTGTCTGTAATTCCCATTAATTCATTCAAAAAAATTTTAAAACCATATTAATGGTTGAAAAAACACATATTTTTTATTATGTAATATACTTTATGTTGTTTAATGAACTTACATTGATGGTACAAAATTATATAATAAAACTAGATTATTGTTATCAGAGAAAAAAATGATCAAAAAAATCATTAATGTTTTATCTAATTAATCATCATCATATATGATTAAAATGGATTTATTTTATAACTAAAAATTATATAAAAATATTAATAAAATTTTATTTCACTTTTATTATTTCATTTCCATGCGACATGTAAATCATATAAAAATTGTCCATGGAAATTATAAATGAACGCATCAAAAACAATGGAAGGAACAAAATACTAATAATAAAAGGGTGAAATAATGTTATGAAATATTTTTTATGGTATTATAAACATTAATATATTTACATCAGATATTAATAATCACATTTTAACCATTATACATGTGGTTTAGACATGTATTAAGTAATACAAACTCATAGTAAGGGAATTCTTAACCCAATTTCCATTTTTTGGGTTAACCTTATACTTAATTTTTTACATGGTATCAAAAAAAATTTGTGATGGATTTTTTTTATATTATGTGTATTTACAGTTTATACACATATCAGATTCATTTTATTAATTTTTTACATGGATTATATTATATTTGTAAGGGTATTTTCTTTTAAAATCCTCTTTTAAAATTCCATTTTAAAAAAATTCAAAATATATTATTATTATTTTATTCTTGTAAAATGATTATTTTATGGATCATAATCACTATTTATAATAAATTTTGGAACCAATATCTCCCTCAAATTAATAGGGTGGGATTATTTTTAAGGTTTTCTATATGGTTACTCTATGTGTGACTGTAATGGTTTCACCATTAGGTAGCCGTGAGAGTTATGTTCAATGATAGATGGGAGAGTTACATTGTAAGGTAGCTGATAGGGTTACAAATAATATGGTAGAAATGATGGTTACCAATGTATGTTATTTATTCCCTGAGTTACCAACATTTTTATTTATTTTCTCTATGTTTTCAAAAATTATGTATAAAATACTTTATGGATTAGAATTATATCTTGTGAAAATGGTTACATATATTTAAATTTATTTATGTACTAAAGATTCCTTTCATTCTTTTTATGTCTCTTACTAAACTATTTTTCTCATACCAAGTCTTTAAAAAAATCAATAGAATCTTGATATGTTAATGTAGATGAATCTAGTTATTCATATTTGTTGTAAATTTTTGTAAACTTTGATTTAATATATGTATGTTTGTGTTTAATTTTCCAGAACCTAGTAAGAAAAGGTCCTCTAATGTAATAAATTAAGTGTATTTATAAATGTTTAATTTATAAAAATCACACAACATTTTTAAAACCTGATCAGGGGTACCAGGATCAAGTCTTTATAGTAGGTATCAGAGGAATAGTCTAAGAAACTTTGGAGATTACTTGTTATTTTTTTTAGAAAAATATTTTATGATATTATTTAATTTTGAACATCCATTTAATTAATTACACATAATAAAATTGTTTTCCAGAATAATCAATATTTAAATTTGGATTTATTTATATAATGTATGAATTACAATGGAATAATTCCTTTAATGGGGGGATAATGTAACAACCCAATATTTTAAAAGGAAACACTATGTGCTTAAATAAACTACTAAATACAATGTGACCATTATAAAGTTGACATTAATCATAATTTTACCTCTTTTGGGTTTTTTATTTTGATAAACAGACATACCCGGTTGTGATAGAAATGTTTTTTGGAGACTGATAGATCAAACATAATTTTTGGTGAATAGAAACATTCCCTTATGAATAGAAACATATCATTTTGAATATTAATGTAACATTATTAATAGTAACATGACACTAATGAATAGTAATTAACACTTCTAATTAGTAAGTGGATCCTAACAAATATTAATGTACCCTAATGTATAGTCAATTGAACCTTTTGAATAATAATGTACCATTTTGAATAGAAATTTCACAAATAAAATTATAAATAAAATCAATCCATCTTATAAGTGTAAATAATATATAATTATGTCAAAATATTTGTAACTAAAAATTTAAAAAACATTGATTAGGTGTTGTTATTTTTTATTGTAGAATATATTTAATTAAAATTTTATGATTAATTTAATAATTTTAATGAAAATTTATTTTCATAAAATGTATTCATAAATGTAACACCCTAAGATTTTATGAAAAATATTCTTTTTAATTAATGTCTTGTGTTGTAAGCTACACCAAAAGGAGCTTGCAAAACATGCATCCCTGACTTGGCTTGCACTACACGCAATCGAGACCTTCCACGATAGCGTGTGTTGTACGCAATACTGAGTTTCACTAAACAACGATATGTTATAAAAACTAGCCGTTATGAATAGTATTACCCACTTTTCTAAATTTTATAAATTTTATCTTTTAAAATGGACTTCATTTTTGGATTCAGAATATCGAAATTAGCCTAGGGTGAAATTTTGGTATTTTTCTAAAAACTTTCAATTTTTGATGAATAGTGAAAACACTTGGTTACTATTTAAAAACTGACATTTTATTTAAATAATTATTTATTTTATTTAAATTTATTTTAGGTTAAAATTGATACATAATACCTATAAAAGTTCAATGTAATTCATTGGAGTCATTTTATAATATTTTTAGATATATAAAAATTTTATTGAACTTTTCACCGTCTTTTACCCACCTCCTAGGAGAATTTGCAAATTTATCTAAAACTTAATTTTACCGCATCTGTGAGTGGAATTTCAAAAATACTAGAGACATGGTTGATGTCAGTATGTAAAATATGGTTCAATGAGATAAAAATAATTTTTGGTGTATAGTAACTTTTTACTTTTTTTACCACGATTAAAAGAAAATAGGGTAATTAAGGGTAAAAATGATATTATTATTACCATAACACATGTCCTAATTCTATTGGATAAGTTTAATTCGACAAAAAACAACCTTAGGAATAAAAGATGACCATTAATGCCCACATGGATTAGATTAGGACATTTATTATTAATTTATTTAAAGAAGGGTTAAAATAGTTAAAATCAAAGTTTAATAAGTAAAACATTTTTAATATTGGGTTATACATAAGATAAATTCGACTATAAATATTCATTATAAGGATAATAAGATTCAATAGATAATGGTATTTTATTTGAAATTTTTAGAATTTAAATAATTTAATTTATTTATGACACAATGATGATGTAGTAATTATCTTATTAATGAAATACTGACATAATTGATGTTATAAATACAAAAATAAATGTAATTTGTGACTTTTAATGAATTACACTAATTTTATATGTTAACATAACATGTTATTATTGATTTAATGAACTTTTTTCCAACTAATAATTCTTTTATGATCTTTAAAAAAATCAATTACCAAATAGTGTCAAAATTGACATAAAATAGTTTTTTAAAAAAATATTATATTATTAATTGATAGTTTATTCCTAAAAATCTAAGGTTCGGCCAAATGACTTAGATAAGGTTATATATATCAATAATAAACAACTTGGGGTTTATTTGGCTTGTTATAGTACGTTTGTTAGCAATATAGTGTAAGAAAACAAAAAGACATGGTAAAAGTAAAATTATTTAACTTAAAGTTAAATCTAAATGATAAGGTTAAAATAGAAACCTAAACTTGTCTAAATTATATTGGATGAGAGTATTTAGACCCACCCCCACCTTAGCTTCGAAATATATCAATTTGGAGCTATTTAAAATCGAATATGACTTTATAATAAATAATAGTTTTAGTTTTTCCAAAGGTGCCCCTCTCCTCCCTTATAAAAGGGCACCACCTTCCACTCTTCCTCACACCACTTTGAGCCTTAAAGCTCAGCCAAACCCTGCCAAATTCTCTTATACACTTCCCTATCAACATACTATAGTTCCTGGTATTCTTCAAAGACCAATTTTAGTGCCCTAAGTGGAGATCTCAAAGAGGCGCTTCAAAGAAGAGGTAATGCCCACTACCGATTCTTTCATCTTTATTTCTTCTTCCACTTCTTCTTCTTTAGTTGTTTCATTATGAAGTAATAACATCATTATCACTCATATTATGATATGTTATTATAAGTATTAAACAACCCTATTTCACCATCTATCCATCATACGGAAAATGATATCATCGCGCGTGCGTACGTACGGAATACCGTCTCCACGCCGTGGTGTTATCTGTTTTTCCTATACCACCTTACTTGGATGGGTAAAATGGTGTAAAGAATGACTATAATTAGTTATTATAACATCATACTGATTCTGATATATTGTATCATCCACTCCAATTCAATTCAATAATTATGGAAATGATATCATCGCTCGTGCGTACGTACTGACTACTGTCTCTACGACGCGATGAGATTCATTTTCCATGTTAACCATTAAAGAATGATTATAATGTATATATAAGCTATAATAATGAAATATATGACATTATAAAGCTAATGGATTTATCTATATATATATATTTATGTCATCCACTTAATTCGATTATACTCAATAAGGAAACGAAAACAGCGTTCATGCGTACGTACGGCCTACCGTCTCCATGAACGGTGTATTTCTTTCCATTTATTGATCTATTATATATATGTATATTCTAAATATATATTATATATAAATCATGTTTTATATTTTTGTAATTAATTAATCAGGATCTAATTAATCACACTAATAAATACAACTCAAATCACAGACCATAAATGAAACGATTTTACCCAAAACGCTCTTTAACATGGAATTTACAAAAGAACGGGTAATATAAAGTCATAAGTAAACCATATATGATATCATAAAAATGAGTATTATTCTGTAATAATTAAATCACATTATTTAAATCATTATACAGGAGGTTCAGACAGTTTTGAAGCAAATCGGACCAAAGGTAAGGGAAATATCACAATCTCATTTTTATCCGAGATTGTTTATACTTTGGAATTTACTTGGGTGTATTTTATCATCTACATCCATGTTTCCTCAATATGTAATATTATTTCCATCCACCTATAATAGTTTAAATCCAATTTTACCCTTTTTTGAGTTTTTAGTAAAAGATATTAAAGAAACCTTTTGTCATTTCTCATATAAGGTAATTTTTGACTTTTCCGACAAAAGTACGAGGAGAATGATTTTTTTAACTTATACGGCATGAATGGATTTTTAAAACATTATTTCCAAGAAGCTTCCTTAACAAGTTTTCAAGTTTATTTTTAATCAACTTATTTTACTTTAGAATTGTATGACATGTTAAGAAATGAAAAGTGTTTTTGAAGTAGAAAGGATATTTTTCTCATGAATGGAGTTCAAGTGTTTTATCAAAATTATTTTCCATCTAAGATAATATAGGGTTCTCCTTTTATCCCTATTATTACATTGATTTGATTATATTGTGATGGAATTATTTTTATTAATTCCTTTATCTTATATGAATTGTTTTATGATGTCACGATGTTTAAGAATCCCATTTTTATTACATGGGTTATGCTATGATGTATGGTTTATAATTTTGTGGCACACATAAGAATGATTTCATTATAAGATGGGTGGGACCTATATCTCCCTCCAATGCATTGGGTAAAGATTTATATCTCATTAGATAGACATGGCTAGAATGGTAAGTTAATCCGGTTTAGTGTTACAGGACAGAAATGAGGAGTGAACTCGATTCAGAAAGAGACTTTGTCCACTAAGATGGTCTTGGAAGCAATGCCTTGGCTACTATGGAAATCATGACATGTGCTGAATGGTTTCAACAATTACATGTTTTATTTCCATGCTATTTTATCATTATTACTGTTTCTTTATAATATATTCCTTACGTACTTCCATGATTCATGTCTTTGCTCAATATTTTTAAGTTTAGTTTTTATGTTCAAGTTTTTGCATTAAAATTTTTATGGATTGTTTTATGTTCTCTATTTTTACCCTTACTGGGCATTTGAGCTCACCCCTTTTATGATTTCCTTTCCCCAGGATGTAAATAAAGGTTTTAGTTAACAAAAAGGAAGAACTTTATTGGGAGATGTTGAAGATCTTTCACCACGATTAGAAGATTTTATTTCAAGTTTCCAAAGACACTAAACTATTACAGTCCTTGTGTGTCTGTTTTTCTTATGTATTAAGTATTCTGCAAAAATAATGTAATGTCCATGTACATCAAGCTTAGGGTCTCTACATTTTGTATCAGAGGAAATATTTAGTCAACCTTTGGAATCTAGGATGTGAGAACTTTAGTGAGATCCCTAGAGATATTTCTAAGGTATGTCTAGGGATGTCCCTAAGGATAAGTATAAGTATAGGTTATAGCCCTAGAATTATGGTAACGATATTAGATTAAACCTAAGATGTTAGATATTGAAGTTACTCCCCCTTTATTATGTTGTTTTCCCTAGCGTGATTTTTTCCTCTCACACTATTCTTTTTGGGTTTTAGACGATGGCTGGAACCCAAAGGAACCGTGTTGATCAATGTAATGGAAAATGCAATGATTGTCCTCCTGAATAAACAAATGTTATGGGAGATGGAGTGAAAATCTTATTGCTATACTTACACAAGATATGAATCATTCTGGACTTCCAAATGAGCAGAGAAGGGAATAATATTCTATTGAGTCATTCATGAGGAAATGTCCACCTTCATTCAGTGGGTCTTCAGATCCACTTGTTTCTGAAAAATGGATTAGTAATACTGAAAAGATATTTTCAGTTCTTCAATGTTCTGAACATTATAAAGCCATCTTACCAGTATATCGTCTGGAAGGTGAAGATGATCAATGGTGGAATCTTATCAAGAATACGAGGCCAAGAGATGAAATTGATTCCATGGAATGGGATGAGTTCAAGAACTTATTTATCAATAAGTACTTCCCTTGTATTCTTTGAACAAAGATGGAGAAGGTGTTTCTTGAGCTTAAGCAGAAGGATGATGAATTTGTTGGTATATACGAAGATAATTTTACAAGTCTTGCAAGGTATGCATCTGGCTTTATCATCCAACCTGAAAGTGAAGTTGATCATTTTTTTAGTGGCTTAAAACCGGGTCTTAGAAGGGCATTAGCTATTAGAGACTTCAGTAGCTATGAAGAAATTGTACGTTGTGCTATCAAGGTAGAACTGGAAGTTCGTGTAACATATCCATCTCTTGGTTTTGACAGGAAACAAAAGATGGAGTTCAAGGAGAAATCTCAAAATAATGGTGAAAAGAAGATGAATGTATCCTTATGCTCAAAGTGTGGAAAGAAGCATGGCGGAGATTGTCTTAAAGGGACTAGAAAATGTTTTAAGTGTGGAAAAGAAGTTCATCGAGCAGTTGAGTGTCGAAGTAATGGAAAAAGTGTTTCTAATGGTGTAAATAAAGAAAAGACTGCAGAGAACGCACCAACAACACTTCAATGCATCAAGTGCAATGAAATGGGTCATTATGCTAATCAATGCCCTAATCCAAGGGTTAATGATAATCGACATGAGCAACCACTTAAGGCAAAGGACAAAGGGAAGTCACATGCGATCACTATTGGCGATGTTGAATATGACAACAATGTGGTGGAATTATTAAGTGTTTATATAATGGGATTCCAAAATAATTTTGTATATAGTATCGTGGAATATTGGAATATTTATGTATTGGTCTATTGTGGTTTTCAATAATTTTATGGTACCTGTAACCATGGAAAGTGATTGAGATATTTTTGGTAAGCAGATGGTATGCACATAATGAAGGGATAAGAAGATAATGAGATGTTTGATTGTGTTCATGAGCTCATGATTGATATAAGGACTAAGTGATATCATGGATTGAGTATAAATAATTTTGAGGATTTTGGTATGTGGAAAGTGTTAACTTTTAACTGCATTCATGTTTTCACTAAGGTTCAATGGGTATTCATTCTTCAATAGAATATATGATTAAGGTATTCACATGTTTGTAATTTGACCAACAAGATATATCTTATGATATATGGGGGATAAATGATGGCATTCACGTGATTGTTATGTGACATTTCAAGTAATCATTTTCTTTATACTATGAGATTGGACCGAAGTATTTTAGATAACCCTAAAAGATTGGAATGGATTATATTGGACATAAGTTAGTATTGTTTAAGGATAGAACTTTTTTCGTTATTATTGATGGGATGTTATAGTAATATAGTTTTAGAAAAAGGACAACCTACAGGACGGGCGACAGCCCATCGCGTCGGACAAAGCTGTGGGAATCGAACCCACAACCGAAGTGCGGCTAGGTTTTATCGCCTAACACTGGCCTTTATCGACTACCACTAGCCTACAGGAAGTCCATGGTTAGTAGAAACTAGTTTCATTTTATTATGCGGTATGATATATGAAGTATAAGTTCATTTTTTTGGAATCGTATACGATTAACCTCGTCATAGATGGACTTAGGTATATTTGATAACTTTTTCTAACCTTTTGTTTAGATGGAATGACTCATCATTATATCACATGATCTTCTAACATTTCATAAATGAAAAACTCAACTTCATTTCTTTAATAGATGAAGTGGAAATTGTTCAAAGCACCAACAACAGTGAGATTGTACTAAAATCAAGCAAGTATTCCTTCTAATTCAAAATTTTCAACTTTAGGGAAATGATATTGAAAACCAAAAATGTTGTCCTAGTGCCCTTATATCTGATTAATCGGACAGTACCCTAGATCATCACAAATTTATGGCTTTTTGATTGTTGGATTTTTCATAGCCATGTTCTCTACCACTCTCCATCAGAACATGACAGTTAGATTTCTCTTTCATGTCCATATTTTCACCTATGTTCTCCTATATGGAGACCCAGTGATCTATTTATTGGGGTAACCGTTACGTTTCATACTTTTGTTTTTAAAGATTGGTTTTGGTATTCCTTTTTACGATGTGGGTTTCTATTAAAGAATATTTCGAGTAGTAAACCATTTATAACCCCGACGAATTTTGAGGGAGAAATTCATTTTAAGGGGGGTAGAATGTAACACCCCGAGATTTTATGAAAAATATTATTTTTAATTAATTTCTTTTGTTGTAAGCTACACCAAAAGGAGCTTGCAAAACAGGCATCCCTGACTTGGCTTGCACTACACGCAATTGCAACCTTCCACGATAGCGTGTGTTGTACGTAATACCGAGTTTCGCTAAACAAAGATATGTTATGAAAATTAGCCGTTATGAATAGTAATACCCACTTTTTGAAATTTTATAAATTTTATTTTTTAAAATGGACTTCATTTTTGGATTCAGAATATCGAAATTAGCCTAGGGTGAAATTTTGGTATTTTTCTGAAAACTTTCAATTTTTGATGAATAGTGAAAACACTGGGTTACTATATAAAAACTGACATTTTATTTAAATAATTATTTATTTTATTTAAATTTATTTTTGGTCAAAATTGATACATAATACCTATATAAGTTCAATTTAATTCATTGGAGTCATTTTATAATAATTTTAGATATATAAAAATTTTATTGAACTTTTCACCGTCTTTTACCCACCCTCTAGGAGAATTTGGAAATTTACATAAAACATAATTTTACCGCTTCTGTGAGTGGAATTTCAAAAATCTGGGAGACACGGTTGATGTTAGTAAGTAAAATTTTCTTCAATGAGATGAAAACAATTTTTGGTGAATAGTAACTTTTTACTTTTTTTACCACGGTTAAAAGTAAATAGGGTAATTAAGGGTAAAATGATATTATTATTACCCTAACACATGTCCTAATTCTATTGGATAAGTGTAATTCGACCAAAAACAACCCTAGGAATAACATATGACCATTTAGGCCAACTTGGATTAGATTAGGACATTTATTATTAATTTATTTAAAGAATGGTTAAAATACCTAAAATCAAAGTTTAATAAGTAAAAAAATTTAATATAGGGTTATACATAAGATAAATTCGACTATAAATATTAATTAGAAATATAAAAAGATTTCCAACATATTGGTATTTTACTTGAAATTTTTTAACATTAAAAAATTTAATTTATTTATGACACAATGATGATGCATTAATTATCTTATTAATTAAATATTGACATAATTGATGTTATAAATACCCAAATAAATGTAATTTGAGACTTTTAATGAATTAAACTAATTTTCTAGGTTAATATGACATGTTATTATTGATTAAATTAACTTTTTATCCAACTAATAATTCTGTTATGCTTTTTACAAAAATAAATTACCAAATAGTGTCAAAATTGACATAAAATAGTTTTTAAAACAAATATTATATTATTAATTGATATTTTATTCCTAAAAATATATGGTTCAGAAAAATGACTTAGATAAAGTTATATATATTAATAATAAACAACTTGGGGTTCTTTTTGCTTGTTATAGTAAGTTTGTTAACCTTATAGTGTAAGAAAAAAAAAGACAAAGTAAAAGTAAAATTATTTAACTTAAAGTTAAATCTAAATGATAAGGTTAAAATAGAAACCTAAACTTGTCTAAATTCTATTGGATGAGAGGATGTCGACCCATACCTACCTTATCTTCAAAATATATCAATTTGGAGCTATTTAAAACCGAATATGACTTTATAATAAAATAATATTTTTAGTTTTTCCAAAGGTGCCCCTCTACTCCCTTAAAAAAGGGAACCACCTTCCTCTCTTCCTCACACCACTTTGAGCCTTCAAGCTCGGACAACCCCTTCCAAATTCTTTTCTCCACTTCCCTAGGAACATCCTAGAGTTCCAGGTCTTCTTCAAAGACCAATTTTACTTCCCTAAGAAGAGATCTCAAAGAGGCACTTCAAAGAAGAGGTAATGCCCGTTGCCGATTCTTTAATCTTTATTTATTCTTCCACTTCTTCTTCTTTAGTTGTTTCAGTATCAAGTAATAACATCAGTATCACTCATATACTGATATGTTATTATAAGTATGAAACAACCCTATTTCACCATCTATCCATCCTACGGAAAACGAAATCATCGTGCGTGCGTCCGTACGGAATACCGTCTCCACGCCGTGGTGTAATACGTTTTTCCAATACCTCCTTACTTGGATGGGTAAAATGGTGTAAAGAATAACTATACATAGTTATTATAACATCATACTAATTCTGATATATTGTATCATCCACTCCAATTAAATTCAATAATTATGGAAACGATATCATCGCTCGTGCGTACGTACGGACTACCGTCTCCACGACGCGATGAGATTCATTTTCCATGTTAACCATTAAAGAATGATTATAAAGTATATATAAGCTATAATAATGAAATATATGACATTATAAATCTACTGGATTTATCTATATATATATGTATGTCATTTACTTAATTCGATTATACTCAATAAGGAAATGAAAACAGCGTTCATGCGTACGTACGGCCTACCATCTCCATGAACAGTGTATTTATTTCCATTTATTGATCTATTATATATATGTATATTATGAATATATATTATATATAAATCATGTTTTATATTCTGTAATTAAGTTATCATGATCTAAGTAATAACATTAATAATTACAAGTCAAATCACGGACCATAAATGAAACGATTTTACCCAAAACGTTCTTTAACATGGAATTTACAGAAGAACGGGTAATATAAAGTCATAAGTAAACTATATATGATATCATAACAATGAGTATGATTCTCGAATAAGTCAATGACATTATTTAGATCATTATACAGGAGGTTCGGACACATACAAAGCAAATCGGACCTAAGGAAAGGGAAATATCACAATCTCATTTTTATCCGAGATTGTTTATACTTTGGAATTTACTGGGGTGTATTTTATCATCCACATACATGTTTCCTCAAAATGTAATATTATTTCCATCCACCTAGAATTGATTAAATCTAATTTTACCCTTCGTTGAGTTTTTAGTAAAAGATATGAAAGGAATCTTTTGTCATTTTTTCGTACAAGGAACTTTTTGACTTTTCCGACAAAAGTACGAGGAGAATGTTTTTTTAACTTATATGGAATGAATGGATTTTTAAAACATTATTTCCAAGAAGATTCCTTTACTAGTTATCAAGTTTATATTTAATCAACTTCTTTTAGTTTAGAATTGTATGAAATGTTAAGATAGGGAAAGTGTTTTTGACGTAGAAAGGATATTTTCCTCAAGAATGGAGTTCAAGTGTTTTATCAAAATTATTTTCCATCTAAGATAATATAGGGTTCTTTTTTTATAGCTATTATTACATTGATTTGATTATGTTGTGATGGAATTATTTTTATGAATTCCTATATCTTATATGAATTGTTTTATGATGTCACGATGTTTAAAAATCCCATTTTTATTACATGAGTTATTTTATGATATATGGTTTATGATTTTGTGGCACACATAAGAATGATTTCATTATGAGATGGGTGGGACCTATATCTACCTCCAATTCATTGGGTAAAGATTTATATCTCATGAGATAGACATGGCTGGAATGGTAAGTTAATCTGGTTCAGTGTTAGAGGACTGAAACGAGGAGTGAACTCGATTCAGAAAGGGACTTTGTCCACTAAGATGGTCTTGGCAGCAATGTCTTGGCTACTATGGAAATCATGACATGTGCTGAATGGTTTCCACAATTACATGTTTTATTCCCATGCTATTTTATCATTATTAATGTTTCTTTATGATATATTCCTTATGTACTTCCAAGATTCATGTCTTTGCTCAACATTTTGATGTTTAGATTTTATGTTCAAGTTTTTTGCATTCAAATTTTTATGGATTGTTTTATGTTCTCTATGTTTACCCTTACTGGGCATTTGAGCTCACCCATTTTATGTTTTCTTTTACCCAGGATGTAAAGAAATGTTTTAGGTAAAAAAAGTGAAGATCTTTATTTGGAGATGTTGAAAATCTTTCACCACGATTATAAGATTTTATTCCGAGTTTCCAAAGACACTAAACTATTACAGTCCTTGTGTGTCTGTTTTTCTTATGTATTAAGTATTCCGCAAAACTAATTTAATTTCAATGTATGTCAAGCTTAGGGTATCTACAATAAATAAGTATTTTTATGAATTATTCTTATAAGATAAATTTAAGAGACATTATGTAATTTTTTAATGTGTAAGAAAAGGAGTATTAATTATAAATTTGTATTATCTAAGAAAATTATGATTTTATTTAGAAAATTAAATTAATCATCTTTAAAGAATTATTTTCAAAAAATTGAATTCATTTTTCAATTATACATGTCAATCAATGGATAGGGAGAATTTTTTAGATTTTTTTGAAATTCTTGAATTTTTTAAGAATACTAAAATATTATAAATTATGAGAAATTATAAATACTTGATTTACTAAATCATAGGTGATGAATGGATGATGTAAGTACACATGGTTTGAACTCACTTTCACTTTTTAATATTTGTCGTAAAATGAATCTATAACAGTCATATTCTTGATAAAAAATATATAACTAATTATTAAAATAATGGAAAACCCCTCCTCTCCTCTACTATGAATACAAACCTTATTCCCCTCTTTCTCTCACACCTCTCAAGCCCTGATGATTTTCTATATTCTCTCCAGTCTCTATCCCAAGTCTCTTACCCATGTTCAATACCTATTGGTCCCACAAAAAGGCCAAAACATAAGGCCTAAAGGGGAATCTCAAAGAGAAGAGATCCAGAGGTAATAATCCTCTTCCTTTTTTGTTTGTTTTCTTTTCAATACATTTTATTTTCATACACACTATTATCTTAATCTATTTCAAGAGACATGAAATTTCTAGTATTAAAAATATGACTGATTTTTATCATGTTTATGTAAAATTCATCAACATACTTCATCTCCACCCCTCATATAAAAACATTGTTCATGATGTGTCATTTTACCAAAATCACGGGCAATGTGTTATCAATTTATATTACATCCTTCAGAACATTTTAAAAAAAATTAATGTATGAAATATAATGTAATTTGTATTAAGTATCCTCTTTTATCTTCTAGAATAATCTTATATTCATGATCTTATATTATATAATGAAACTAATTTTTGGCTATCAACAAACCACCAAAATTTATCTAAACAGTTGCCATTAATGTGTTATCTGAGGAATCATCATAATATATGATAAAAAAATATATGTTATCATTAAAAATTTAATAAACATAGGAATTAAATTTCATTCCACTTATATAATTTTATTTCTATAAGAAGTGAAAATGAAATATGAACCGTCCATTGAAATCATGTAAAATATGCACCCAAAACAATGAATGGAATGAAATAATAAAAATTAATGGGTAAAGTAATGTTATGAAATGATCATATAAGGTATTATTAACATGAAAATATTTCTTTAAGATATTAATAACATTAATTTGTCCATTATGAATGAGGATTAAACATGTTTGAAGTAACACATACCCGAGGTAAGGGAATTCTTAACCTAATTTTCATTCTTTGGGTTAACCTTCTACTTAATTATTTACGTGGTATTAAAAATATTTTGGTGATTGATTTTTGTTTTATTATGTGTATTTATAGTGTATACACATATTAATTTCATTATATTAAATTATCACTTTGATTATATGATATTTTTTAGTGGAGTGTTTTTTAAATCCTCTTCTAAAATTCTGTTTTTCAAAAATAAAAAGCAATTTTTTAATGAAATTATTCATATTGTATGATTAGGTTCTAGTTTCTGGTAATTTTTTAGGATGAATGGTGTTAAAAATATCTCCCTCCACTTCATTGGGTATTATTATATTGGAGGTCAGTATTATGGTTACTCCAAGTGTAAATGCAATGGATACACCATATGGTAGCCGTGAGAGTTACATTGTAAGGAAGTCATGAGGGTTACATTGTTAGGTTTTCATGAGTGTTTCAAATAACATGGAAGCCATGATGGTTACAAATGTATGTTAATAATTACCTATGTTACCTACATGTTTTATTTATGTTCACTATGTTTTCACAAAGTATGTATATGATACTTTGTGGATAATAAGTTTGTCTTGTGAAAATTTTTTCATATGTTTAAAAGTATTAATAGAGTAATTGTTCCTTTCCTTCTGTTTATACCCCTTATTGAGTTATTTTTCTCATACCAAGTTTTTTTTAAAATCAAATGAATCCATATAAGATCAAAGGATATTTAAGGTTCTAATATAGATGAATCCAGTTATTTATATTATCTATTGATTTAAGTAAACTTTGATTCAATATATTTAAGTTGTTGTCTAATTATCCTGAACTTAGACTGAAAGGGTCCTCTGTTGTAATAAATTTTTTTTATTTATTCAATTTTCTTTTAAAAAAATGACATGACATTTTTAATGGCTGAACCTGGGTTTTGGTTTCCTAAAATTAAAAAATATATCATGAGTTATTTTTATCTTTTAAATACCCTCTGTTACAATTCCCCGAATGTAATAATTAATATTTTTATGACTCAATTTATTTCATCAAGTAAAATATAGCCCCCAAGTATTTTATTATATATTATTTTAAATTAATAAATTAGCTAATAACAGTCTTGGAACAAAGCATTGGACTAAAATGATCCATTTTAAATTAATTATTAACAATATTTATGGTTAATAAAACCTTTAATAAATAAATAAAAATATTATAATCCGTTAAAGGTCATAAAAAATTTGATTAAGAACATAGAATTTTTTAAAAAGGGATTTCTCAGTTAATGTTGTTTTTTTAAAGAAATATTATCATAAAAAAATTATTAAATTTATAAATGTTATCATTTTATCATTCTTAAATTAAATTAATTTTTGAAATCATCATATCAAAATTATCATATTAAGACATTATGAAAATTTTATAAGATATACGATTTTTAGGTCAATAATAAAAATACACTTTTACCAGAATAGTAAAAATGTAATTATAGAATAATGTTACAAAAAATCATTAATCAATTTAATTGTTAAAATATTTTAAAAAATTCTAAATTTTTCATATACTCTATTTATTTTAAAAATTATTAAAATTTTAATAATATATGTAATATTTTCCAGTAAAACCTATTTTGTTCTTTTCTTTTAATTGAATAAATTTTTAGTCAAATTTGTTTTTTTATTTCTTTAAAATCCTCATATATTTTATATGATTTACTACAACCCAATTTATTTAATTTATATCAGTTGTATTAACAATTGATAAATTTTATGCTTTAAAATACTTTTTCTAAAAACTAATCTTGGTGTATTAAAAACATCAATGATAAAATTAATTTTTCATATACATATAAATTTTATATGATAAAATTGATTTCAGATTATTAATCTATAATTCCAGGTTTTTTAATGAGTTTTAATTTATTTTTATGTATTTAATTTTAATTACATAGCTAAAAACTAGATACTGTTATAAAATCAAAATTTTAAATGATACAAATAAAGGTAAAATAGGATTGAAATAAATATAAAACATGTTTTTGTTTATTCTTGTAAGATATTATTGACCATATCGTGGAATAAAATAAAGTATTTCTCATTTATAGATCCAATTTATATATGTAATACGTGATGTATTTATATTTCTTTGAAATGTTTCCAAAAACAAATCAATCTCACAGCTTATAAATGGGAGATATCACTATCACTTAATGTACAATCCAAAAATTTAGTTCCCACTGAAAACTCTGCAAGTTTATCTTAAATTATAACAATAACCCTTATTATTGGACTTTTATTCTCTATATATTGTCTTAATTCCACTATTTATGAGTAACTACAAATAGAATTTAGTGATATTCACTCAAGTACTCATTTTTCCATAACTTCTTTTCCTATATATATTAAATTTTAAATTATAATTTTCTATTTATGATGTAATGAAATTAAATTTTTCAATATATTATATTATTTTTTTTAGGAAATAAAAATTAAACACATTTTACATATTCTATTAATAAAATGAAAAAATCATTCATGCATCATGTGTACCACCAAAATTACAATGTGATGACTTTAAATTTTCACCAATAAATCTATTCACTGATTATAAAAGTTAATTAATATAAAAAATGTGAAACAAATTTTATAATTTCATTTATGATGATTAAAACTAAAATCCACTATGTTTCCATCTTATTCTTTTATAAATGAACATGTTTACCATGCATTGTGTGGACTACCACTTCCATAAAGTAACATATCTAATTTTTCATTTAGTCTATTTATTACTTATTAATATGTCATAAAGTATTATTAAACAACATAATATTAGCTATATAATTTCATTATAAAGTTATTTAATTATATTGTGTGAAAATAAATGAAATTTATAATTATAATCAGTAATTATTTTTTTATGATTAAAATTGTGGTTTGTATTACCACCTAGTACAAGCATGCTAAAAAGTAATATCATGAATGATAGTATCAAGTCAATTAAAATTGATATATAATATTAATAATTATATAACTATTTTAAATAGGTTCTTCACACTAACATTTATATTAATCTCATTAATTAATAAACCATTATTCATTAGATAATGATGACTAAAATATTGTGGTCTCCAATTTAATATATAATAAATAAAAATAAATAATTTATATAGTTAATCTATAACACTATAAAATATCATTAAATAATTTTAGAAAAACATTTCTAACATATAATTAATAACATTTTTTGAAAAAATAATAACTACACCAAAATGAAATAACATGTTTGAAAATATTCATGATTACACAAACATAGTAATAAAAATATTCAATAGCTAACTAATATATATAATGGTAATAGTTTTAAAAGATATTTGGAATAGGTTACAAATTTTTCATATAAGTTATTATCATAGTTATTTTTTTTTGTATAAGGTATTAGAGTTTGTCTGACTATGTAGGAATTCAAGGTATTTGTTTCATATATCAAATTTTAACCAACTAGAATATATGCCTTAATATACACCATGTTGTGTTTAAAATTATGTATCTAATGAATAATGAATATTAAATGATATAATCATATAATTCATGGGGTTTGAAAAATACATATCATTTTAAATGTTCATATGGATTTATTTGTAAATAATTCCAATGTTTTAAGGGTTTTAAACTCAAATCCCTTCATTATGTTATAATGAATCCTCTAAAAAATACTTCATCCAAATAGGTTTCTTCTAACACATGAATTTATAACATAGTATTATATCTTCAACTCTAGAAAAAATAACAAATTAATTTATTGCTTCTACCTTGTAAAAATTTCATTTTAATAAATCATATCAATTTTTATAAATTATCCAATTCACATAAATGATGGTTACCCCTTAAATACCACATTTTCCATTCCAACCAATGTTCACATTTTTAAATAGAAACCAAATTATGTATTATCACATTGGATATCTATATTTATCATCTATATTTTAAAAAAATGTTACTATTTTCATGATGTGATATTTCGACATATATATGTCAATAAAATCACATAGATTTTCCATCCAATCAAATGTATTAGATTCCATGAAAATTTACATTTTATAACCTTTATTTATTCTCCAAGATTTTTCATTGAAGCATATTCTTTTAAGGGTTATTTTAAAATTAACATCCCTTTTTTAAAATTATCTCTTAAATGAGAGCTATAACTTTTTATTTTCAATACATGTAATATATAATATCTTTTTAAAAAAAAATTGTGAACATATTAGTGTGTATTTCATTTTATATGAATATTTTTCACTATTTATTCAATTTTTATTTATGAAATAATTTAAATCCAGATGATAATTTATATTTTTTAATATTATTTAAAATAATCAAAAAAATTCTTATTTTCATGATAATTTTTCTCAATAAAATTTTAAAAAACTAATTTTCATATATTCCCATTTTTAACAACCCCAATAGAGAACAAAATTAGTTCCCCGTGTTGTTATGTCACGTGGTCTAATTATTTCCTCCTTATATACCGTAATATGTAGGCTATCTTTATGAATATAATTTTGTATAGTTTAGAAAAAATACCTTTTTATACATGTATCCAAACATCAAAAATAATAATACCATATTACCAGATCAAATAAAAATCACTAATTGAAAAATTAATGCTCCAAAATGAAAATGGTATTACAATTCGTCAATATAGCGTAATTACATACATTTCATAACTAATACTCTATTGGAAGATCAAAAATAATAATTAACATGAAAAAATCATCTCCAAATCAGTATTCAGTACTACAAATTCCTTTCATCAACTCTCCACACACATTAATATAAACCAAAGAATTAAAAAATAAATGGGTCAATTCCCTAACCAAGTAAACTATAACCAAATATTATTCTACTCTAGTATCTAGGTTCCACGTAATCCTTCGTACGGTGTGTGGATAACTCATTAGGAAACCCGGAATAATGTCCCAAATATGACAAATCCATAAGAGAGTTCATGTTTTAGAAATATAAATAACTATTTAAATAGTTAAAAATTATTAGTTTAATAGTTATAAAATTAAGAATTTAAATAAAAAACATTAAAAAAACTATTGATTCACATGCTCTATGGTGACACCTACTGTCAATTTACACCTTCATTATCATGATTTGCTATATTATTGATCACAATATAAAACATAGTTTGAATTTTTCCAAATGATTACAATCTTTAATACAATGTCACAGAAAATAGATGGATTCCACAATTCTCTTATAAGGATTCCCTCAAAAAACCAATGAGTATCTATGATGTGGGTAGCCCTTGGAATTACACTAATTTGTAAAAAGAGTTTGAACTAAAAGAACAATATTTTAAAGTTAGAATCATGAACAATTTGTAAATTCAATCTATCACTAATGTAATTCTACTCAACATAATCAGGATGAATCCAAAGAGATCATCCATTGAAATTAAATAAATTACCTCACAAGAATCCAAAACATTTATCAATGGAATTCAAATAATATATACAATACTCAAATACTCAGGGAAGACTCTCCATTAAATTAAAATAAAATAATATACGAAGAATCATATAGTTCACTTAATAAATTATTTATAGTTGGATCTTAATGACTCTATGGGTTTCATCTCACAAGTTCATTCAAGAGAGTCCCCTAGTAATATCCATGGTTCACTCATTTAATTCCTCACATGTCTAGGTCCCTAAAGTTCGAAAAAAATACTCCAAATGTATTTTGATCATTTATTATATCAAAATAAATTCATTCAAAAATTATCTTTTTATCATGAAACACTTTATAAAAACAAAATTCATTAAATAAAATCAAAACCCATGGTCCCCATCATGTATAATTTGTAACTAGTATCCTAAAGGAATAATGGCATCAAAAGAACTCCATTTCCATTAAATAATTCATTATTAATTTACCATTTAATCAATTAAAACTCACTAATATATTTAATTATATTTTTAAATCAAATTTACCATTAATTTTATATAAATATTTTCAATAATATGTTATAATTACACTCATAAAATATATGACTATAAAATTCCATTTTAGATCAATCAAATTAATTGATAAATGCCGTTTAAACCATCTCAAATATATATTCCATTTAAATGTATTAAAATTATCTATCCATAGACATAAATATAATTGATCTATATTATTCTATGTTCAAACTCATTTATATTGTGGTCTACTAGTAAATTTCCTCGCATGGTTCCAAGAATTATAATAAAGAGAATTTATTATCAAATGAAAAAATTTATAATTATACATTTAATATTTGGTAAATTTATATAAATTTATCATAAACACATAGATGAAGATATTGTATAAATAATCATTACTGTGTTTAAATTTAATCAGATTACCTATAATGTTCATATATAATTCCAGCCGTTGAGTTTTATTTGTATGTTCATCCTGGGGTTTTTTAAAATAGATAAGTCAAAAAAATTCCTAAAATAGGGAGTATTATACATAAATGGTGAGAGATAATGAGACTATGGGGGAACTGAATATCGAAGATTGATGAAACTTATAAATACCTAAAATATGATGTTACATTATTTATATTAAAAACCAGACTTGACATAATGGAGGACCACTTATCGAATAGTGTATGGGGTTTCATGGGGAAGGAAAGGCCTATATAAAATGGGGAAGGGGAATCCCCATGAGAAATAATGTGCTTTACCCTTGTTAAAAACCTTCCACAATTCATATCTTGGCTTGTAATATCCAACTAATAATCCAGTTATCATCGTAAAACATCCTAAGTTTTGGTAAGGCCATGGGATCCCTTTTGGAAAAATTAGGAACCATGACATTCCCAGTCTCATTATTGTTATACCATTAACCATTGGTTTTTTATAGAAATATACATACATGCCTAATGTGTATTATTTAAGAGGTTATGACCCTTATAAATTAAATGTAAATGATAGATAGAGATATGATCCCACTTCAGGTTGAAAATTTTAATATTTTCACAGAACCACACAGCCCATTCATACCCTAAGACATTACAGACACCAGAACTATTACCAACACTAAGAATATATGATGACCATATAATTGAATCGCCAAACTTCTTCTTGTCTCCAACACTAACCCAATATATCTTTTCCATTTTCAAACTCTTAAAATACTTCTTATGTCCCACTCCAAATCCAAATTCTCTATTTATACAAACACAATCTACTTCTATCATTCACCTTCGATCACTAATAATATTTTCATCATATTGTGTCTCTTATAAGATACCAACATTACATAATTTATCAAATTATCCATCCAATGGAAATTCTCACCATTGAATAGAACTCATAAGGATGATTCTGATCTTTAGCTCCTAATACCGTTAGAATATACTTTTCAATGAATCATCTCAATGGTATAATAACCAAAACTATATGATTCCAACACACCATAACATAATATAATAACAAGTACTAGTGAAACACACTTTTAAATATCATTTTCCATCTCCAAGTATAAAAGAGAAAATCCACCATTATCTATGTACATCTCAAATGTGCCAAATGTTTTCCCAGAATTTCCTAATCAAAATCCATAAAAACACCATATCATTGAAAATGACATATCTAAAATGGATATCAACCTACTATCTATAAAATTCCCATGATAAAATATTTGTACTCCCATTTCTATGATATCTCAATAATTCCCCTCTATCATCGTCGAAAGATTTTAAGGTATCTAAACCAATATTGGTTAATCCTTATAGGAATAGCAAGGCCACCCCAAGCATACACTGAGGATTTTCCTAACCTTCTAGTAGAACACTTAGGTTAAAACATATAAAACCCATATTATTCACCATTACCTAAACCACTCGAAAATATAAAACCTATCTGAACAATACTAAGATCTTATTGTATTATACCAAGCCAAAATAACTACTCTGATTATGACTATACATCATAGAAGAACATACCTCTGGTATTATGTGATAAATTTTAATTACATTTAATGAATATTCACCCCGACATATGGTGTTTAAATTTCCTTATGATGTTCCTCCCCATAGTACAACAACCATTTCTAGCACAAGTTTCATTCACCCATGATTATCATGATGATCCCCACTATAAGATTGTATGTGGGATTTTTACACAAGGTCAAAACATGGTCATCATGACACTTGTGTGTTCTTACCCTAAACAAATCAGTTAGATGTCACCATCCTTGTTCATATCCATGAAAAAATCCAACCATCACGAACCATTTGATTTTGGGTCATTGAACACTTTCCTCAATACTCTTCAAAAATCCATCAATGTGAGGGTCACACACTCCAAATTCCAATAGTAACCCCAACCATATATATCATACCTCAATTATACATGATCACTATCCCGAATCAATCCTATCATCAACAAAATTAGGTTTCTCCACCCCATACTTATAGGTTTTCATTCTAACAAAAGACTAGGATTTATCTCTCAATTCAATCAGGTCAATAAATTTCTATTCAAACTAATATCACCCATCAAAATATATGCTCTTTTTCTTCCCCATTTCAAATATCAGACCTCTAATATGAAAACATTTGCTCAAGGACATCAAATTTCATCTTAGTCATGGTCACTCATATATTTCTAAAATGATAGTCACTTTTACTTATAAACTTAAACTACCATAATTATGTGAATTGAATCTAGAACACACACTCAGGAACCACCAAAAAACATAGACCAAATAAATATTCCTTGAGTAACTCACATCCAAATAATAATTGGGAGACAAAACAAATGACCTTGATCATGCACATAATAGCTTAACTAAATAAAGAGTTCCATTGATACCCATCCTCAAAATAGTGAACATCACATGTTCAAAGCCAAAACACATGAACACCCTCTATAATGAATCCTATAAAAATATAATGAATATATTATAGTGCTCATATAGTGGTTTCATCACACTTGAAACTCCATAGGTATTGGAAATCCACTGGTCTTCCCCTAAACCCTCAATTATAATACCGATAACAAAAACCACATTATCATTTAAATTTTTATCCGTTTAAAGAATCACCCTACCAATTTTGTATACCCATTAAGACATAACATTTACAAATCTAATCCATTTGAATCAAATTAATTTCATCTAAAAACATGTTCTCACTCTTTAACAACCTGATCATATCGAGATTTAATTTTGACATAGACAACCGAATCTAACATTCAAAGACAGACTCATCACCCATGACTCTAGAGTCACCCGTTCTAGGATCAGTCACCGGACCATGAAATTTACCATTCCCTTGGAATAATAGATAATCTAATAAGGGACATTATATTTCCCTTATAGTACATGTTTGACACCCGGTATACATCTTTCCCACGTGAGAAACTACCCATCAACCTGATCATTGCTTCAATAACCAAAACCAACTCACTAATATGTGAAATACATATCCATACAAATCCAGAACATCCATGTAAAGGAATATGAATGATATTGACCATTGAATCTATCCTAGCCACATGGCTCTAACACTATGGGTTGTTAACCAAATGTATATCCCCACATGAAAATAGTAATCATGAACCAACCATAAAAACAAACACAATTATACCAATATTTTTCTAATAAGGAATCAATCATTACCCTGTCAACCAATCTTGTATTTTACATTAAAAAGTCACAAAATACTTACCCACTAAACTAGATTGTCCCTCAAGGGTCATTAGTTCCTACCACCTGACCCAAAATTAATCCACAAAAATCTCACCCATCATTGGATAACAATTACCCATGGTTAAATGACACACAACATCTAGAATTAAAAAATGAAATCTCAGTGCTCTCATAAATAAGGAAATACATATAGCCCCTCTTACCCTCACTGGGATCAATACAAAAAAATAAGGCCTTTATGAAAAGATATCCATTTATGGGCCAACACATTCTACTTTACCATATTACATCATTATAATTGTAGAAGGTTCCCCAAATAGGGTGGGTTAAATAGAATGTAATTAACAATCTATAAAATAATACACTCTATAGGATTATTTAATTAATTTTATTTAACCCAACCATTATTTTCAAGGTAATATGTATTTTAAAATGAGAATCCTTTACCACAGGACACAATGTTTACCTTTTCACATGATTCAAATTATTTTTGATTAGAATATTTTCATAGAATTATCTCATGGATTTTAAAAAATATGATATTCTTTAGAAATGATTAAATAGTTCTCCATTCAAAATATATATATTTATATACTTTTTAGGTTACTTACTAGACTTCTATGTAAACAAAAATTTCATTTAAACGGTCTTTTTATTTTTCCATATGTTGTAATTTGATCTATCCAGTATAAAAAATCATTTAAATTTATATGGATTGATTGTATAAAAATTCATACACATGATATAATCAAAAAATACAAATTTTATTATACAAAAACCTTATTTAACCATGATAATACTCCATCTATTTATTTGTAAAAACATGTCAATGATCACAACATGGAATTTTAAAATAAAATTCCATGATAATCGTATATAGAAAACACCATATATGATTTTAACACATTTTAAACACAAATGACTTTATTTATAGGAAACCATAGACCATTTTCATGCGTAAATAAAAATTATATAATCAATAAAATAAAATACCAAGCTATCATGAATCTCATATAGCTTCCAATCGGCATTTGAAACTCATGTCTTTATCAAGATGCATATCCTAGGAATCCTAATATGGTAGAAATAATTCATTAATTCAACCACACATTCTTTATCTAATAGTATAGCTATAGAAATATAATAATATAACAACATAAAAACCCAAGGTTCTATTCCATGGAGAAAATAATGTAAATCATTACTATAAAATTTTGGAACATCATCTCTATTCCCTGAAAATATATATTTTTTCTTGTGTGAGGTTTGATCACACCATGAAAAATCTAATTAACATATTCCAACACACTTATAGTCTTTTATATACCATTACCAAATATTTAAATAAAAACCCTTCTAATACTATAATAACAATATCTTCCACTAGAGGCATTTAATTGGTTCCTCGGGCCGATATACCATAAGAACTAAGAGACGCATCCCTGTACGTGAGAGAATACTGGTTAGATGCATAGTTTTATGGTGGTATAAATTGGAGTAGATATCAACATATCAAAGTATAAAAAAATTCCGAATAATTTAAAAATATAACTAAATCAAATAAACATCACATTTAATAAAGTTAATGATCCAATATAACTACAATATAAAATTTCTTCAATGAGTAACTCCCAATCAACTATAATTAGTCCCCAATGAGATAATTATAGAAAAGAATAAATAGGAATAAAAATATATCTAAAAAAGTATTGAAACCAATCCTGAGTTATTCCCATTCCCATAATTCACACTCCATGCTTTCCAATACAAATTGAATAAATCAAAAAACAATAAACTCATTCAATAACCATATGTCCTTTAGATAGAGAGTCTACTCCTTCGACAGACAAGTGTCGTCATATCCTGAGAAGGGTGTGAATAAAATTCATTAACACACCACTAACAACAAACATAAAATTAAAATTACTTATGGGTGATAATGAAATATTAACATAAAATTCCTTGTATATTGTTAACCAATTTATCTGTTTGCAAGTTATCATATTAATACATTAAATAAAAAGATGAAAATTGACAACTAATGTCTGGGATCTATGGTTATTCATAACACTAGTTTATGCATATTTTGTCTAAGGTTGAAGAGTCCCAAATCACATTATACTTTATGGAATGATTTCTTACAAAGTATAACAATAATGTTACCAAAGTCATAACAAGTACTGGGAACCTTCTTGGATCCACTAGGAATTCCTTCTAAATGAACTATGGAGATCCATGGGTGGGGTAAACAATGTAATTAAACTAATCTATAATACTAATATAAACTATAGGAATAATCTATGACATTCATATTCCAAAAATGATTGGAATATTTATAATAATAATAAAAATTCCACTCATCATTTCAGGGAGACTCTTGGGAGCTCATCCCATGACATTATCTAAGGTACCTAAAAATAATCAAAGGAATTATTTCATGGAATTTTTATATAAATACATTACACAATTCCATATTGAAGCCACCCTAATACATTCAAAATTATGAATCTATAAAAAATTCTAATCTTATTTCATTCAATAGAGTTTGATATACATGAATACAAGGGGTTCATCACGTGATGCAATTCATTAGTGTCGTGATGTGGAATCCAAGGATCCCTGAAAGAATTCAACACACATGTAGGTCCAAATAGAACCTAAGGAATCCACAAAAATAATTTTATCCAATCACCATATCAAAATGAATTCATTTAATAATTTTATATTTGTTATGAAACTCATTCCATTTAGGAAAGACATTAAATAAGAAAAAATTAAATAATCACATTTATAGACCACATCCACAAACTCTCAATAATGAACCTTGTATTATAATAAACCACATTCACTTTCAAAAATATATTAAAACATTTATATTTATAAAATTATTACTCAGAAGCAGATACTGTGTCATTTGTAAATCCCATTTACCATTTAATTAAATTTCCAATCAATTTCTATAACATTTGTTCATAAAATATGTGGATTTAAATTTCAAAAATTTTAGTTATGTAACTACTTTATAATTATATGGAATAAACTCCAAAATAAATTTTAAAAAATTTAAAACATATGTTCCAATTTAACCTATTCCAATACCCTTTCCATAAAATATTGTTTTGTTAAAATTAAAAAATCCATGACTGGACTCTTTGATATATTTTTTCAGTATGAATTTTCCTCATAAAATTCATTGAATGATAAAAGTTCATTTAATGTTAGAAAAATACATTCTAAAAAATATCATTTAAAATTTGGTTAATGCCTTGGGATACGGATTCAATACAAATCCAACTAAACCTAATAAATAAGTGTCATTGTGGGATAATTTAATGGGACAATTTAACATATTCTTATTAATGTCCCCTCATGTGTTATCAACTACCAATTTAACCAGAATTAAATGAAAATAAAGAAGTAGTAAAATCCTTGAAATAGGGGAAAATATATAAATGAAATGAAAGGGAACCATAGCTCAATGTAAAAAAGAAAATATATGGTGATATAAACTAAAATTTACCTCATGTTTTTAATTACATCTATCAGAAGAAAAATTAGACAATATATGGAGGATAATGAACAATCAAAGTGGTGGAGGATCTATTGTAATAATTGAGGCCTACACGACATGGGGGAACCAAAAATACAACATAAGAAGATGATAGAGTAGACATTGTTGAAATTATTTGATTATACACTTTAAAAATAGTCTAGGTGTATAAAATATAACTAGTACTGGACCACTATAATAAAGAAAAATATTTTACTAAATGATATGGATCATTTAATTTGATTATAATTATCTTAATTAGTCCCTTGTAAAGGTACTTAATAGATTTATGGTATATATTAGAGAGTTAGAGAATTATTTGGAGCCCAAAACCACAATTTATTTAAATATTACTTGGCCACTTGATTAGTAAAAACCATTCATATGATCCCACATGATTATTCCTAATTATGTGGGGTATTTTATAATGAAATAGGGGGATTCATAGTTTGTATGTAACTATGCTAGATGAGGTTCACAACCTTATGGAATGTTAGACATATTGATAGTGGTTTCAACATGGCTTGTTCTTGGTTAGTCTAATTGTGTGTCGATCCAGTGTGGGGTACCCCATAACTAGATAAATTGTGTCTCACGATTGGTCAAAGGTTTGGCCAACCATGTGGCCAACCTAGGTGACCCAGTGCTAGAGGTTCATTTTACTGGTTTTCTCATTAAATTACATTTATTATTTCCATCGTCCTCCTATAGTATTTTGATGATTTGAGATACTTCCCTAATCATATTATCTTCTTATTCTCCTTATATAGGAATCATCGTAACTACCTCATCTAAACTTCACATAAAATATGTAATATTGTTATAGATTTTGAGGTTTCCAACCTCTGATACCAATTGTAGGATCAAAATAACGATCTAGATGCTCAATTTACAAGAGGGGAGGTGAATTGTATACATTAAAAATTTCCTTAAACAGTGAATGATTTAAGTTTAACAAATTTAAACTATGTAAATTCACAACACCTCAAACACCAATTGGTGTATTGGAACATGTTATGAAGTTACAAACTTCTAGTTCTATACACTTGCTTAAATATGGAAAGTGATTCCGAAAAATGGGAGTGGAAAATATGGATCCAGAAAATGAAACTTAACTAAAGTTTACAATATGAGATTCTACCTTAAAGAATATAGAATCTAAACTAATTAGAGTATAAGTTTATGGAAATATAAGAAGATTATACTTTCCTTATAATATGAAATGTAGTATAAAAACAAGTAGTAAAACTACAAGTAACAGTACAAAAATATTTTAACCCAAAGAGAAGGTTATCCAACAACTTTGGATAAAGATCCCTTGATTTATACTTTTAAACAAGTATATCTTACCCACACCAGGGTAAGCCCTCGATATGAAGATCAGTGTCTCTGTCTTTCAATCCCTGAAATTCCTCAACTTCAAGGTATTTGGAACCTTTGTCTTCTTCATCAAGGAAGCCCTCGAACTTCAAGGTAGTCGGCCCCTCTGTCTTCTTATCCCAGGAAGCCCTCGAATGTAATTACCAACATTAGGAGTCACACAAACAAATATGAACAAGCAGTTCAGTACACATAAAGCATGAAAAGCTTCTCTCTCTAGAAATCACCTTAATAGCGTGTGGTCTCTAGAGTGATCAACTTGTTGTATAGTATGAATCTCTTTCAAATGAGCTTCTATTTTTAGGCATGGTTGGAACGGTCGGCTCCCTCCTCCAATGGTTATATTTTCCTTAAATTTCAGAGGGACCTGTACATGTGTAACTCATCCAACGGTTAGTTTTTAACAGAATGTACGATATCTTTTTATAACAAAACATGTATAACTGAATGCATGACATCATTTTGTAATATAACATATGTAAGCATAATAAAAACTAAATTTTGGAGTGTAAGCAAATAAAAGTTCGGAGTCTAACCAAAATGAAATTCGGAGTCTATAATAAAGAGGATATTCGGATTCTGTTTTATAGAAATTTGGAGCCAGAATTTTGTAGGAATCTGGAGTATGAATTTCTATGGAAATTCAGATTCTGGTTTCACTAGAATTCAGATTCTTAACATATAATGTTCAGAGTTGAACTTATAAAAGTTCAGAGTCTAACTTTTAAATGTTTGGAGTTGAACTCATAAATGTTCCAAGTCAAACTCATAAAAGTTTGTAGTTGAACTCATAAATGATCAGAGTCAAACTAGTAAAAGTTTGGAGTCATACTTCTAAAAGTTTGGAGTAGAACTAGAAAAATTTCGGAGTCAAACTCATAAAAGTTCGCAGTCGAACTCGTAAAAGTTCATAGTCGAACTCATAAAATTTCGGAGTCAATAATTCGGAGTGGATCCTTATGAGAGTTCGTATCCATTATTCGAAATGGAACTTTATGAGAATTCGAATCCATAATTCATAATTGAACTTTATCAGAGTTCGTATCCAGAATTCGGAGTGGAACTTCATTACAGTTCATATCCTGAATTCGGAGTGGAACTTCATTACAGTTCATATCCAGAATTTCGAGTGGAACTTCATTACAGTTCATATCCATAATTCGGATCCTAAAAACAGAATTCATCATATATAAGAATTATATGATTCCGAGGTTTTAGGTATGAATCTGTTTTTTGTACTTAAGAATAATATTGATATATATATGGAAATATAGGTTAGGGTAAATTTTCTCACAGAAGAAAATTTTCCTTATAGAAGTAAAATATAGATTTTCTTAAGTATAAGGTGTTTGTGATTTTCAAAACAATAAGGAATGGAAAAGTCATAAGGAAAACCTTATTGGCTCAACAATCTCCCCCTTTTTGGAAAGCACAAACAACCTTACGAAAAAGAGTATTGGGACTTTGAAAATTTTCTTTAGACTTTGAAATTAAAACTTATTTCCATTTGTTCATGGGTAATGATTAGGCATTAAAACTCTTTGGATTGTATTATTAATTTCTGGAATGGAGTTTTCATTGTCATGGGAATGAAAAACTTCATAATGAGGAACTCCCCATTACTTTAAGGATATTTCACTTAGAAATTTTTCTTTCTCCCTTTTAAATTTTCCTTCTCCTCTTTTGAGTAGTTATTTTTCCTTCTACCCCATTGTGATTTTCAAAAAGAATTGAAGGGAATGGATAAAAAATAAAGTACCTGATACATTATTACATAACAAAAAAAAGATGCAACCACCAAAAATTTCATTATAGTTAAGAAAATTTTTACAAGGAAAGATAAATTTAACAAAAGTTTGGAGTGGGTTTATTTGTCTTCCTTTTCCTTTAGGATCAGCTTCTTCAACAAGGATTTCAATTTCTTCAAATCTCTTTGATCCTCCTTAGCTTCCCTCTCCAAGGATTTTATCCTTTAATCTGGAGCTTTAAAAGCTTCAGCCTGAACCTTCATGTCCACTTCCTGCATTTTTATTATCTTATCTTGCTTTTCCAACTTCTCTTCAAACACTATTCGGAAATCTCTTTCCCCATTACAGTTCTATGCAACCGAGTTAAGATTACCATTCAAGTCTCTAACCTATTGATTCCAAGAACTTTTCTTAATAATAAGATCCTCTTGAATATTCTTAATCATTACATCCTCGGTTTCAAATGCATCTTTCACCTCATTTTGAAAATTATCATAGTCACCCATATATTATTCAACTTTAATAGACCACAAAGTTATTTTGCTGCAAGACTTCTTGTGTACATCATAATTGATAATAAAAAATATATGGTCAGCTTCAATATTCACACACTTATCCATGACCATGAATAAGGATTCTGATTTCTGATTCTTACTTTGTTGAAGTATCTGGCATCTGGAATCTATAGTTGGAAAAATTAGAATGGTGTCCACCAAATTTTTCAGAGATTCAACCACAAAATCTTGACCATGTGTTGATGACTCCGATTCTGATAATTTTCTTGGAGATTATTCTTTTTCAATTTGCACCAGTTTTCTTTTAGAAGAACCACAAACTCCTGAAAATATATTTTGTTGTAGTATCCATTAAGACATGCTTCCCCTTGTCAGCTTTCGGAATGGGTTGTTCATCTAGATACTCTTCCTCACTTTATGATAATTGAACAATTAAATATTCATCTAGTTTCTCTTTTTCTGTCCCTTCTTCAAGAAAATTATTTTCATAATATTCTTCCTCATCATATAGAAAATTTTCCTTCTCTTCCTCTTGATTATCATCATCCTTCCCACTTTCATTCTGAACTACCTTTTCCAGAGTGGGTAATTTTGCAGATTCAGGATTTTCTTTGAACTCTTATACTTGTTCAATCAAATCATCAAGATCATCACTTCATTCTTGTTCTTCTTCTTCTTCTTATTGAACAACCTCTACTTCTTCTTTTTCAACAGCTTATTTTTCTCCTTCTTCAACTACCTCTTTACCCTTATATTTTTCTGGAGAGACGTAGTTCTTACCTAGAGTATCTGGTAAAGATGGTTGGATATCAAAGGTTTCTAGAATAGGAATCTTCTCAGAGGCTATTTCAGTATCTCTTAACAAAGATTGTACAAGCTCAGCTTCGAACTTATTTTTCTTCAACTTCTTTTCTTTAGCTTCTTTTTCTAAAACATCTGCAACTTTTTCCCTTAATTCCTTAGCCTCAGTCGGTTCCAATCCGAACTGTGGATCCCCTTCTTTTCTCTTCTCTTTGTCTTCCCTCCACTTGGCTGCCACTTCATCTATATAAGATTTTTATTTCTTTGGATTGGGAGGTGCGGATTGAGTTTCCTTAGATTTGGGGGTTTTGTCATCACCAACCACTTCCTTAATCATCATCTTCTTATTATCTTCCTCTACTGGTTCAGCCTTATCGACAATTTCTGGAATGGCCTCAGTCTCTCCCTCTGGTAAAGGATAGAATTCTCCGGATTCAGAAGAAAAAACCATATTCATCCTTTTCTATGTATCATCACTGACGAGCATAAGCTTACAATTCCGAACTTTAGACTTACAGGCAACTTTTAATGAATCTAAGCATTGAACTATCAGCTTTGATAGTATGGCAGGGTACATAATTATTTGAGCCCTCAAGTTCCCTTATTTTATATTCTTAATCATAATAAAGACATTCCACATCAAATTTATCTTCCTTATATTTACCAGGAAATCTAGGACATAGATGTCACTCTTCTTTAGATTATCCTTGTCACCCCTTCTTGGTACAAGAAAGCCTTGTACCCACAACTATAGAATCCGATTATTCGGGGTGAGATGAGCAATCTTAGCAGTCTTGGTATCTTTGAGTCTAAGACACTTCAATGCCTTCACCTTATTGAAACTTCCTTGCTCATCTGGAAGCTTATGTGAGCAAAACTCAGCTTCCCCTTTGTAGGATAAACCCACCAAGCTTGTAGCCTTGGTGTAAGATAATTTGTAAGTCTTACCAAAAGACTTGAAGGAAAATAACTCTCTGCCCTCTTCCTACTGGAAGGAAATAGACTCATAGAATGTAATAAGTAAATCTATATTAACCAGATCCTATTTTTTGACTTAGAAATGTAATCATCTTCCTAGCCATTCAATCTGATATTCTTGGATATAAGAGAATCAAACTTGTAGAAATTTGGATTCCCTAACCATTCACTGAAAAATAACCACTTTGAGATTGGCTTTGTAGTTGACATATCTTGAAAGGTAGCCTCAACAGACATTCGGAGTGGAGAGTTCTAGAAGATTCGGAATGGCTTTGACAATGATTGGAATGGTCCTTAAAAAGAGTGTTAGGGATTCGAGACGCGAAAGATTTGAAAAACTGATGTGGGATGACTCGTAGAGTCCCCTTTAAAGAGGCGATGGAGATAACCTTTGGTCTTCCATAAACCATCTAACGGTTGAAAATCCTTTTGATCTGATCTGATGGTTGAGAATATTCCCACAAGGAAAACTTTACTCCGATCATTGGAGGTTTTTAAGAAAAACATTTGGATTTATGGAAAAATAGATTCCAAATGATTTTAAAATTCATAAGAAAATACCAGAAAGAAAAATATGACTAAAAAATTTAAGTAAGGAAATCATACCTTTCGGATTGGCTAGAATGATTATTTGTAATTGGTAATATTCTTCTTGAAAAAATACTTTAAAAACAAAAAACTCATTACAAAAAATCCTTATTACAAAAGTTCATTACAAAAATTCTCATTACAGAAAATCCATTACAAAAATTCTCATTACAGAAAATCCATTAAGAAATTTACCATACATAAAATCCATTATGAAAATTATCATTATAGAAAATCCATTATGAAAATTCTAGGTACGAAAAATCCATTACGAAAACATTGGTTCTGAAAATTTTCATTACGAAAATTTCTGTTCTGAAAATTTCAATTCAGAAAGTTTTCATTCCAAGGATTTCAGTTCCAAAAATTTCTCTTTCGAGAATTTCCATTCCGAGAATTTCCATTCTGAGATTTTTCAAAAACTTGTTACGAAAAAATTTAGTTACATAAGTTTGAAAAGAAAACTGACAACGACAATATTGATTAACATGAAAATATACACCCACTATGAGAAGGATTTTATTACTATAAGGAGAATTGTTCAACAAAAAGTTAATGAAGATGGATTAACTCATGGTTATCATTCCTATCTTCTCTTTAATGTATTCAAATCTATCAGAGGGTAATGACTTTTTTAAAATATCAGCAAGTTGATCTTGCATTCTGATAAACTGTAGAATGGTATCTCCTTTAAGTGTGTGATCCCTAAGAAAGTGATGCTTAATATCTATGTGCTTTGCATGAGAGTGATGTGCAGGGTTTTTACTAAGGGAAATTGCACTTGTGTTATCAAAAAAATTTTGAGTCTTTGTAAAACTCATTCCATTGTCTGTGAGTGTGTGTTGCATCCAGAACACTTGAGCACAACAGCTTCCAGCTGCTACATATTCAGCTTTAGTAGTGGAGAGTGCTACTGAGTGTTTCTTCTTGAATGACCAAGAAACTAATGAATCTCCTATGAAATGTAAAGTTCCGGATGTACTCTTTCTATCTATTCTACATCAACCATAGTCAGCATCCGAAAAACGTTTTAAAAAAAATTATTTCCAGAAGTATAAAATAATCCTAGATCCATGGTTCCCTTTAAGTAGTGAAAAATTCTATTCATTGCCTTTAAGTGAGATTCCGTAGGATTGGATTAATATCTCGCACATAATCATACTGAAAACATTAAGTTTGGATGACTAGCTATCAAGTATAGTAGACTTCCTAGCATACATCTAAAATATGACGGATCTACTGATTTCCCAGATTCATCAAGATCTAAAGAGTTTGAGGTACCGATGGGAGTACTTATACTCTTAGTGTTGTCAGATCCATAATTTTTAAGAAGATCTTTAATAAACTTATGTTGAGATATATAGGTTCCTTATAGTCTTTGAGAAATTTTAAAACCAAGGAAAAATGTAAACTCACCCATCACACTCATCTCAAACTCAGATTTCATTAGACTTGCAAAGGAGTCAGTTAAATATTGCTGAGTTAAACTAAATATAAGGTCATCAACATAAATTTGAACAATCAAAACATTTTTCTTATCTTTCTTTATAAAAAGAGTTGTATTTTCATTTCCCTTCATATAGTTATTCTTAAGCAAAAATCTTTTAAGTCTATCATACAAGGCTCATGGGGCTTGTTTAAGGCCATACAAATCTTTGGTAAGTCTAAAAATATGATCAGGGTATTTTGTGTCTTCAAAGTTAGGAGGTTGTTCAACAAAAACTTCCTCTTGAACATAACCATTAAGGAAAGCACATTTCACATCCATTTTAAAAAGTTTAAAATTGAATAATGCTGCAAAGGAAAGTAAAATACGAATAGATTCAACTCTAGCTACTAGAGCATAGGTTTCTTCATTGTCTATTCCCTCTTGCTAATTATAGCCTTTAGCAACTAGTCTAAATTTATTTCATACAATGACTCCATTTTCATCACACTTGTTTCTGAAGACCCACTTTAATCCAATAACATATGTTTCCTTAGGTATTTCAACCAAGTTTCAAACTTTATTCCTTTCGAATTCATTTAGTTCATCTTGCATAGCTTTAATCCAATCATCATCACCTAAAGCTTCATCAGTGCTTTTTGGTTCTAATTGGGAAAGGAATGCTAGATGTTCTACTTTATTTCTCTAGGTATTTCTAGTCCTTATAGGTTTATTTACATCACCAATGATACTATCACTAGGATGATTCTTAAGGAACACCTGGTTTGGGTTTTATAAAACCTATTCATCAACATAGGGTAGAAAGTCTTATGGGGTAAATGTTTCATAAGTATCTTCTTGATCATTTTCCTTATTAGAAGGATCTTCTAAAATAGGTTTATAATCAGTTTTTGAAAACACATCTGAGGATGTAGGTTGGGATGGTTTAAAAACAAAAGGATCAGATTTATAAAATTTTACATGCACTGTTTCTTCAATAGTACACGTGTTTTTATTGAAAACTCTATAAGCCTTAGAAGTTGTGGAGTAGCCTAAGAAAATTACTTTATCAGATTTTAGTGAAAATTTTTGTAGATTATCTTTAGAATTTAGGATTAACACCTTTCAAACAAAAACCTTGAAGTAATAAAGTCTAGGTTTTCTACCATTCCATAACTCATAAGGAGTTTTATTAAGAAAAGGTCTAATCAGAACTTGATTTATAGTATAACAAGAAGTACTTATATCTTCAGCCCAGAAATGTTTAGCTATTGAATATTCACTCAACATGGTTCTAGTTAACTCTTGAAAAATTCTATTTCTTCTTTCAACTACACCATTTTGTTAAGGAGTTCTCGGTGCTGAAAAGTTGTGAGTAATACCTTTTCTACTACAAAAAGCTTCAAAATCAGAATTTTGAAATTCTCCTCCATAATCAATATGAATAGTTTTCAGTGGAAGGTTTTTCTCATTTTTAACATGGGCTATAATACTTTTTAAATAAGAAAAATATTCATACTTCTTTGCTAGAAAATAGACCCATGTAATTCTAGTGTAATCATCAACTAGAACAAACACATAGTATTTGCCTCCAATGCATCCAGTTTGTGTTGGACCAAAAAGATCCATGTGCACAAATTATAATGCATCAGTTGTTGAGACTTCACCGATTAATTTAAAACTAGATTTATGTTTCTTTCCATATTAACAAGGATCACAAACTTTAGAATAATCAAATATAATCTCCAGTAGATCCTTAACTAGTTTCTTCATATAAATTTTACATAAGTTCCTAAGATTATAGTGACCTATTATTCTATTCCATAATAAATAATGATCTTCCATTGCACTAAGTAAAGGTATGTCTTGGCTCCTAAGGTCTTCTAAGTTTAATGTATAAACATTCTATTTCCTATTGGCTGAGAGAATAAATTCTTCCTTGGAATTATGAACTAAGTAATTATCATTACTAAAATTAACAGGGTATCCTTCATCTCATAACTGACATATGCTAATGAGGTTGTTCTTAAGACCCTTTACAAAAAAAACATTTGAAATAAAAGTTTTACCAAGAAGAAAAATATTACCTATACCAATGATTTATCCTTGATCATTATCTTCGAAAGTTACTTTTCCTCCTTTTGTTTTGATAATCTTTTTAAAATAGATTTTGTTACCAGTCATGTGTCGGGAACATCCACTATCCATGTACTATGTATTGTTTTCGGTACTTCCTTTAACTTCCTAAAAACAAGAAAGGAGTTAGACTTTTGGAATCAAAACTTGTTTGGATCTGAGATTTTCAGATAACAAAATTTTAGGTACCTACATCTTCTTAGAGAAATAAGCCTTATGAAAACCTAAATATTGGGTTTTGTTTAAAGAACAATTCTTTGCCCAGTGACCACCACATTAACACTTGGTGAAAAATGGGGCACTTTGAGGAACAAAGTAGTTTTCACTAAGAGTTAATTTTTCATGGGTATAACCAAATCCAGATTTGTTTCTTAAAGGTCGTATTTGTGAATACATTTTATCAAAATTTTCTTTATCATGGGTAAAGTTTGAAAAAAACTTCTTTAAGGAAAATATTTTAGACTTGAGTTTTATAACCAAGTTTTTATCTTCAAAATTGTTAGATTTAGAAATAGAGCTAGGCTCAAAAAGTCTTTTCTTAGAAATTACTTTATCTAGATCTTTAGAAAGTTTATTCTTCTCAGAACTTATTTCCTCAAGATTTTTTGAAATACTTATAAAATCAACATTTTTCCTATCAATATATTTAGAAATATCTGATATTTCTTTTGTAAGAATATTATTCCTAGAGTTTTCTTTATCAAGTTTTTTATTGAGTTTAGAATTCTCAATATTAAGAAGTTCAGAAAACCTAGGAACTTGTTCATAGGTAGGTGTAGTATTTTCTTAATCAAAAGATGATTCTTCATCTGAAGAGTTATAATATTTACTGTCATTAGAATTTAAAGACAAATTTTTCAATGATTCAGCATTGTGTACCTTACACATGAAGCAATGATTGTCAATAGGTAGCCTTGCTATAAGACTAAGATTCTTCTATCCAGAAGATTCATAATCAGAAGATTCATCTGAAGAGTCACTAAAACTAGCACTCCAGGTGTCATTAGCTTTTATAACTTTCTTAGCTTTGGACTTGTAATATCTCCTCCTGTTCCTATCAGAATGCCTCTCTTTTCATTCATTCTTCTTGATCAGAGGACAATCAGGTCTAATATGTCCAGATCTCTTGCATTCATAACATGTGACTTCTCCATCATTCCTATCATTCCTATCCTTCTTCTTATACTTAGATTGGAAATTTCCTTGACTAGCTATCTTGTTCATCCTTCTAGAAAGATTTTCTAACTCATTCCTTGAGACATCACTCTCACTAGATTTGGATTGGATAATAACCTTCTTAGAATTGGATCTAGTTACTCTCTCAGGAGTCTTAGCCTTTATATGATTTGAAATTGTAGTAAAAGCAACAGTACCATTCACATTCTTCTTCTTGATGTTGTCATCATCTATCTTCATTCTTGTTTCATGTTGGAGAAGAGTTCCAAATAGTTCATCTAATGAAATTTGAGTGACCTTCCTATTCTCATCAATAACTGTTCTCTTTGATTCCCACACATTGGGCATAATATCAATAATCTTATCTACAAGAGCTTCACCATCCAGACCTTTCTCTCCCATATATTGTAAGCTGCTTACGATAGTCATAAACCTCTGTTGAACTTTGCAAATGGGTTCACCATAAGGAAAATTGAAACCATAATACCCAGCTCTCAACATAGCTCTTCTTGTCTCAATTACATTAGATGTACCAAAGTGAGTAACTTCAAGTTTCGTCCATATACAGTTAGCTGTTTCACATGATGAAATTTGGCTATATATGTTCCTATCCATTGAATATAGTAGAGTATTGCGTACCTTATAGTTTAATTGATAATCATGCTTCTCTTGTTTTTTGAAATCACTCACTTCCTTATCAGGAATTTTATATCCTCCAGTAAGAATAACAATGTTATCTACTCCAGTATTGATAATGAAAGTCTTCATTTGATCTCTCCAGTATTCATAATCATTTCCATAAAAAATTGGTGTTCATGTAGGATTAAGATTGTCTATGGATCCAACATTCATCCCTGCAATCTTTAAGAAAGCTTTCTACACAAAATCATGTTAAACACAAAAGTTCTGATTCAATGAAAAATATTCCTAAGCATGGAAAATATAAAACAAAGGAAAAACTGAGCAAGGAAAAATTATATGTCAATATAAGTATTCTAGAGACCTTCTCTGATACCAAATGTAATATTGGTATAGAGTATGAGGTTTCTAACCTCTGATACCAATTCTAGGATTGAAATAAATATGTAGATGCTCAATTTACAAGAGGGGGTGAATTATATACTTTAAAAATTTCTTTGAACAAGTAAATATCTACGTTTAAAAAAGTTAAACTAATTAAATTCAAACCCCCTCAAACACCAGTTGGGGAATTGGAACAAGGTATGAAGTTATAAACTTCTAGTTCTATACACTTGCTTAAATATGGAAAGTGATTCCGAAAAATAGCTTCCGGAAATATGGTTCCAGAAACTGAATCTTAAACAATGTTTACAATATGAGATTCTACCTTAAAGCTTATAGAATCTAAACTAATCAGAGTAAAATTGTAAGGAAATATAAGAAGAATATATTTTCCTTATAATATGAAATGTAGCAGAAAAACAAGTAGTAAAACTACAAGTAACGAGATAAAAATCATTTAACCCAAAGAAAAGGGTATCCAACAACCTTGGATAAAGGTCCCTTGATTTATACTTTCAAGCAAGTATGTCTTACCAAAACCAGGGTAAGCCCTTGATTTGAAGATTGGTGTCTCTGTCTTACTATCCCCGCAAGTCCTCAACTTTAAGGTAGTTGGAACCTCTATCTTCCTTAGCAAGGAAGCCCTCGAACTTCAAGGTAGTCAGCACCTCTATCTCCATATCCCCGGAATCCCTTGAATGTAATCACCAACATTCAGATTCGCACGAAGCAATCTAAACGAGCAGTTCAGTATGCACAAAGCATGAAAAGCTTCTCTCTCTAAAAATCACCTTAATAGTGTGTGGTCTTTAGAGTGATCAACTTGTTGTACAGTATGGAGCTCTTTCAAATGTGCTTCTATTTATAGGCATGGTTGGAATGGTCGGCTCCCTCCTCCAACAGTTATATTTTCCATAAATTTCAGAGGGACCTGTACACATGTAACTCATCCAAAAGTTAGTTTGTAACAGAATGGACGACATCGTTTTATAAAAAAACATGTATAACTGAATGCACAATATCATTTGTTAATAGAGCATTTGTAAGCATAAGAAAAACTAGAGTTCGGAGTGTATGCAAATAAAAGTTCATAGTCTAACCAAAATGGAATTCGGAGTCTATAATAAAATGGATATTCGGATTCTGTTTTATAGGAATTAGGAACGTGAATTCTGTAGGAATACAGAGTCTGAATTTCTTTAGAAATTCATATTCGGGTTTCACTAGAATTCAGAATCTGAACTTATAAAGTTTAGAGTCGAACTGATAAAATTTCAGAGTCGAACTTTTAAACATTCGGAGTTGAACTCATAAAAGTTCATAGTCAAAATCATAAAAGTTAGGAGTTGAACTCATAAAATTTTGGAGTCTAACTAGTAAAATATTGGAGTCAAACTTATAAAAGTTTAGAGTCGAACTAGTAAATGTTCAGAGTCAAACTCATTAAAGTTCAGAGTGAAACTCTTAAAAGTTCATAGTCGAACTCGTAAAAGATTGGAGTCAAACTCATAAAAGTTCAGAGCCCATAATTCGGAGTGGAACCTTATGAATGTTTGTATCCATTATTCAAATTGGAACTTTATGTGAATTCGTATCCATAATTCGGAATGGAACTTTATCAGAGTTCATATCCAGAATTCAGAGTGGAACTTCTATTACAGTTCATATCTGGAATTTGGAGTGGAACATCATTACAGTTCATATCCATAATTTGGAGTGGAACTTCATTATAGTTCATATCCAGAATTCAGATCCTAAAAACAGAAAGCTTCATATCTAACCATTATATGATTCCGAGGTTTTAGGTATGAATCCTATTTTTGTACTTAATAAAAGTATTGATAAGTATAAGGAAATACAGGTTGTGGTAAATTTCCTTAAGGAAGAAAAATTTCCTTATAGAAGTAAAATATATATTTTCTTAAGTATAAGGTGTTTGTGATTTTCAAAACAAGATGGAATAGAAAAGTCATAAGGAAAAACTTATTGACTCAACGAAATACTATTTGATGCATTGGATCCACATCAGTATGATCTCAAAACGTCTTTCTTCTTTTCTCAATTTCCTTCCACATATATTATGACATTTTGATGTGAACTATTTTATCTATTTTTGTGGTATTAGTGTATTTACCATATATGATCCATTCTACATCAAATATGAAGCTGATATTGGATGTGGTGTCCTTTATGTACCAAAAATATATTTTCTATTAGTTTTCTCAAAATACATAGTGTATTCCTAGTATTTTTTTTGTACATCATACTTTATATTTTAGCACATCATCTAAAAATATTTTTTTTGATTTCTCAATTAATATATATATATTTTATAAACTCATAGACCCATACTATATAATAATAAGATGTTATAATTAATGATCTCCACCACACTCGGTTTTTTTTTGATTAATTTCCACATTATAATCAATTAATAAAATGTCCAACATCACCTATGTGTTTAGATGGAATTTTAAATAGGATTTATTTCAATTATATAATTAATTGGGTGAATAATGAACATTTAATTTTTCATGAAAAATGAATTGAATTTCCATTTTTATCAAATAAATTTGATTAATTTTAATTATTGATAATTGGTGGAATGGACACACCATGTAATGCATTGTTTCATTTTGAGATTATATGAATTGAAACACATTTTTTTGTGTTGGGTTTGGGTAATAAAAATTATTTGGAGGAAATGACTCATATTATTATTAGTAGTGGTAGTAGTATTTCATTAATATTTCCTTGAGATCAATGGTTAGGGCACTCATTGAGTGTGACATTTCACCCTCCCTTACATCTGGTACTGATAATGACATCTCACATCATTATACTTATATTCAGGTGATGGTATTGAAAAACCATGATCTTATATATAAGGGGTTTTACCTAATTTCTAACCCCACCATATCATGTGAAGGGTAATATATCTCACATTCATCGTGATATTCTGATAATGCACCCTTGCTGGAGCATATAACTCATTAGATGAGTTATGGACACTTTGGTTTTTTTCTGTGTCCAACAGGAACATAGTGTCCATGTATATTCCAACTTATATCCTCCTATGATTAGTGTATATATGTGTATTATGTATATTACTATATATATTTCTGTGTACTAAATATATGGTTATTGATAACACTCTCATTCTTTCCTATTCCAAAGTATGTAGAGCATGCCAGGTGTCCTATATTACATGAGATGACTAGTGTTTATTTTTTTTAGAATTATTTATTATTCATTTCTCCTGAACATTTCATTTCCATGTACACTGGATGTATTATATATACAATCCATTGTTGGTGGTGTACTAATATTATCCAACACCTTAATTAGGACACCTTTGGTACCTATGCAGACCTCGTGTATAATGTTTTGGAAAAGGGAAATCTCCTAATTATATTTATATTTATTTGATCTTGGGAGAGGAGGATCGATTATATTCTTTTGATACTAGGGTAATAGTCTCTTATAGTTTTTTTAACTTTTTTAGCATGATACAAAACTAGAAATAGGACCTATAAAAATAATTTGGCAAAAACAATTGGTATTTGTCACTAATTTGGAACTATACTGACTACTCGGCCCAAATTGTTGTTATAGGTCAATTATACGGACCTATACCAATGGTATGTCTAAAACCATTGGTATAGGTCACTAATTTGGACCTATACAAAATTTTTTATCCAAAACATTGGTATTGGTCCCCTAGTTGGACTTATATGAACGTTTTTTGCCAAAAAAATTGGTATAGGTCCATATAGTGACCTTATACAAACCAGTTTGTCCACACATTTTGTATAGATTCACCCTTTCACCATAGATTCACTAAAACCATTGTTATATCTCAAATATTCAAGGAACCTATAAAAATGGTCCTCAAAACCATTTTTATAGACCAATACCAATTGATTGGAGAACTATTTCAATAGGTACACATTTTTTATGGAATATTTTATCAAATATCATAAAATAAATAAAATGTTAAAATATTTATAAATATAAAAATCAATATTTATGAAATTATGTTAAAAAAATTCATGATAGGTTATCGGTTAGGTCATTCGATTATAAATGAGAGATTTTATGAACAAAACATGCCAGTTTTTTTAATTACCTGTACCAATGGTTTTATGAATCCTTTGGTATAGGTTTTTTCATATGACCTATACCAATGGTTATCCTAGAGCCTTTGGTATAGATCTATCCAAACACCATACCAGACAATTGTTTTCCAAAACATTAGTATTGGGTATTTTTTAATTAGTGATTTCTATAAATGTCCCTTGATTACCATTATTTTTTATAAAATCATGTTTTGGAAAAAAATTATATGTATCAACCTATGGGAATTGATTGTTATTACTGATGGTTATCTATGCTTCCTTAGTTGTTTATTATATTCATTTATTCTATTACATCTGTTATATTATCCTATTAAAATAGTAAGTATATTTATCTTCTCCACTGTTTCCCTTAAATATGAAGTTATAATATCCCTACCATACCATCTTGACTTTCACTACTAGTCAACAATAGTTTTTTTACTTGATGTTACACTTGAGGCCATGCGACCCGCCAACTCAAGTCCCCACTCCAGTAGACTCTAGGTCATGACTTTAAAATGGGGTATTATAGCCACTCCATCATTTTTACATAAATTTTTAAAGTATAAAAGATACTAAATGGTAATATAATTTGATGATATTCTCCCTAGGAGTATCTAACCCATATAAAAGGGAACCCCACATTACAAGGGATGGTTTATTGTTTTTATTTGATTTATCATATTACATTTGATATGACATCATTGTTGGGTGACAAACATCACTTATGTTTTTTTATTATTCATGTTATTAATTTTATATGTTTTTACCATATTAAGGAATATAATTGACATCTCATGATTCATTAAAGTCACAATAGGACAAATATTTAATTAAATATTCTATTCCATGTCTAAATTTTGTGTTCATTTTCCTCTTGCATATATTTTGTATCATGATTTTTACATACTAAAATGTGATGAAATTTCTTGCATGGAATGTATAATAGGATTGAATAATGTTATTATATCAATATAAATTGTATTTCCCTATATTTATTAGTGATGAAACATTAATTAGTCAATTATACTGTGTTCTGAGTTTCGAACATACTAATTATGGAAAGTGTCTTCTATCTATACAAATTGACATAAAATGTTACAAAATTAATAAAATTCAAAAAAATTAATATAAACTTTTTATCTCTTAATGGAGATAAAATTTGTTAATTAAAGGTAATTTTCCTCTATTTTTGGAAATTGGCACTGTAAATATAAAGACCTTTTTTTGATATGAGACAAAGACATAAAACCATCCTTATTAGTTGGTAGTTTTTAGTATCTCTTATGTTTATATAATCAATTATTGTCATTAATTTTTCATATATACATGGTTTTTGAATATTTCATATAGTTGTGATCTTTTCTATATAATGTTTCTATATCTATCTATGTTCATGCGTAATTATTTCAACTGAAAAGGTCTCTTATGTTGTGATAATTTTGTAACATATAATCAATCCACCATGAAAACTTCTAGTTGTATAAATGAGTACAGTGACCACCATGCACCAGAGGTGGTAGACCATGAGCTATCAGTGATACCTCATATAGTTCCACCTATTACACTACCTATTCTTATATAAATGTTCACCAACATCTATTTCGAAGTGGGATTTTCCATACAATTCAGTCTATGAAAGGTGTTTCTCAACCTACCCTGACTATGGAATGGTTCACATGTGATTTCCAGTAGTAGTAACCTACAACATTCTATGTGGATGGAAGAAAAAATGCTATAGATTCATGGAATGAGGTGATGATTTTTATATTTGAACATATAGAGATGCCTCCAGAGTCGAGGGTCAAGATCATTTTTTGTATGTTATGTGGTTTTTCAAAATGATGGTGGGAGGGAATTTCCCATGAAGACTTCCATCATGATATGATCTGGATAGAATTAAAGTCTATCTTATAGGATTAATTATTTCCACAGATGTTGATGGATGACCAAGAAAGGGAGTTTATAAACCTACAATATGGATACATACCATTAATGGATTATTTTATTTTTTCACTAAGCAGTATCATTTCACACCTACCTTATATAGAGATGATCTTACGAGTGGTATATTATTTACGGATGGGATAATATACACAATCTCATCATATGACAATGTCCATTATCTTATGAATATTTATGTTATAGTCAACGAAAACATAATTACTCAGTGGAATTTTGCGGATATTGATGAAGGGAACTATGGAACTTCTTCCCCTAGATCTCTTAGTGTTTCTTCTACCAGGATAAATATACATCTCAAGGATTATCATGGAGCTAGTAGTAGTCATAAAACTCAAACTCACAACTTCTTTATCCCTCAAAAATGTTGGAAACAATTACATAAAAAACTACTGTATGTGGGACCCAGTAGAATACTTATGTAGTGTAAGGATATGGAATATCTAGTTATTCAGTAAAAAAATTCATCCAATGCCTATCATGTGGGGGTCTACACCCACCCCATATTCTAGAGTAGGACTAATAGTAAATAGCTATGAAGTTGGGTAGAATACCATCGACCCCTTGGGATGAGGTGATGATTTGGAAAGTGCTAATGAGACACTATATTTGTTGCACCAACCGAGAAGACCTACTCTAGACAGTGTTGTTTTGACATAGGTCTATGGTATGATAAAGATAAATTAATCATATACCAATCCAGAATGGAAAAGGTCCTAACCATATTATGTTCGAGTTACTATTCTAGTAGACTCTAAATTTGTGTTTAGATTATTTTATATAGGTGTGTCCCACTCTTTTTAATCTGAGGAAATCATGGAATGTCTGTCCCTTGAGATAGACATTTACATTTATGTAATGATACTCAATACCCCATTGGGTTTCCAATTAGAGATAATTCACCATTTTAATGTTTTTCCACATCATATATGAACATAATTCTTTATAGGGAATCATTTCGTTCTAATTAATAAAATAGGTTTATGTAATCATCGAGATGGAATGGTTAATTCTTGATTTTCCAAATTGAATTTTATCACCATAGGGTGAAATTTATAACCATTATGGGTTATATAGATGTTCATATGGGAGAATGGGATGACCATGAATCTTGATCTGAACTTGTGCAATAGGGGATGGGCATAATGATAGGCTACATTTTTAGTCATTCTATAGATGATTAGGTGTTATGACCACCACTTTTTCCTCCAATTGTGGATAAATTTTGGCCAATCTTACCAGACCACATTTATGGTCTACATGTAGTTATAAAAATAAACTCACGATTGAGTTAGTTCCAGGAGTGGAACTAATTTCCATTACCCCTTATACTATGGAACTTATAGAGTTTCTGCAACACAATATATTGTCGGTAGACTTGGAGGCTAAAAGATTTATACACCATATCACTTCACAATGGAATTCACCTATGATTTTCACCATTAAGTTAGATGGAACCCTCAGTAATTTCATGAATTACTGATGGTTGAACCAATTTATGGTAATGAATTGGTATGAACTACCTCAAATTGATGAAAATTCAATTCTTTATGATGATTGATGGAGTTCCCATAGTTTTATTTAAGTTTAGTTTATCAATATGCACATTTCAAATCTTTATATTTACCTTGTATAGATTTTTGGAGTATGTATGGTCATTATGAGTATCTGGTAATTTTTTTATGTCTCACCAATGAATACTATAATCTTGGGTTTAATGAATTGTTAATTACATATGAACTTTTATTTTTTTGTAGTCTTTGTGAATGACATATTAATGTTTCCACATTCTCGACATGGCCATGACCAAAATGATGATGTTGTGTAGAATAACCTAATAGATCACTAGTTTCATGATAAAAATAGAAAAATACACACTTGGATTGATGAAATCCACATCCTTCATAATATCATCTGATATTCTAGAGTATCATTAAAACCAGATAATATGATGGTTGTAATTTCCAAAGAGGATCTCAATTGAATCATTTGTAAACAAAGATTATTAGGGATGGTTGGGTATTACAGATGCTTCATCCTATAATTCTTACACCTAGAATCTCCTTTAATGGGGTTCACTTTGAATGGAGTAAAATTAGTATAATCAAAAAATTATGATGAAGCCTTTTAGGAATTGAAATCATGATTGAATTCAGCACCAATCCTGATTTTAATAGAGATAGGTTAGAGTAATGTTGTTTTATGTCATACATCATGTATCAAAACTAGAGATGATCTAATATAGGATGAGGTAGTCATCATGTATGGTTGATGTCTGTTCAGACATTTTCATTGAAATTACCTGACACCTGTCCCCAAGAAATAAGTTTTTCTCCATGATCTATGATGTTGAGAGACATTATTTTTTAATGGATCATTTTTTTAATTCACGTATCACAAAAGGCTCAAGTATATCATTATAAAACATGATCTAAATCTCTGGTAGTGTGTATGGGTTGAGCAACTACAATCGATTCACATTTAGTTTTCTTGTTTTCTTTGGAAAGGAAATGCAATATCTAATGCTCTAAGATGAAAAACAAAGTTGTAGGTTGTTCAGGAGTCTAGTGGTGAATGAAATCTCAAGGAATTGTTTCAGAAATTCATGATAAGGTTCAATATGATCACAGACATATAGTCCTCATGACCATAATAGTGACCTCTACCACAGTGAAATGGGTGATAATGTGGTGAATTTTATATCATGAGAGCCTATTTTAAAGTAAATTTATCTCATATATTGAATCATCTTCTAGTTATACTATGGATTATTATGAGACCATACACTTTAATGGGAGAGTTTGGGGCTTAGAAAACATTAGAGTGAATTTGATATTGAAATTTTACACCTTTGTTCTGGGGGAAACATTCATATGTCACCATGATGTATCACGACTAATGCCATTACAATTGTTGTCCGGGTATGATAATGGAGATATCCAATATTATTAATTGGCGTTCCATGTATCTAAAGGTTAAAGAAGAACATTAGATTACGAAATGACATTTACAACTATTATCCATTCTCAAGTGGAACATGGAATATGTATCTATGGACTTCAAGTCTAGTTTGGCCTATATCGCCTCCTAGAAATGATAAAATTTTCCTAGCCGTTGATAATTTTACTAAGTACACACATATATTACCTATTCGGGGGACTTTATCAATAGACAAGGAAGGTATAATATATATATGGGAGATCATACATATTCATGTACATCCATGAACTATCTTATTTTCTATGGATGATCTAATCATATCTTAAATCTGGAAGGTGTTCTAGTGGCCCTTGGGTACATATAAGATTTTGAGCACGGCCTATCACCCATAGACAAATGTACTAATTGAGGTTATAATTCAACTGTTAGAGGAAATAATCTATGCAAGTATCCTTGATTTTAAGGGTTTATTTTAGAAATGAATTCCCCTTATTGAGTTATCATACAATAATAAACTTCAAGATACCATGTCGATGGATACTTATGAATATTTATATGGTAGTACTTGTTTTTCACCTCTATTTAATTTAGATTTATGGGAGGAAAACATTCATGGACTTTGATACATTGAGGATATTTCAGAGAAACTTCATATGATTATAAATCACATGTGGAGAGCTTAGTCCTGATATATGTCATATGAATGATTTCATAGAAAGCCTCTTGAGTTCAAGGATAGAGATTGTATTTTTGTTTGAGTTTCTCTGAGGTTGTGCCATAGAAGAACTCTGATGTGGGGTAATCATTCACCATGGATCATTAGACCATTTTAGTTTTTTAAATGAATCTGACCAGTGGATTACCAAATCACTATTCTTCAGACATACCAGTCTATAAATGATGGATTCCTTGTATCTCAAATCCAAATATATTATCTTGAACAGTCACATTTTTTCCAACATGATGAGGTTGAGTTAGATATGTGCATCTTTTGAGGAGTACCTAGTGCGTATTATGAATCATAACACAATGTCTCTCTAAGATAGTTCAATCCCATTAGTATGGGTACAATTTAATTATGATCAAGATCAGGAAGAGACATATGAGTATGATGTTGATATATGAGCTTAATGTCCATATCGTTTCTTATATGATCCCTCCTTACACGTAGAAGGATATCTTGATGAATATATACCTTATTAATGGGTGATTATAATGTACCAGATTTATCACAAATATATGGTTCACTTTTTGAGAATAAATTACTTAATTAGGAATGTATAAAGGTACATAATGGTTTCATGGAAGTCAAATGGGTGACTGTGAATTTTTTGAACTCAAATAAAAAAAATTAAAAACAACATTTGCAACATAATTAGTAGATACTTTGAGGCAAAATGGATAATCCAAAAAATGTGGGGTGTTTCAGAGGGAGCGAGGGGGGTTGGTAATTCTATAACAAAATTTGATGACCTGTATTCCCATGTAAAATTTTAAATATCTTGAAATTGTGCTTTTCATGTATATTGCATTGTTATTCATACCATCCACCCAGCCTATGTCGTGCCTCTCTTAGATAGCGCACATTTCATGGTTTCAAATTGTTTTTCCAACTGTCTGGACAAACCATGGGACCCCATGATGGAGGGTGATATTATTATTTTTCCAACATAAATATTTTAATTATTATCCATACTACTCCCTATATTTATTAATCTCATGACCTCCTCCACCTCACTGGTGAGATTCTTCCATTCACCATATAGAGATCATGGTAACTTCTTCATCCAATCATAAAATCAAACTCTATTGCAGGTGTTGGATCTATATCAATAATCCCCAAAAATCATCTTACATCTTATATTAGATTCTTTTCTCACATCTTGTTCTATTTTAGTGGGAGATCATTAAAACTATTTTCAAGGAATTGGTACATTTCTCAAGTTTTTGGTATTCTAATAAAAATCTAAATTACATATTAATAGATGACTCATCTACAGAACTAAGTTAGGTGTTCTGTTATTCATTCCCTGTGTATAAGTGTATACATAGTATTTTTCGGTTGTGTATCATGATTCACATTTTTATACCTCACATAAAAATTTATATTCCTTTCTAAAATAATATATGTGTGTGTGTGTGTGTGTGTGTGTTTTTTTATACTCGAATGGAACCTAGAAAAGTAATTAAATGAAGCTGATCTCAATTATTTCCACCCCTCTAGGTGTTCCTACTTAATTTAGTTTCTGATAATAAATTTTCATATTTTTTAAAATCGCCTATGTGTTTGGATTTACTTAGAAATATAAAGTTTCTCTATTATAAAATTTTTTAGATGACCAAATAACGTTTTAGGTGTTTTGATTAACAGTAGAAATGAATTTTAAGTATAAATAATTAAATTGATTATGTCTCATAAATGATAATCAGTGGTATAGTCATTCCAAGTGATGAATTATTTTATTTATTCATTATATTAATTGTGATTCACATGGTTGTATTGGAATTTTTTGTTATAAATGATTTGGAGGTAATAAATCATGTTATTTTTTATGAATTTGTTGTTGTAATTATGATTATTCCATTGATATTGAATTGTGGATGATGGTTAATGGACTTATTAATCATGACATTTCACTCTCCCTTACATTGGGTGTTGAACATTATGTATCACACCATTATACATTTATTCAGTCGAGGGGAAAGGCGTTCCATGCCCTTATATATTAGATTTTTGAAATGAGAACCTACCCCACCATCTCATGTGATAGAAAATATGTCTTTCATTCATCAATAGAATCAATTTATGTTTCATTACTAGTTCTTATAGACCATTAAACTTGTTATGAATTCTTCAGTTATACGCCAAGTCCATATAGAACATTATAGCCATACATATCCTTACTTATTTACTAACATGCATATAAATGTATAAAGTACATAACCATAAATATATAACTAAATTATATTTGATTATTAACCAGACTCCCATTTTGGCGAACACTAAAGCATGTAGAGCTATCCTTTTCTCCTATTTGAACATGGTCTATCTAGTTTTTATTTATTATGTATGATTTATTATTTATTTTACCTAAAACTATATTTTATCTTTATAATGGATGGATTATTTCTAATCACCATTGGTGGCAGCCTACTAATTTTATCTCACACCTAACATAGACCACATTTGGTACATGAGTAGACATTATGTCTTTAAATTTGAGTAAGGGAATGAGACCTATTAATGATACATGATTATGTTTACTTATAGTTTGGTTCTTGGGAGAATTGGACCAAATGTATAATCGTGATGGTAGTGGCGATGTCATTTCAAATTTTTTAATTTTTTAGAAATATTCATATGCCTATCACCCATTTCCCTTTATTTATTTTTATTAAACATGGCATGACATAATTGTACATGACTCATTCTACAATCTTTCGGTTATAATTATTGTTGTTGGTTTTTTATGTTTCCATGGTTTTTTATTATATTCATTTCCAATTTTACATTTGTTATATTATTATTACACTAAAGTATATTTATTTACCATATCAACAATTCCACTCTCATGTGAGGGTATAGTATCCCCACTATACCACCTTGGACCATAGTTGTTAATAAACATACTCAGGCATGCAATGTGGCATGATTGACAACATATTACTCATTAAATCATGGCCCTTGGAATGTGGACTATGAGTGGGGACCTTAAAAATATATTTCTAGTGAGCCATATAGGGTAGCCTATTTTTTAGAAAGGCTAATGGCTAGCCAATGGCATTTAAAGAATCCCAAAAGGCTATAGTCTTCCTCTATTACTCATGTAAACTATCAGTATAGTACCTTACCCTCTTTCCACCACACAAACATCTCTTTTGAGGTGATAAATTACTCTTAATATGAATCATAATGAAGAAATGATATCCAACATCTCCAATATTCAAAAATACAAAATTTTCACTGATCCATATACCTCATCCATAGACCATGGAATTTACATTATTGGTTGAAATATATTAATATTGATTGAGGTATGTTTTTAAAAGGTTTCATCCACCTTCTTCCACTAGATTACATATTTAATGGCATAACATTTTACTACAATGTTTCAACACTATGATTTTGTTTCCTAACTATCCATCATGTATAGGTATAACATTTCTTCCAATGATTTTGGTTTGTAGATACCATGTTTTCTATTTATTTTATTTAATATAGTTCACCTCGATTCCATACAAACTTTATTGTGGAAATTGTTTACCTAACAATACTTATATTTGGATTCTCGTCTATTTTCTATTAGTGTATCATTATATGATTATTTCAAGGAATTGTAAACATTTTCCTAATTTTATTTCATTAAAAGGGATATGAAAAACATTTTCCATCCTTGTATATTTATGATACAATGATGATATATTTTATATAGAACGCATATATATGATGATGCTCGGTGGGGCTTATATAACTTTCTAATTCATTATTTTTTGTTTATTTATGGGGATATAAAAATGGTACATATTATTATTTATTCCAAGACAAACAGTACACCAAAGTATTTAACTCCAACAAAATGTTATACGTTAGTATTTATCACAAGAAAAAGGTTTACATAGGTGGTTATATATCAAGATCAATGATACACTAAAGTATTTTCTAAATCATAATAAGGAACATGGTTTGATATCCTAGACCAAAAATGTGACCAATAACATGGTCGGTAAACTAAACATTTTTTAATATTCTTATATATCTGCAATAGATTTTTACGTAATCTATTGAATATATTATACTTTAATTGACCATGTTTGTTGACTCAATATTCTATACTCTTTTCATTCATTTATGATGTAATTCCAACCCGTATACCATGATATTAATACTATTATTTACTCGGTATCACATTCTTATGTCTCCAAATAATACCCATATGTTTATCTTATGATGTAATATGATCCTTGATTGTTATGGAATATTATTTCGTAAACTATACATGTAACATCCCAGGTAAATAAAGAATAATAAATTTTCAGATTTATTAATATTTTTGAATTAAATATTAATTTTACTTTAAAGGGGTTTCTATGTTCGATAGCGTACCCGATACGCAACAGAGAGTTTCTTTGAAATCTTACATTGTACACTAGTAATAAAATAATATTATTTTAAATGTTAGTTAACACGTAGTCGTTTTATTGGCAGGAATGAATAGAAATAACTAAAATGTTATTATATATGTCTGTTAAATGTTTTTATACTTATCTAATAAAGGATAAAGTCATAAAATATGAAAAGAATTCAATTTTAGGCATATATACTCTAATTTTCACTAAAGGTCCACTTATCAACTTTTAATGGAGAACCATCATTAAATATAGTTTTGGTCACTCTTATACATTCTATTGGAAAAAATAAAATTCTTCTTTATAATCGGGACATCAAAATTTACTTTGTGTAAATTTTCTGTATTTTTTCGACAAAGATCATTTTTTATTGAATAGTGAAAAATGTTGTATTTTAATTCAAAGCCTCTTTTTAATCAAATTTTTTAATATGATTAGAATATATTTTTAAGTGGTTTTAAAGTGAAATTAGAATATATTTTTACCATTGAATCCAATAGTGGTCATTGGAATTAATTTCAATTTGAAATTGGACTTAAACTAGTGTCAATCTTTTGATACTTATTGTTTCATAAAAACACGCTATTTGCTCTAACAGCGGGAATTAATTATTAAATTAATTAATTCAACTTATATTTTTTGAATTTTGTAATATAGGAAAAAATTTTGAATTTGGAATATCAAATATAGCTTAGGGTGAATTTTTGGTATTTTTCTGAAAAACTTCAATTTTTGATGAATAGTGAAATCACTAAGTGGTACTTAAAAAACTGATTTTTCATTTAAATGAAATTTTACTACCTCTGTGTTTTGAATTTCAAAAATCCGACATACATAGTTGTCATTAAGAAGTAAAATGTGGTTAAATGGGATTAAAATAATTTTTTGGTGAATAGTAACTTATTAAGTTTTTAATCGCGATTAGAGGTAATTAGTGCAATTTAAGGCAAAAATGATATTATAATAAATTGAAAATACCTAGACACATCTACTACCCTTATTGGATGTTTCATGGCCGACCACGAAAAGCCAAGGGTCAACTTGGGGACCCCATGGAGCCACTTTGGTAGAAAAATGACATAAATAACTTTTTATTTAAAGTTAAAATAAAAATGTCACAAACATGAGTTGTTTTACTAAGAAAATTTTTACATGGGGTTATACAAGTCAGATTTTTTACTATAAATATTATTTGGAAAGATAAAAAGATTTCCTACATAATAGTAGTTTTTTTTATAATTTTTAGACATTAAATAAATTAAATTATTTATGACACCATGATGATGCAACAATTATCTCATTATATAATGATTTAAATAAAATGGAAAGATAATGTAAAATATAAGACCTACACATGTCAAAAACCTATTGGATGGGTGGATTTAGAACCCTTATCACCTTATCCTAGAAACACATCAATGTGGGACCATTAAAATCCGATACTCGTTCTAAAGTAAAGTAACATTTCCTTACTTTCCAAGAGTGCCCCTCCTCTCCTCTTATAAAAGGCCCCCACCTCTACCACCTTACCCACACTTCCAAAGCCTTTGGCTCGGCCAACCACTGCCCATTTTGTCTCTCCACATTCCTGTATTACTCCTAGAAGCCTCACATTGTGCAGAAGTCTTCCCAAGGAAGCCTTTGAGCTCAAATCAAAAGGAGTTACCCCATTTAAAGGTAGTGTCTTCTCTTGTGTTCTTATGTTTTATTTTGATTCTCCAACCCCCTAATCTCTTTTTGTTAATTTCTTTTGTAAAAAATTCAGTATGTTCAATATATTAGGATGTTTTTATATGAATTATTCGATCTACACTTACACACACCTACATCTAATGGTTAAAGAACATACTGTTTCTGTGGATGGGGAATTTCTGCCTCCCGAAACGATGATTGTTCAACATTCTTTTAACACCTTCAAGGGTGGCCATTAAGATGACACAATATTTATATATGATATATAATATTTTTATGTTTTCCTTAAGCTTATGTATTATTTATTTTGGGCATACCTTTATGGTTTCCATTATTGGTAAACGTGATATCTTCATTTAAGGAAGTGCGGACTACCACCCCCTCAAAGTGATTTGATTTCGTTAATGCCATATGTGGGATGTATAAAGGATTTAATTAATGGTATTAAATATGATATTATACTGGAATTATAATATACTTTTATATCATTATGATTCCATTCCATAAAAATATGAAACAGAAATGAAAGTAGCATTCATGCGTACCTATGGCTTACCGTCTCCATGAACGGTGCATTTCATTTCTTACCTCTAAATGATTATGTAATATAATAAATTCATGTATATACTGGATATATATGATATATATGATTTCTAAATCATGAATATAATTCTTTATATAATGGATATTTTACCACATGAATAACTTGTAATTATAAAGAGTTTATTTTTGACTCAAGTACCAAGGATCGACAAAATGACCATTATTAACTTAAATAATTACATAGTGTTCATAACCTGGTAATCAGTGATATAAAAGGAATAATTAACTTGAAAAAGGTTCTTAAGAAAGTAAAAAAATTAACTCAAGTTTATTATTCATGAGGTTAAAGAAAGATCGATCCAAGTCGGACCTGAGGTAAGGGACTTCGTCTCAATCTCCTTTCATTGAGGCATATTTCGTTTTATACAGAACGTTCTTTCATATGGTGTATAAACCCCTTTGACTTTTGCTTTTATACAAAAGGAATATTTTTCTACGAATCATTTTACTAAACGAAAAAAATGAATGTTTCTTTTAACGTATGTGGTGACAACGACCTTTTCTGTTGCCGTGAGTATTATTTGGTCTTTGGCTTCCTCAATAAGATGTAATGTTTTTTAAATGAAATAAATACCATATACCCTTTTATGTATTTTTGGTATTGAAAATGGTTTTTATAATGGATTTTTTATGTCAATATATTTAAGTGATATATTGTGATCGGGATGTGGAAATATTTTCTTTCCATTATGTTTGTTTTATGTCTTATGATTTTATAATGGTACTTGGACATTTGACGGGTGGTTACGTGATAAACCATATGACAGGTGGTGTCGTGAATACCAGGATGGTTGGTTACATTATAACCTCCAATGCATTGGGTATGGAAGTTGGTTGTATGGCTATTCCATTAAGTATGTATGGAAGTTGGCCGAATGGCTAATCCATTAAGTGATATGTGTAGAAGTCGACCGTATGGTTATTCCACTTAAGTATGTTTATGTCCCAAGTTACCTTTATATGTTATGTGTTCTTTATATGGGTTTTATGGTAATCTTTTGGTTACAAAAGGGTAAGTAATGATATTTTATTTAGTAAAGAGTTCTTACTACTTTATAAAGGTGAAGGTTTTACTTTGAAAAAGTATACATGGTTTACATGATTTTTGAAAAACTAATAGTTTCCTTTCATTGTGTATCCCTTACTAAGCTTTTTATGCTCACCCCAATTTTTTTTTTTGAAATGTTTTTCACAGGACTTAATGTGGAATTGGGTCAAGGATGGGATCAAGGGAAATTCATGCTATCTAAAACATGGAACTAGACATGTTTCTTTTTAAGAGTTTTTATTTTATGGAAACATAGTAGAAGTGACTACTTTGTAATCTTTTGAGATGTAATAGTTATGTCCTAATTCTCTAAAACTCTAAACCTGAAAAGATCCTCAATGTGAATTATTCATTTAATTCAATATTAAGTAAGGTTTAAGGTCGAGGCCTTATAGTTGGTATCAGAGGTCGGTTTAGATAACTTTAAGAGTTATAAAAATGTTAAATTATAAATTAATTTATGGTATGATTGAAATGATATAGCATTTAAGGATTACCATGTTGCTTTGACTTAGATATTTCTGTGTTCAGAATGGTTTTCCGCAGAGGAAACAAGGCAACAATGTTGGGACGACATGAGGAGGAAGACAACCATCCAAATCAGCAACCTGAGATGGTCGGAATTGGAACTGAACAGTTTGTTGCAATAATGGAATAGTTGACTTAGGTGATAAATGATGGTGGTATCCATGCACGAGATCAGCTAGATCAACCGCAGAGGAACATGTCAGTGGTGGAATATTTCATGAGGCAACATCCCCCATCATTCAGAGGATCATCTGACCATGTGCTAGCTGAAGGGTGGATTAAATCAGTGGAGAAGATTTTTGATGTCATGGGGTGTTCAGAACATCAAAAGGTTAGTCTTGATGTTTACCGTTTTGAAGGAGAAACAGATCAGTGGTGGTCGATGATGAAAAATATCAGGGATAGTGATGAGATTGATGATATTCACTGAAACGAATTCAAAGGTATGTTTCTTGAGAAATATTTTCCTATGGTGGTTCGTCATAGGATGGAAAAACAATTTCTATAATTGAGGTAGGAGGATGACTCCGTGGATGCTTATGAAGAAATGTTCACTCGACTGGAAAGGTATGCTCCAAACATCATACGAGATCTTGATAGTAAAATAAACCGTTTTTACTCAGGATTAAAGGCTAAGTATCGAAGGTCTTTAGCTTCTCGTGAGTTCAAAAGTTATGAAAAACTTGTACGATGTGTGGAAAAGGTGGAAATGGAGTTTGCCGATGATCAGGTGTTCTTTGAAAAACGACAGAATATGAGGTCCAGTTGGCAGGCAAAGGGGAAGCATTCAACAACGAAGCAAGGAGGTAAGAAAACCAAATATACATCCTATGAGAAGTATGGTAAAATGCATCCTGGAGAATGTTTATCCACGTCTGGAAAGTGCTTTTGTTGTGGTAAGTCTGGTCATATTTCTCGTAACTGTAAGGAAGATAATCAGGCAGACAATGAAAGGCCAGCGGTAAGATGTTTTAAGTGTAATGAAATGGGTCATTATGAAAATGAGTGTCTAAAAAAGAACTCAACTGGGGGAAAGAAGCCAGACTACAAGAAAAAAGGGGTGGTGAAATCCTTTGCAACTACTTCAGTAGATGTTGGGCCGTCGAATGAAGTAGTATCAGGTACATTGTTTGTTTGTTCAGATTATGCCAATGTGTTGTTTGATTCAGGGTTTACACATTCTTTCATTTCTGAGAAGTTTTCTAGTGAATTGGAAATTCCATCTCAAGCTATGAATCCTGAACTTATTGTAAAAACACCCGGAGGAAACATTGAGACCAAAAGAAATTATATGAACCTTCCTATCCTTGTGTGCGGAAAGAATCTACCTGAAAACCTTATCGTTTTGCCTCTAGTAGAGTTTGATGTTATTTTGGGCATGGATTGGCTTTCTGTTTATCATGCTAAGATTGACTGCAGAGCTAAAATGGTTTCTTTTCTGAATGATTTTCAGTTTGTGAACAAGAATGAACCCTTGATATTGATAACATATCAGGAATTTGAGAAACTAGTAAAAGATGGAAATGAATGTTATCTGACACATATCGCTGAAAACAAGAGAACTGTTCAGATTAATGATGTGCCAGTGGTAAATGAGTATCTTGATTTTTTTCCTGATGAGTTTCCTGGTATTATTCATGATAGGGAAGTTGAATTTACTATTGACTTAGTTCCTGATTCTAAGCCAATTTCAAAACCTCCTTATCGAATGGCTCAAGTGGAACTTTTAGAGCTAAAGAAACAATTGCAGGAGTTATTAGATAAAGGTTTCATTCGACCGAGAACATCACCATGGGGTGCTCTTATCATGTTTGTTAACAAAAATATGGTTCAATGAGACTTTTCATTGATTATAGAGCCTTGAATAATATCACTGTTAAGAACAAGTATCCTTTGCCTCATATCGATGATTTTCTTGATCAGCTCCAGGGAGCTCAGTATTTTTCGAAGATTGACATGAGGTTGGGGTACCATCAGTTGAAAGTAAAAGAAGCAGACATTCCGAAGACTGCATTCCGTACTAGATATGGCCATTATGAATTTTTAGTTATGCCTTTTGGGTTAACCAATGCACCTGTTGTATTCATGGACCTTATGAATAAATTTTCCATGAGTTCATGGATAAGTTTTTGGTTGTCTTCATTAATGATAATTTGGTGTTTTCTAAATGTAAAGAGGAGCATGAAAGTCATTTAAGGGTTATCTTGCAAACCTTAATAGAAAAGAAACTATATGGAAAATTCAGCAAGTGTGAGTTTTGGTTACAACAAATTTCTTTCCTTGGTCATATTGTTTCATAAAATGGAATAACTATTGATCCTTCTAAAACAAAAGTTGTTGAAGAATGGTCGAGACCCACAAATTTAACTGAGATCCATAGTTTCCTTGGTTTGGCAGGTTACTACTGAAGGTTTGTTAAAAACTTTTCATGGTTATCTAGTCCAATGACTAAGCTAACTCGGAAGGGTGTTAAGTTTATCTGGACAAAAGAATGTGATGATTGATTTTAGGAGTTGAAAAGAAGTTTGGTGACTGCTCCAGTTTTGGCACTTCCTTTCAGGAATGGTGAGTTTGTTATATAGAGTGATGCTTCATTGAAAGGACTTGGTTGTGTCCTTATGCAGAATGATCAGGTAATTGAATATGCTTCACATCAGTTGAAAACTCATGAGGTAAATTACCCTACACATGATTTGGAATTAGCTGCTGTTGTTTTTTCTCTAAAAATTTGGAGGCATCATTTGTATGGAGTAAAGTGTGAAATATATACTAATCACAAAAGTTTAAATTATATATTCACTCAGAAAGAATTGAACATGAGACAGAGGAGATGGCTGGAATTAATCAAGGATTATGATTGTACAATTCACTACCATCTGGGAAAAGCAAATAAAGTTACTGATCCTTTGATTCGAAAAAGTAATGTTTCATTAACAATGTTGCATTTGGAACTTGATCCTTTGGTTAGGGATTTGATGAACTTTGGCATAGAAGTTGTTGGTGCAAGATGTCCTTCTATTTTGTTTCAGGTATCAGTGAAATCTTCTCTATCAGACAGAATTAAGCAAGCACAGAAGCAAGACAGCAAGTTGCAGAAAAAGTTAGAGCTGGTTCAGAAGGGTAAGTTTCCTGAATTAAACATTGATAATGACTACGTTTTGAGATTTGGGAAGAGATTATGTGTTCCTTGTGATTCACAGTTGAAGAATGAGTTGTTATGTGAGGCTCATAGTTCCCCGTTTTCAGTTCATCCTGGCAGTACTAAGATGAACAGAGATCTGCGGGAGTATTACTGGTGGGATGGAATGAAAATGGATATTGATGATTTTACTGTGAAGTGTTTGACTTGTTAGTAGGTTAAAGCAGAGCGGCAGTTACTAAAAGGGATGCTTCAGCCTTTACCAGTGCCAGAGTGGAAATGGGAAAATATATCCATGGAATTTGTTGTGGGATTACCAAAGACATCTAGAGGTAATAATGAAATCTAGGTTATTGTTGATCGATTGACTAAATGTGCTCATTTCGTCCATATTCGAGATACTTTCTCCCTAGATCAACTTTCTCGTTTGTATCTTAAAGAGATAGTCTGGTTGCATGGAGTTTCCCTGTCCATTGTATCTGATCGTTATCCTAGGTTTACTTCTAACTTTTGGAAAGCCCTTCAAATGTTTTTGGGTACTGAATTAAATTTTAGTACAGCTTTTCATCCTCAATCAGATGGGAAATCAGAACGAACAATTCAGACTTTGGAAGATATTCTACATGCCTGCTCTTTGGATTATCAGGGATGTTGGGACCAACATATTTCTTTGGTTGAGTTTTCATATAATAATAGTTTTCATTCCAGTATATAGATGGCTCCGTTTGAAGCATTACATGGTAAACGGTGTCGAACTCCAGCTTCTTGGGATGAAGTGGGTGAAAGGAAGCTAATGGGGCAAGAATTGGTAGAAGAGATGACAGAAAAAGTTCAGCTGATTCAGAAACACATGAGAACTGCTCAGAGCAGACAGAAAAGTTATGCGGATAACTGGAGGAAGGATCTATCTTTTGCGGTAGGTGATCATGTTTTTCTCAAAGTTTTACCATGGAAGAGTGTGATGCAATTTGGTAAGAAAGGAAAGATGAGTCCAAGGTTCATGAACCATATGAAATTCTGGATAATGTTGGATCAGTTGCTTACAGAGTGTCTTTACCTCTGAGTTTATCTCAGGTATACAATTTTTTTCATGTTTCGATGTTGAGAAAGTATATGTCAGATCCATCTCATGTTTTGAGCCCAGAGGTAGTTCAGTTGGAAGAGAATCTCTCTTATAATGAACAACCAGTCCAGATTCTTAACCGAAGAGAGAAAGTGTTGCGAAATAAGGTAATTTACAAGGTAAAGTTTTTGTGGAAAAACCATATGATTGAAGAGGCAACGTGGGAATCGGAAAATGCTATAAGGGATAAATACCCCCACTTATTTTGATAAGTGAATAAAATTGCGAGGACACAATTCTCAAAAGGGGGGAAGGATATAACATCCCAGGTAAATAAAGAATAATAAATTTTCATATTTATTAATATTTGAGAATTAAATATTAATTTTACTTTAAAGGGGTTTCTATGTTCGATAGCGTACCCGATACGCAATAGAGAGTTTCTTTGAAATCTTACGTTGCACACTAGTAATAAAATAATATTATTTTAAATGTTAGTTTACACGTAGCAGTCGTATTGGCTGTAATGAATATAAATAACTAAAATGTTACTATATATGTTTGTTAAATGTTTTTATACTTATCCAATAAAAGATAAAGGCTTAAAATACGAAAAGAATTCAATTTTAGGCATATATACTCTAATTTTCACTAAAGGTCCACTTATAAACTTTTAATAGTGAACTGACATTAAATATAGTTTTGGTCACTCTTATACATTCTATTGGACCAAATAAAATTCTTCTTTATAATCGGGACATCAAAATTTACTGTGTGTAAATTTTCTTTATTTTTCCGACAAAGATCATTTTTAATGAATAATGAAAAATGTTGTATTTTAATTAAAAACCTCTTTTTAATCTAATTTTTTAATTTGATTAGATTATCTTTTTAATTTGTTTTAAAGTTAAATTAGAATATATTTTTACCATTTAATCCAATAGTGGTCGTTGGAATTAATTTCACTTTGAAATTGGACTTAAACTGGTGTCAATCTTCTGATACTTATTGTTTCATAAAAACATGCTATTTGCTCTGACAGCGGGAATTAATTATTAAATTAATTAATTCAACTTATATGTTTTGAATTTTTTAAAATAGACATCATTTTTGAATTCATAATATCAAATATAGCTTAGGGTGAATTTTTGGTATTTTTCGGAAAAACTTCAACTTTTAATGAATAGTGAACCACTAAGTGGTACTTAAAAAAGTGATTTTTCGATTAAATGAAATTTTACCACCTTTGTGTTTTGAATTTCCAAAATCTAACATACATGGTTGTCATTAAGAATTAAAATGTGGTTCAATGGGATTAAAATAATTTTTTGGTGAATAGTAACTTATAATGTTTTTAATCCCGATTAGAGGTAATTAGTGCAATTTAAGGCAAAAATGATATTATAATAAATTGAAAATACCTAGACACATTTGAAACCCTTGTTGTATGTGTCATGGGAGACCAAGACAAGCCTCGAGTAAACTTGAGGACCCCATGGAGCCACTTTGGTAGGAAAATGACATAAATAGCATTTTATTTAAAGTTAAAATAAAAATGTCACAAACATGATTTGTTTTACTAAAACAATTTTTACATGGGGTTATAAAAGTCAGATTTTTTACTATAAATATTCATTGGAAAGCTAAAACGATTTCCTACATAATAGTATTTTTTTATAATTTTTAGAAATTATATATATTAAATTATTTATAACACCATGATGATGTAGTGATTACCTCATTATTTAACGATTTAAATAAAATGGAAAGATAATGTAAAATCTAAGACCTACACATGTCAAAAACCTGTTGGATGGGTGAATTTAGAACCCTTATCACAATATCCACGAAACACATCAATGTGGAACCATTAAAATCCGAAACTCATTCTAAAATAAAGTAACATTTCCTTACTTTCCAAGAGTGCCCCTCCTCTCCTTTTATAAAAGGCCCCCACCTCTACCACCTTACCCACACTTAAAAAGCCTTTGAATCGGCCAAAACCTACCCATTTTGTCTCTCCACATTCCTCTCATACTCCTAGAAGCCTCAATTTGGGCATAAGTCTTCCCAAGGAAGCCTTTTAGCTCAAATCAAAAAGAATTTACCCGATTTAAAGGTAGTGTCTTCTCTTGTGTTCTTATGTTTTATTTTGCTTCTCCAACCCCCTAAACTCTTTTTATTCATTTATTTTTTAACAACTCCAGTATCTTAAATATAAAAGGATGTTTTTATATGAAATATTCGAGCTACACTTACACACACCTACATCTAATGGTTAAAGAACATAATGTTTCCGTGGATGGAGAATTTCTACCTCTCGAAACGATGATTGTTCAACATTCTTTTAACACCTTCAAGGGTGGCCATTAATATGACACTATATTTATATATGATATATAATATTTTTATGTTTTCCTTAAGCTTCTGTATTTTTCATTTTGGGCATACCTTTATGGTTTCCATTATGGGTAAATGCGATATCTTCATTTAAGGAAGTGCGGACTACCGCCCCCTCAAAGTGATTTGATTTCGTTAATGCCATATGTGGGATTTATAAAAGATTTAATTAATGGTATTATATATGATATTATACTATAATTATAATATATCTTTATATAATTATTATTCCATTCCATAAAAATATGAAATAGAAATGAAAGTAGCGTTCATGCGTACGTACGGCTTACCGTCCCCATGAACGGTGCATTTCATTTCTTACCTCTAAATGATTATGTAATATTATAAATTCATGTATATACTTGATATATATGATATATATGATATCTACATCATGAATATAATTCTTGATATAATGGATATTTTACCACATGAACAACTTCTAATTATAAAGGGTTTATTTTTGACTCAAGTACCAAGGATCGACAAAATGACCATTATTAACTTAAATAATTAAATAGTGTTCATAACATGGTAATAAGTGATATAAAAGGAATAATTAACTTGAAAAAGGTTCTTAAGAAAGTAAAAAAATTAACTCATGTTTATTATTCAGGAGGTTAAAGAACGATCGAGTCAAGTCGGACCCGAGGTAAGGGACTTTGTCTCAATCTCCTTTCATTGAGGCATATTTTGTTTTATGCACAACTTTCTTTTATACTGTGTATAAACCCCTTTGACTTTTTCTTTTATACAAAAGGAATCTTTTTCTACGAATCGTTTTACTAAACAACAAAAAGGAATGTTTCTTTTAACGTATGCGGTGACAAAGACCTTTTCCGCCGCCGCGAGTATTATTTGGTCTTTGGCTTCCTCAACAAGCCATAATGTTTTTTTAAATGAAATAAATACCATATACCGTTTTATGTATTTTTGGTATTGAAAAAATTTTTTATAAAGGATTTTTTATGTCAATATATTTAAGTGATATATTGTGATCGGAATGTGGAAATGTTTTCTTTCCATTATATTTGTTTTATGTCTAATGATTTTATAATGGTACTTGGACATTTGACGGGTGGTTATGTGATAAACCATATGATGGGTGGTGCCGTGAATACCAATACGGGTGGTTACGTTATAACCTCCAATGCATTGGGTATGGAAGTCAGCCGTTTGGATATTCCATTAAGTATGTATGGTAGTTGGCCGAATGGCTAATCCTTTAAGTGATATGTGTGGAAGTCGACTGTATGGTTATTCCACTTAAGTATGTTTATGTCCCAAGTTACCTTTATATGTTATGTGTTCTTTATATGGGTTTTATGGTAATATTTTTGTTAAAAAAGGGTAAGTAATGATATTTTATTCAGTAAAGAGTTTTTACTACTTTATAAAGTTGAAGGTTTTACTTTAATAAAGTATACATGGTTTACATGATGTTTCAAAAACTAACAGTTTCCTTTCTTTGTGTATCCCTTACTGAGCATTTTATGCTCACCCCAAGTTTTTTTTTTGAAATGTATTTTACAAGACTTAATGTGGAATTCGGTCAAGGATGGGATCAAGGGAAAGTCATACTATCTAAAACATGGAACTAGACATGTTTCTTTTTAAGAGTTTTTATTTTATTGAAACTTAGTAGAAGTGCCTACTTTGTAATCTTTTGAGATGTAATAGTTATGTCCTAATTCTCTAAAAATATAAACCTGAAAAGATCCTCAATGTGAATTATTCATTTAATTCAATATTAAGTAAGGTTTAAGGTCAGGTCCTTATAATACATCTATAAACATCACATTATTTGGATTACATTTCTTTATGATATGAAGAAATGTAATAAATAAGATCTAACTAGCATAGTGTTATGTGTGGAGGATTTATGGGAGATATTATATGGATTGTAATGAATTAAATTTTTTTTATTATGTAAAAATTAGCCATTTGATACAAATAACTTAGATTTAAGTTTTTTTATTTTATCTCTTGTTAAATAAGATTTTATTATTTATATGGATAAATTCAAAAATAGGATTTCAATATTGTATATCAATGTCGTGTCCTACAAGAATTTATTATTCCATTGTAGGGGTATTTCTACTTTTTATGTAAAGATTTTTTATTATACTTTCCATTTGGAATATAGTTATTTCATGTATTGTGATGTAATGAGGATTCACAATAAATAATTATAAGTTATTTTTCATATAAATTAAAATATTTGTTCAGGATAAATATATTTAATATTAGTTCTACATGCTAAATCATTATCCAAATTATATAAAACTCTAATCTTAATAAGGGAATTGAAATGTAAATTATACAATATTTGTAAAAGATTTAGTAATCAATGTTGTGTATCAAATCTAGTGTGTAACTTATGTTTCTTACCCACTATATATGGGGGTGATTTAATGGAAGCTCATTTGTATCTTAATGTAACATCATTTTTAAATCCAACCATATATTATTTAGATTTCTATAACATAATTATTAGTAGTTTATTTACCTATGTTCTGTTTTTAAAATATTTATAAATATGTTATAATGTATTTTAGGATTATTAAATAAAAATAATGATGTTTTTATGGTTCAAAAATTCTATCCTTTCAATGGGAATGTTGAGGACCATGAAGTTTTGAATAAATTGAACCCGTGAATTGTCTAGACTATATGGTTTTATAATTTTTTTTTAGAAATGTTTGTTTTGCGTTCATGGATTTCACACTATCCCCCAACATTAAATTTTTTATATTATATTTTACTCATTTTTTTATTATTGATATTTATAATTACAAATGTACTTTTTTAGAAAGGAAAATCTTGTCTTGTAAGTTATTTTATTAATTCAATATGCTGGATATTGCATTAATGGGGTTTGAATTATTCTTGTAATTGTTTTATAAAAATTTTATTTAATATAATTGATTTAATTATGTGGTATACATGGTATACTAGTGTGGTATGTAGAAAATTAATGATGATTTTTATTTTTCATATGCTTACACTTTCTCTAAGGGTATATAGTTATCATATCACACAAGCTTGGCTTTGTCAAATAATGTTTCCATTATAGTAAATCCAAGTATGAGCCTATATATATTACATAAGGATCACTAGAAATATAGGAATTTGGTGTTATGTTTTTCTCAATGGACTTATAGTTTTCATCCCACGATTTGTTTTATTATATTATGTTATGTTTGTGGCTTATCATTTTCATAGATGTATCATATTATAATTAATTATATTATATTTTTATTTATTCTACTTAAAATATAATCTTTAACGATTTACATTATGAATTATTGTTTTTATTTTTAATATTCTTGAATATTGATTCATCAATATAATTCCTCAAAATAAAATTGATTTATTATTGAAAATTTTTTGTGTTTAAATTTTCATTAATACAATGTGTGAAAAATACAATTTCTTATTCGTGTCTAACCTATCATTTGACATATGACTTTTACATAGATATACATTGAATATGGGTGGTATCTTAATTAGTGACCCCTTAGACCCATCATACAAACAATAATGTGAAATTAAATATTTTCATATAGTATAAAAATAAAGGTAAGTGAGATTCTTATTTTAGTGGAGTCCCATAAATGTTTTCTTTATGTTTTAGTGAGATAAAAGTAATGTGGTGATTATGGGTCAAAATGAAATTATTTGGGTGATATTTTTTATAATTTTTCATGATGAGGATAAATATATAACAACCTCTGCAGATTATTCTAATTTTTATCACCAATAAAATAAATTCTCAATGTATCACTTTACACCATTTATTATAGTGTTAACTATTTTTTTATTCTATTTTTAATACTTTTTAAATGTTTCATGAACATAATTTTTTAAAATATATTTATTTAAACTTTTCTATTATATAATGTATGGGAACCTTATGATTTATTCTCTATTGTATTGAATTATTTTGATTTCTATGAGGGTGAAATCATTCCTATTTCATATTAATTATTCGATATGAACCTCTCAATGTTGCACAAAAATTGATAATACACATTAATATTTGTGGTGATTAGAATATGGTCAAATAGTGGGTAGTCTTGATCTAGTTAATTATAATTTATCACAATTTTAATATCATCTTATAAATTTCTAATCATTATTGACATTGTTGAAAACAATCACTAGTTCTAAAAAAATATACTTGGTACTTGTTAAATTAATTGTCATGTTAAGATGCAATATTTATTAAATTCATTACTAATTTTAAAAATTCACCAATTTCATTTAATATTTCTAAAATCTATATAAACATTCTTTGAAAAAATAAATTCATAAAAAACATAACATGTATATATTTAACCTCCAAATTTTTACACAAAAATTGTTTTTTATATCAATAATATTATATTATTCCATAATAAATGTAATTATATAATTTATATTACATATAATAATATCTTTATAACAATAAAAATTTAATTTTATGATATTAATGGATTTTTTTTAAATCAATAGTTATTTTTTTAATAATGATACAATTTATATTTCATCATTATAATTTTATTTTATAGAAAAAATATGATCAAATATAGATAAGAATTTCTCTAGATCATATTACTCTTCTCTATAATCTTAAAAAATTATTTCTATATAAGTAAAATATTCATTAAAGTGAATTTAAAATATTATGAAAGCATGATATGGTATTTACTCCATGTATTCTTACTTCTTTTTACTTTCTTCATCTAAATTTTAAATGTAATGTTTGAGATAAAAATAATATTTGTTGATGAATTATATTTACAGAAACATTTATGGTAATTCATCCCATCACACCACTCTATATATATTTTTTCTATTCCATTACTATTTTTGGAATGATATTCAAAAAAATAGAATTCTTTATTTTAAATTTTTTGAAAATTTACAAATCCATTCATAATTCGTACAATTAAATTTTTATTTTAATTTATACATAAATTTTACCCATTTAATTTCGTTAAAGTATAATGATATACATTTATTAAAATTCACATAATTGACTTCAAATTATAATTTTTATTCATGATACCGTCACTGAATCATTATTTTAGAAACATTTTATAGCCCTAAGACATGTAACAATTTTAACTTTTCTCATTATACTACAAATAGAAACATTATTATTACTAATATTAATATGATGAATATTTTTATTATAAAATTAAATGACTCTTTCATTCTCAGTAGAGGTAGAACCATTACATATCACATATGACAAATGAAAAGTGGCATGTGAACATGGATCAAAGCCCTTGTAAAGAATCATGATGGCATCATCATTCAGTTTAATTGAAACCATATATTTTATTAATTTATATCCATTAATGGTGATTTTATGAAAAAAATTGATAGAAGATAATAATATTCCTTCTTAATCTACAAGTGATATCCTTTTTAATTTAACAAGCTAACAAATTTTTTATGAAATTCTTACTCTCTATGAATGTCCATTAATAAATGGATATATAAACATGAAAAAAATACAAATATAATTGATAATAACTTGATATGATTTCTCTACATTAATACTAATGAATGATTCGCAATGGGAGAATTACTCTGATACCAACTGAAGTGCTTATAGATAATGTGAAAATTACTAGTTGTGAATCCGTGTAAAAAAAATTAACAAAAATTCCACAAATAAGTTTTTACTACTTCATCTTGGATCAAAAATTAACCTATAAAATGATATATATTATATACATAATGAGATTATGGATTTCACATATAAAAATACATTTAAAAGGTTCAATAAATTTTTTTATTTTCTTGTTAACTCGTTTTTTTATTGTGGTTGTGATACGAATTTAAATTCAATTTTTTTTAATAAACAAAGATAAGATATTTTTGAATAATATTTTGACCATAATATTATTATAATCATATTTCATAAAATCTAGTAAGTAATATCTCAGTAAATTGAAAAATGTTATTGATTTTATTTAATTTTCCTCATGTTTCTGATATACAGGGTAATGTGTTCACCTTTTTTCATCCCTCAAATTATGGACAAAAAGTTATAAAAACCAATGATTCATGATATCTATCTCAAAATATCATCAATTTTCATCATGCAAAATGAAACATTTATATGATACTTTTCAATTCATGGTGTGGTGGATAATAAAATTATATGTCTTTCTTTATTTAATTAATGATCCTAGAACCACAAAAAAATTATTATCCCACTTGAATTTCATAAGAAATTTAATATTATATATTAGACCATTTTCATGGATAAAAATATGGTTTTATATGGTCCAATACATATAACTATATCTTTATCATTGAGATCAATGAGAAATAAATGTTTTTCAATCTCAACACACTGTACAAGACTAAATATTAATCGACGTTTTATTGAGAATAGAATCATGGGATTTCCCAAAAAAAATTCCTAAATGATATGGAGTATATTACTATTATTATTTTGATTAGGACAAGTCTTATAAAGTATAGTGTTTTCTACCACAAATAGTAGATAACTATATGGAACATTAATCTCGTAGAACCACTCTTCAGTAAACAAAAGTTCATTTATAAAATATGCTCTTATGATAATTTCAATTATATGTATTTCTGAAAATGTAATTTTTTTGTAATAAAATTCATCAAAATATATATACTGCAAAAAAAATTATCCCTCATTCTCTTGATAATCCATTTTCATTAACACCCACAAAAATGTGTAGTCACAAACACCATGATTTTTTTACCCATAAATTTAATTTGTTCATTAATATATAGTATCATTATCCCAAATTAATCTCTACTAATACATGATAATTTTGATAAAAATTAAAACATGAAAACATATTGAAATCTAATTAATTGATCTGCTCATGGAATAACACACATTACACTCAGGATTATGGAAGTTACCTAAACACAACATTACTAGGTATATAAATATTTATTATGGACCTCTATATTTTAGTTTAATTACCAATATTATATTAACTATGTCTCACTTGAGGGATTCATAACCAACTTATTCAATTTATCTCATGTGTTATATTCAATGATTAATGTATAAATGTTCGTATTTGGTGAAAATGAGTTATTCGATATTTACACATTTTGTGTTACACCCTGAGATTTTATGAAAAAAATATTCTTTTTAATTTCATTAATGCCTTGTGTTGCACGCTACACCAAAAGGAGCTTGTACAACACGCATCCTTGACTTGCCTTGCATTACAGGCAATCGCGACCTTCCTCGATAGCGTGTGTAGTACGCAATACCGAGTTTCACTAATCAACGATATTCTATAAAAATATTATTAAAACTAGCCATAATGAATAGTAATAACTACTTTTTGAAATTTTATTTTTTCAAAATGGACTTCATTTTTGGATTCGGAATATCGAAATTATCTTAGGGTGAAATTTTGGTACTTTTCAGATAACTTTCATTTTCTTATGAATAGTGAAAATTACTAAATTTTAATTAAAAACAACCTTTTTAATCGAAATAATTAATAGTGATAAATTATTAATTTGAGTGGTTTTAAAGTATATTTAGAATATATTTTTACAATTTAATACAATTTTGGTCATTGGATGTAATTTCACATTTAAACCAGACATAAACAAGTGTCAATCTTTTGATAGTTATTATCTCTTAAGAACACACTATTTGTTTTGACGACGGGAATTAATTTTTAAATTAATTAATGAAAATGATATGTTTTGAATTTGTTAAAATAGACATCATTTTTGAGTTCATAATATCAAATATATCTTAGGCCTAATTTTTGGTATTTTTCTAGAAACTTTCATTTTTTTGATGAATAGTGAAACCACTAAGTGGTAGTTAAAAAAATGAATTTGTCATAAAACATAATTTTACCACTTCTGTGAGTGGAATTTCAAAAATCCGAGAGACACGGTTGATGTCAGTAAGTAAAATGTGGTTCAATGAGATGAAAATAATTTTTGGTTAATAGTAACTTTTTACTTTTTTTACCACGGTTAAAAGTAAATAGGGTAATTATGGGTAAAAATGATATTATTATTACCCTAACAGATGTCCTAATTCTATTGGATAAGTTTAATTCGACCAAATACAACCTTAGGAATAAAATATGACCATTTAGGCCCACTTGGATTAGATTAGGACATTTAACATTAATTTATTTAAAGAAGGGTTAAAATAGTTAAAATCAAAGTTTAATAAGTAAATAATTTTTAATATAGGGTTATACATAAGATAAATTCGACTATAAATATTCATTAGAAAGATAAAAAGATTTCCTACATAATGATATTTTAGTTGTAATTTTTAGTCATTAAATAATTTAATATATTTATGACACAACGATGATGCAGTAATTATCTTATTAATGAAATATTGACATAATTGATGTTATAAATACCCAAATAAATGTAATTTGAGTCCTTTTATGAATTACACTAATTTTCTAGGTTACTATGACATGTTATAGTTGATTTAATTAACTTTAGTCGAACTAATCATTCTGTTATGATTTTCAAAAAAATCAATTACTAAATAGTGTCAAAATTGACATAAAATAGTTTTTAAGTCAAATATTATATTATTAATTGATATTTTATTCTTAAAAATCTATGGTTCGGCCAAATGACTTAGATAAGGTTATATATATTAATAATAAACAACTTTGGGTTCGTTTGTCTTGTTATAGTATGTTTATTAACCTTATAGTGTAAGAAAACAAGAAGATAAGGTAAGAGTAAAATTATTTAACTTAAAGTTAAATCTAAATGATAAGATTAAAATAGAAACCTAAACTTATCTAAATTCTATTGGATGAGAGGATTTCGACCCATCCCCACATTATCTTAGAAATAAATCAAATTGAAGCTATTTAAAACCGAATATGACTTTATAATAAAATAATATTTTTAGTTTTTCCAAAGGTGCCCCTCTCCTCCCTTATAAAAGGGCACCTCCTCCCTCTCTTCCTCACACCACATTGAGCCTTCAAGCCCGACCAAACCCTACCAATTTCTCCTCTCAACTTCCCTAGAGACATCCTAGAGGTCCTGGTATTCTTCAAAGACCAATTTTAGTTCCCTAAGAGGGGGTCTCAAAGAGGCGCTTCAAAGAAGAGGTAATGTCCGCTACCAATTCTTTCAACTTTATTTCTTCTTCCACTTATTCTTATTTAGTTGTTTCATTTTGAAGTAATAACATCAGTATCACTGATATACTGATATGGTATTATAAGTATGAAACAACCCTATTTCACTATCTATCCACCCTATGGAAAATTAAATCACCACGCGTGCGTGCGTACGGAATACCGTCTCCACGCCGTGGTGTAATCTATTTTCCACCACCACCTTACTTGGATGGATATAATGGTGTAAATAATTACTATATATGATTATTGAAAATTGATATTGATTCTGAAATATTATAAATACACTTAAATACAATTCCATGATCATTTTAATGATATCATCGTTCGTGCATACGTACGGACTACCGTCTCCACGACGCGATGAGATTCATTCTCAATGATTAACCATTCATGAATGATTATAAACTATATATAATAAGTAATCATGAAATATATGACATAATAATGATACTGGATTTCTGTATATATATATATATGTATGTCATCTACTTAATCCATTCAATTCAATAAGGAAACGAAAACAGTATTCATGCGTACGTACGGCCTACCGTCTCCATGAATGGTGTATTTCTTTCCATTTATCGATCTATTATATATATGTATATTTTGAATATATATTATATATAAATCATGTTTTAAATTATGGATTTAAGTAACCATGATCTAAGTAATCATATTAATAATTACAAGTTAAAACATGAACGACAAATGAAACGATTTTACCCAAAACATTACTTTTACATTAATTTACAAAATAATGGGTAATATAAAGTCATAAGTGAACCATATATGATATCATAACAATGAATATGAATCTGTAATAAGTCAATGACATTATTTAAATCATTATACAGGAGCTTCAGATATATACGAAGCATATCGAACGTAAGGTAAGGGATAATTATTCCAATCTCTTTTATTATCCGAGATTGTTTATTCGTAAGTATTTACTGGGGTTATGTTTATCATCCATGTCCAGGTTTTCTCAAAATGTCTTCATAAAAGGTTTAATATTCTTCCTTGTTTTTTTAAATTCATTTTTACCCCTTTTTGACTTTTACCAAAAGGTATGGAAGGAATCTTTCTTTTACGATGTACTTTTTGACATTTCTGGCAAAAGTACAAGGAGAATGTTTTTTTGTAACCTATACGGTGTGAACGGATTTTTACGGTTTCATAACACCTCATTTTCATGAAGCTTACTCTACAAGATTTTATGATTATTTTCAATAAAATCCATTTCTTTTAAAATTAAATGACAATTTTAGAAAAGAAAATTATTTTTTGGAAGAAAGGATATTTTCCTCAAGAATTCATTTCAAGTGTTTTATCAAAACTATTTTCCATGTAAGATGACATTATTTAATATGTATATGTTTTAATAATAATGTATCAATTATTTACATGGTATGATTCTTCTTATGATGAAATGGTATCCATTTGTCTTTCTCTTTTTATGGATTGTGTTATGATGGCATGATGTTAAAGAATCCCAATTTATTACATGGGTTATGATATAATTTATGATTTTGTGGCACAAGTAAGAATGATTTCATTATGAGATGGGTGGGACCTATATCACCCTCCAATGCATTGGGTAAAGATTTATATCTCATGAGATAGACATGGCTGGAACGGTAAGTTAATCCGGTTCAGTAATACAGGATTGGAACGAGGAGTGAACTCGATTCAGAAAGGGGCTTTGTCCACTAAGATGGTCATGGAAGTAATGCCTTGGCTACTATGGAAATCATTACATGTGCTTAATGGATTCCACAATTACATGCTTTATTCATATGATAATTTATCATGATTGATGATCCATTATGATATATGCCTTACGTACTGCCTTGTTTTATGTCATTGCTCAATATTTTGATGTTTAAATATTATGTTCATGTTTTTAAGTTCAAATTTATCTGTTTTGTTTTATTTTCTCCATGCTTACAATTACTGAGAATTTGAGCTCACCCTTTTTATGTTTTCTTTTCCCCCAGGATTAAAATAAAGGTTTTAGGTAAGAAAAAAAGGGGAAGATCTTTATTGGGAGATGTTGAAGATCTTTCACCATGATTAGAAGATTATATTCCAAGTTTCCAAAGACACTAAACTATTATGGTCCTTGTGTGTGTGTTTTTATTATGTATTAAGTATTCCGCAAAAGTAATGTAATGTCCATGTACGTCAGGTTTCAGGTCTCTACATTTTGGATTAGAAATTTATTTTTTTTACATAATTTTATTAAATTCAATCATTAGTAGCATTGAATGATAATTTTTATTCATAAAGTATCATTTCCCAAGTATGTAAATGTATAATGATAGGTTTGTTTCCTAAAATATAAATTTCAATGAAGCATGAAACTGAAAAGCTTATTGGTGTCACATGTTTTCCTTTATGTTGAAGGGAAAATATTCACCATGTATTTATTAGTCACTATAATATATTTTGGTAAGAACATTACTATATTTGATAATATCCATTATACTAAGAGGATTCATGTATCATTTCTCTACGTGGTGCAAATAGTAAATTGTAATGGCAGATGGGTATTTGGTCTCATTGGTGAAATATAATCCTTTTAAGAATAATAATGAAGACATAAATACCAAATTATATAATCTTAATTTTTTATATCATTAAATATATAGTTTACAAATTTTATTATGTAGGGTGTCACTGTTTTCTTAAAATAATTTGTGAGATATTATTATATGTGGTTATACAAATGGATACTTGGGAGATATTTTCAAGGATTCATTTGATTCTCCATGTGGATGGTATGATGTTATTACCAAATACATCTTTATTATAATTAATCTTCTTACTTGGTTTCGTGTTTTGATGCTCAGATTGATCTTTATAATTTAATTTTTATTTTTTCATGGACATTGTACATCTATAACCATAGAAGGGAAAACAATAATTAAATGGCCTCTCACATTGTATATAAAATGAGGGATTAATTTCCCATATGGAGCACTATTACTTCAAGGTGGTGAATTCCATGATAATTGAAAAATGAAATTGGTATTTTATTAAGACATTGTGTACAATTATGTCAGCCATAATAAATTTCATGTAGATTTAACAAAAAATTTAAGAAGGGAATATGTTAAGGATTTATTTCGAATTGATGGATGATCAAAAAATTTTCCTTAAAATTCATGATCATTGTTCTCATTTACACCTATTATAAATGTATATTATGAGATAATACTATGGGATTTTACATATTCCGACCACATTGATTTATCTCCCTTACTTCAATTTTTATGTTTTACAATACAAGAAATAATGTGATTGTGATGTTATAATTTTACAGTTTGTAAATAGTAATTTTAAAGGATGTTAGATTTAATTTTTTAGGATACATATTATTCATGTATAAATATTATAAAATTTTTATTTTAATATTGGGTGTTTTTTATAATGATATTTTTGGACTACAAGGATTTCTCTCTTAAAAATTACATGAATACACCTAGGAATATATTAAAAGGACACTAAATATTATCTCATTCATGGAAAAATTGAAATTCGTTATATTCTAGGTGTGGGATAATGATTTTAAAAATATCCTAGATAAACATATTTCGATAAAGTTATAGTAATGAAATCTTCCAATTAACAATAAATATAAAAGGGGTGAATTTTTATCTATAATATGGTGTAACGATGTTTTTACTTGTAGGATTTATATAAAATTAGGTTCTAAAAACTCTATTTTAGTTATATTCACTAAATAAAATTAATTTTTTGAAATAAATAAAATAATGTACTAAAGAACATATATATTTTTCATTGTCAATTAATTACATATAAAATGACATAAAATGGTATTAATTAATTTTAAAACTTATTTTATGCAATTTTTATTTCATTTGATCGTGATAGCTTCTAATTATATGGATTTTTCATATGATTATTTTGAGTATGACTTCTATAATTATATATATTTTATTACCTTAAATATGTGGCTTGTTTCAAATGAAATTATGACTTCTCATTTTGTATATCTATTTTTGGAGTGAATATAACCCATTGTATTAGAAATTTTTGTAATACTATTTTTTTAGATTTTGGAGAGTTTTGATGATTATAGTGATCTATAGGTTATATTGGACATATAATCCCCCGCTACATATTTCTTATTTCTATACATCATCTAAAACAAGGTATTTAATTTCTAAATATTTTAATTCATGATGACTGAAATGAAATGTCGTATTTTTTTTTATTATACCATACATATAAATCTATCCATGTAATTTGTGGTACCAAGGTTACTTTTCAATAAAATATTTAATTATTAAATACATTATATAGATCAAAATATATATATAATGGTGTTTGATTGAAACTCCCTCTGGGTGTAGTTTTATTTCTTAAAATATTTTTGTTAATCTTTTCAAGTAATTTTGATAAATTGTAAGGTTATTATTATTCTAGTACATAATTTAAATGTTAGTTTGGATTTATAGATTCATTATATCTTTTATATTAATATTTATTTTATCTATTAATGAATGAAATTTGATTAAGAGAATATATCTGTGAATATGATGAAGTAGAAAACATTGAAGGAATATAAGGATGCATCCTTGTGTCTTTTATACTATCTCTAATAGATGGAATACATAAATATTTGATAAGTATTAATTTTATAGTGTAGTGCATATATTAAAATATATATATGACATTGAACTAAATTTTTGAGTTATAAAAATTATAATCCATAATCATGAATGGTGTTTAATATTTCAAATTATACTGAAATAAATATTAGTTTTGTTTAAAATGAAGTGAAAAATATTATAGAGAGACATCATCTATTAAAACCAATATAATATCATTGAATTACATGATAAAAAAGTGTTATAAAGTGAATTTGAATTATTTGATCAATATAGAATATTAAAATTTTCAAAATAGGATGGTGTCAATTAATAAATATTTATTAGTATTGTAGAGTTATGTTTGGAGACTCATACCATCCTAAATGGATCATTCAATGAAGAAGAAATATATAGTGAAAGGAATATTTAATAAAGTGAATATCAATGAAACATTGAAAAATCAATGTTTATTTTAAAGGATAAGAATAATATAACATTATATTATGAAATTTTATGCAGAAATAAATTTTAAAACAATGTAATTTATACAAACGTATATTGTTATTATCTATTGTAATGTGATGTTGATTCAATTTTTTATAATAAATGTATAACAAAATATATCAATCCATCAAATTGATTGAAAAATAAATTTTATGTTTATTTTTTAGTATGATATGTTGATGAAATAATTCAATTAAATTTGATAAATATTTTCATAGTAGTTCTGGTGGATATAAAAAAATTATCCCTATGATGTTTCAAGATAAGGGGATATGGAACAAGGAACGTGAAGTGATATACACCAATGATAATATTAATAGGACATTTAAAAAAACAATAAATGTTATATAATTATGTGTATTTACAAATTTATCAATAGTTGGGTAAAATAAAAGTTTATATTATACTCTTAAAATAAATTTAAAATAGTTTATATTCAATGTATTATATGCAATGATGGAATGTGATAATGGGAAACACAAGATTATTTATGAATGGGTTATAAATATATTGAAATTGGATGATAAGAAACTTCAAATGTACTGGATAATGTGGAGATGTAATTAATGAATCTGTATTATTTTGTAATATTTCAAGGACCTAAATCTATTGGAATGATTTGACTTGGATATATAAAATCTCATGAACCAAACATTTATAAATAAATATACACTTTTGATTTAACTAAATGATTTATTATGTAATATGGTTATAGAAAAAACAAGATGATATATTGTTTTATTAAATTTTATTTAATTTAATGGGCCTTTAATAATCAATACAATTGATAATATAGTAGTTTGTTAGTGATCACATTATTAATATTAATATTCAGGTTTAACCAATTCAATGGACACATATAATGGATGTGATGGCCCCAAGAATTATAATTGTTCCATATCATGTACATTTATCATAGCATACAAGGGAGATAACATATATTTTATTTCCCTTGACCACGCCCAATATGATATCTAACAATATAAGCATGATAGAATCATTTTATGAGGTAAGATCGAGATCATTGAGATCATGATTCAAACCATGTTTTCTGAACCACCCCATGAAAATAACACCATAACACACCTTATACTGAGGGTGTTTTCTTGTGTATTAATGAGAAATTTAACAAGACCATCAAGATGTGAGTATGTACATTATTTTGAAAATAATATTGGATATGTTTTTCATACTCTTGTTGTTAATTTATAAATGTTTTTTATTTTGAAAAATAAAACTGAAATAGTATTTTTGGGAAATATTTAAATTCAATTAAAGAATTTAATTTGACGAATTAATTGATTTATGAAATAAAAACTATTTTAAAGAAATATTATTTTTAAATAAATATTAACAAATGTAAATGATAATATAATTTTTATGAAGCCAAAAATAATTTCTAAATGTGTTTGAATTCAATTATTTTTAAAAACCCTATAATTTATTAACAAATGTCAATTTTATTTTATAAATTAGAAATTTATATATGTATAAAAACTTTTATAATAAAAATAATAATATTTTTTAAATTATAATATTAAAATTACCCTGGGTGAATTTTTCATAATTTTCTAAGAGATTTGAATTTTCAAGTGAAAATTACATATCATATAAATATATGGTGTGCATTATGACATCATAATGACCCAAAAGATATGTAAATAATACTTTAAAGTATATCCAAAAGAAAATATTTTAAAAAAAATTAAAATAATGATATTTTATGTTTTTTTAATTAATAATATAAATCCATTATGAATCCTATAAGTAAATATAAATATTTTAAGAATTTATAATCAATTCATTAAGTGCTTGACTCACATACACAATATAAAGGGGATTAGTTTATTAAAATTATCCCTTGGAATTATAAAATAATTAAATCCGATTCCTTTTTTTAGAAACCATTGGAAAAACTATGGTAATCATTGTTGTTATTTTTATTTTATTATACAGAGTCCAAAACCTACGTTTGAGAAATTTCATGAAATCCCCACTCATTTCTCATAAAACCCACCCAATATCCGACTTATACTCACTCAAAATTTTTTTACCACACACTTATACTTTCCTCCCCTGTTTACAGTCCTCACAAGGTACCACCTATCTCTAATGAAGCTCCACTCTTGAATTAGAAGTCACGCAATCAATAAAAGGATATTTTCTTTTCCCCTATTTATTCGTGTATCATCTTTACCTTATGTCTTTTATCTTTATTTCATTAAGATGGGATATTTTTTTCCTATCCACCATTATTTAAAATTTATTTTAAAATTATTTTTTTCCCATTCCTCTCTCATCTCATATTTTATGAATATTATATGCAACACCATTAGGCTGCTGAAATCTCACCATGATTTTCCATGAAAAAATCAATTGAGTAGTGAATAGCATACACAATTCCTATTAAAGATATTATAAACTATAAAAATGTACTTACCTGAAATGGTAAATACATTTATATATTCTCAACTCATTAATCATGGTATAAAATATGACAATTAATGAATCCATGTTGTACGATATATGTGGCACACTGAAGAATGAAAATGAAATGAATGTGATAGGTGTGCCTAGAATTATATAGTGTTATAATGAATTTTTTAATTTTTATTTGCAGGAGAAAAAACATTGGAATGGGTAGGGAACATGAATAAATTATGAGACTTTTTCCATCATGATGTTTTTTTAGTTATCAATAACTTGTGATTATTATGCTGTTTTTAGGTTGTTTTTTCATTTCGCATGGTATGATTCTCATTCTATATCATGTAATATTATTAATGATCATTTTATTCCCCATTTATATGACTATTTAATAATATTTATTACCTTATTCCATGCTTATTCTCTTACTGGGACTTATATCACAATGATTTTTTATATATTCCCCAAGGATAATCCATGTAATTTTCAGTGGGAGTATGTTAAGGATGTTTTCAATAAAGACTATGTTTTTCTTATTTTATGTTATTATGTTATGTACCTAATTAACAATGAAAATAGGATTCTTGATCATATGATTTTTATAATTTGTATTCTTATACGATAAATCATGTATTAATGTGAAATAAAGAGATCAATTGTTATAGTTTGAAGAAAATAAAAATATTAGTTTATTTTGGGATTATGATTATAAAACTCTAGGAAAAGCCATTGGGATAAGAATATGTATAGGAAAACATTAGATGATTTTTGAAAGTTTAGATTCAATGGTTTATCAATGAAATTACATCCCAATCAAGATACTAATAGTGGATATTTTACTAGAACAATTGTACATTGGGATAACATCTCTGACAAGGTGCATAGGGTTGACCTCAATGTAACCTCATATAGGGAAATGGACCTCACTATTCACCTGGATTGACACTCTAATTGGATACTATTTTTTAAAACTAAAATATCATCAAAAAACCTTATTAGATGTGAAAAAAATCTTAAATTAATTTATTAGAGGAAATATAATAAGAATAATAAAGATTGAATCATAGAAATCCATTAGTTAAAGGGAAAATGTATGTTACATGTCATCCATATAATGTCTTTAAATTTTCCTTTATTCTTTTTATTATTTACAAATATTACTCCCTAATATTCTCTTTATTAAAGATAATGGATAGAAATATGAGGAATTGGGAAGGCAATCAATTTGACGAGAAATGTGATGACTACCACAATGATATTACTATCGTGATAAGAGGGGAATCACAAACATTTTGATGATAATCCCTTATATGACTCATGTTTTTAATAGAAAACAATATCAAAAATAGAATGCATATACCCCTAATAATGATGAATTTTCAGTTGAGTCCTTTGTGTGACAAAGGACACCATGTTTTAATATATCACTTGATAACATAATCATAGAAAAATAAATAAAATCCATTTATAATATCATCACCATCCTTCAATTTTATGAACATGAGAGTTTTACTAGTTTTTTATTATATAGAGGTAGAACCTGATGAAAAGTTTACATTGGTCAATAATATGAGTCCTTGAGAATAGATCAAATCTATAGGGTTGATGTAATTCAATAAAAAAAAATTTATAAATATTTTCATCACAATCTCCATTATAAAATGGAATTTTTTTTCCTTTACATCATGAAAAAAATATAAAGGATCTATCAGGGGGTATTAGGTATACATCCCAAGACATTCATGATAAGCCTCCTTTATCATTAACCATTCATGCATGGTTGACTACTTCTTTGGTGGGGGTAAAACCTAGTATAAAAAATGACCTGGAAATCCATGACAATAATAGTTATGAAAAAATTATTTAATGTGGCCTTAAATATGAAATAGTGATCATAGAATCTCAAGAAAATCAGGGGGATAAGAAGAATAAACTAGAGATTATTTTCGGATGACTGATTGAGAAATGTAATTGTTCAATATATTTTCAACATCTCACTTGTCATGGTTTTGGAAAGAATCACATGAAAACTAAGGGGAATAAGGAAATGATTTAGTTGAATGAAGTCAGTACACAAACATAATAATTGAAGACTATAGAAACCCATTAATATGTTATAAGAGGGTAATTCTTTGTTCAACCCTCAGTGTATTATTTATTGCATAAACTACATGGAACCAAATCACTTCTCAATCAAATGCACTAATACAAGGGTTTTAAAAGACAATGAACTAACTCCAAGGTAGAAATGGTGATATTTTTCCATCACAACCACTAAGGTGGATCCCAAAAATGATGTGTTGTCTATTATGTTAGTTATTCATTGAATAATAGAGAACCCACTATTATATTATTCTTCTATGAATTTCTTCATATCATTATTATTTAGTAGAACTATTAAATCAACATCATAATGAATTACAGTAAACCATCAATGAAAATGAAAAAATGGGAAATTGTATTTCATCCCATGTGTATAAGTCATCCCATATAAATATTTTTGTCAAAAATGCCATTGATATTTTTCATTCTTCTTATGGAGGAATTTTATGAAACTATGAGCATGGATTTGATTCAATATATAGATCCAATATATATTTCCACGAGATAAAAATATATCTCCATATTTAAAATCAACCATAGATTATATATATGTGTGAGTAAGTAGATTAATATTATTTACCACCAATATTTCAATAATGAATATTATTTCCCTATAAGAAAGAATATCTAGCTCCAACTATTATCTCTATGGTAATAAAAAAATTCCATTTTTCATTTAGTCTATGGACCATATCAACATTAAACTCATGTCTATTGTGACGGAATACTCTGATGTCTCACCCTAGGAATTTTGTGGTATTTATCTTAGCCAAGAGGTTTAATTTCTATTTGATATTATACATGGGGCATTACCATTATCCATGACTCTGAATATAATGGATGTTGTGGAGCAAAAGGAGGTATAGAAACAAATATTAGATAATCTAGATATATGTTTCATATGACCATTCTCTTTACCATGGTGTCAAATAGTCATAATCATTATGAAGATTTATGATTCGATTCCCCTTTTCAGTTGCTTTCGTGAGCTCAATCAGATCTTGATAAAGAAAAATTGTCCTCTACAATAGTTCGGTGACATGTTCTATTAGCAACGTGAAGAAAAATTCAACTCCCAGGTTGATCTGTGGTGGGGATATTACCATTTTTGTGAGAAGAAGGATTTAAAAAATACTACATTAAGTACAAGTTATGAGTACAATGAGTTCATTTTAATCCCATTATAACTCACTAAGTCTCCAAAAATCATCATGGAATTGATGAATATAGTCTTTAGAGATTACCTGAACAAATTTTTTGTATCCTTTATAGATGATATTCTAATATTATTTGAAAATATATACGAGCATTAAAAATATATGAGAACTATTTTCAAGACCTTACAAATGGTGGATATTTATTCCATGTACATGGAATGTCAGTTTTGGATGATGCAAGTCTCATTCATGGGCCATAAAATCACAAAAAATGTGATATTTGTGGATCCTTCAAAATTAGAAACAATTTGAAGAATGTATAAGGAAAATATTGTTGATATATATCCATAGTTTCCTTAGATGATCTTGGTATTATCATCTATTTGTGAGTAGTTTTTCATTATTTCAAAAAATAAAAACAATGCTAACTCTTAAAGGATTCATGATTTCTTGGAATGATCAATGTAAAGAGAGACTCAATTAGTTGAAAACGTGGATTATCATTGTACTTGCACTCACAGTACCCATAATTGTATAACTATTCATTGTAATTAGTGATTATTAGAAGAAGGGATTGGGAAATGCTTTGATATAGAATAAAAAATCCATAGCTTCATGGAAGTTAAAATTTCATGAATATAACTACTAATCTCATAAACTTGAGTTAACAATAATGATCATATCGTTGAAAATATGGTGGTATTATCTATTTTGAGTGAAGTAAAAAATATATATGGATCACATAATCTTGAAGTATATATTCAAATAGAAAGAGATGAATAGGTACCAATGCTGAGGATTTGAGCTGATCAAGGAATACGACTGCCCAATCCACTACCATTTTGGGAAATAGAATAAAGTGGTAGATTCTATGTGCATAAAGAATCCAGAAATTCTATCATTGATTAGAATTGAGAGTGATATAATAATATTATATTTGGAATGGATGGACATGGAAATCCTAAAGAAAGAATCATCATCAATCCTTTCACGGATGTTTTCTCAACATTCTCTTCATGAGAGGATAAATGATGATTGAAGATAAGATGTTTGGATGCAAAATAAAGTAAAATATATATTAAATGAAAAATCCCCAGTTTTCACTGTTAATAAATATGGTGTTGTATTGTTTTTTTCAATAATATTTATACTATCAACTACTTATTTAATGAAGGATTTGTTAGATGATGTACAAATCACAACATTCTATACCTATCATAGATGCACAAGGGGATATCAAAATATCTGATAGATCTATTTTTTTTTAAAATTTAATAAAGTAGATTGTATAATATACATCATTATGTATTAAATATCAACAAGTGATGGAAAAAATGAAAAAATGAAAGGTTATTGTGAAACAATTACCCATAGCTACAAGGAAATGGGAAAACATCACCATAAACATTATAAATGGACATATAATAAAATACAGAGGAAACACTGGTACTAGGGTTGTGGTGGGACATCATACTAATACTACACACATAATTTAAACCTGAGAGGAATTCACAATATATCAATATCAATGGATATAAATCATATAATTGGTAAGGAAGCATGGAATAACAATATCAATTTTATATTATCGTGATCATAGTTTGAGATATAAGCTATATAAAAGTCTCCAACAATCTAAAATTATAGTGTTTGACTTCATCACAACATATCACCCTCAAATTGGTGTTCAATCTGAGGGGACTATTCTAAAACATTAGGACATGTTGATACAATTCTTAATTGACATCAAAATACGATGAGATGAACATCCCCCTTTGGTGGAGTTCTGAGGAAATATCATTTTACACTCGTGTATTTGAATGGCTACCTATGATTCCAATTTCTTGACTAGGTGTAGAAAACCTAAAAGCTGGTATGATTTTGGGGAACGATAATATTATTGGTCCTAAAATGGTTAATGAAATTTTGTAAATGGTTATGACCATTTATAAACACATCAATGATTCTCAGAGTCGAGTAAAGATCTATGATGATAGTCATAAATGATATTAGGAGTTTTATTTTAGAAAAATTATAATCCTCCACATATCTCTAAGAACTAATGTGATGAGGTTTTCTAAGAAAGGAATGATTAGTCCATTATACATCATCTTCCTGGAGATCCTTGATCACATCCGAGTTTTGGTCTACTGGCCTAAATTCCAACCAAACCTATCTCAAATTCATGATGTATTCCATGTACCCATATTGAGAATGTGCATAATAGATGCCGCACATCTACTCAATAAAGAAGTGGTACCATTGTAGAATTATCATTCCTATGAATAGAATATGGTGAAAATATTGTATCATAGATACAATATTCAATGTAATAAGACAATGCACCAAGTCAATATGTTTTGTAGAAATTATAATATTGATGAATTGATGAGGTAAAAAGTGGTGATGAAATAGAGTTACCATTATTTTATTTATAGTGTGAGGTGAAAATTTCTAGGGAAAAAATATTAATGGGGGAATATTGTAATGGCCCAAGCTGTTATATATAAAATTCCAATTTTTATTTAATTAAATATATTATTATATAAATTGGTTATAGAAAACCCAATAACATCATTGGTTTTAATATATTCTATAGGATTTAAGAATAATTACAAATTATAATATATTTGTTAAAGATTGATCACGTTATTAGTAAAAATATAGGGTTTTATCAAATCAAATTAACCCAGAAAAAGAATGTGATGGACTCATATAGTACAATTATATGCTATGAATCCCATTTTTTAGATATTAAAATGGAAATTACATCTTTGTGAATTTCCATTGACCAATACCATTCTGATATCAAACATCTTATGCATGATAGAAACCATTTTATGGAGAAGTTCAAGCTCATCGAGAACATAACCCAAACCATGTTCAACGATCCACCCATGAAAATATCGTCGTTAAACAACATACATATTTGGAGTTTACTAGTGTATTAAAAAGACATGTATCAATACCCATTAAATATGAGAATGTACATTATTATATAATAAAAATACATATATTTTTTCATCCTAATATTATTAGTTTTCAATTTTTTTATAAAATTAAAAAAAAAATTATTTTTGTGTGATATTAAAATTCAATTATGAAATTTATTTTGGTAAATTAATTGATTCATGTAATACATAATATTTTAATAAAATATTATTATTAAATATTTTTTATCAAATAAAAATTTTCATATAATATTTATGAACTCAAATATAATTTTTATATGTTTATGGAAGATGTATTTGTAAAAAACCCCAAAAAATTTTAAAAATGTATATTATATTTTTTTTAATGTAAAAATTTATATATTTATAAAAAAAATTAGATAAAATTAATATGATTTATTTAACCATAATGTCAAAATTATCCAATGGATAATTTTTCATAATATTCTATGACCGTTGAATTTTTGTGGAAAATTAAATACCGTATAAATACACGCAATGTATAAGGACATCATAATGTCACAAAATTGATATAATAAATACTAAAAGTGATTTCCACAGTAATATATTTTTTCCATTAAAAGTAAGGATATTTTATGTTTCTTTGATTAATTTTATGAATCCATTATGTATCATGTAAAAAAATTAAAATATTTTATGGTTTTAAAACCAATTCTTTAAGAGTATGACTCACCTCCTTGTAGGAAAGTGTATTATTTTCTTAAGATCATCCATTGTCCTTATAAGAAAATTGAATCCACTCTCATTTGTGAGAAAGTATAGGATAAATCCCAAGGAAGGTTTTTGGATTTGGTTATTTTATTATTTAGTTTCCAAAAACCTATGTTTATGATGCATTGTTTTATATTGTTCCCATATTTCACATGTTATGATCATCATGATCTATTATGAATTGTTATTCATGTTACTTTTATTCCCCATTGATATGCCAATTGTATAACTTGTATTAACTGATTTCACACTTGTTCCCTTACAGAGATTTATTAATAACCCTCTTTTTATATATGTTCCCATGTTATCCCGTGTTGCTTTGTGTGAGAGCATGTTAAATAATTTTTCCATAATGATGATGTTTTCTCATATTTTAAGTTGTTATGTAATGTATCGTATTCAAAAATACAAAAAACATATTGATATTCAAGGTTATATTATATGAAATATTATGAAATAAATAATATATAAATGTAAAATAAATACAAGGGTTGTTATGATAAATATTAAAATGTGTAACATGTAAATTTTTAAACAAAACTATTCTTTGTAAAATATATTGGCCCCCTGAATATAGGCACTATAATGGGGAAAAATTACAATAATTATTCAGATGAAAAAATTATTATTTTGATTTAAATTTCTTCAATGATTAGTCATACCATCTAAAATAAAATATTTATGATTAAAAATAAGGACAAATCATCCACAACCAAGCCTAAAAAAATAAATAAAGATTCATTTGATGTAAGAATATTATTGGTTTTTTATACTATGGATGTATTATTATTGAGTAATCAATTACATAAATTTATTTGTGAGTAGATAAAAGTAAGTTATCTTGAAAAAAAATCAAAAATTAAATAGATAAGTAAAAATATACATCTATAATAGATAATATTTCTGCTATGAATTATGTAGTGAAACAAAAATGAGATGAAATATAAAAAAAGCATAAATTTCCTAAAGGAGTTAATATTTTAAAATTTTATTTGGAGGTATCTAAAACATATAATAAATATTAAACATAATATTGTATTTTATTCAATATATCAATACTATGTTGAATAATTTATATAACGGTAGAAAAAATATAGAAAAAATAATCTATTTGAAGGATTTTCCATGAAAAATGTAAAATCGAAATATAAATTGGAATTATAAAATAAGAATATAAATAAAATACCATTGATGATATTTTTTATAATTTTACTATGATTCAATAATATCATCCCATATATATGGATCATAAAATTATTGTTACATATTGATTTTCATGTATGAAATCTTAAAGGAGTGTAGATTTTAAAACTATATGTTGACATTAATGAAAATATCCTAGGGAAGGAATAGAATTAAAAAAATAGTGTAATGTAATAATAAAAATACTTGAGGAAATATTCATCACCATATTATTATAATAAAAGTATATGTGAAGAATTTATATAAAATTGATATTGTTTAACCAATTATTATCATATATTTACTTCTTCATTTAATTTGAATCCAATGTTATTCCATAATTTATAGATACCTCTAATAACCAATGGTAAATCTTCATGGATCCCATACCCTATAAATATTATCATATTATATTTCATAAATAATAATTTTGATAATGTTTCATATTATATCAATATGTTTATTTGATATAAAATCATGAGATAGAGTTATATAGAAATTATGGGACATTCAAAGTTTATTTATTGCGATACAAAGATAAAAAAATATTATACTAAAAAAATTGTAAATTAATATAGAGAAATATATTATTTTAATTAAAATTAATAGATATAATAGTTTAGGATTAATTATCCATGGAACTGGCACTATGCACAATGCTTCTATTTCCCCAGATTCCCAGTTTGAAAAGGAGGGTGGATTTCATCACATTGATTAGCATTGTATTCTCCTTGATTGATATGGGATGATGGTATATCGGTTCTCCCATCCACGGATTCCACCATGGAGCTTGTTTACTAGTCTATGTATCAATTATAAATTATTTTTAGTTTTTTGAACTTTTTCACAGGGCCATCTATAGTTGGACACTGGATAACTATACTACTTCGGTCCCAAAATTGTAGTAACCTTTGGTCAGGGTGAGTAGTCATGTTTCACACCAGCCATGTCAAGATAATGGGTATACAAGGTAACATTTAAATTTTCATCATTTTGTGTTTATATCATAACATTATTCTAGGGCATAGATCTCAAGGCATCCTATGCCATCTATTAGGTAGTTGATAAGAGGGGAGTAAGTCTTCTAAGTCTTTTTACATCATACAATGCATTTTTAATGCATGGGGTAGAAATTATGGTTCAGGGCATGATTTCAACCTCTTGTGGATATGAGAACATGTTTACTATGTTATGGGGAAATATATGGAACATGTTTAACGTCTTTTAGGGAATTTTTGGGTGTAGTATTGGTGTCCATTATAGGTATTATGGGCATAAGTTTAATTTCTTTCAAGGACAAGATAAGGTAAGGTTTAAATTTATATATGTAAATGATAAGGACATGTTTAATGTCTTATGGGGGGAGGTGGTTGCATGATTAAAATCATGTAGTGACACAATGTGGGAATGTTTATTATATTTTAGGGATATAATTATCATAGGTTTTTTTATTACATGAATAGTCTATGCATAGGTTTAATGTATTTTGGGAACATGATGGGGGAGTGAATAATAAGGGTATGATTTCACACACTGAATTATTATTAATTAGGATTTAACCCCATAGAGGAAACCAAGTAAACTTGTTTAATATATAGGGATAAAAACCCACATATTTTGATGTTGTGGTTTATGTTAGTGTGAGAGGACCTCCCGATGTAGTTTAACGTCATTTTCTAAGAACACTTATGTTTCAGAATGATAATAATTGATAGAAATTTTGGATTTTTTGTGGGAGCTTCCCTTTTTAATATGACCATTAATTTTTGAATGATGTGAGTCATATTCATAGAAGATACACAGGGGTTGTAGATCATCCCATGGTTTGGGAGATAAAAGCATCCCATGATAGTTGTACTTGGGTAATCATGTGTGCAACATAAAGGTTAGGGAATTAATTTTATGCATTGTTATGGGGACATTTTTGGAAACCTTATCATCATATGACTATAATTTGGGGATTAACCGTTATATTTCATATAGCTTAGACATGGATTCGGATTACATCCTGAGGGGAACTGCATCATGGTGAGAATAATATATGCCATAAAGATCATCTTCCAATATGGGTATGTATCTTCCCCTGAAGATGATTCCTCGATGGCCTATTTGATCACCACTCGTGTCTATGGGTAAGACATGGTGTTTTCATTACTGTGGAAGAGTGGAAATTATGAGGTCTTATTTATGGTCCATATTCTATGGAGTTATGAGAATATTTTACATATGATTAGGAGAATCTTGTATGCTAATGAAAACAATAAAATCATAGGGTACATCAGATGGGAAACCAGAATGTTTTTACATGAAACTTTACTTTTTTGTGTGAAATAGTTACATGAAAAATAGTATGTAGAATAAAAAACTCATGGAGATAAGAAGAATAGTTTCCCATAGGAATTGAATTATAATTATAGAAAGGTTGCATAATGGTCATTTCAATAGTGAAAATTGGACTTCACTTCGTACGTGTTGAGTGACGATCGCTAAAAAATAAGACATGTCATGATTGGTTCCACTTGTGGTCAATCAAAAAATATATCTACCATTTAGGGTCCATTGTATCTAGTTTTTCATGATGTCATATAAGTGAGTTAGTTTACAATACAAGATAGTTTATTCATCTTCTATAGTTCCTCCTCAATATGGGTGGTGGGGGTGGGGTGATTATTTATTTATATATTAAATCCACATCAGGTTTCATCAAAATCCTTGGGTTAAAAAAATGGTTGCATGCTTCACCATCACTTTTTGTTAGACTTAGGTTATACAACATTCATGGCATAACATCACAACAGGCACTTAATTCCACATAAACCCACATATGGAATGCTTTTGGAAAACCAAATCCATCATCCAACTCAACATTGATTTGTAAGACACAAAATCATGGCATACTCAACATTTGAGTCATTCATGATTCATTAAAATCCATGTGTAGGAGTATTTCAATCCAATTACGATGTATTTCATATGATTTCCATAATGTCCACCCCAAAAGGCAACATTAAGTGGGAAAATGGGTCTATATGGCCCACATGACACCTTATCATGCCTAATACTCTTGCATGGTAAATACAACATCAACAAAACCCTTGTGTGATCATTCCTTGTGGCTATAGAAACCATTTCATGGAAAACAAATTATGTGACTGAAACCTTCAATTCCAATACAAAATGATTCATAAATATAATTAAGTCTACCCCCATATTTTTGTGTTGATCATTTGGAAGTTCAACCACCACTTTGATACATGTAAGAATGATCTAATGTGACAACATTAACTAATTGGATCCTCAAGGTTGAAATATTGCATGAATTTTTCCCTTTTGTTCCTCAATTTAGTGGGATTATAGTTCTATAGTCTTCTCCAAACACCATTCATCAAATTTCAGTTGTTCGCAACCTCATCCTTGTTGTGCCACAGAAAAGCTTCTTACAACCTTTTTTATATTCCAAAAACTGGTCCTGTGCAAAACCACTCTTTGAAACTATATGGATTACTTGATTGTCAAAGAACCATGTATAATACACCTTTTTATGAAACCCATTTTCCATACATGCACCTCTTGTGAAAAATACCCCAAGGATGCACACATTAATTTCATGGTCCATCACAAGTCATCCCTTATTCCCCCTTTTCATGTTTTCCCTACCTTTTAATTTTCTTTAAATGAATTCCAATTCACCCTACATCCAAACATATGTATTATAATGTGAATCTCTTGATTGACCACTACCCCCACACAATCAATTCCTATAATTTCTAAAGTCAAGCCCTAGAAATACATGAATGAGTTGTAGTTATGTATGCCCAAGGGGTATGCATTGAGTCCACCATGTTCATGATGAATGACAGAAAATATCCCTGCATGAATTTCCTCAGCACGAGACATTAAAATCTAGTATTACCTCAAGAAATGACCACGATATTTTCTATATAGAATTATCATGGGATGGAACTTCCTCTCACCACAGGGCACATGACCATGCTGACAGTTAGGTTCTCTGTGCATGCCCCAAACACCATTTCTAGGATGCTCCATGTATGAATCACATGGAATGAAATAATACATGGAAAGCTCTCATCCATAATCACTACACCACCTCTCATGGGAGAATATTTTGCGACATGACCATAAGTGCTACTATTTCATATTTTTTCCCATACCAACCGTGACACATGTGGTTTTATATGTTTGCAATGACCATGCTATCCAACATTCACTACCATGGGAATCCCTACCAGGAGTAATCCTGGTCCATGTATTCCCAAATAAGTTTATCCATGTATAATATCTAACTAAAAGGGAATCACTTTTAGTTGTGTTCCCCAATTCCCTATTGCATGATATGTTGAATTCGATTCCAAAAAAACCGGGATACATAGGAAGCCTCCCTATGGTCCAACCCCAACACCCCATCCACCCCATCCACTCTTTCCACTCCATCCACATCCTAATTGAATATCCCCTTTCCTCTAGATCCTAGTGAGATCATGACACCAACTATGTTTTTTAGCATACATAATCTCTATCAACACTATTTTCATTCATAATACCACTCAAGAAGATCCATTCATAATACCCACATGATTCAACCAAGAGAATACTTCTTTCGAAGGGATTATTCAATCCATAAGATCCACAATTTTCCACATCATCATCCATTTCTTGGTGTGAGAATCCTTACCACATGTTGTTATACTACATAGACCTATCCAATAACATGACCTTAAAATGTGACATTGAACTATGTGGTTTTTTATCACTTCCTTCTATGGGATTTATGTGGGATGGCATCCTGCATTTCTATCCCAACAAAAAGAAATCCTTAGTTCCAACCTCCTCTGTTTTTACCCTCTTGATCCACCTCCAGGGGTGTCTAGACCAACCTTAATGGTATGACATCTTCCCATTATGAGACACACCTCTAGTATATTAAAATATATGGAGTTATAATCCATCATTTTTGTAAACATTTCAAGTGCTCGCTTCTAGGTATGTACCTACTTGATCATCCTCTCTGGGGAATTCTAATCAATACACTCCAACTCATCAATTTGTAGAAATAGTGTCATATCTTATGCTACTCCTTAATTCTAATCATGGTATTATTGATGTGAAAGCCCCATAAATTATGTGCCTATGTTGTTAGAAACCACATGCCAATAATGGGATTCCTAAGGAAAATTTCTTGTCTATTTATTTTTTGGCATAAGAAACATCATGATCGACATGAGATACCTTTGGTTTTGCACCAAATATTCCTCCATGAGGTTTCATCCTATGCGTAAGAATACATGTGACCAATGTTCCTAGAATCCAAACATACCACTGATTACCAATGTGACTAACCTCTTGACCGAAGGTTTCTACCTTTCTAATATCCATTTAAATTAACTCATAGAAGTAGTGTAATTGAACAGAATACACCAAGAGATGGTACCACTAATGAGTACCACAAACATAATCATATCTATGATGGGACTTATACTAATTGAAAAGTTCCATGAAAAATGTTGGGAAGGAGAAACCAACATTCCATCACCATGTTTCTATCAATTATAAGACATAACATTTGAATGTGATGAAATATTCCATCTATTGTTTATGAAGGAATATAGGGTAACACACATTCCAGTGTACATTAGCCTATAGTTTTGTGATACATTGAATGAATCAAAAAATAAAATGGTGAACCCAATATGATATTATTATCTTCAACGTGGTGACTAGTAGCATTTGACAAATTACTAGATTAGAATGTCTATGTATCTTGAAATCTGGCACCATGGCCTAAAAATAAATTAGTGGGCCTGGCATAAAACTCTTTAAAAATTGATGCATTAAAACATTGGGCATTCCAACTAGCTATAATTTTATCATTGATATCTCTCTCTGATTATAGAAGAGTTGATGATGTTGGGGCATTGGGAATTTCTTTCCATGTATCTGTACTAACAACTAAATCGTCATTATTTAAAATACAAAAGTTGTAGGAAATCAATCGCAAAATTTCCATAGACTTAAGGGAATGCGAAATGTAAATGTGAAAATCATGCATGACTCCACCTTCACCACTACATCATCAATGGATATGGATATCAGGTACCCATGACATTTATCACCCATAGATATCATTCATAATAGGGTGATAAACTTCATCTTATTATGATACGAGAAGGAGGGACTCATCCAAATGAAGGATATCGCTCCCCATGACCTATAGTCTTTCTTTCCTTCCAGACACTACAACCACCAATGGTTTTATCAGAAGCCGATCCTCCACACTCAATAAGCAAATAACTTTTAGAGCCTCTCACCAGAGTGATCCTATAACTCACTCACATATTCATAGGTGGTAGGGTATTTCCAAGTCAACCTGGTTGTGAATACCTCCTAGGAGCCTCTAGGTTGGGTTCCCATCGTGCCTTGCCAAGGCTAACACTGAATGATTCTCTAGGGTGAGTAACGAGTGTATTATATCATTTCTCTTCCGACCCTAGTCTGAATGACCTAAATCTAAAAATGTGCAATATCAAGAGGGTCCCCTATAAGGGGAATTATCTTCCACAACTCTAGTTTCTCCTTCCTACCATGTAATATTTCTCTATATCCTTATATATATCGATCAGTTTCCCATCAATACTCAGTATGGATTGAGAAATTAAGTACCCTATATATATGTTTGGTTGAATCTATCAACAATGTAATCACAAATATCTATTATGTAATGTTCCAGGATGATGAGATTCAGTATGGTGGTCCTTAACCTATAGTTGAAAATCATATGGAAGGTCCTCCATACACTAACAATCAACATGGAGGCCCTAACATTATTCCAAATATCTATCAATGTTGAGGTTCATTAATCTTCATAGACATCCAGGGTGGAGGTCATCTACATAATTATTGTTCATAATATGGAGGTTATCCACATGTTAGAGACTACCAGCATGAAGCACCTCATCATGGTATTCCTTGCTCTTGAGGAGGTCCTCCCTGCTTCAGGATTGATTAATGATAATGTCCTTCTTACTTCATTGATAACCATTATGAAGGTCCTCTAAATTCTATCACAACTGGAAAACATGGAGTTTCTCCTTGTTCCATAGTCTACTAGAGTGGTGGTCTAACCCACTTTTCTGTGGTCAACATAGAATTCATCCCCTTGTTTCAACCTACCTAAATTTGAGTACCACCCCATTTACCCAAAAATCCATATGTATTCCTTCCTTGTACACAATCTATTTAACGTGTAGGTACTCCATGTTTCTAGTTTGATCAAGGTGAAGGATATATTTTCACTTAAATGTAACAAACCATAGGTAATCCTCACTTAAACAATCAACATGGATTTACTAGCCATTTTCCTTCCATCCTAATAATATGTCCCCCATACTACGTAAACACCTATAGTGGAGGTTCTCCCCACTCCCACAATAATAAAAGAAAAGTTCCCCCCCACCCACCTAGTGTAATGATGAATTATATAGAGGCCACCCCCATAACCCAAACAATAAAATAATAGGTCTTCCCCATGCTATAATCAACCATAAAAATGTTCCTCCCTATTCAAAAAAACATCCCTAACCTAATGAATCATCTTTGGGAAGTAATATGAACCGTCCCTTCTGAACAAAATATTCTTGGAAGGGCTATGTATTTTTAAATTTCATTCACTTCACGAATTCCAAAGAAAAATGAAATTCAATAATGGAGACTTCACAGTAGTCCTTTGAACCAAAGTATTGTTAAGAAGAATATAATATGAGATTCATCATCTTTGAAGATAAGATCCACAAGATCCCCAAATAGCTTTGAGGGTACTTTCTTATGGAGGAAGATTTGGTGCCATTATAGGGTGTCATGGTTTAGTCATTCCTAAAATCAATAGTTTCATTCTCTACCACTAATATATATCATAGAGATTTATTCTAGAGATTGATAGACTTAGATTGTCTCAAAGACCCACCAACTTTTACCACTTCCCTCACACTTGAGGTAGTTGTGGAAACTATGTTTTATAGGGACACCAAAATATTGCCAGTATAACCTTTGAGAGATTACCCATCGTGCAGTGAAACAGTCATCTTATACAGTGGCTCCTCTATTTTTTATCCTACCACTACATCGATCCGTATATGTGCCACATCAAGTCTACCAACATGCATCAATCACATCTTTTTATAATTAGTATCAAGGCCCCACACATGAATAAGGAAGCATGTGGGACACTATACATGTCGATCAGTTGTTATTTTTCATATAGCCAAATACATATCCTAACCTTGAAATCCTAGAGTCTCTAACTAATGACCAGGTCACATGTTTCTAATAGTCTATCTAGATAACATGCTTTAAAATCTGTTATAATCATTTGGAAAACCCATGAATCTATGATCAATTCGGTGACATCGATTAGTATTTCAAAATAGTTGAGCTAGCAGCACTCTCGATAGGCTAGTATCCTATATCTCATATATACGATAAGACCATACTATAATGATGAATCTAGAGCTTTATAGTGATCTAATGATTTATTTAAGGTGTGTCTCCGCTTGTACAAATATGGGTATGGGGAATGTACGGTAATCTCCAAATTAGTCTTATCCTTTGATGACAAAACCTACCTAGTGACATCGACGATATCTCTTTAAGAACCATCAATGTAAATATGGCAATCCATTATATATCCAATTAGGATGGGGACACTTGCGTAGGATCTCACAGAGAAATCCAGCCCCACTAGGGTTTTTTAGTTTCATGTTGACATCATTGATGTGTTTTCTCTCGCTTTAAAAGGAATTTGTTCATCATTAGGTAACACTCTTCATGGTTCCAAATGGTAGGAATACCTACAAGGACAAGTGAACTATCGAGACTTTAGATATATATGATGTTGTGTAGAGGATAGGTGTTTGTCCCCCTATTAACACCATGCATTAAAAAGTTATAAAAAGAAAAAGATCATTTATGAAATAATTTCCAAGAGGAAACTACATTATAAAGATACTTGATAGAATAATGTTCCTCCTCTATTGGGGAAGCAATGGAAACCACTTATCCTTAATTCTTATATGCTCATAAATGATTATGAGGATTTCATGTAACCCAACATATAAGTGGTGTTAGTTTATTGAATTTCACTGAGATATGTGTTTCCCAATCCCCTGGAGTAGTGTGATAACCGCCCTTGATACCTAGGGAAAGATAATATGTAGGTCACACCATGAACTTTATTGATTTTCTACCATGCTAATGGTAATTTCCACTCATTTGTTTTTAAGGATCCTACTCAAGTTATAAACTCATACCAAGATGATCAAATAGATGCTCTTACTATTTTGCTTAAATATATATGGATGTGACAGGTGGTGATCCAACTTTAATAAAATCCATATCCGATATATGTGGATGACATGAAAGAACCCCCCAGATTTTTGGAATCAAACATTATCCACATTCAAAGGGATGAGTAACCTAGTACTGCATCTAGCCAAGTTCATCTCAAAGTAAAAAACAATTTTTAAATCCCCAGAGTAGTAGGAAGAACCTATGATCCAATGTATTTTTATACATTGTAAAGTAATGTATTTGATTTGTATATACAATTTCCTATTACATCCATCCCTCATGGGGAAGACCTCAAGATGAATTTGCAGAACCATTTTTTCTCCACCATGTGTAAGACAATTATTATCAACCTCTTCAACTGAAGAAACTACCAGATGAGTGTGTTGTAGTATTTTTTCCCCATGTAATTGCCTCATGTATTCACTTGATATACCTCTAACACAGGAGAATCTACATAAAATGTGTATAGAGAATTATAATTTCATTTTAGTCCCTTCCCTCATCACTCAGAACAACCAATATGGATTAAATGAATTCACTAATAAATCCCATTACCTAGATAATTCCTTCATATTTGTTAATATGTTGCATCATATACCTCTTACAGGTCATGTAATATTAATCAAAAAGGATGATACTGCCTCTATAGTACAGTTAGAGGCTTCATACCCATTAGAGCTATTTTTATCACAACTTAATTAAGATAACCCTCACACAGTGAGGAATCGGTAGGAGCCACATCATCAAGAACCACCACCTCAGAGAAATAATATGTCATCATCCCCTCATTAGGAGCCAGCCTCTTCTCATGTCCATGTTTTGACAGCTCCATTCATTGGTATTATAAACTGACCTACTCCTTCAAGTAAGTATATGTTCCACAATATTTCCACACTATATTGAAAATGTGTTTTGAAAATTCTAGAGTGCATGAAGCCCCATGAAGCTGATATAACTTATCACCATAACTGTTTACCCTACCATGGAATCCTTGGAAATACCATTTTAAATAATTTTTGTTCAAGGATGGGATTCCAGGATATGTGGGCATTACTGTTGTCAAAATGTTCAGTGTCCCAACACAGTTGACAAGCATCTCCACCAAGCTTGATAGATACGTAGAAGGTGAATGGAAATAGGATTCCAATAGTGTGAAAAAGATGTATGATAACTATATATCTCTTACTATAGTTTCTATTTCCCATGCTGTCATTTGAGACCTCATAAGATGGCTTGAATCTCCAATGATTTCTATGCCTTTTCCAAATAATTCTTATACATCTGCATCAATACCTTCCACATATTAAATGATCAGGAACTAATGATGAACGAGGATGAATATCCCCCCACAATTCTTGAATCCATCATGTACGTTTAGTGACTTCACTCCTCCAGAGTAGGGAATCACTCTCATTACCTATCCATTGTTGGAAGACTCATCAGATGATGTCCGATAGTATTCCTCAATGAATATTTTTGAGCTCGTAGATCCCTAAATGGTTTTCAATGATGAGGAATATTATTAAAATAATTATAGTGTCTAAAGTCTATATCATCGAATAATAATATGAGGACATGAGAATTGTCATAATTTCTATTCTAGTGCTCCCAGCAATGTCGTACCTACAACAATGGATAAATAACTTGGACTACATAGTGGTTTGTGGGAATAGTCCTTCTAGCCAACTCCTTCAGATACATCATCATAGATAACCTTGCTATTTGATCAGGTATAATTGATGTTACTACTCCATGATTGGATGTGTCCAATTAAATCCAAGCCTCCTCCTACATAATATCAGTTAGTAGTTGTTCTGGGTGAGTTTTTTGATGAGAAGATAGATATTTTCAACAGCATTCTTAATTTAGTCATCCAACCAACAATTCCCATCATGATTCCTTATAAAGATAAAACCCTTGTGGTAAAAATTATAATTTATTATGAATGTATAATTTGTTGAAACACCTCACCATTATTCCTGTGATTATCTACATCCTTGAGGCCCTGATTTTGTTAGTTGAGATAGACAATTCTCCCAAGGAATCCCTGAAGATCTAATCCATTTTGAATCATATGTAGTGGCTATAAAGACCTTATATGATGAAAAAGTACAAAAATAGGTCTTCCAAGAAATAATCACATTCCTTAGAGAAGATGAGGGATCCCTCATGTGGGGACACTTCCCGCAAATGTACATCATGAGTCTATTCAATGGAATTGTAATACAACACATTATGGTGGACACATGTTATGAGATTAATCTCATATCAACCCAGATTCTTCACAATATGGGATAGACTGAAGAGGATTGTATTCCCTCTGAATAGAACATCTAGGGTTATGATAGGACCAAGCAGAGTATGTTTGGAAAAATCAATTTGATGACTGGTTCATTGGTTTGTTAGAAAACATTGAATTCATTGATGTCTTAAAGTATACATCTTAAAAAAATTTAATGAGTAGGACCTCACTCGATATAATTACTGTAGTCCTCTCCACACACTATCAAGGCCTCATTTCCCACTTAGAGGCTAGGTAGGAATGATCCAAGGTGATGAATCGCCCTTAAACTCTTGTGAGCCTAGTTGTATGGATGTAGACTATTTAATGATAAAGGTAAAGAAGGTTCAAACTAATGAGGTTGAGAACAAAACCACTGCAACCATCCTTTAGACATATTTTTATGATGCATTCATCATCCAAATTAACTAGTTAGAGGCCACGTTGCCACAATTGGGTAATTTCTTTATCATTTCTTGGAGAAATATCATCGTGATCCAATATAATAGTAATAAGATTATGTTACATAATATTCCCACATAGTTATGGATCTAGTGATACAAAAACACCCTACTCCTATAAGATGTTGATATGTTTTCCCCATGTTTATAACAATATATCACATGCGCTTATTTCATTAAGATTAATTGAACTGACATAAGTAGAAATTCCACCATTTCTTTGACATGAAGAATTTATCCTACAGTTGAAGTCCTAATGGGATTGGAATGAAAGCCTCTATCGCAATACTTTTAGTATTGAAGGATTCTTCTAGTGATGATTCCATGTTATACCTAGCTATAACTAGTTTTTCCTTAGAATCACTCATCTTGGATGAACCGTATACTCCAAATAATTTTTATGTATCTGATAATGAAGTTGATTTGGAAGATTCTACTCAAACATTTGACGAGAGTGTATCCACCACCGTTGGTGAGTTTGTTCTGGTGAATCTTGCATCTAATGATGATCTGCAGATAACATTGATCATTACAAATATACCACCAGAAGAACAAAAAAAGTATATGGATTTCTAGAAGAAACATTATGATTTATTTTCATAGAGTAATGAAGTGATTCCAGGACTAGACCCTCTATTTTTTGTCTACTACCCTGGTCTACTAATCGGTCCTCATGAGTGAAACAAATATCCCAACATGATGCATTCCTTTTATGGTTCAATAATTGAGGTAAAAATTGAAAATATAATCAAATAAAAATTCATCAATGATGTTCAGTACACTAAGTGGTCATCCAACATCATCTTAGTTAGAAAGAATAACGGTTATATCATAGTTTGTACTAAATTTTGAGACCTCGACAATAATGGTCTAAATGATGATCTTACCCATCCTATGAAATAGCTATTGATAGATTCCATATATGGTTTCTAGTCTCTCTTTTTCAAAGAAAAGTGCACTGGATACAATTAGATCTATATTTACCCAGAATATAAAGAGTCCACTACCTTTAAAGAACCATGAGTAAAATTATTTTTCAATGTAATTACCTATTTGTAAAATAATTACCGAGCCACTTATCCATAATCCATGAAACAAATCTTAAAAACATTCCTCGGGGTGGTAGTAGACTACTATGTGGATTATTTTTTGGTCGAATCCCATTAACATCAGGACCATCTTTGCGATATAATGAAATTTTTATAATTCCTCCGATCATGGAACTTGATGCTGAACCACTTGATCTGTGCATTCAAGGTTACCACTAGGATGTTTATCAGCATAGTCATCTGATATAGAGGCATAGAAATTTAACCAGAATGATTAATTCCATCATTCAAATACCACCTATGAGAAACCTCATAGATCATTGAGGTAATAAAGGAAACATAGATTATATATTCTGATTCATTGATAATGCCTCTAAAACCTATAATCCATTTTTTAGGATAATGTATAATGGTACCATATACAAGTGAAATGAAGAGTGAAAAGCCAAAATTGAGAAAATCAAGCTGTATTTACTATAATCTCTGGTTCTGATTCCACCTATCATTGTAAAGCCTCTTCTCCTTTTTATTTACTCATTATAATGATATATAATGTCACTTTTCACCTATAAGACCAATTAATGGATAGAGAATATTTTATACTACCATAGGTTCATGTTCCTCAATATAGATTCTAGTTTATCACCAATCAAGAAGACCTACATTGTAATAGATTTTTTAGTGTGGACAATGCATCATTATTTGATGCATCATGAGATATGTATGGAGTATCATGTGGACAAAAAAATTTATATCATGAATCATTCCATGTTTATAGGAAGGATAACCTAAAAGGCTGTAATCCATAAAGAGTTCTACATTGGGTTTATTTCATAGAAAATAGCCAATGGTTGGGAATTAGAAGTCATTCTGGCCACCCATCCTTCCCTTGAGGTGTTATCACTAGATATTGATTTCCATATGAGGACATCCTCTCAATGGATAACAATGTGTCATGTTATAAAATGAATTTCTATGTTTCCTCCTGATTCCCAACTAGAAGAAGGATCAATGATCCAAAGCTCAAATAGAGTAGGCATTGGGATCATCATCATGCCTGCATAAGTTATTCTACCATAATCATTTTACTATCTGAAGGCTACACCAGCAAAGAGGTAGAGTGTTATAATTTCATTACTAGTCTTGATCTGGTCCTCAAGATTGTTTTTCCATGCATGCATGTCATGGGGGACTCCGAGTTAGTCATCCTGGAGATCAATGGTGATTATATCATTAGTAATCAAGAGATCATTCCATTATTAGATAAATCACACCAGTTGATGGATAAATTCCATTCTCATATAGACATGAATCATGTACCCCAGTCATATAGTGTTCGACTTTATTCCATGAGAAGTTGGGTCTCATATATGGGAGTGCATGATGATGATGATATATTCATTATTGAGCGCATTGAAGATCATTGTTTCCATTATACCAGATGATGATGATGATAACAATATTTTATGAATTCTGACCATTTGTTCTTATATATCACAACCTCATGATCCCCCTATATCTAATGTAACCATTGACAGTAAACCACTTTCATAAAGTATAACTATCATGGAGATCTCCCACTGGATAGAGATGAATGTGAGTGAATCCCTTAGAGGATAGTGTAGTTACCCCTAGAATGTTTCCCTTACCTTGAACAAACTGTCTATAGAAGTTTTTTTGATTGAATAATCCTCTTTTTAAAACAAGTGGATGATATCCCCCATGATATGAAAGAAGTTCATGTCGGGTCATGTAGTTCTCATTTGGAAATATTGATGCTCTCCCACTAGATTTGAACGATATGATAATTTTGGCCCACTAATTATCCACCGAATAATGCTAATATTTCTTTGTATATATTTTAATGTTGATATTTTTCAATGACCATAAAACCCTATTTCTATTCAATTCATAAACTGAACATCATTTCACATCATTATGTTTTTCATGTTTAAAGTATCTAGTTGATCAAAATTAATCATCTTGTTTAGGAATACATTTTATTTATTATTTTAATTTTATATATTTGGATATGAGTTACCCCTTATATTGAAAAAAATTTCTTTTAGGTTTAATTGATTTATCCCTTGGGATGATGAATATTTTTAGCAAAGAATTCATAAATTGCAGGACTATGTGTAATGGGCCTTAAGCCCATAAATCAAAATTGGGGCCCATAATAAAATACCAATGAATCTCAAATTATAAATTTAAAAATATAAAATTATGAGATAATTTAATTAAACCATTGCAGGTGCTATATATAATGTTTTCATTAGGATCTAGGTGGTGAAAATGAAGATTAAATTTATGGCCATATCTTAATGCCCAAAAATTCATCCAACAATTTTGAGCATAAAATCCAAACGGTTAAAAATTTTACATGAATTTTTTAAAAATTATAGAGGTAAAAATAAAGAATATATATTTCTTTTATATGAAAATCAATTATCTGTAAGGACCCGACCCCAGTTGCCCAGAGCTGGTGCCTTGTTTGATTACATTGGCATACATACATGGAATATGAATCCTGAAAGACCGAGTAGTTTATTATTATTGGAAACAAGTTACATACATAATTTTATCATTACAACATGAAGGGAATCAAAACACTATTTTATTCCACTAGAAACATCATGTCTCTTAGATTACGCTTTCACTTCAATCATAAATTACTTCTTCATGTCCTGAGAAAATAAAACATAAGAAAGGGGGGAGCTCAAACGCTCAGTAAGAGTAATCAATACATTGGAAGTTAATATAAACATTAGACAAGGTGAATAACTGAAAAAACATGCCATTACAAATGAACTTGAACACATTATGGCAGAAATATTAGCTGAATAAATAATTCTATAATAATACATAATCATGGGTATTCTACTAGTTGAATAACCACATGAAATTTCAATTACTAGCTTTATAATGATGGAAGTTCATATTCTTGACATTTTGAATCATTTTTTCATGGACTCAGTGAAGACATCTAGTGATTAAGGCCTCAGCCAAAATCCATATCACATTGGGAAAGGCCTCGGCCAATTCCACATCTATTTGTCTCATGAGACCTACTGATGCATCGAGGGGCTATAGAGGGCCCCACCCGTCACATAATAAGTCCAATTCATTCTTCATATGATCTTCGATAAACATAAACAACAAATACATTCATATTGAAACTATCATATGAAATGTTACTATCTTTCCCCAATCATCAAACATAAAACACTAACCATTCAGAATAATATTGTGAATTGTTTTAGGATAGATCATCCAAAATAGAGTTAGTCATAAACATTAAATAAAATATTGTAGATGCCTTCATAAATGATTAATCTCAATAATACCATGGAATCAACAATAGTGTTGAATTAGATGAAAACACTCTTATAAAATCATTAAGCAACTCTGGAGATAAATACTCTTTTATTTTGAAAATAAGAGTTGTTTTGGAAAAATCATTGTATAAAACCATAAGTGAAGTAAGATAGTATTTTCATAATAAAATGAGTGATTTTATAAATATAATGGTTTCCAAAAATAGATTATAGAGTGCCCTTGAAAATAGGTAAGAATTTGACAAATACCATTGAACAAGGCTTGTATTTTTGAAACAATTTTGAAAGTTCCTTTTAAAACGTGTAACTATCCATAAAATAAGGAAAAGTTCTGGTTTGTAAACATATATATAATACTCACACAGAATATATGAGGAGTACATAACAATACATAATAATTTTATTGAGTTATTTAGAGAATAAAAGTAACCGGAATGAAAATGGAAGTTCGGGTGGAAAAACCCTTACCATAACTCCAAACGTGTTCCTCTCTTGTACTTAAGCTCCTGTAATATGAAATTATACATGTTAATAAATTATTTCAGAACCTATTATACATGTATTTAGTTTACCATAATTCTGGTTAGTTCATTTAAGTCTTTATTGACATGTTATTTTATTGAATTCTGTCATTCTGGAGTGTTCGTTTCCTTTATTTTCATATTCAGTTCACTTGTTTTTATGTAATGAAGTTCATGTGGAATGGTTATAAATCACCAGTATTGGAATTAATTATTATTAATGAACATAAATAATTTATAATGTTCATTTATATCATTTGGATACATGGAATGAGGATTAATAATTAGATGACAACCACTTCGATTATTCGGCTTTATTTGTAATATTATGAACTAGTTTGGACATATAACATAATTATATGTACATATTATGGTTCCTGAATATTAATTAGTTTATAACACATATATAATAGTATGGTTCAACCATGAATATGGTTTAATGACCAGTAATGTGGAAGAAATTGAATAACAAAACTTATTCGTCCACGAAGGTTATAAATCGAACGTCATGGATGTCGATTTCGTTTATAAAATAAAAGGAAGGGAGTAAGAATGTTTATTATGGTTCTTACATTAACATGATATAAATCCAGAATATAGTTGTTACTGGAGTTATAATTATAATTTGGACAGAGGAGGTTGGGAGAGGATAAAAAAAGATGATAAATTGAAATGAAACCAAATGAAAAAGTAGGGTACTTTACCTCTTGAAATAACCTCCTTGAGAAACTCCTTAAGGGAAGGGGTTTTGTTCTTTTGGAAAGACCAAAAGAATTTTGGACATGGTGAGAGACTAGGGAAGGGTATTTGGGTAGAACTTTGAGGAGCTTCAAGACTTATAGGTGTGAAGTGAAGAGGTAGTGGGGGGGGTTATAGTGGAGGAGAGGAGTAATTTTTTAATATTTAATTCATTATCTTATTATTTCTCTCAAGACAACCAATAGTATTGTTTCATGTGAACCCTAATAGTAATAATGGAATGTGAGTTTGAACCAAGTGTTCTTACATCATCCATGCATCAACTATGATGCAGAAAATAATGTATTTAGCATTTCTCGTATTTTATCATATTTTACTATTCATCAAAAATTCGTGAATTTTAGGAAAATCCCAAAAATTCACCCCTGCCATTTTATGACATGTAGAATTAAAAAGTGAAGTCCATTTTTGAAAAATAATTTTCTAAATATTATTAATTTATATTTTAAACAAAATCATACTTAATTAAAAAATTAACTGTTCTAATTCTACAACTTCTTATTTATCACAATGTAAAATTAACCAAGATGTTATTATCTTATAGGATTAAAAAATTAATAAAATTTACTATTCATAAGGGTATTTTACTATTCACAAAAAATCATGTTTGTTCTATCAGACTCCAAGTGACTTACTGAACACAACTCTAGATGAAAACTTCTTGAAATTAAAAACATAGAAGAGACAAAGTTGTGTTTAACGGTCAGATTATAAAATTGCATTCTATATTTATTTTCAAAACATTGGGGTGTTAAATTGACCCCTACGTAAAAAAAATTCATCCCCAAAATGCACAGAATATTACTTAAAATGATTTGGGTATGTCATTAACATAAGCTTCTCAGGCTCCCATGTTGCTTGCTCCATCTTATGGTTCCTCCATAGAACCTTCACCAGACGAGTCGTCTGATTTATCAATACTTGTTCTCTAGTATCAAGAATCTTGATAGGCTCTTCATAGTAAGATAGATCCATCTCAAGTTCCACTTCTTCAGAAGTGAATACATGTGTTGGTTCTAGCATGTACTTTCTTAACATTGACACGTGGAACATATTGTGAACCTTGGAGAGACTTGGCGGCATTGCCAAACGGTAAGATACAGATCCAATTCAGTCCAAATTTTCCAAAGGTCTGATGTACCAGGGACTTAATTTTCCTTTAATACCGAAGTGTATAATACCCTTCCATGGAGATAACATTAAGAAAACATGATCACCTTCTTGAAACTCCCAATCCTTCCTTCAGTTATCTACATAGCTCTTTTTCCTACATTGAGCTATTTTTATATGGTTCTGGATAATCATCATCTTTTCCATTGTTTCTTAAACATATTGTGGGCCCATGAGCTTTCTTTCACCAACATCATCCCAGAAAGTTGGTGTACGACATCTCCTCCCATATAATGCTTCATAGGGTGCCATATGTTTACTTGAATGAAAGTTATTGTTGTAGGAAAATTCTCCGAGAGGTAAATACTGATCCCACATTCCTTGAAAATCATGTGGAAAAGACCTCAACATGCCTTAAAATGTTTTAATTGTCTGTTCTGATTTTCCATCAGTTTGTGGGTGGTAGGCAATGCTCAACCGAAGATCATTATCTAGGGCCTTCTGAACTCTTTTCCAGAATCTTGATGTAAAATGTGGATCACGATCAAAAACAATCGATAGGGGTACTCCATAAAGTCTCATAACTTCATTAATATATAGTCTTGATAGACGTTCAAGTGGTATATCATCTCTTATAGCAAGAAAATGTGCTGACATGGTAAGTCGATCAATAATGAACCATATTGAATCATTCCTTCTCAGAGTCTTTGGTAATCACATGAAAAAGTCCATCAAGATATTATCCCATTTCCACTCAGGTATGGTAAGAGTTTTCAATACTCATCAAGGTTATTGCCTTCTGGATTTCACTTATGACAAACCATACATCTTGACACAAAATCAGCAATCTCACTCTTCATGTTGTCCAACCAGAAATGTTCCTTCAAATCTCTATACATCTTAGTGCCTCCAAGGTGTATAGAAAAATTAGAACTATGAGCATCATCCAACAATTCCCTTTTTAGATCAGGTATATCGGGAACACAATGTCTATTCCCAAATTTCAAAATTACATCTTCATATACGAATTCACCCAATCTCCCATCATTCACAGCTTTAATCTTCTTTTAAAACTCCCCATCATCATCTTGAGAATTTTTTATCCTTTCTAGTAAAGTTGGTTTTCAATCATTTGAAAAATCATTGATGCTTCACCTTACATGGTTATTCCCATATCCATCTTTACTAGATCCACTAAATAGGATCCCTTTCAAATATCATCTTGCTCAAAACTCCATGATCTTTTCTTCTCAAGGCATCTACCACCTTATGTGCCTTCCTGGGAGGTAGTGTATCATGAAATCATAATACTTGAGTAGTTCAAGCCATCTCCTTCGCCTCTTGTTGAGTTATTTCTGGGAGAAAATATACTTCAAACTCTTTTGATCAGTATAAATCTCACATTTTTCACTATAGAGATAATGTCTCCATATCTTCAAAGAAAAGATTAAAGTATCTAACTCAGGATGATGAGTAGGATAGTTTTTCTCATTAATTTTTAGCTGTCGTGATGCATAAGAAATAATCCTGTCATTTTGCATAAGGACACAACCAAGTCCTTTCTTTGTAGCATCACTATAAATAACGAACTCATTATTCCCCTATTATAGAGTCAATATAAGAGCATTGACTGATCTTCTCTTCAGTTCATCGAAAAATTATTCACAATCTTTTTTCCAAACAAATTTAACAAAATTATGTGTGAGCTTCATTACAGGGTTAGCCAGTCAGGCAAAATTCTATACGAAATTCCGATAATAACCTACTAATCCAATAAAACTATGTACCTTAGTTTTGTTTGTTGGTGTGGGTCAATCCTGTATTGCCTTCGTCTTTACAGGATCCACTAGGATTCTATCCTTAGAAACAATATGTCCAAGAAAAGAAATCTCCGGAAGCCATAATTCACACTTGCTAGACATCCCAAATAATTCATGTCTTCAATGAGTCTTTAGGATAATGCACAAGTGATTTTCATGTTATTCATAGCTTTTGGAGTATACCAAGATATCATCAATAAATACCACTAAAAATCGTCGATATATTCGTTGAAAACTCTGTTCATTAGATCCATGAAGATAGAGGGTGCATTAGACAATCCAAAAGGCATTACTGTAAACTCATAATGCCCATACCTGGTTCAAAACGCTATTTTCGGAATGTCTTCCTTCTTCACACTCAAATGATGATATCCAGATCGAAGGTCAATCTTTGAAAAGTATTTATCGCCATGCAATTGTTCAAATTGAGTATTCCATTGATTTATTCCATTATTAAACAATTCCTCTAGTTGTTTCTTTAGTTCCACTAATTCCATAGTGTCCATTATATAAGGGGTCTTTGATATGGTCCTTGAACCCGGAATTAAATCAATGGAATACTCAATTTATTATTCTGGAGTATGTCCAGGTAAATCATCTGGAAATACATCAACATATTCACTCACAATAGTTACATACTCTATTTGAACATTCATTTCCTCACCCATAGTTATTTCATTCTATTCCTCCCAAATAATTGAATTTAGTTGAGCTACTAAGGGTGGATCTAGATAAGAATCAGGTGGTGACAATTCTTCTCTAAAGATATGGTGTTCTTTATCATCGTCATCAAAGATTGTAACCTCCTTCTTCTTACAATAAATTTTTACATCATGGTCCGAAAGCCAATCCATACCAAGAATTATATCAAATTCAATCATGAGTATGATGATATGATCAGCAGATAAAGAGAATTTATATGCCCTAATGGGAACTGATTCATAGAACTTTGTAGCAATGATACTTCCCTTAGGTGTTTTGACAGACAAATCCCTTGTTAAATTAAATTTGAAATATATAATTTTCTTATAAAACTAGGAATATATAAAAAATGTGATGATCCAGAATCAAATAAAGAATTGGCTAAGTTTGATGAAATAATCAAAGTATCTGCCAACACATCACGAAGAACTTCAATCTCTACAGTTGTGATTTCATATGCTTGTCCCTTATCCCTCAACCTCTTCTGTTGCATATTTCCTTGACATTTTGGACAATCATTAGCATAGTGTCCCATCTCCCGAAAACTATAGCATTGAACATCATTGGCTTCCTTCTTCCCTTTGCAGTCACCAGTAAGATGGCATTTCTAACCACGTTTATAGTATACACCTTTTTTTAAGAATTCACCTGGGTGTTTCTTTCCATAATTGTCACATGGTGGAAATTTGACTCTTCCCTTCTTCCCCATTTCCTTATTTCCTTTCCTAGGGTTTTCAGAACCCCTTTTGTTTTCTTGCATTCCCTTAAAGTCATAAGACTTATAGAATTCTTTTTATGTCATGATGGCCCATGAAACTATATCCTCATATGATGAAAAGCTTTTGGAGACCAGTGCCCATTAGAGGAATGGATTTAGGCCATCAAAGAATTGATCATTTTTTCTCCTTGGATTTCGTATAAAGTCCACATCATGTCTTGCTAACCTTGTGAAGTTGGCTTCATACTTGGAAACATTTTTATCCTCCTTCTGCATCAAATTCAAGAATTGTCTCTCCATATCTGCTCACTACTCATGAGGAAAATATTTTTCTAAGATGATTTCCTTAAATTCCCTTTATTACATATCTTCTATCTCTTACTCCTCCTTTGTGTTTTGGATTAATGACCACCACTGATCTGCATCTCCCGATAGACGGTATAGTGTCATGACAACCTTCTCTCTTTCATTACATCCCAAAGCGAGAAATATCGTCTCAAGGGAACATATCCACTTCTCTTCTACAAAATGTTTTATAGTCTCATTGAACGATGGAGTTTATTGTCACATAAAGCGAGCTTGCATGGATTCTCCATTTGGTAGATACGGATGCTCTATATGGAAAAAGTTATTATTCATAACCTGAGTAAGTTGTCCCAGAATAGTAATGAGTTGCTTAGTACCAGTCACAGCACCAGAGCCAACATCATTATATTGCGTCAGAGGACAATCCCTATAGGGAACATGTGCATTAATGCGATTTCCATTCCTTCCACTAGGCGCCATATCTAGATAATGGAATACACTAGATTAGGTTATGAATTATAATGTATAATATTAACTTAAAAATACTCAGAAAAATTGAGATCCTACACATGGATAATCCCATATACACAAATATGGTTTCTTTGAGGAATTTTTTATATTTAACTCCATCATAATGGCTTGTAAAGAAAATGTGGATTATCCTAAGCATATCCCCCAAGAGTATCATAACCAAGAGTGCAGCAAGGCCCATTTTTGTGAACCAATTCCCATTTGAGTCTAGCTCAAAGCAGTGTTTCCAGGTTTTACCCCCAGATATATTTGTTCCAGATCTGCCTCTACCTTCTCGTATCCAGACAGGGATGTATTTCTTAAAAGATCCACATAATCTATTCCTTTCCAAAATACCAAGACGATATTGTATGTATATCCTCAAAGACTAACTTAGGGTCTCTTCCCTAATTCTACGTTTTCTAAATCTATTTTCCAAGTATTCTACTAAACTTTCTCTGATACCAACTGTAAGGACCCGACCCCAGTTTCCCAAAGCCAGTGCCTTATTTGATTATGTTGGTATAAATAGATGGAATACAAATCCCAAATGAATGAGTAGTTTAGTATTATTGGAAACATTTTACATACATAATTTTATCATTACAACATGAATGGAATCAAAAAACTATTTTATTCCACTAGAAACATCACATCTTTGAGATTACGCTTGCACGTCAATCATAAATTACTTCTTCATGTCCTGAGAAAATGAAACATAAGAAAGGGGCGAGATAAAATTGTCAGTAAGAGTAAGTAATACAGTGGAGGTTAATATAAATATTAGACATGGTGAATAATTGAAAACACATGCCTTGAACAATGAACTTGAACACATTATGGTAGAAATATGAGCTGAATAAATAATGCCATAATAATACATAATCATGGGTATTCTACTAGTCGAATAACCACATGAAATTTCAATTACTAACTTCATAATGAAGGAAGTGAATATTCCTGACATTCTAAATCATTTTTCCATGGCCTCAGCGAAGACATCTATTGATTAATTCCTTAGACAAAATCTATATCACATTGGGAAAGGCCTCCGCCAATTCCACATCTATTTGTCTCATGAGACATACCGATGCATCGAGGGTCAATAGAAGGCTCCACCCATCACATAGTAAGTCCAATGCATTCCTTATATGAGTGGTTATAAACATAAACAACAAAAACATTCATATTGAAACTATCATATGAAATGTAACTTTCTTTCCCCAATCATCAAAAATAAAACACTAACCATTCGGAATAATATGGTGATTGGTTTTAGGATAGATCATCCAAAATAGAGTTATTCATAACCATTAAATAAAATATGGTAGATGACTTCATAAATTATTAAACTAAATAATATCATGGAATCAACAAGAGTGTTTAATTAGATGAAAACACTCTTATAAAATCATTAAGCAACTCTGGAGATAAATACTCTTTTATTTTGAAAAGAAGAGTTCTTTTGGAAAAATCATTGTATAAATCTAGAAGTGAAGTAATATAGTATTTTCATAATAAAATGAGGGATTTTATAAAGATAATGGTTTCCAAAAACAGATTATAGAGTGCTTTTGAAAATGGTATTAATTTGAGAAATTCCCTTGAATCAGGCTTGTATTTTTGAAAAAAAATTGAAAGTTCCTTTTAAAACATGTAACTATCTATAAAATAAGGAAAGGTTATGGTTTTCAAACAAATATATAATACTCAAACAGAATATATGAGTAGTACATTACAATACATAAGAATTTCATTGAGTTATTTATAAAATAAAAGTAATCCGAATGAAAATGGAAGTTCGGGTGGAAAACACTTACCTTAACTCCAAACGTGTTCCTATATTGTACTTAACCGCATTGAATATGAAATTATACTTTTTAATAAATTATTTCAGAACCTATTATAAATGTATTTATTTTACCATAATATTGTTAGTTCATTTATGTCTTTATTGACAAGTTATTGTATTGAATTCCCTCGTTTTGGAGTGTTCGTTTCCTTTATTTTCATATTCGGTTCACTGGTTTTTATGTAATGAAGTTCATTCGGAATGGTTATAAATCTCCATTATTGGAATTATATATTATTAATGAACATAAATAATTGATAATGGTCATATCTATCATTTGGTTACATGGAATGAGGATTAATCATTAGTTGACAACCACATCGATTATTCGGCTTTATTTGTAATATTATGAACTATTTTGGTCATATAACTTAATTATATGTACATGTTATGCTTCATGAATATTAATTAGTTTATAACAAATATATTATATTCTGTTGAAACAATGAATATGGTTTCATGACCAGTAATGAGGAAGAAATTGAAGAACGAAACTTCTTCGTCCACGAATGTTATAAATCGGAACCTCATGGATGTCGATTTCGTTTATAAAATAAAAGGGAGGGAGTAAGAATATTTATGATGGTTCTTCTATTAACATAATATAAATCCATTATTTATTTGTTACTGGAGTTATCATGATCATTTTGATAGAGGAGGTTAGGAGATGATAAAAAAATATGATAAATTGAAATGAAACCAAATGAAAAAGAAGGGTACTTTGCCTCTCGAAATAACCACCTTGAGAAACTCCTTAAGGGAAGGGGCTTTGGTTTTTGGAAAGACCAAAAGCTTTAAGGACGTTGTGATAGACTAGGTAAGGGTAATTGGGAAGAGCTTTTAGGAGCTTCAAGGCTTATAGGTGTGAAGTGAAGAGGTAGTGGGGGGGTTATAGTGGAGGAGAGGAGTAATTTTTTAATATTTAATTCATTATTTTATTATTTCTCTCAAGACAACCCATAGTATTGTTTCATGTGAACCCTAATAGTAATAATTGAATGTGAGTTCGAACCAAGTGTGCTTACATCATCCATGCATCATCTATGATGCAGTAAATCAAGTATTTAGCATTTGTCGTATTTTATCGTATTTTACTATTCATCAAAAATTCGAGAATTTTAGAAAAATACCAAAAATTCACCCCAGCCATTTTTAGATGTGTAGAATTCAAAAGTGAAGTCCATTTTTGAAAAATAATTTTCAAAATATTATTAATTTTACTTTTAAAAAAAGCATACTTAATTCAAAAATTAACTGTTCTAATTCTACAACTTCTTATTTATCTCAATGAAAAATTAACCAAGATGTTATTATCTTCTAGCCTTAAAAAAATTAATAAAATTTACTATTCATTAGGGTCATATTAATATTCATAAGGTTATGTTACTATCCACCAAAAACCATGTTTGTTCTATCAGACTCCAAATGTCTTACTGAACACAACTCTAGATGACCACTTCTTGAAATTCAAAACATAGAAGAGACAATGTTGTGTTTAATGGTCGGATTATAAAATTGCATTCTATATTTATTTTCAAAACCTTGGGGTGTTACATTATCCCCTATATAAAAAATTGTGTTCTCAAAATACAAAGAATATTACCTAAAACGATTCGGGTATGTCTTTAACATAAGCTTCTCAGGCTCCCATGTTGTTTGCTCCATCTTATGGTTCCTCCATAGAACCTTCACTAGACGAGTCATCCGTTTTCTCAATACTTGTTCTCTAGTATCAAGAATCTTGATAGGCTCTTCACAGTAAGATAGATCTAGATCACGTTCCACTTCTTCATATGTGAATACATGTGTTGGGTTTGGCATGTACTTTCTTAACATTGACACGTGGAACACATTGTAAACCTTGGAGAGACTTGGCGGCATTGCCAAATGGTAAGATACGGCTCCAATTCTGTCCAGAATTTCAAATGGTCTAATGTATCTGGGACTTAATTTTCCATTCATACCGAATCATATAATACCCTTCCAGGGAGATACCTTTAGAAAAACATGATCACCTTCTTGAAACTCCAAATCCTTCCTTCAGTTATCTATATAGCTCTTTTGCCTACATTGAGCTATTTTGATACGGTTCTGGAAAATCTTCACATTTCCATTGTTTCTTAAAAAATTGGTTGGCCCACAATATTTCATTCACCAACATCATCCCAGCAAGTTGGTATATGATATCTTCTCCCATATAATGCTTCATAGGGTGTCGTCTGTATACTTGAATGAAATCTATTGTTGTAGGAAAATTCTACAAGATGTAAATACTGATCCCACATGCCTTGAAAATCATGTGAAAAAGACCTCAACATGCCTTTCAATGTTTGAATTGTCTGTTCTGATTGTCCATCAGTTTGTGGGTGGTAGGCAATGCTCAAACGAAGATCAGTATCCACGTCCTTCTAAGGACTTTTCCAGAATCTTGATGTAAAACGTGGATCATGATCAAAAACAATCGATAGGGGTACTCCATAAAGTCTCACAACTACATTAATATATAGTCTTGATAGACATTCAAGTGGTAGATCTTCTCTTATAGCAAGAAAATGTGTTGACTTGGTAAGTTGATCAATAATGACCCATATTGGATCATTCCTTCTTGAAGACTTTGGTAATCCCATGACAAAGTCCATCATAATATTATCCCATTTCCACTCAGGTATGGGAAGAGGTTTCAATACTCCTCAAGGTTGTTGCCTTCCAGCTTTCGCTTATTGAAAAACCATCCATCTTGACACAAAATCAGCAATCTCCCTCTTTATGTTGTCGCACCAGAAATGTTCCTTCATATCTTTGTACATCTTAGTGCCTCCATGGTGTATAGAAAAATTAGAACTATGAGAATCATCCAACAATTCCCTTTTTAGATCAGGTATATCAGGAACACAATGTCTCTTCCCAAATTTCAAAATTCTATCTTCATATATGAAGTCACCCAATCTCCCATCATCCACAGCTTTAATCTTCTTTTAAAACTCCCCATCATCAGCTTGAGAATTTTTTATCCTTTCTAATAAAGATGGTTTGGCAACCATTTGAAAAAGCATTGATGTTTCACCTTCCATAGTTATTCCCATATCCATCTTTACTAGATCCATGAAATATGATCCCTTTCAACTATCAACTTGATCAAAATCCATGAGCCTTTCTGCTCAAGGCATCTACCACCTTATTTGCCTTCCCGGGTGGTAGTGTATCGTGCAATCATAAAACATGAGTAGTTCAAGCCATCTCCTTTGCCTCGGGTTGAGTTATTTCTAGGAGAAAATATACTTCAAACTCTTTTGATCAGTATAAATCTCACATTTTTCACCATAGAGATATTGTCTCCATATCTTCAAAGAAAAGATTATAGCAGCTAACTCAAGATAATGATTCGGATAGTTTTTCTCATGAATTTTTAGCTGTCGTGATGCATAAGCAATAAACCTGTCATTTTTCATAAGGAAACAACGAAGTCCTTTCTTTGAAGCATCACTATAAATAACAAACTCAACATTACCCTATTGTAGAGTCAATATAGGAGTATTTACTGATCTTCTCTTTAGTTATTTGAAACATTCTTCACAATCTTTTTTCCAAACAAATTTAACCCCTTTACGTGTGAGATTCATTAGCGGGTTAGCCGGTCGGGCAAAATTCTGTACGAAATGCCGATAATAACATACTAAGCCAATAAAATGGTGTACCTCTGTTATGTTTTTTGGCGTGGGTCAATCCTGGATTTCCTTTGTCTTTACAAGATCAACTAGGATTCCATCCATAGAAACAATACGGCCAAGAGAAGAAATCTCCTGAAGCCATAATTAACACTTGAAAAACTTCCCATATAATTCATGTCTTCTAAGAGTCTTCAGGATAATGTACAAGTGATTTTCATGTTCTTCACAGCTTTTAGAGTATACCAAGATATCATCAATAAATACCACTTCAAAATCATCGAGATATTCCTTAAAAACTTTTTTCATTAGATCCATGAAGACATAGGTTGCATTAGTCAATCCAAAAGGCATTACTGTAAACTCGTAATGTACATACCTGGTTTGAAATGCTTTTTTCAAAATGTCTTCCTTCTTCACAGTCAAATGATGCTATACAGATTGAAGTTCAATATTTGAAAAGTATTTATCTCCATGGAGTTGGTAAATTGAGTATTCCATTGATTTAATCAATTATTACTCAATTCCTCTAGTTATTTCTTTAGTTCCACTAATTCCATAGTGTCCATTCTATAAGGGGTCTTTGATATGGTCCTTGAACCTGGAATTGAATCAATGGAATACTCAATTTCTCATTCTAGAGGATTTCCAGGTAAATCTTCTGGAAATACATCAACATATTCTCTCAAAATAGTTACATACTCTATTGGAACATTCCTTTCCTCACCCACAGTTATTTCATTCTATTACTCCCCAATAATTGAATTTAGTTGAGCTACTGGGGGTGGATCTAGATAAGAATTAGGTGGTGATGATTCTGCTCTAAAGATAAGGTGTTCTTTATCATCGTTATGAAAAATTGTAACCTCATTCTTCTTACAATAAATTTTTCCATCATGGTCCGAAAGCCAATCCATACTAAGGATTATATCAAATTCAATCATTGGTATGATGATAAGATCAGAAAATAAAGATCATTTATATGCCCTAATGGGAACTGGTTCATAGAACTTTGTAGCAATGATACTTCCATTAGGTGATTGGACTGAAAACTCCCTTGTTAATTCAAATTTGAAATATATAATTTTCTTAGTAAACTGGGAATATATAAAACAATGTGATGATCCAGAATCAAATAAAGCAATGGCTAAGTTTGATAAAATGATCAAAGTACCTGCCAACACATCACGAAGAACTTCAACCTCTGCAGTTGTGATCGCATATGCTTGTCTCTTCTCCCTCAGCCTCTTCTATTTCATATTTCCTTGACATTTTGGACAATCATTTGCATAGTGTCCCTCCTGAAAACTATAGCATTGAACATCATTGGATTCCTTCTTCCCATTGTAGTCCCCAGAAAGATGGCATTTTTGACCACATTTGTAGCATGCACCTTTTCCCTTTAAGCATTCACCAGGGTGTTTCTTTCCACAATTGTCACATGGTGGAAATTCGACTCTTCCCTTCTTCCTCGTTTCCTTATATCCTTTCCTAGGGTTTTCAGCACCCCTTTTCTTTTCTTGCATTCCCTTAGAGTCATAAGACTTAGAGAATTCTTTTTTTGTCATCATGGACCACAAAACTATATCCTCATATGATGAAAAACATTGGGAGACTAGTGCCCACCGGAGGAATGGATTTAGGCCATCAAATAATCTATCAATTTTTCTCCTTGGATTTCGTATAAAGTCCACACCATGTCTTTCTAACCTTGTGTTGATGGATTTATACTTGGAAACATTTTCATCCTCCTTCTACATCAAATTCATGAATTGTCTCCCCATATCTGTTCGCTGCTCACAAGGAAAATATTTTTCTAATATAATTTCCTTAAAATCCCTCCATTCCATCTCTTCTATCACTTACTCCTCCTTTGTGTTGTGGATTAATGACCACCACTGATCTGCATCTCCCGATAGATGATATACTTCCATGAAAACCTTCTCTCTTTCATTAGATCCCAATTCGAGAAATATCGTCTTAAGGGAACATATCCACTTCTCTACTAAAAGAGGGTTTGTAGTCCTGTTGAATGATAGAGGCTATTGTCGCATAAAGTGATCTTGCATGGATTCTCCACGTGGTGGATCCAGACACTCCATATGGGTAAAGCTATTATTCATAACCTAATTAAGTTGTCCTAGAATAGTTATGAGTTTCTCAGCACCAGTCACAGCACCAGAGCCAACATCATTATATTGCGTCGGAGGAAAATCCCTACAGGTAACACGTGCATTCGTGCGATTTCCATTCCTTCCACTAGGCGCCATATCTAGATAATGGCATACACTAGATTTGGTTATGAATTATAATGTATAATCTTAACATAAAAATACTCAGAAAAATTGAGATCCTACACATGGATAATCCCATATACACAAATATGGTTTCTTTGAGCAATATTTTATATTTAACTCCATCATAATGGCTTGAAAAGAAAATGTGAATTATCCTAAGCATATCCCCCAGGAGTGTCGTAACCAAGAGTGCCTCAAGGCCCGTTTTTGTGAACCAGTTCCCGTTCGAGACTAGCTCAAAGTAGTGTTTTTGGGTTTTACCCCTAGATATATTTGTGCCAGAGTTGCCTCTACATTCTCTTATGTAGACAGGGATGTATTGCCTGAAAGATCCACATAATCTATTCTTTATCAAAATACCAGGACGATATTTTATGTATATTCTCAAAGAATAACTTATGGACTCTTCCCTAATTATACGTTTTCTAAATCTAGTTTCCAAGTATTCTACTAAACTTCCTCTGATACCAACTATAAGGACCCGACCCCAGTTTCCCAGAGCCGGTGCCTTATTTGATTATGTTGGAATAAATACAAGGAATACAAATCCTGAAAGACTGAGTAGTTTAGTATTATTGGAAACATGTTACATACATAATTTTATCATTACAACATGAATGGAATCAAAACACTATTTTATTCCACTAGAAACATCACGTCTCCTAGATTACTCTTGCACGTCAATCATAAATTACTTCTTCATGTCCTGAGAAAATGAAACATAAGAAAGGGGTGAGATCAAACACTCAGTAAGAGTAAGTAATACATTGGAAGTTAATATAAATATTAAACATGGTGAATAATTGAAAACACATGCCTTGAATAATGTCCTTGAACACATTATGGTAGAAATATGAGCTGAATAAATAATTCCAAAATAATACATAATCATGGGTATTCAACTAGTCGAATAACCACATAAAATTTCAATTACTAGCTTCATAATGAGGGAAGTGAATATTCCTGACATTCTAAATCATTTTTCCATGGCCTTGGTGAAGACATCTAGTGATTAAGTCCTCAGCAAAAATCCATATCACATTGGGAAAGGCCTCAACCAATTCCACATCTATTTGTCTCATGAGACCCACCAATGCATCAAGGGGCTATAGAAGGCCCCACCCATCACATAGTAAGTCCAATTCATTCCTCATATTAGTGGGTATAAACATAAACAACAAATACATTCATATTAAAACTATCATATGAAATGTAACTATCTTTCCCCAATCATCAAAAATAAAACACTAACCATTTGGAATAATATGGTGAATGGTTTTAGGAAAGATCATCCAAAATAGAGTAAGTCTTAACCATTAAATAAAATATGGTAGATGACTTCATAAATTATTAAACTCAATAATACCACGGAATCAAACAAGATTTTTGAATTAGATGAAAACACTCTTATAAAATAATTAAGCATCTCTGGAGATAAATACTCTTTTATTTGGAAAAGAAGAGTTCTTTTGGAAAAATCATTGTATAAAACCAGAAGTGAAGTAATATAGTATTTTCATAAAAACATGAGGGATTTTATAAAGATAATGGTTTCCAAAAATATATTATAGATTTCCCTTGAAAAAATGTACGAATTTCAGAAATTCCCTTGAATCAGGCTTGTATTTTTGAAAAAACATTAATGTTACATTTAAAATGTGTAGCTATCCATAAAATAAGGAAAGGATATGGTTTTTAAACATATATATAATAATAAAATAGTATATATGAGGATTACATTACAATACATAAGAATATAATTGAGTTATTTAGAATATAAAAGTAACCTGAATGAAAATGGAAGTTCGGGTGGAAAAACCCTTTCCTTAACTCCAAATGTGTTCCTCTCTTGTACTTATGCTCCTTGAATATGAAATTATACTTGTTAATAAATTATTTCAGAACCTATTATAAATTTATTTAGTTTACCATAATCCTGGTTAGTTCATTTATGTCTTTATTGACAAGTTATTGTATTGAATTCTGTCATTCTAGAGTGTTCGTTTCCTTTATTTTCATATTCAATTCACTAGTTTTTATGTAATGAAGTTCATGTGGAATGGTTATAAATCGCCAGGATGAGAATTATATATTATTAATGAACATATAGAATTGATAATGGTCATATCTATCAATTGGTTACATGGAATGAGGATTAATCATTAGATGACAACCACTTCGAATATTTGACGGTATTTGGAATATTTTGAACTAGTTTGGTGTAGAGACCCTAAGCTTGGCATACATGGACATTACATTACTTTTTCGGAATATATAACAAAACACACACACAAGGACCGTAATAGTTTAGTTTCTTTGGAAACTCGGAATATAAACTTCTAATCATGTTGAAAGATCTTCAACATCTCCCATAACGATTCTCCCCCTTTTGTTTCCTTACCTAAAACCTTTCTTTTAATCCTGGGGGAAAAGAAAACATAAAAAGGGTGAGATAAAATGCTCAGTAAGGGTAAGCATGGAGAAAATAAAACAAACTAGATACATTTTAACTTAAAAACATGAACATAATTTTTAAACATCAAAATCTTGAGCAATGACATAAAACATGGTAGTACGTAAGGCATAGATCATAATGGATCATCAATCATTATAAAATAGCATATGAATAAAGCATGTAATTGTGGAATCTATTAAGAACATGTAATGATTTCCATAGTAGCCAAGGCATTACTTCCATGACCATCTTAGTGGACAAAGTCCCTTTATGAATCGAGTTCACTCCTCGTTTCAGTCCTTTAACACTGAACCGGATTAACTTACCATTCCAGCCATGTCTATCTCATGAGATATAAATCTTTACCCAATGCATTGGAGGGAGATATAGGTCCCACCCATCTCATAATGAAATCATTCTTACTTGTGCCACAAAATAAACATACATCATTCATATTAACCCAACGAATAAAATGGGTTTCATAAATATCATCCCATCATCACATAATCTATATAAAAGAAATGGATATCATTTCATAACAAGAATAGTGAATCCATGTAAATCATATATACATTATAATAGAAACATACACATATGAAAATAATTTCATCTTAGATGGAAAATGGTTTTGATAAAACACATGAAATGAATTCTTGAGAAAAATATCCTTTCTTCTTGAAAATCATTTTCTTTTCAAAAAATGCCATGAAATTTTAAAAGAAAGATATTTTGTTGAAAATAGTCATGAAATATTTGGGAGGAAGATTCATGAAAATAAGGCCTTATAAAACTGTAAAAATCCTTTCATGCCGTATAAGTTAAAAAACATTCTTCTCGTCCTTTTGTCAGAAAAGTCAAAAAAGTACCTCGTAACGTAAACAAAAGAAAGATTCCTTACATACCATGTAGTAAAAGTCAAAAATGGGTAAAAAGGAATTTAAACATACATGAAAACACTTTTATGAAACATGGACATGGATGAAAGAAATAACCCAAGTAAATACTTACGAAGAAGCAATCTCGGATAAAAATGAGATTTGCAAAATTATCCCTTACCTTACATCTGATATGCTTCATATATATTCGAGCCTCCAGTATAATGATTTAAATAATTTCATTGACTTATTACATAATCATATTAATTGTTATGATATCATATATGGTTCACTTATGACTTTATATTACCCATTCTTTTGTAAATTAATGTAAAAGTAATGTTTTGGGTAAAATCGTTTCATTTGTCGTTCGTGTTTTAACTTGTAATTATTCATATGATTACTTAGATCATGGTTACTTAAATCTAGAATGTAAAACATGATTTATATATAATATATATTCAAAATATACATATATATAATAGATATATAAATGGAGAGAAATACACCGTTCATGGAGACGGTAGGTCGTACGTACTAATGAACGTTGTTTTCGTTTCCTTATTGAATTAAATGAATTAATTAGATGACATTCATATATATATACATAAATCCAGTATCATTATTATGTCATATATTTCATGATTACTTATTATATATACTTTATAATCATTCATGAATGGTAAATCATTGAAAATGAATCTCATCGCGTCGTGGAGACGGTAGTCCGTACGTACGCACGAGCGATGATATCATTAACATGATTGTGGAATTGTATTGAAGTGTATGTATAATATTTCATAATCAATATCACTTTTCAATAATCATATATATTCATTATTTAAACCATTATACCCATCCAAATAAGGTGGTGGTGGAAAATAGATTACACCACGGCGTGGAGATGGTATTCCGTACGTACACACGCGCGGTGATTTCATTTTCCGTAGGGTGGATAGATGGTGAAATAGGGTTGTTTCATACTTATAATAACATATAAGTATATGATTAATACTGATGTTATTTATTCATAATGAAACAACTAAAGAAGAATAAGTGGAAGAAGAAATAAAGTTGAAAGAATTGGTAATTGACATTACCTCTTCTTTGAAGTGCCTCTTTGAGACCTCCTCTTAGGGCACTAAAATTGGTCTTTGAAGAAGACCAGGACCTCTAAGATGTCTCTAGGTAAGTGTAGAGGAGAAATTGGAAGGTTTTGGCCGAGCTTGAAGGCTCAAAGTGGTGTGAGGAAGAGAGGGAGGAGGTGCCCTTTTATAAGGGAGGAGACGGGCACCTTTGGAATAACTAACAATATTAATTTATTATAAAGTCATATTCGGTTTTAAATAGCTCCAAATTGATTTATTTCGATCTAAGGTGTGGATGGGTCGAAATACCTTCATCCAATAGAATTTAGACAAGTTTTGGTTCCTATTTTAACCTTATCATTTAGATTTAACATTAAGTTAAATAATTTTACTTTTACCGTGTCTTCTTGTGTTCTTATACTATAAGGTTAATAAACTTACTATAAGCAGCCAAACGAATACCAAGTTGTTTATTATTAATATATATAACCTTATCTATGTCATTTGGCCAATCCTTAGACTTTTAGGAATAAAATAACAATTAATAATATAATATTTGTTTTAAAAACTATTTTATGTCAATTTTCACACTATTTAGTAATTGATTTTTGTGAAAATCATAACAGAATGATATTTCGAAACAAGTTAATCAAATAAATATTAACATATGATATTAACCTTGAAAATTAGTGGAATTCATAAAAAGTCTCAAATTATATTTATTTGGGCATTTATAACATCAATTATGTCAATATTTCATTAATAAGATAATTATTGCATCATCATTGTGTCATAAATACATTAAATTATATAAAGTCTAAAAATTACAAATAAAATACCATCATGTAGGAAATATTTTTATATTTTTATTTAATATTTATAGTCGAATTTATCTTATGGATAACCCTATATTAAAAATTATTTACTTATTAAACTTTGATTTTAACTATTTTAACCCTTCTTTAAATAAATTAATATTAAATGTCCTAATCTAATCCAAGTGGGCCTAAATGGTCATATTTTATTCCTAAGGTTGTTTTTTGTCGAATTAAACTTATCCAATAGAATTATTACATGTGTTAGGGTAATAATAATATCATTTTTACCCTTAAGTACCCTATTTACTTTTAACCGTGGTAAAAAAAAGTAAAAAGTTGATATTCACAAAAAATTATTTTCATCTCATTGAACCACATTTTACTTACTGACATCAACCGTGTCTCTCGGATTTTTGAAATTCCACTCACAGAAGCGGTAAAATTAAGTTTTATGAAAAATTCATTTTTTTGACAACCACTTAGTGGTTTCACTATTCATCATAAAATGAAAGTTTCCAGAAAAATACCAAAAATTAGACCTAAGATATATTTGATATTATGAACTCAAAAATGATGTCTATTTTACCAAATTCAAAACATATCAGTTGCATTAATTAATTTAAAAATTAATTCCCGTCGTCAAAACAAATAGTGTGTTCTTAAGAGATAATAACTATCAAAAGAATGACACTTGTTTATGTCTGGTTTAAATGTGAAATTACATCCAATGACCAACATTGTATTAAATTGTAAAAATATATTCTAAATATACTTTAAAATCACTCAAATTAATAATTTATCACTATTAATTATTTCGATTAAAAAGGTTTTTTTTAATTAAAATTTAGTAATTTTCACTATTCATAAGAAAATGAAAGTTATCCGAAAAGTACCAAAATTTCACCCTAAGCTAATTTCGATATTAAGAATCCAAAAATGAAGTCCATTTTGAAATATAAAATTTCAAAAAGTGGTTATTAATATTCATAACGGCTAGTTTTAATAATATTTTAATAGCATGTCGTTGTTTAGTGAGACTCGATATTGCGTACTACACACGCTATCGAGGAAGGTCGTGATTGCGTGTAATGCAAGGAAAGTCAAGTATGCGTGTTGTGCAAGCTCCTTTTGGTGTAGCGTACAACACAAGACATTAATGAAATTTAAAAAAAATTCATAAAATCTCGGGGTGTTACATTTGGTCATATAACTTAATTATATGTACATATTCTTTTTACTAAATATTAATTAGTTTACAAAACATATATTATAGTCTAGTTAAATCATTAATATGGTTTCATGACCAGTAATGAAGAAGAAATTGAAGAACAAAACTACGCCATCCACGAATGTTATAAATCGGAACATCATGGACGTCGATTTTGTTTATAAAAGTAAATGGAGGGAGTAAGAATATTTTTTATGGTTCTTCCATTAAAATTATATAAATACATTATATTGGTGTTACTATAGTTATCATGATCATTTGGATAGAGGAGGGTAGGATAGGATAAAAAAATAAGATAAATTGAAATGAAACCAAATGAAAAAGAAGGGTACTTTACCTCTTGAAATAACCTCCTTGAGAAACTCTTTAAGGGAAAGGGTTTTGGTCTTTTGGAAAGACCAAAAGCTTTTTGGATGTGGGGAGAGACTAATGAAGTTTAATTAGGTAGAACACTGAGGAGAATCATGGCTTATAGGTGTGAAGAGAAGAGGTAGTGGGGGTGTTATAGTGGAGGAGAGGAGTAATTTTTTAATATTTAATTCATTATTTTATTATTTCCCTCAGGAAAAACAATACTATTGTTTCATGTGACCCCTAATAGTAATAATGGCATGTGAGGTCAAACCAAGTGGGCTTAAATCATCCATTCATCACTTATGATGCAGTAAATCAAGTATTTATCTTTTATCATATTTTATCATGTTTTACTATTCATCAAAAATTCTAGAATTTTAGAAAAATTCAAAAAATTCACCCCTACCATTTTTTGACGTGTATAATTGAAAAGTGTAGTCCATTTTTGAAAAATAATTTTCTAAATATTATTAATTTAACTTTTAAATAAAAGCATTCTTAATTCAAAAATTAACATTTCTAATTCTACAACATCATATTTATCACAATGAAAAAATAACCAAGATGTTATTATCTTCTAGACTTAAAAAATTACTATTTATTAGGGTAATTTTATGGGTCATATTACTATTCATAAGGGTATGTTACTATTCACAAAAAATCATGTTTGTTCAATTAGACTCCAAATGACTTACTGAACATAACTCTAGATGAGAACTTCTTGAAATTCAAAACATAGAAGTGAAAAGTTGTGTTTAATGGTTGGATTATAAAATATCATTCTATATTTATTTTCAAAACTATGGGGTGTTACATTATCCCTAAATATACAATGGCTTGTTTTCAAACTAAGATGGGGGGTGAATCTGGATTATTTTTTTAGTCAACAGTGAAACATACAATTTCATTTATTTTCACCCATCTTTTGATTATAATAAAAGATGGGGAGTTAATTAATTTTTGGAGGTATGCCTATTTCTCCTAATATGACTATATAAAGATATTTTTTTACTGTAATTTTCATCTAATGTTTTCCTTTCAATTGTTATTTCATTTTTTAATTTTGTAATCACGTCATCAATTTATCTCATGCATGATTTTATTCCATGATCATTTAATGCTAAAATATAATATTTAAAACATTTTCTAATAGTTATTAATTTATTTTTTATATTTACTTAAAACTTTGATACCATTGAATAATGGTTTTAATTTTTTTACAACAGTGAATTTAAAATTCCTCACACAACTATGGAGTGTACACCCTTTTTAGGTTTTTGTTCTTCAATTCCAACCTCATGAGTCTGTAACCCAATTCCATTGATATTATAGTTTCAATTATTTCCTAAATATATAATGGGTTGATCCATGGAGTATCAAGGGGATGGATTGGATTTTATTTTATATTTAATAGTTCTTAATCAAATATTTCATTTGAGTTTTTAATTTAACGATTTTATTTCATCGTCATCCTTATTGAAATTTATCACCACACATTTTTTGTTCTAACATTATAATTTACCTTAGAGTGTTCATTAAGATAATCCTACATGTTTATATACTATTATAATATAGTTTTGAATCTGATAAATTAGTATATGATTAGGTTATATTTATTTTATTGATTGAATTATTCTCTAGTTAATTAAATTGAAATAATTGAAAAAATAATTCATCAAACCTACGACCAAATAATTATTTTTTATTGAATTCACTTAATTCACATATACTATTTAACAATAAAATCAATTTGAACAAAATATTTCATATTAATAGATCAATATCCTTTATAGAATGTGTGTCTCTTTAGGATACTTATGAGGTCTCTAAGGATTCGATATACCATGTTGTGCTACAAGAGACTACTTACACCATAAAAATTAGGTAAATTTGGGCACAAACAAATTTTGGTGCCATTTTCGGGGACCCAAGTATGTACATAATAATAATTCATTCTTTTCTCTTCCCATTTCTCATATATGACCTCAAATTCTCTTTCCTCACTCCCATTCCCATATTATTCACTTTAAATCATAATTTTTATCTACTCCAATTGTGTATATTCAACATTACCCCAACATAGACCCAATTTGTAATAAAATGTATAATAAAATTTTTGAAACCCCAAATTTTTTTAATGCATTTGATAAACCCATGAATGAATATCCCCCACCCTATGAAATGTATAATTATTTGTACGATGAATGCTGAAAAGTTAAATTTATATCCCTCTCAAGGATTATTGAAGCGAAAATTCCTAGAGAACTCCACTATGTACAAACTCCAATATAGCATAATCCATAATAACATCTTGAAAAATTGTTTGAGAAAATGGTGAAAATTAATTCGGAAGATTCATACTTTTGAGTAGAAATACAATGCATTTAAATGATTAGAGAACTCGTTCACATAATGTATTTCCATTACCTATCATTAATATATTATTATTATTACACATATACCCCCACATACATTTAATGAAGAACCATTTATATTATTTCAGATAGATGATGAGTGTAAAGGGATTGTTTATGGGTATATAAATCAAGAGGATTTTTTTTTAGATTCAATAGAGGAAAATTTGACATAAGGGATTCAGTTTCCTGAATATCTTTCCATTGATAGATTTTATGAAATACATATCACTAATCCATTAGAATATATTAGAAACATTTATTATATAACCACTCATGGAATTTAATTTTCTAATTTGGGAATTGAATCAAATTTTCAAAATGAACCAGTTCATTCAAAAAAAATTACAGAAGAAACAAATTTTGATTCCAAATTCTATTCTTTAATATGAAATTTCAATCATCCTAAACTCAAAATCTATGTACCTCCTTCCTTACATAATAATCCCATCATATGTGATAACCAATACCATGAATTAGTAATTTATCATTCTCATGAAATACATATCATTGCAAAGATACTTAATGTCTTAGGAAATACAATAGAAGCAACCAAATTAGCCATTTGATAAATTCTTGTGTCATTAAAACTCATTATTGAAGATGGGTTTTCACATGAAAAAAATTATAAAAAAAATTATCAATTTCTATAATGTAGATGTCCAAAATAATTAGGTCTTGGAAATGTTGAATTTTGGTAATGGATAAGTTGGGGGGTCCAAGTCGAGGTAATGACTATAAACTAAGAGCTTTCCATGAGGCAACTCAAATTCTATATTTTTTTAATTTATTTGTTTTTTATTTTTTGTTTTTGTTTTATTTTTGTTATGATAATTTCCTTTGGTTTTCTAATGTGATCTAATGTCTCATGTGTGTGAGATATTAGTGTTTCATCATATTAGTATTTCAAAATAAAACCCATTTAATCTAAAGATCAAACCCAGCAGTCAATCATCCCTGAGGATTCTACATATGACATGAACCAGTGTGATTTGGTTATTATGTAAGTATAATCACATTAAATCAAGTGGTTGAATTACATGGTTTAATTTCAAAAAAAATCTCCCCTCATTATTCTAAATTATAATCTCTACATTCTCTTATCTTTCAAAACTTTGGCCAGTTTCATTCTATGTTGTGTGGATTGAAAATCTAGGATTTTCAAAAAAAAGTGGGATATTATAATAAAAAATTTATTTAAAATTTCAATTCATTAAAAAATATAAAATTAATGTAAATTTGGAAATATTAAAACTTAATTCCAATTGGTTTTTATTTCCTTGATTATGATTTAAATGCAAATTTATGTACATGAGCATACTTTTTAGAAAGTGTGGTTGTCTGTTGTTATTTTTATTCATCAACATTTAAATCCTTTTAATAAAAATTGCACAAAGAAAATTTATTTTATTTTTTTTGTATTATTGATTTCTTGGGTCCTTATTATCATATAATATTTTTGGTGTCACTTTCATTTTATTTTTAGTATCCCACATAAAATGTAAAAAAATCCACATAAAGAAATTTTCTGTCAAATGGTGTGGCATTACGCACTTGGGGGTCATAAAACCATTATTTTTATTCCCATATTTATTCTTTGCATCTCTATTATAGTTGGTGTAATCAAAAATATGTGTAGAGCTCGACACTTGGGGATCATTGAACCATAATTGTCTTTCCTAGTGTTAGTATTTTCATAACTATTATGGTTTAAAAAATAAATAATCAAACCAAAATAAAAAATTGATTAAAAATATAAAATTGGATAATCATATAAGGGTTTAATGTGATTCCCACACAGCTCTTCCATTTGATTCCCCTTGAACAAAAAATAGACCCCATGTCTTCTGAGATAAATAACAAATCATTAGGCTTAATTGAAATTGGATGAAATTGGGAAATGAATTTGAACAATGGAATGGTCTTGGGGTTATGTTATGAATGTGAAAATATTTTGAATGGAATTACTTTTACGGGTTTATTGATTCTTCAGATTGATTTGTTATGAGAAATTTCTGTCAAAATTTTTTCAAAAAAAGAAAATTAATTTTATATTTTTGGGACACTCTTTTGTTGGGACAAGAAAAACTAACGGTATAGTTTTTGATTAGTAACTACAAGATTATAAAATTAATTTTTTATATCTTATTATTGATATGCTTCAATTTCCTTAAACAACAGTTTTAGTCTAATTTATAAATTGAACTCTATTTCACATCATTGTGTAATTCTTGTTTAATGTGTTAATTTATGACTAATTATTCATCTTCTTGTGGAATATATTATATTAATTTTATTAATTTCATGTTTAGAGATAAAAATTATCACATATATTGGAAAATATTTTATTTTAGGTTAAATGGGTGAATTCCAAGAGAAGATGGAGATTTTTTGCAAAGAATTTAGGAAATTTTGGATAAAGAGTAATGGGCCTTAGGACCATCATGAAAAAGTGCGCCCAAAATAAAAACCCTTTAAAACTAAAATTTTAAATATAGAAATAGAAAATAGAGGGATAATTTCAATAAAATATTTCTTATCCTAATTATGAATTTTTAATGATGATCTAGGAGGTCAAAGGGGATGATAAAATGTAATTGCCCGGAACTCTCTGGTCTATTACTTTGTAAAATTTTGATGTGGTCAAACACGACATGTGTTATAATAATATTTTTTTATAATAGTTATTGATAATGGTGGCGTGAAAATATTTGGTGTTAATTAGATTAAATGGTTTTAATTTAATCATTGTGAAATAAATGAAATAAAATTGAATGTATTTAATTCAACGAGGGGAGGTGCATGGTTTCTTTTTCATTTTTTTAAATTTAAATAAACAATAAATTATGTGTGTAATGGGCATGTAATGGGAGGCTTCTCAGTGTTGATGTAATGTTGGTCGGACATGGTCAACACGGAGAATGTCAATAATAATAATTATTATTATTATTAATTGGTGACGAGTTAATAAATTTTAAATGGAGATTTGTTAATATTATTCTACTAAATAATTATAATAATAACGTTGGCTTAAATTTTGAACGATCTGTTAATAAATATATAATGAGATTTAAATATTTGAATTCAATGAAATGAAATTTGAGATATGAGGATAGTTGAGAGATGTTATTATTTATGATAATTGTGTTAAAAAAATAATGATAAAGGTTTAAAATGTAGTTTGGAGCATGCCACATTGAGTAAAGGAAGTGGCGGCGCCACCTTTGGGGACTGAGTGAAAATCGTGCAAGGATTAATGATATTGGAGAGAGGGAGCACTTATAAGATATTAGTGGGGATAAAATTAAATGTGAAATAAATGATAAAGGATGGAAATGGTGATTAATTTCTAGCATTAAAGAGACCAAATAGTGATTTATTTGGAGTTATAAAAATAAATAAGTATGTAATTAATCATAATAATAATAATAATAAAATATTTTTATTATTAATTTTGATGATAAAACACTTTTTCAGTATAACTTCTTCATGCGACCTCGATTTCACGAACCATCAGCAGCAGTGTGACCCTGACTACAATACAGAAATTATGAGTCCAATATTGGATGTTTTTTTGGATTTTTGGATCGGGTACCCAAAGCGCTCGAAAAATAATAGATTTAATATTATTATTAAATCATTGACCTACCATAACTCATGTGTGCGATGTCCGATTGACTTACTATCAGTGGTGATAGAATCTTGTCATTAATACGGTCGATTAAAGTACAGTGTTGGATACTAAATTATGGTTAATGGCTCGGGTCCATGAAACAGCCAATAATAATAATATTGTTATTATTACGGGATCTTGTATCTAACATATCTCCTTCATACGGTGTTGGAATGGCGAACCGTCTGTGATGTTGCATCCTTGAATTTATGATGGTCATTTTAAGACCAATGATGAATACCTTTTTATGAATCATGTCTTGGGTCAATAAAACACCTATTAATAATTGAAGTTATTATTATCAGTAAATGCATGTAAACCATGTGACGTGTCGTGTGTAGACCAGTCAAACAATGTAACAGTTGTATAGTCACGTCGTGTATTCATTAATACACACTGCATAACATTTTACCTTTTTGTTGCCTATATAAGAGAGGGTCATGTGTTATTTACGTACCCCTCTTCTTCTCTTAACAGAGATACTCCCAGATGACCCAGAAGCCTTCCTCATATCTTTTTCATCCTGACTTCGATCGTCGATCTGTCTATGGCTGCAGGATCATGCCGACGAGGAGAACATTTTGCACCTCGTTCCTTTCCATATTCTTCAACTTCCTCTTTGCAGTTTTCTACCGAGGAGATTGCTAATATTTTACGAGAACGAATCTCTGAGACAAACATCATCTTAATGTGAGGTTGTGTCGTGGTGTCCATGGGAGGACGTAGTCGTCGAGAGGAGTGATCTAAATCCTCATGGTAGTTTTTCTCATAGAAGGAAATCAAAACATGTTCATGTAGGGATCTTACCTTCATCTCTCTCTCTTTTGTGCATTATGCAGGGTAGGTATCCTCTTATTTTCATGAGATATGATTAAACCAGTAAATAAAGATAATAACTAGTTAAAGAATGGGTTTTGGAAAATTTTTTTGATATTGTTGTTTTATTTTCATCAATCCTTATCCTTTTATTATGTTGTGAATGGAATTGGATTATGCCTATTGACAATCATAGTCGTTGGGGGACTTTTCTTGTGCAATTAAATGTGGCCCTATTTTTCTGGATTGTTTTGTGGATGGAATTTCATAGAATGTGTAAATTGGTTAATCATGTAAAGTTGGCTGATTAAATGAATACCTAGAACCCTTGTATGATCACCTCAGTTAAACTAAATGAAAGAATGAATTTGTGGGTGATTTTTGGGGTTTAATTATGTGAAGGGGTGATTTGTGGGTTGTTGTGGAATGGGTGAGTAGTGGGGATCTGATTCGCTTGGTTGTGGGTTGGCATGTATGATATGGTTGTGATGGGTAGTGGAGCTGTGCTAAATTGTATCAAAGGAATGATGATGTGGTACGGGAATTGTTAACGATGTATTTGTGGTTGTGGGGGTTGGTAGCAGGGCTATATGGATGGGTTGTGCATATGAATAAAAGTGAAAGAAATAACTAATGAATTGTGGGGCATGGTAGTTGATTAAATACGGAAAATCAATTGAATTGATTGGCTGATAAAAAAAATGGTATTTTGATGCTTGTGTTTTCCCTAACTTTATTTGTGGTTGGCAGGGATATGTTTTACGAACGATTGATATGGTTTGTTTGTTGTTATTTGATCGGTAGTTAAGGAACTGATAAACTAAAACTGTTGATACATGAAAATCATAATGGAGTTTGGGGCTGTTTATTGTGTGCATACTTTCTAGGTAGCAGTACCAAGGAATGTGCTCATATCTTTTGTGTAGAAGCCTTAGGATAGGCTGAGTGGTTGATATAATTATATAAATCTGTATGTCTTATGTTTCATTACACACCCCACCCATGTTGAGAACTATGTGCCGAACATCCGTGGGACGGGGGTGATATTCTCAAACATCTGAAGGATGGCTGGTTATTGTTCTGCCCTGTGCTCCCTCTTCCAGGTTCTATATCCCAAGATCCTTCAGGCAGGTTACGACAGATGTTTCCCAAGAGTCTTCAGGATGAGGATGTGATATGTTCCTAGGTGTCTTTTGGATGAGATGTGATGTGGTTCCTAGGTTTCTTTGGGTTGAGATGTGGTAATGGTCGAGGATTGAGTGCCGACGGGATACTACGATGTCTGAGGATTGAGTGTCGATGGGGTACTATGTGCTTTGTATGGCCAGCTTGCATCACAAGATCAAGCTTCGTATGGCCAGGTTGTGGCATGAGATCTGGAAGATGGAGAAGAATCAGAGTGCTAGGTGTGAGGGCTTGAGAAGTATTCAGTGGGAATGTGGTGTGGGGTACCCATACATTGATATTATTACTATACTACTCTATTGACTTCCGATATTTGGTGAGTGTGGCCTGTAAGGTTGGGGGATAGATTCCTTGTTAGGCTTTGGTTCCATCTGTTTTCTCACGGGGTATTAGGATGTCTCCCCACCTATGCACGAGAGCTTTAGGTTTTCCTACTGAGTATACTTATATACTCACCCTACGTTTACTTTCAGGTTTTCAGGAGGACTTCAGGGACCGTGTGAGACTTGCTAGTTGGGCATTGGATTTTTTCTGGTTGCAGTGTTTGCTTTCTTTTTTTGGTATCGTACTTTGGAGCATCTATTGTACATTTGTTTCAGTATTGTATAAAACATTCATATGGGTTTGGTTCTGAGTTTATTTTCATTTACTTGTTCCTTTTTCTTTTGGTTTTTGACTCATCCTATTTCCCGATCTTGAATAATATAAAGGTTAATGCCTCCCATATTTTTGAAAACTCATACCATTGGTGCTAGTTGCCACTCCGGGGCCTACTGGGTGCGGGACTCAGGGGGTCATTATCTCCCTTCCACCATTACCAGCTCAGAAGGGGCATCATTGGTGGGAGGGGGTCGTGACAGAATGGTATCAGTGGCTGATGGTTGAGAGATATGATGGAGTCTAGAATTAAGAACAGTTAGGATTTCATGGGATGGTAGGGCAACAGTGTTGGATGATCTGGGTGTGTGACATAGGCTAGGGAAGACCAGCTCGGACATGGGATTTTAGGGCCCCCTGTGATTTGATGAAAGGACTCTTAGCTTACCGAATGACCAAGGAAGACTTCATTGATTACAGGGTAGAGACCATAGGAAAGGTACATGCATCATCAGGATTTGTGTTTTACTTGATTTGGGTGTTCTGGGAAAGAAATCTAAATAAAATGATAAAATGAAAACTTGAGAAAATTTCCTTGCTACTTGGGCTTAGGCATTCCTTGTTTACTGAATAGCTATGGCACCTGGACGTCAACAGAAAGGCAGAGGAGTGGGATGTAGAAAGTTGCATGCAATAGAAGCGGCAACCCTAGTAAGGCCAGATATCAAGAGATATGTTTTCGGTTTTACTAATATGCTCTCGTTTATGTTTTGATTAAATTCCGGAGAATCACTATCTTTTGTTGAAACTCATTATCGCCCGTGATTTGGGCATGGACCTTGTTTTTCAGGAGTCTATAATGATAAGTTGTTTCCCTATTTCCTTCAAATGTGTGTGAAGAGTCCTAACATGTGGGGAGAGGAGGACCTGATCCCTAATCAAGATGCATTAATGTGGATGTGATAAAACCTGTGTGGGCAAGTCAGTGCCGCCCAAAGAAGATAGTATCTTGACATGGGAGAAGGTGTTACCCAATCCATGTGTTGGGGCAGCGTGTTTCTTGTTTTGTGTTGTGTTGGGGGAAGTATGTGTATGAGAAATCCTAAAATATGGGGGTGGGAGGACCTAATTCCTAATTGAGATGCATTAATGTGGATGCGGTTAAACCCGTGCAGGCTAGTCAGTGTCGCCTAAAGCGGATAATATCTCGACATGGGGGAAGGAATTCCAGGACTCATATAATTAGGGTAGTGGTTGGATTCCTGTTATGACGAGAGCTCTGCGAGGTATCTTGGGGGAGGTTTTTCAGATCTTTACCCTTTTTATGGGTTGGTTTTTAATTCTCGAAGACGGGAATGTTTTGAGAGGTGTCTGATGTAATGGCTCAGCCCTCTCCAGTCCATTACATTGTAAAAATTTGATGTGGTCAAACATGATGCGTGTTATAATAATAATTTTGTTAATAATAATTGATAACAGTGGCATGAAAATATTTGGTGTTAATTAGATTAAATGGTTTTAATTTAATCATTTTGAAATAAAAGAAATAAAATTGAATGTATTTAATAAATGATAAAGGAGGGAATTGGTGATGAATTTATAGCGTGAAACAGACCAAATAATGATTGATTTGGAGTTAGAAAAATAAATAAATTAGTAATTAATAATAATAATAATAAAATATTGTTATTATTAATTTTGATGATAAAACATTTTTTTCACTATAAATTCTTCCTACAAACTCGGTTTCACGAACCGTCGTCGGCAGTGCGACCCTGACTACGAGACAAAAATTATGAGTCCAATATTGGATGTTTTTTGGGGTTTTCAGATCGGGTACCCAAAGCGCTTGGAAAATAGTAGATTTAATATTATTATTAAATCTCCTGCCTGCCATAACTAATGCGTGCGATGTCCGATTGACTTTTCATCAGTGGGGATAGGATCCTGTCATTAATACGGTTGATTTAATTCCAATGTTGGATACTAAATTACGGTTTGTGGTTCAAGTCCATGAAACACCCAATAATAAAAATATTGTTATTATTATGGGATCTTGTATCTAACATATTCTTTCATACAGTGTTGGAATGGCGAACCGTCTGTGACGTTGCAACCCTGAATTTATGACTGTCATTCTAAGAGCAATGATGAATACCTTTTTATGACTCATCTATCGAGTCAATAAAACAACTATTATTAATTGAAGTTATTATTATCATTAAACACATGGAAACCGTGTGACATGTCATGTGTTGACTAGTCAATCAAAATAACAGTTGTACGGTCACGTCGTGTATTCATTAATACACATTGTGTATGTTTTACCTTTTTGTTGCCTATATAAGAGAGGGTCACATGTTATTTATGGACCCCTCTTCTTCTCCACATGATGATACTCCCATATGACCCAGAATCCTTCCTCATATCATCTTCATCCGGACTCCGATCGTCAATCTATCTGTGGCTGTAGGATCGTGTCAACGTGGCGAACATCGTGCACCTAATTCCTTTCTCTCTACTTAGACTTCCCCTTCGTAGTTTTCTACTAAGGATATTGAAAATATTTGACAGGAATGACGCTCTTTGATGAACATCATCTTACTATGCGGTTGTACCACGACATCCATTGGAGGACGTAGTCATTTGGAGGAGTGATCAAAATCCTTGTGGTAGTTGTTCTCATAGAAGGACATCAAAACCTGATCAAGTAGGGATATTACCTTCATCTCTCCCTATTTTTTGCATCATGTGGGGTAGGTATCCTCTTGTTTTCGTGAGATATGGTTGAACTAGTAAATAAAGATAATAACTGGTTGATGAACAGGTTTGGGGATTTTTTGATGATATTTTTGTTTTATTTTCATCAATTCTTTTCCTTTGATTATGTTTTGAATTTAATAGGCTTATGCCTACTGAAAATCATGGTCATTGGGGGCCTTTTCGTATACAATTAAATGTTACCCTGTTTTTCTGGATTATTTTGTGGATGGAATTTCATAGAATGTTGAAATAGGTTAATCATGTAAAGTTGGCTGATTAAATGAATACATGGAACCCTTGTATGATCACCCCGGTTAAACTAAATGATATAATGAATTTTTGGGTGTTGTTGGGGTTTAATTATGCAAAGGGGTGTTTCGTGGGTTGTTTTGGAATTGGTGAGTAGTGGGGCTGTGGTTGGCTTGGTTGTGGGTTGGCATGTATGATATAGTTGTGATGGGCAGCAGAGCTACTGTAAATGGTTTCAAAGGAATAATGATGTGGTATGGGTATTGTTTTCGATGTGTTTGTTGTTATGGTGGTTGGCAGCAGGGCTGTAGGGATGGGTTGTGCATAGGAATAAAAGTGGAATAATTAACTAATCAATTGTGGAGCATGGTAGTTGATTAAATACAGAACATCAATGGAATTGATTGGCTGATAAAAGAAAATGGTATTGTGATGCTTGTGTTTTCCCTAACTTTATTTGTGGTTGGAATGGATATGTTTGATGAATGATTGATCTGGTTTGGTTTTTGTTAGTTGCTTGGTAGTAAAGGAACTGATAAAATAAAACTGTTGAAACTTGAAAAGCTTAATGGGGTTTGGGGTTATTTATTGTGTAAATACTTTCTAGGTAGCAGTGTCGAGGCATGTGCTCAGATCTTTTGTGTAGAAGCCTTAGGATGGGCTGAGTGTGTGATATAATTATATAAATCTGTACGCTTTATGTTTCTTTACACACCCTACCCCTGTTAAGCACTACGTTCTGAACACCCATGGTACGGGGGGTGAGATTCTCAAACATCTAAAGGATGGTTGGTTACTGTTCTTCCCTGTGCTCCCTCTTCGAAGTTCTATAGCACAAGATTTTTCAGGCATGTTACGACAGATGTTTCCCAAGATTATTAGGGATGAGGGTGTGATATGTTCCTAGGTGTCTTCGGGATGAGATGTGATGTGGTTCCCAGGTGTCTTTGGGATGATATGTGGTTACGGCCGAGGATTAAGTGCTGACGGGATACTATGATGGCCGAGGATTGTGTGCCGGCGGGATACTATGAGCTTTGTATGGCCAGGTTGCAGCACTAGCTCGAGCTTGGTATGGCCAGGTTACGGAACTACCTCAGGAAGAGGGGGAAGCATCAAAGTGTTAGGCGTGAGGTCTTGAGTAGTATTCATTGGGAATATGGTGAGGGGTACCCATACTTTGATAACATTATTATACTACTCTATTGACTTTTGATATTTGGTGAGTGTGGCTTATAAGGTTGGGTGGATAGATTCCTTTCTAGGCTTTGGTTCCTTTTGTTTTCTCATGAGAGATTAGGATCTCTCCCCACCTGTGCATGAGAGCATTAGGTTTTCTTACTGAGTATACTTGTATGCTCACCCAACATTTTCTTTTATGTTTCAAGAGGAAATCACATACCATGCAGGACCTTTCTAGTTGGGCATTGGAGTTTTTCTAGTTGCAGTTTTTGCTTTCTTTTTTTGGTATCGTACTTTGGAGCTTCTCTTGTACTTGTAATTTTGTTTCAGTATTGTATAAAACATGCATATGTGTTTGGTTTTGGGTTTATTTTCATTTACTTGTTCGTTTTTCTTTTGGTGTTTGACTCATCCTATTTCCCGATCTTAAATAAAAAAAAGGGTAATGCCTCACATATTTGTTAAAACTCATACCCTTGGTGCTAGTCACCACTCCGGGGCCTACTGGTGGCGAGACTCGGGGGGTCGTTATCTCCCTTTCACCATATCCAGCTCAGCAGGGGCATCTTTGGTGGCAGGGGGTCATGACATAATATTTATGTCCAAATCAGAACGCTAATAAATTCAACCCCCCATTTCAAGCATAACATCCAAACTGTTAAACCAATTGTCATGAAAATTTTTAACATATGATAGAGGAAACATGTAAGATGTTTTTTATCTTATATGGCCATCAATTATTTTTCTATATACAATTACTTATTTTTACACCAAGATTGGGGTTGAATCTAGAATATTCTTTTAGGTCAACATTGAAAAGTCCAATTTAATTCATTCTCACCCACCTTTTGAATATCCTAATTTATGTGGAGGGAATTAATTTTTGGGGGGTCTATCTAAGGGTCATAATATTCCTATATTAGTATCATTTTTTGAATTTAAATAACATTTAATATTCTCCAATAAATTGTAATTTTATGCTTTCATTTTGTAATCACATCGTCAATTTATCTAATGAAAATTTTACTTTCACATTAACTTCATTATAAATGTTATTCTTTTTTAATTTTTTGGTTTATTATTAATTTATTTATTTTCATAACACTTTTATATCATTTAAACAAATATTTAATTTATTCAACCTAGTAATTTGGAAATTACTCACACAATGTTAGAGTGTTAAATTATTTTTGTTTTTCTTCATCAATTGCACCTTCACAAGTCTACTACATATAATCATAAATATAATAGCATAAATGGATATCTAAAACACTAGTGAGTTTATCATAGGGAGTATAAAATGGATGGATTTTATCGTATTTATCTTTTAATAATTATTAATTAATTATTCAATTTGGGTTTTTCCATTTAATGATATTCTTTATTTTACTTATTAAATATTATCTCCCCACTATTCATGTTACAATAAGATCCTTCACCTTGGAGTGATTGTTAAGATGATATTAAAAGTTTATATGTTATTATAATATATTTTTTGATGTGTTAAAATTGTAAGTGATTAGGTTTTTTTTAGTAATTGAATTCTTCTCAAGTTAATGAAATTGAAATAGTTGAAAAAGAAATTCATCAAATCCACCTCCAACAATACCCTAGGATCAACTCCTTAATTAAAATTGAATTCACATAATTCATATATACTCTTAAATAATAAAATTAATTTGAACCTATGTTGGCCACATAATAGAGAAATCACATATATAGAATGTGTGTTTCTTTATAATACTTCTTAGGTCTTTAAGGATTCAATTACCCATGTTGTTCTACAAGCCACCCCTTACACCATAAAAAATTAGTAAATTTTTGATAAACCACCCACCATCACCCATGACTACATTGATTTTTCCAACAGGTTCCTCAAATTTATGATTTATTCCAAATTTTTACATTAAAAAATGGGTCTCCTCAATAATAACATATATTCTTAGGAATTATTAGTATGGGGACTAGATTTCTTGCGATGATACCTTCTAGTGACAACTCATCATTGTGGGATCTTTATGACCATGAATTATTTCTTCTCTATGTGGGATGAATTGATACATCTTAAGGAATAAAATTCATGTTCAGTTTTTTAGTTAATGATCCCTAAAATCATCAATCGATTTACTATACCTCAAGTTATTCTCACTGAAAATGACACAAACATCTAGGTGGATGAGCTGAAGAAGTTATATGAAAATTAAATCATCTAGTCTAATCAAAATTCTCACTATAATATGCAATAAAATGGTTATATATTTGAATTCCAACAAAACATCCCCCAAATTGGATAGAAGATAGTGGGATAGAACAAGAAGAGTTATCCAGACAATCCCCAGAAAACACTATGGGCTTATCAGATAATGATTCAAAAATCCACCCAAGTGACTCCATATTCCATAATTTATAGAATAAAGGTAGTCCTTCCCTTTGAGATTTTGTTTCCATCATTCTGAATAGCTGTCTATGATCAAAAAAACATGAAAAATAATAGGATAAGTATGTGATGCTGAACTTGATACCCTCTATTATAATAGGCTTTGAGCCCTAAATAATCTAGAGAGTCGCCAAAAAATATTTCTAGAGTGTTTATCAACATATTTCACTACCAATATTTTCTCAATGGGGATAATTTATTTAATCTCCAACCGATAATGATATTTGATAGAATGACACTATAGTTAGAGACCGAATGAGAAGGACCTTATGTAATTCACATGGTCAATCCAAATAGTACATAATCATTTGTCACTATGGATGGGGATCACATCCATCTTCCATCCAATGACAATTTCATCAAGCTGTAATTTTCATAAGGATTATAGAATCACTGCCACATGATGATAATCTATGTTCCCAATCCTAACTATAGGATCTTAATCTAGACCTTCTAGTATGGTCACCACAACCTTAAACTATGTGTAGGCATCCCAAGAAAGCATACAATGCGACACATTCTTCCATGGTCCTAATTTACCATGTCATAAAGCTACTACACCATGCATATTCCTTTAATAATGACTTCCCCCCAACATCTTAGTCTCATGATAATAAAATGTGTTACAACTACCATCCTCGACGCATGGTGTTAAACTCCATATCAACTAGTTTCCTCATTAATGGACGTTAAACATCATGGAAAAGTCCTTTCACATGAAGATAAATTGTGATATGATCTTACTATCCTCATGATGATAAAATACAAATATTTCACATCCTTATTTCATGCTGTTAAACTGTGTGATAGTTATCATTCTAGCTGAATGATGAGAAACATCACAACACCATGATGTTTTTACCTTAGAGGAGGTCTCCTTCGGTATTGGTCATCATCTTTTCAAGTACTCAAGAACTATGTATATATTTATTCCTATATTAATATGATATGAAGAAACTCTAATATTTTCTAACCTAGACCCGCAACCAAAAAATAAACAAACAAAAAACCCCCCTACTTGAGTACGAGTCCATCCTATACAGATATATTTTCTTCATGAACTAGGTACGTCTTGATTCCCATCCTTACAGTATACTTAGTGATACACAAAAAAAATCTTCATACCTACTTAAAAAATCATTACCTATTTTTTTCTACCTCAGTCCCAACTTTGGGCACACAATATTTCTTAGCTCATTTCATAATTGGCATTTCTTCTACCTATATCATATAGGTGTATATGGGGACAATATCAAAAGTAATATCCTCAGAAATATGTGGTGAGATGCTAGGGATACTTTGGATCCATTCAGCTTAGGTTTGTCAATCTGTCATTCTATATATGTTCTTCTAATGAGCCTATGGTCTAAAATCCAGGATCTTGTTGTAAGAGCTAGTAGTCCATGTATCATGACATTAAACTGTGAGTGTGTCTCTTTAGGAAAATGTAGTGTTTCATTAGACTTCCTTGGTATTTACATACTATGTATAACCATTTTAGATACCATATAACTTATGTTATATACTCCATGACCATAAACTAGGTTCAAACTCCTAAACACATGATGTTAAACTATAACCCTTCCCAGAACATGTCTAGGATGCCCCATGATAATCTGAAGATGCCTCAGTTCCCATGCCAGAGAGGACTTCCCCTACTAATGTTGTACTCCTACAACAAAATGTTCTAAAACAACGCATGATTTTATTCCCATATGTAGGTGATGTGTAGTGACTCCCATATATTTTTTCTCTAGGACCGACCAAAAATATATAAAACAATCGGCTCCTTGGCCTTAGTTATGGTCCAGGTACATGAATTTAATCTATCGACTATCTATTTCAAGGTGTATATGTAGTACAATTTCTTTCATGTCTCTATTAATGTCTATTTATTCCTCTCTCATTCCACAAAAATCCCAAGAAATTTAAATTTTCCCTACCCACACATCACAAATTTAAACTATTCTCCCCAATGTCCTAGACCATATGAACTTAATTGGTATGAAAGAATCACTAAGATCACTTCATGTGGTGAAAAGACTCCATTGATGATTCATGTTGGGTTTTGAGTCAAAAACCTCTTGAACATATTTTAGTTTTCCATTCATCCATGGACCATGCAATGCAACAATAGAATATTTTTATAAATACCAAGTGTTGTGACCATAAACTATTTGTTTACCCTATAGTTTGAGTTGTATGAAATTATACAAAATAGCCTTATTTCCATTACACATCTGTCAAACCCCCATATAAAATTGGTATGACTCAAATTATATGTCTGAGATGATTAAAAAATGTTAAACCATGGTCTGAACATGGCATGCTTCTAGATAACCATGGGATGTCTCATTTCCCTTGCTAGAGTGGATCAGCTTTATTAGTGTCGGTATCTCACCAAAAAAATGTTCTAGAACTATATGTGTCATAATTTCCATTCATATAGGATATATAATTACACCCAAACATTTTATATTTACGCACAAATGATCCATTAATCTTTTGGACCCTTGGAATCAATTATGGTATATGAATTGTTAACATAATCTATATGAAATTCATATTATGGTGTGTATATAGAAAAAAATCCTCCTTTTCATCATTCACATTGGGTTTTACCTCCAACATTCCATGTATATACAGAAGGACTCCAAATATCTATTTATTGTCTGTGTGAAATGACATTAAACTATCTTCCATAGTCCAATAACTATGAATTTAAAATGACATTGATGGTCCAAAAAACATGATATTAAAATATTTAAAAAATCTATGTTCGGATACCACATTATGATACAATCCTTTTTACATATTTTTTTATTCTTGATTTTTGGATTTACATCAACATTCAAATCAAAACGGAACCCCTAATGACTAGGAATCATTCCATTTTTATCTCACATCCCATATTTATCCAATATCCTAATGGATATATAGTATTAAATTGTAGATAAAGTATTTTAGAGCATGGTTAATATTTAATATTGTACCTACTCGACACATTATTGACTGACATGGTTGTGTCCCTATGTTTTGAACATGGTCAATAGTTGATTCATTTATTTTTAGTCACCCATGATCCAAATAAATAATTTATCGAAATAACTCATTTCCATTTACATATATCTTAGTGGATTTACATTAACCTTAGAATCACCCCTACAATGTGCTTTCACGTTATATGAGACACCCTTACCATTCCTTGTTTCCCATAATTTTCATGAATCACTTGGGCTTATGAGTTTTGGTGAGGTGCGAGCCGACATGGTCAAGATACTTTGAATAACACTACTCCTAACTCGATGACCATAAAATATAAGCCTATGTCTAATAAATAATGATATTCAATTGTAATTAAATTCCCCTATGAATGTATGGTGTGGTGTTGGACCTTCTCAATAGTCATTCACATCATTTTTTCTAATTCTTCACACTATACATGTCTATTTAGTATCTAAAAACCTTGGTCCAAACTCTATAGAATAAAATATGTTCATGTTGCATGGAATTAGACTAATTTACATTTTCCAGGAAATACAACCTAAAATTGTTTGCAAAATCCCATTCAGATGATGATAAATTTTCATTCACGTCCTAATCACACAACACAAAAAATGTAGCATGTGTCATTATCAGTGTATGATAATCATCTACATGTTTCTCATCATCATTTTATAATGAAAAACTACATGGTATCTTATCCTCTCACTCATGAGGCCTTCCCCTTTATCCATTTTCATTAGCTACATTGTTCACATTTTCAATCAGTGATCAACATTCAATAATCCAACAAAATATGGGGTTGATATTTTTTCAGACCCATATAAAAATACCAATGTATTCTAAAACGTGGATGTGTAATTCCTTGTGTTTTAGAATCCATTCAAACATCCCATCAAACCATTCACTTGATTCCTGTTCACCTCATTTGCATCCTCTTCTTCATCCACACTTCTTGGGATCCCATTATGGTTTTGTTGTATGGTACTTTGGATAACCCACCCTTTTTCTCTAATGTTACATAATACTATGTAAAACATTCTGATATGGGTTCTATGTTTCAAACATGGTAATTGGTTGAACCTCATTTGTTTCTCCCCATTTCTAGTTAATGGTACAGATGTGGTGTTTTCATCATTTTCGACAGTTATCCTACATCACCATGACATTGCCTTTTTTGTTCTGAATTCTGGGAATCTTTACACACACTTCTCATTAACCTTTGTTCAAATAGATTCCAATTCCCATGATTTTATCTTTCTTGCCCATTTTTGAATGTTGGGAAATAATTTCAGTTGTTTTGAGAGGCCTATTTTATAGACATAGCATCCCTCATCCTGAAAACTCATAGTGGTTAGTCAGTCGTAACATATCCTGATTATTTTATTCCTATCTAAAAATACCATATGAAGCTAAAAATTTATTTCTTCCATTGTTTCTCATAATGGGAATGAGTAACTTGATCTTAGATATTATTCATTACATTTCTCTCAAATATGAATGGGGTGAGATAATTAAACAATTAAAGTAAATGTGTCTACAAACTTGTAATTTTTTAAAAACATATGATTTGAATCCTAGAAAGGGTCATCCAGATAATGAGTCATCACATGTGTCTTATTAGAACAACCACTATGTCTCTACTTCAGTGAGAAAGAGCTTCAACTCTTCTCAACTATGGTGAATATCCCCCATGATTTGTTTCCTCTTCCCAAGCTCTACATCTTCATCATTTTACAAAAGATGAAGATGATCATATCTTTTTTATTCTTGAACCCAATAAACATAGAGATTTTCATTTTGAGTATAAATTGTAGACACATTAACTTGATAGTATGGGGTTATGGTTGAATCATCTTGAAAAATCAACTCCACATGACCATTCAATGTAATTAGAAGTGATACCATGGATTCTTTGACCCCATCTTCTCATTGTTCTTGTAGTCTATCAAGAACATCACAGAATAAAGGAACCACATTTAATATGATCAGAAAATACCCGGTATGGTTTTGTTGAATCAAGGATGTATTGGAGATGAGTGTAGTATTTTCAAGCTCTTGAGGAACAATAGGTACTTCGGCCATAAGAGAACCTTCACCACTATGTATTTCAATGATCGACACTAGTTCTCCTTATGTTCTATAGGTAGAATATTTTTGAAATATGAAAACACATTGATGATAAATCACTTTGATGATCTGATTAAGTTCGAGTGATTTGAAATATTCCATTTCCCTGATAAGAAGGAATCTTTATGATAATCCACCTCAGGTTAATATCCTCCATAGCAGTGGGTGCTTTTGTAGGGATGCCAAGAAGTGGCCTCAATAAATAAAGGGATAGACCTGGGGTTATGAGGTTGTGGCCACAACATCCTCAATCAGCCTAATAGCCACTTCAGCCTCTTGCATAGGCCTCAAGACATTTTCCTCAATAATGGTTGTCATAACATCAACACTTACAGTGGTGGTCCCTTGTGTAGTCTTAAGGTGCTCATGTTCTATATGAGATTCTATTATTGAATATGAATATTAAAAAGGAATATTCAAATATATATTTGAGTGATTTTGTCTTACCTAGATGATCTCAATCAAGTATTACGATTCTCCAATCACACCACTTCCTTGGGGACTCCCTTGATGTGAACCCACCCCCTAGGATTCCCCATCATTAGATTACTCCTCACCTACAACTTCTCCTTTATTTGTTTCTTCCTCAGGTGGTGTTTCATCCTGATACAACTCCTAAATAGGCATCACATTTACTAGGGTAGAAGGTTTATTATATTGTCTCCACTGGTAGGTGTAGGAATCAATAGCTATTAGGTGTGGATGCCATAAATGGATGTACACCATGTCTAGAACATAAATGCAACCAAAATCCATTAGTTCTATCCCATCCTAATTCAGACTCTTCCATAAGCCCATTTTCTAAAGTGATATACAATACATACTTTAGGAGGAATAAATATATGGGGAGAAAATAGCAATATATGGTTCTAGAAGGAACCTAAAATCATTCATATGAGCCACTTTTTCCAGTCCCTAAGGTCTATTCCAAGAAAAAAACCTTTAGGAGGTGGGGGTGGAGATACACCTTATGACACCCCTGATACCATACTTCCATCTTGACCAAACACAAATGTCTGACCTACCCCTAAGGGTGTAGCCCATCTGCTTCCTTGATATCCTAGCTCCTCACCTACAAGTTCAATTACCTGAATATGCTTCTAGATTTTTTATTTAGTATATGATGTGACCTAGATCCCATCTTATTCTATAAATAGGCTTTCCTCAATGTTGGTTGGCCAAAGAATGATGGTTTAATCAGATCCTAATGAAACAAGCATCCACCACATTTGGAAAATATTATAATGGTTCTTCTCTTCATGGAAAACTATATAGACTCTCTTCACCACTTATTAAAAACATATGATCATCTTGGTGAAACAGTAAGCCTTGAATTTCTCATGGAAACATATATTGTCGTTCTAGGACACCAACACCCCACCACTGATGTTTTGTAGGTATACCTTTTTTTCTATTGATCCTTGATTGTTTTCCACCATTGTACTGAATAGAGTTTCAATGTGGTGGAAGTTAATATTGGAGTGTTTTATAATCTGAAGTACAACTCTGTATTCGTTGAGTTTCATCATCCGGAACCCAACAAAGTTCATTAGGGATGGATGATGGCTGACTTTTGAAGTACTAATGGCATTACAAAATTCAAAAACATAAGATACATCGCAATAAAATCACTATTTAACTAAAACGCCCCATATATCCTACATCAAATGATTCCTCACGCAATGCGACCTAGTATGTTCTATAGTCTGGTAAGATTAGGTACTCCTAGGTTGACCATATTACCAACTTCAATGATTTCCACATTCCAAAAAATCTCTATATGGATTCCAATTCTCAAGTCTTTCACTAGATGTAGACACTCACTCAGAAAAGATGTCATTAATGAAACAAAGATAAATAGAGGGTCCAAACCTCTGACCATATTATACCTGAATGTCTGGAATTTTACTTCTTCCAAGATAAAACAGTATGATCCATCCTTCCCACTCTCCAATATAACTGCACACTACTTTACATGACCTATATACTCACCATCATATCTTACATGAGGAACAAATTGAACCATTACTGGAACAATATATCCTTTTTTAAAATGGGCGTCATGTTTTAGATTTTCCTACACTGCCTTAATGACATGTCATTCAAGGAGTGTGGTTCACTCCCTATATAACCAAGTATTCTCAAGACAAGGAAATTAATCATAGTAGAACCACACTAGAAAAATTAAATGAAATCAAGGGATTTTCCATAATCTGATTTCAACATCCCTTTGGTGAAGATTTAATATTTTTTTTGTTTCTATATATCATTAGCTAAGGTGATCTGGTACTATCTCCAATTGAATTTAAAAGTTGAACTATGACATCCACACTGGTTTATATATTCGGATGTTTCATATATCAACCCTATATTCCTGAAACATGTAGCATACCCAAAGCACCCATGCCAAATCACCTGTGAATTTTCTATCTTAATAATGATCCTAATCTTTCTTATAACCAATGATATTGTCTATGACGCTACACTGGAATGTTTTGGAATAGTCTCCATGGAAATCTTCCACCTCTGGATCATTCCCTTGGACAATCTTGGTCCCCACATTTATCATGTAGTCAGTGATATCCCATTGATACATGGAACCATGATCATGTAATGTGATTTTCTAGTGTTGAATATTTTATTCACATGTAAAATATTACTGTGGTGAATCAAACCCAAAAGTCGGAGTGGTTTCATCTTCTAGAATCCCGATAATCCACATTGGGATATAATCAGTAGGAGAATAATCATTTTGTTACTTCATTATTATGTGAAGAATCATTTATTTTTCCAACATTACCCTCATGGACTGAAAAATCTGAAGATATCTAGTCATGATATCTCCGTGGGTGGAAAAACAACTTCAATCACTGTGGCGTTCTGTTGGTCAGCCACCTCGAATGAGTTTGAAAAATCATAAAAGGAATCTGATAGATCAATGGAGGAACCTATATTATTGTATTGTTAGTGAACATGATGTAATGATGTAGACATAATCAGATAAAATATGTGAAAAAATGTACATATTTTTGTAAATTCCAAATCGTGAAAGAAGCATAATATATATAGATGAAGCATACGATGATTTGTGTTCCACATAGAAATGATTATCTTATGTTCATGATAGAACACCACTTATCACATCTAAATTCAACATTTCATAAAAAATCCCCCTATTTATTAATGGGATTTTACATGGTCTTCCAAACACAAGTAAGGGGCCATACGTACCCACAAACAAGTTTAGTAAGCGCCCATTGGAATCAAAAAAATTCTTCAACATTTACCTCAAAAAAACAATATGATCCCCTATCAGTTCAGATTCCTTGGGTGGTATGTTTTTCACCAAATTGCACATTAATCCAAAAATATATTGATTTGTTCAATCCAAATCCATCTTTCAACTCTGGGGAGAATTCTACAAATGTGAAGGAAGGCACCCCTAAATATCAAGGTGACTACACCGGATAAAAATTTATACACAATACTCTTTCACATCCAATACAACATATGTGACATACCTTCTACAAATGAAATTCAAAATGGCTTGGTTAGGTGAGTGTAACTAGTATACACGATGTGAAGAAACCTGATAGAGTGTAAACTATTTTGTGCCACATATGATGTAAAACAACCCCTTGTGTGATGGTTCGTTGTGGCTAAGGACATTATTGCATGGAAAATATATTTCGAAAACTAAACCTTTAAATACATAACTAAAGGTTTTATATATATATTGAAGGCTACCCCCTATTTAGAGACACCATCTAAAAGTCAAATTATTGGTCTGCTAAATGTAAGACTGATCTTCCAAAAAAACGTGAAAGGATAGAACCCTCAAGGTTGAAATCTTGTGGGATTGGTTCCAGGTCGTTCCATCCTTTAGTTGGGAAACAATTTTGTAATACACAGCCAACCTCTAACTTCTTAATCTGGTGCATACAAGGGATCATCAATCATGCAATATCTACCTTGGTGAAACACTCCAATGTAATTCAAAACCCCAGTCTTAGCAAAAAACACTCTTCTTTATTTGAAACCCCACATTAAAGATCCATGTAATTACTTTATATCAAAGTACCATGTTCAATAAACATTGTGTCGAACCCAAATTATATGGTCTCAGCACATTCCATAGAACTCTAAGCTTGCTTGAAACAATTTCATGGTCCCTTATGATTCATCACTTTTTCCCTTGTAAACGTGCTTATCTAGATTTTTCTTCTCATCATATTTATGATAATTTCTTTTTCTTCATAGCATGAGAATGCCATGTTTTACTTTATGGTTGAACCCCCCCTTTGAACCATCAAGTCTTGGAATTGATAGAGTCATGACCAATCCATAGGTTCTTTATTTATGGTCATGTAAGCCCAAGTGTTAATGAGTGAGTCCACAATGTCTATGATACATGAAATAAAACTTCACAGACCAAACTTTTTGACCACATGACTTCAAACTACAGTATTACATGTTGAAATGAACACGAGATTCCATATGAAGGATCATAATGATATCCCACATATTCCCTCCATTTTTAACATATCCACTATCATGGGAAACTTCTATGTGTGATCCCTATACACCCTTAAAAGTATGCTCTATATATGACTCACATGGAAAGAAATACTACACTGGAAGCTCCTATGTGTAATCCCCACACCGTATATTGTCGGAGAATTTTTTCTTGAAAAAGACCATCATGAAATATAAAACCTAAATATTATTCTGATATAATTTTTTAATAATAAATTGAATCCATATATGCCTTTTTCTATTCATTACATTGACTTAGCTTGTGGTTCATGCAACATAGTGTTTCTAGGGAACATTAATTTTGTATTATAATTATATAAACATGAAAATCAAAACCTAGTTGTTAGAATGGTGGGTATGAAAAGGAGTAACTAATTTATGAAATTATGGGTTACATATATATATATAATTCATTTATGAATTAATTATAAATGAATTTAAAACTATTATTTTAAAAAATATATTTTGTTTTATATTAAATCTTTTTAAATTTCCATAACTGTGTTTTATATTGATAAATAAATAAAACTTAATGTATTCTATTAATGAAATATATATTTTATTAAATACAATTTTTTACATTCATCGTATTTTTTTTCTACGCAATATATAAAAACAAATTCTATTTTATGATAAAAAAATATTCATAAAAAGAACTATTAACACCTTTTGATGATGATAATTTTAAAAATATATATTTTGAAACTTTTATAAATTCAATTTAACAAAATAAACATATTATTTTAATTTGGAATATCAAAATTTATCTAGGATTAATTTTTGGGTTTTTTTATGAAATGTTTCATCTTTTTATGAATAATGAAAATACTGAATTTTTTTAAACATTACATGTTTAAGTAATTGAAAGTTAAAATTATGATTTTTATTGGTTTGAAATTTTATTTATTTCATTTTAATATTGAATAATAAAATTATGTTTTAGAAGTATTTTATTAATTAATCTATTATAATCACATGTAATGTTTTAAAAAGGGATTTTTCCTGAGAAACTGTTTTTCATAGTGTTTTGCTGATTTTATTGTAATATAAATTATGCATATTTTGTGCTTTGTTTTTCCAAAAATGTAATCCAAATATAGATTAATCATTTAAAAATTTATTGAATGGTAACCTTTTAATTTTTTCCAATATCAATTGTATCCATTATAAATTTTGTTAGCATGGTAATGGTTAAATTGGGACATTTGGGTTAAAAATATAATGATTATGAATTTTAAATAACTCTAACTCATGAAAAAATTTATTGTTTGAAGATAAATCTACCCTTAACACATAATAATTTATATTAAGTTGTTTAATTTAAAATTTTCGATGAAATTTAAATGTAAAATATTTATGTTAAAGAATGTCACCAAATGTCACTTTGATTTTCTTTAATATACATTATGTATCCACATGGGATACAAATTCCTGTTATTAAAAAATATTACGGGAATTATTTAACATAATAAATATTTTATCAATATATATTTTTATATATTACTATTGGGGTCACATTGATGAAATTATGGTATTTATAATATTTTATTTAATAAACATTTAGGGATGTCACAGTCATGTTTTAAAAAATATATCATTTCTCTATAGGGTTAATAAAAATACACATTCTAATATAATTATTCTTATTAAATAAATAATATTTATCTTCATCATAATATTTTATTTTTAATTTTCCATGATAAAATAATATATTAAATTTTTAAAAAACACTCATGTAATAATTATTTTGTTAATGGAAATATGAAATAAATGTTAATAAAAATATTAAAATAAATTTAAATTTATATAATTATTGTGATAAAAAAAATTATAGTTACAATTTACATATTAGGGATATAATAATTTATTTAAAGTCATGTTGTTATCTTGATATTTATAAATGTCCAAAAAATGAATAGTGCTAAAATTTTCAATAATGTTATTTTATAAAAATTATTTCATTTAAATTAATAAATAAAAATAAAACATATTTATAAAAAAATTATAATGGGGTTAAATTTTTTATAAATATTTCATTCATGATTTAATTGAAATCAAAAAATTATAATTTTCAAACTTTTAATATTGAAAATTTTGTTACCTTGGCATACATTAAAATAGGTTAACAAAGGATTAATAAAAATAATAAGTTTTAAACAATTAATAAAACATATCTGTAAACTATTTGTTGAGGATATTAAAAAGTTATATAATATTATATGTAACACCACAAGCTTCCAAGGTATGTTTCCCTTTGAAATATGCAATATCTTGCGTTGTACGCAACATGGAGTTTTAACACACCATGACCAATCAAACTAGCTGTTATGAATAGTAATGTCCAATTTTTGAAATTTTATAAATTTTATATTTAAAAATGGATTTCATTTTGGATTCTGAAAATCAAAATTATCTTAGGGTGAATTTTTTGTTTTTTCTGAAAACATTCAATTTTTTATTAATAGTGAAAAACACAACGTTATTTTTTAAAAGTGACTTTTTATTTAAATAATTTTTATTTTATTTAAATTTATATTAGGTAAAAATAGATACATAATACCTATATATGTTAATTGTTATTCATTGGAGTAATTTTATAATAATATTAGATGTATAAAATTTTATTGGACTTTTTACCGTTTTTATACACCTTTTAGTAGCATTTGAAAATTTCCATAAAACATAATTTTACCACTTTTGTGAGTTGAATTTCAAAAACACAAGAGACACGGTTGACATCAGTATGTAAAATGGCGTTAAATAAGATGAAAATAATTTTTTTGTGAATAGTATATTTTGACTTTTATTTACCACGGTTAAAAGTAAATATGATAATTAAAGGTGAAATGATATTATAATTACCCTAACACACATCTTATTTCGGTTGGTTAAGTGTTTTTTGACCAATATAAACCCTATTAATAAAATATGATCGATTTGGACCACTGGTATTAGATTGGAACATTTATTATTATTTTATTTAAAGAAAAGTTTTAATTATTAATTTCAATGTTTAATAACTAAACCATTTTTAATATAGGGTTATACATAAGAAAAATTCAATATAAATATTCATTAGAAAGATAAAAATATTTCCTATATAATGGTATTTTATTTTTAATTTTTAGGTCTTAAATAATAATATTTATTTATGACACAATGATGATGTTGTAATCACCTTATTAATGAAAGATTAAAATAATTGATGTTATAAATATCCAAATAAATGTAAATTTAGACTTATGATGAATTAAATTAATTTAATAGGTTAATATTACATGTTAGGGTTTATGAAATAATTTTTTTTCAAAGTGATAAAGTTATTATGACTTTCAAAATAACAAAATACCAAAAATGTGTCAAAATTGACATAAATGAGTTTTTAAAAAAAATACTATATTATTATTTGATATAATATTCCCAAAAATATAAGGCTTTTCCAAAGGACTTAGATAAGGTTAGATGTATTAATAATAAACCTCATTGTGTACTTTTTTCTTTTTATAGTACGATCATTAACCATTTATTATAATAATACATGAATATATGGTAAACGGTAAACTATTTAACTAAGAGTTAAATCTAAAAATTAAGGTTAATATAGTGACAAAAACGTATCTAAAGCCTAATTGTGGATTTTTGTTTAACCCATAACCACCTTATCCTCAAAATAAATCTTTTTGAAGCCATTATAAACTGAAAATGATTGTATAATAAAATAATATTTTAAGTTTTTCCTAAAGTGACCCTCACCTCTCTTATAAAAGTGTACTTCCCATTCTCTCACAATCACACCTCCAAAACCATTTGGATCGTCCAAAACCTTCTCAAATATCCTCCCAACTACCCTCCTTTAAACGTATAGGCATTAATTTGGTCAAAAATTTATCCTATGGAGCTTTTTTGGTCAACTCAAAAGGAAACACCCGAAGAAGATGTTATAATTTCATCACCTCTTTCAATGTTCTTTTCTTCTTCCACTTCCTCTTTCATTATTGTTTCCAAACCAATATAATAACTCCACTACCTTATACATACTATGATGTTAATATAAATATTGAATAAATATATTCATAGTTTTATCCATCCTATGAATGACAAGTCACTATATGTGCGTCTGTACGGCTTACCGTCTCCACATCGTGGTGTAGTTTGTTATTCAACACTTAATTATTTTGATGGGTATAATGATGAGTATAAATGGTGTAAATAATAAATATAACATTTTAATGATTATGTATATATGATATAACATCCAATTACATACGATTTCAACATAAATAGAATTGTATTGTCACTCGTGCGTACATAGGGATTACGGTCTTCATGAACGCGATGAAATTCATTCCCCATCATAATCATTCAAGAATAATTTTCATTTTATGGTTAAAAATAATGTTTAATAACTTAATATAATTCTGTATATGAATCTAATAAAATATATCCATAATAATCATGGATTACATGACCAAGAATATAAAAGAAAATGATTTAGTTAACACCCGAAACAATGATACTACTAAAATATTACTAACAAATCAATATTAGAATATCATATATGATATCCTATTTATATATGTGGTTATTTTATAATTTAATAACAATGATTTAACTATTATACAGGAGGTTTATGTACCCTCGTCCAAGTAAATGTACAAGGTAAAGGTTAATTCTATAATCTCTTCATTATTTGAGGTTGTTTATACGTGAGTATCTATATGGACCTCTTTATAATAAACATATGTGTTTCTTAAAAATTTATTTCAAAAAAAATTACAATTTCCTAGAATATGGGTTAAAGTAATTTATACCCTTGTTTGAAATTTTATATTATTTTTATAATATAATCATTCCTTCAATTTCCAAACATGGTCATTTACGACCTTTTCAACTCAATTAAGGAAAGAATGTTTTTTAACTTACATGGAGAGGGTAGCTATTTTCCATCATTATAACATCATAAAAGCTTCCCTTACATTCTTATAAGAATATTTTCAAAATGAAGATTTTCTTTTATAATTACTTGACATTAATATGATTTCTAAATAGAAATAGATATTTCTCTCATACAGTTTTTATTTTATCTCTGTCAAAATCATTTGATGAATTTTATACTTGTTTGATGTTGATTTATTATTATATAATATTTAATATTGTATTGAAGGTTTTGTGATATGTTTGACTATGGATATGTTTTTCTTAAACAATTCATGTATTATAGTTAATTTATTAAAATTTATTATGCTCGTTTTAATACAAATTTTTATGTTATGTTTCAATATTTTCATATGAGGAATGAATTGTACTTAATAAGTGACGGGGGGACCCCCCCTATATCTCTTCGATGTGTCGGTATGTTTCATGACACAAACTAGTGTCTTGGCACAGGGACTTTGACAAATATTTTATTTTTAGTCATGGAATGGGGCCTTGACTATGTGTTTATGATAACAGGCATTATGTATTCCATCCATATGAAATTTTCTATTGATTTTACATGTGATTATTAGACGGGTAGAATATCCATGTGATTAAGTAAATGAAATTATATGAATTTTTATTTTCCATATTTTGCTGATGTTTAAGTTCAAAAAGGAATTTGTTTTATTCTTATACATTTCCTTAAATGTTTATGCTTATTTATGAAAGTTTTCTCTATATTTTATATTCTTACTGAGAATCTAAGCCCACCACATTCTATGTTTTATTTTTCCCAGGATGTGAAGAAGAATTTTATGGTTGAACTACAGGGTTATGATAAGGTATACGTATGTGATAAAAAGAGACAATTTTGTCATTATTTTTCATTCTATAATATAATGTATGACATTTAAATGTATCTAATACATCAAAGGCTACTAAACTGACCGGTCTTTCGGAATTTGATCCCCTGTGATCATGCCAATGTTATGTAATAATACCCCAACTTTGGGTAACAGGGGTCGGGGTGTTATATTTTGTATCAGAAGAAGTTTAGTATAATCCTTGGAAGGTAGATTTAGAAAAAATATGATTATATAACATTAACGTAAGATATAATTTTAGGATTATTATAGAAGAGTTTTCCATAATTTTGGTAATGTTGAGATTTTTTGTATTTTCTAGGAAATAAATCTATGTCTAGATATGAGCTGGTAGAAGCAGCCCTGGCCATATGAAATTAGGTGTGAAAACTCGGACAAGGAGTTTCGGGATTGACTCGGAGTATCCTAATACATGACAAAGGGTCTTGCTGCACTATTGGTTATGACACTCTGGGGGGATATGCTTAGGATAAATCACATTTTCATTAAAATCAATTATAAAGGATTTATGTGTATATATCTCCTATAAGAAAACATTTTTATTATTATGGATTATATCAATAAATTGTTCAATTTATGTTAAGTGTTTTACATGTTTGGAATTATGTACTGTGGTTCATAAATTAATATAGTGTATTCCATTGTTTAAAAATGATGCCTAGTGGAACGAATGGAAATCATATCAACGTGCATAATCCATTTGGGATTTCCCTCACACTCATGATAATCACAGTGGAGCTGGTGATGCCACTGGTGATGTTCAGCTAATCCCCATTCTGGGACATCTCAGTCCGTTTATGAATAATAACCTTACCCGTATGAAGCACCCTGATCCAAAACTCTGAGGATTAATGTTAGACCGATTCATGATGAAACAACCGCCAACATTCAATGGGAATAAAAATCCATTTTTATTGGAGTAATGGATAAGTTCCTTAGAGAAAATATTTCATGCTTTGAGAAGAAATGATAATGGTGTCTTGAACAATATGAGATTTTAAATGGATCATATATTCATGGATCTAGTAATGATGGATATAGGAATAATCATGGAAGGTGAAACATCAATAACTTTTCAAATGGTTTCTTAACTATCATTACTAGAAAGGATAAAAAGTTCTTAGACTGATGATGAGGAGTTTCAAAAACAATTAAAGCTTTGAACGATGGGAGATTGATTGTATTTGTATATGAAGATGGAATTTTGAAATTTCTGAAGATACATTGTGTTCCGGAACTAACTGATCTAAAAAATGAATTGTTGGATGATACTCATAGCTCCAATTTTTCTATACACCCTGGTAGTACTACGATTAATAGAGATTTGAAGTAACATTTTTGGTGGGACAATATGATGATGGATATTGGAGATTATGTGTCAGAACGTATTGTTTTTTAAAAAGTGAAAGATGAAAAAAAACATCCTGGTGGAGTTATGCAACCTCTTCCCATAACTGAGTGAAAATGGGATGATATTACGATGGACATTGTCCTGGGAAAACCAATGACTCCTAGATGGAATGACACAATTTGGGTCACTATTTATCATCTTACCAAGTCTGCATATTTTCTTGATATAAGAGAAGATTTACCACTTTAATGTTTATCAAGACTATATATTAATGAAGTTGTAATACATCATGGAGTACCCCTATCGATGGTTTCTGATCGTGATCCCCATGCATTGGATACTGAACTTTATTTGAGCACTGCCTACCACCGTCAAAATGATGTATAATTAGAAATGACTATTCAAATCTTAGAAGACATGTTTAGATCATGGTCACATGATTTTCAAGGTATACGGGATCAATATTTTCCTCTGGTAGAATATTCATATAAAAATAGATTTCATTCATGTATTCAGATGGCCCCATATGAAGAGTTATGTGGAATGAGATGTCGCACACCTACATGTTAGGATGATTTGGTGAATGAAAACTCATAGGCCAATAACTTGTTAAGGGAACAATGGAAAAGGTGAAGGTTATACAAACCCACATCAAATAATCTCAAAGTACGCAAAAGAGCTATACCGATAACTGAAGAAAGGATTTGAAATTTCAAGTAAGAGATCATGTTTTCTTGAAGGTATATCAATGGAATGGTGTTATAAGATTCAGTAAGATGGATAAATTGAGTCCCAGGTATATTGGACCTTACAAAATTCTAGAACGAATTTCAGTTATAGCTTATCGTTTCACAATGGCACCAAGTCTCTCCAATGTTCATGATGTGTTCCACATATCACTATTGGAAAAATACATGCCTGGCCCAATTCATATACTCACCGATAAAGAAATAGAATTGGAACAGGATCTGCCTTATTGTGAAGAGTCTTTCAAGATTCTTGATACCGGAGAACAAGTGCAGAGAAACTAGACAACTTTTCTGGTGAATGTTCTATGGATAAATCGTAAGATGGAAGAGGCAATATGGGAACCCGAGGAACTTATGATGAAGAACCACCCAGATATTTCTATGCAGTAATATTATATAAATTTCAAGTATGAAATTATTTTATGGACGAGAGAATGTAACACCCCATGCTTCCGTGGTGCGTTTCCCTTTGAAAAACTCACTAACATGCGTTGTACGCAACATGGTGTTTTAACACACCACGAATAATCAAAACAGCTTTTTATGAATTTTAATACCCACTTTTGGAAATTTTTTAAATTTTATTTTTCAAAATGGACTTTATTTTTGGATTTGGAATATCAAAAATAAATTAGGGTGAATTTTTGGTATTTTTCTAAAAATTTCAATTTTTGATGAATTGTGAAAAACATTGCATTATTGTTTAAAATAGAATTTTTATTTAAAAAATTAGTTATTTTATTTAAATTTATATTAGGTAAAAATTTATACATAATACCTATATATGTTAAATTTAATTCATTGGGGTTATTTTATAATAATATTATATATATATATATATAATTTTATAGAACTGTTTACCACCTTTTACCCAACTTCTATGAGAATTTGAAAAATTAAAAAAACATAATTTTACCACTTTTGTGAGTTGAATATCAAAAATCTGAGAGACACTATTAACATCATTATGTAAAATTTGGTTCAATAAGCTCTAAATAATTTTTGTTGAATAATAACTTTTGACTTTTATTTACCACAGTTAAATGTAAATCAGGTAATTAATGAAAAAAATTATAGTATAATTACCCTAACATATGTCCAAATTCTATTAGATAAGTTTTTACTGACCAAAATAATCCCTAGGAATAAAATATGATCTTTTTGGTCCACTTGGTTTAGATTAGGGCATTTATTATTAATTTATTTAAAAAAAGAGTTAAAAGTGTTAAATTAAAAGTTTAATAACCAAAACCATTTTAATATAGGGTTAAACATGAGATAAATTAAAATATTAATATTAATTAGAAATATAAAACTTTTTCTTACATAATTGTTATTTATTTTTAATTTTTAGACATTAAATAATTAAATTAATTAATGACACAATGATGATGCAGTAATTACCTTATAAATGAAATATTAAATTAATTGATATTATAAATATTCAAATAAATATAAATTGAGACTTGTAATGAATTCCACTAATTTTTATGTTAATCTATCATGTTATGGTTTATTAAATAATTTTTTTGAAGTGATAAATTTGTTATGACTTTCACAAAAAAATAATATCAAATAGTGTCAAAATTGATATAAATGGGTTTAAAAAAAATAATATATTATTAATTGATATAATATTACTAAAAATATAATTATCATCCAAAGGAATTAGATAAGGTTAGATATATCAATAATAAACCACATGGGGTTTTCTTGGATTTTTATTGTTTGATTATTAACAATTTTTTATAATAATACTAGAATACATGGTAAAAGTTGAACTATTTAACTAAGAGTTAAATCTAAAAGATAAGGTTAATATAGTGACATAAACCTGTCTAAAACCTATTTTTTGAGATGTTTTCAACCAAACCCCACATTAGAATCTAAATAAATCATTTTTAATCCATTATAAACCAAATATTATTGTATAATAAATAATATTTTATGATTTTCTTAAAGTGATCCTCACCCCTCTTATAAAAGGGTGCTTCACCTTCTCTCAAAAGAACACCTCCAAAGGCATTTGGCTTAGTCAAATCCTACTACAATATCCTCCCAAGTACCCTAATTCCTACCTATAGGCCTTACTTTGATTACAAAGCCAACCTAATGATCCATTTTGATCAACTCAAAAGGAAACACCAGAAGAAGAAGTAATAAATTCACCACCTCTTTCAAAGTTATTTTCTGCTTCCACATCCTCATTCATTTTTGTTTCCATAAAAAAATAATAAATCCATTACCTTATAAATAATTGGATTTTATTATAAATATTTTACAAGCATATTCATTATTCTATCCATCCTATGAATGAGAATTCACCATACGTGCGAACGTATGGCTTACCGTCTCCACGTCGTGGTGTAGTTTGTAATTCAACACTTAATTATTTTAATGGGAATAATAATGAGTATAAATGATATAAATAATAAATATATCATGTTAATTATTCTGTATATATGATATACCGTCCAATTAAATATTATTTTACCCTCAATAGAATGGTATTGTCGCTTGTGCGTATGTATGGATTACCATCTCCACTAACATGATGAAATTCATTCCCCATCCTTATCATTCATTAATAATTTTCATTTTATGATTAAAAATAATTTTTAAGAACATAATATCATTCTGGATATGAATCAAATACATTCTAACTATAACAAAAATGGATTACATAACCATGCATATAAAGGAAAATAAATTTGTTAACACCCAAAACAATGATACTACTGAAATATTATTAACAAAGCAATATTAGAAGATAATATATAATATTATATTTATGTATGTGGTTCTTGTATAATTTAATTAAAATTATTTAACTATTATACAAGACATTAACGTACACTCAACCATGTAAATGTACAAGGTAATGGTTAATTATACAATCTCTTTATTATCCGAGTTGTTTATACGTGAGTATTTACTGGGACCTCTTTATCATCCACATCTGTGTTTCATAAAAATGTATTTCCATCCATTTTTATTATTTCCTAAATAATGGTTTAATTCTATTTATACACTTTTTTTACTTTTCATAGAATTTTTATAATGTAATATTTCCATCATTTTCCAAACAATGTCTTTGACGACCATTTCGACAAAATTATGGAACAAATGTTTTTTTAACTTATACAGTGAGTGCAGCTATTTTCCACCATTATAAAATCTTCCAAAAATCCCTTAAAATATTATAAGAATATTTTCAAAATGAATTTTTATTTTATAATTATGTGAATTTTAAAAAAAATCAAAATAGAAAGATATATTTCTCTCAAACAGTTTTGATTTCATCTATGTCAACATCCATCGATGGACTTTACACTTATTAGAATTCAATTTATTATGATACAATATTCTATATTGTATTGATGATTTTGTGATATGATTGATTGTGTATGTATTTTTTATACCATTCATGGTTTATAGTTAAATAATTAACATTTCATATGCTAGTTTTAATATAAATGTTTCTGCTATGTTTCAACCATTTCATATGAGGAATGCATTGGACTTAGTAAGTGACAAGTGGAGCCTGATATAGCTCCTCGATTAATCGATATGTATCATGAGACAAACTAGTGTCTTGGCATAAGTCCTTGAAAAACATTATTTTTTGTCTTGGAATGAGGCCTTGACTACATGGTTATGATGTCTGATATTATGCATTCCATCATTATGAAATTAGCTATTGATTTTATATGTGATTATTTTACTATTAGAATATCCATGTGAATAAGTGAATGGTATTATTTTGTTTTTTATTTTCTATATTATGCTGAGGATTATGTTTAAAAAAGCTTCTGTTTTAGTCTTATACATATCCTTAAATGTTTATGCTTATTTATGAATGTTTCCACTATACTGTTATTCTTACAGAGTATCTGAGCTCACCCCATTCTATGTTTTATATTTCCTAGGATGTGAAGTAGTATTTTATTGTTGAACTGAAAGGATAGGCTAATGGATATGAATTTTTTCAAAGGATACAATGTTGTTATTGTTTTCATTTTATAATGTAATGTAAAACTTATGAATGTATCTAGTACTTCCAAGGCTACTAAACTGGTCGGTCTTTCAAGATTTTATCCCTTGTGATCATGTCGATGTTATTTAATAATGCACCGACTCTGGGTAACAAGGGTCGGGAAGTTACATTATATTTGAATAAATAACTTTTTGAATGTATTTTTTTTATATTTAATTTATTATAAATTAATATTTATAGAAATTCCATAAGTTATTTCCATCTCAATTATAAAAGGGAACCTCCTCCATTAATTATAAACATCTTATTGGGACCTACATGTGAACCACAATATTTAAAATTATTTTAACCACTTCCATAGAAACGTTCTATAGGTTCTTTTAATCCCATAATACTATCTCTAGATCTCATTTGAGGATATCTAAAAGATCTATTTTGATGAAGAATTAATCACTCTAACTGGTTAAAGTTTTTTATAATATTATATACCTCCAATAGATATGTGATATACATCATAAAATAAAAACATACCAATCCTAAATATACAAAAATTTTATTATGATCATCAATAGACCACTATACATTCCCTTTCCCATCAAATCACAAATAAATGTATCGCTTGTGCTTACGTACAACATAATGTCTCAATGTAGCGATTCAATTCATTTTCCATCACTATATTTTATGAGGTGAAATTATGATTATATATTCCCTTTAGGAAATAATTATACTTTAGTAATGATAATATCATATCTACATTTTTACAAATGAATCATTTTATAAAAGAAAACATCGCTCATGGGTACGTATGGCATTCCATATCCATGATGTGATGTGATTCATATTTATCTATATTTCACATAGATGATAATAAAGATATATTTTTTAATATATAATACATATATAAAATAAGAAATAAACAATAGAGATAATATAGAATTTAATATTCTTTATTTTAATAATTATATAGAATGAAATCATCTTTCATTTGTATGTATGATGTACCGTCTCCATGGATTATGTATTTTATATTATACTAATTACTTTTATGAATCACCATAAATACATATATAATGAAAATATTTATTATATTTATATTGTTTATATAATTCTATAGATTATTATATCCTGATATATGTTTAAGTATAAAGAATAACAAGTCAATACATGTATGAGAAACAATGCATTTATTACCCAAGAAATAAAATTTACATGGAATTGTTAATAAGAGTGAAATATAAACTCATATGTAAAACATATATGGTGTTATATAGGTGAATATGATTCTTTTGTAGATTTATAATAAAATTATCAATATTATACATGAGGTTAGATAGTATATGATGTATGTCAAAACATATGGTATCTGGATTTCTACTCTCATTTTTCTTTCTATTAGACTTATGAAATATTTTCCACTTGTTTCTTTTTTGTGGTGTATTACACATCATGAATACATTATTTTAGTATTATTGTGAAGGTTATGGTATTTTTATATCCATATATTATTTATTTTTTTGGGGAATATTAATTTACTCAATATAAAGTGGTAAGGATTAATTTTATAATCTCATTATTATTTCACGATTGTTTGTATATAAGTAAATATTGGGGGATATTTATCTTCGATGTACTTATTTAAAAAAAATATTTTATAAAATATTTTTAAAATTATTCGTTTATTATTTAAATTGATTTTTACCTATATGAAAATTTTCATTAAAAGGGTTGAATGAAATCGATTTGTTATTTTCATACAGAGGTACTTTTTTTACATTTCTTGAAAAAGTATGAGAGTAATGATTTTTTAAAACGTATATATAATTAATCAAATTTAACAATTTCGAGAATCCTTAATTACTTGAATCTTACATTATATGTTTACAAGGTTATTTTCAATTAAATTTTTTTCTTTTAATGTTCTGTGGAATTTTTATAGAATACACTGTTATCCAAACAGAAAGGATAAATATCTCAAGAATTATTTTCATGTGATATATCAAATTTGTTTCTATATAATATATATATTTTTTGTTACTTATGTTCTAATGGGTAAATGTTTCATAGAGACTATCACTATTATTGCTATATATTTTTTGTTTTTGATTGAATGATAACTGTGAAACCCATTTCATTTACCTGGGTTATGTTATGATTGAGTGATGCATATGAAAACCATTTCATATCATGGCTTCTAATATGGTGAATGATTTATGTTATTTCAGCACACATATTTATGGGTTTAATTATATGATGGGTTGGACCTCTATCTCCCTCCAATTCATGGGTTAAAGAAGTATATCTCATGAAATAGACATGACTAAAACAAGAAGTGAGATTCATTCAGTAATACACAAATGAAATGGCTGTAATCTTGGATTAGTAATATAGAACTAAAATGAGAGTAATCTAAGTTTATTAATACATGATGTGAAAGGGAGAAAACATGGTTCATTAAAATAGTGCTAGAGATAGGATTGATCTTAGTTCAATAAGTTACCTTTTCTCATATAATGGTCTTGGAAATTATCCTTGACAAATATGGAGATTATTTTATATTCTAATTTGTATTCCACTATTCCATGTCTCATTTTATGCTCTCATAGAATATGTTCTTTTATTCTTAATGAACGTGTTTTATTTGTTCGATGACATGATATGATGATCATTGTTATGAAGGATATGATTTCACAATGTTTAGATTATGTACAATTGCCTTATAATTATATTATGATTGATATCTCTCTTGTTTACCCTTATTAAGCATTTGTGCTAACCCTTTATTATGTTTATTTTCCCATGGATATGAAGATAGTTATAATGTTTGATATGTAAAAATGGGATATACTTATAAAGAAATTGGTGGGATAATATGTGTATGTGTTATGAACCAATTGTTTATGATCCCATGTTTCCAAAGGAACTAAACTAAAATGAACATTTTGAAGTTGTTTGCGTAATGAAATAATTGTTCTAAAAAGTGAAGAAATGTCTATGTATTTAAATCAGCGGTCATTATTTTTGGAATTAGATCAATTTGTCAGTCAAACCATGAGAGACCAGGATGTGAAAACCTTAGTAAGATCCCTAAGGATAAGTATATGTCTATGTTACTATCGTATTGTTTTGGTAAGGATCAAGGATAAAATAAGATTAAACCTATGATGTAAAATATTGAGGGTAATGTCCCATGATTCGGTGGTATTCCCACTATTATTAGTGCCATTAAAAATGTAGATTAGGTTTTAGTAAATGGTGGGAACAAAAACGAAGTAGATTAACGTTGAATTTAAAAGATATCTTTCTAATCAAAATTCAAATGGAATGTTGGTTGGAGTGTAAGAGATTGTGGTTATGTGTAATCTATAATATCATAATAAGAATAATAATCTCAAATTTGGTTAGATTCATGACCCATATAATAAGGGAAAGATGGATATTCATGGTGACCACAGAGGAAATAATGTTCAATTTTCCTCATGTAAATGAAGTGGGAATAGGCATCATGAAGAATGTTTCAATAGAATGAGAATATGTATTGGTTTTCAAAAAGAATGTCACAAAACAATTAATTATAAAGAAAATGGATCAGTTAATGCAAAATACATGGATAATGGTATTCCAATGGAATAGTCAAACATTAAAATTTTTAAATGAGGAATGAATGGGAATTATGAAAATTTATTCCCTAGGGGGAATGATCATCAGTAAGGTTAAGTGAGTAATTATTACATTTTTGATAATGAAGAGATCGCGAATAAAATATGAGATGAAATAATTGTTAAGGAACAATACAATGAATCTTGGTTAATATTTAAGGAAGATAGTGGAATGATTTCTTGTTTATGTATTAGAAATCAATAATAATGTTGTTGAAGTAATTTTGCGGTATTATGTAAAAATGAAACGTTTATAAATTATTCCACTACATTTTTTTCTTAATTATTTAAATGTATCTGTGGCATGGTACTGGTAATAAAAAAACTGATTTAGGGTTGGAAGAGATTTTTTAGAGAATTTATTATTAAGAGAAAGATAATCATTAATATCTGGGTAATGTTGGGATACTAATAAGATAATGATATTTTCTATTGTGATAATATAATTGAGATAGAATAGTTTAACATGGAAATGATACAATGAAAATTTTGATTTTGATCTCATGGATTGAGATTATTGAATTTTATGATTTATGGTATAATTAAAGGGTTATCTTTTGAAAGCATTCATGATTTCAATAAAGTTTTACTATAATTTAGGTTCTAAAAATATTTGAATAGAATAAATGATAACGGTCTTCACATGTTTGATGTTTGACAGTTAAAAGCCACATCGTGATGTTGGGGGAATTAAGGATTGGTTTGTTTTTTAATTTTAGGTAAATTCATTTGAATGATTTTTATTTTAATATTTTGTAAGAATCATATAGGTAAACATTTATGAGGTTATATACATTGAAATTTTGATGAGATATTATAGATTAAAGTATTATCTCAATATAAGAGGATTTATGTATATTGTATAATAATTGTTCACGTTTTTCTTGTGATGTAATGAAATAATTAATTACCTATCATTCTATGAATATAATGCTTCATGAATAACAAATTCATCTCCATTTCATGGAATAATATATGAAGTTGAAATTGATTGAGGCACAATGAAAGAATGAGATATGATTCTGAAATAAAATGAAATCAAATAAGTATTTCTTTTAATGAATATTCATTAACTCATGGTAATGTATCTTGAAATAAAAATTCTATAATAGTTCCATCTTTATAGATGAATGAAATGGTCATGTAGATCAGCATATATTTAAGGATTTGTGATTGTTAACATTATATTAAACATGTTCTTTATCACTCTCCATCAATACATGATTGTTATACATAACTTACTTGTCTATGTTTTCACTTTACACCTATGTCCACCTATGGGGAAACATAGTTATAAGTTTTTTTGGGTAATAGTTGTGTTTCCAACTTACCCTTTTTAAATGGACGTTTTTATATTCATTTTTATGATATTTGTTTCAATGAAAGAAACATTCAAGTAGTAAACCATTGAAAACCCAAACAGAATTCAAGGAGAAATTAATATTAAGGGGGGTAAAATGTCACACCCTAATTTTTTATGAAATAATTTTTTTATAATAATTTTATTTCTTTGATGTCTTGTGTTACACGAAACGTCGGCTTAGCTTATGTAACACTCAACACTAATTTTCTATGTAATAACATTTTGTTATTAAAAAAATTTAAAAAATAGATTTATAACCTAGTCATTAAAATGTATGGTAGGAAAAGGATTAATTAAATTATGAAATTATTGTTTACACATTTATATATAATTCATCGAAAATTAATTATAAATTATTGTAAAACCTATACTTTTAAAATTAAAGGAAATGTTTTTATAAAAATCTATTTAAATATACATTCATTTATTTTATATGAATAAATAAATAAACAACACTTGATGGATTATTTTAAAGAAATATATAATATATTCAACATATTTTTTAACATTACTCTTATATGTTTTATTTAAATAATATAAGAACAAATCAAATTTTACACATAAATGAAGTATTTTTCTAGAACGGTTTTTTACCACCTTTTGATGAAAAACATGATAAAAATATTGTCTTCACACTTTTATACATTATAATTGTTAAAATAATCTTGTTTTTTTAATAGCAAATATAAAAACATACTTTTGTCGAATTTTTGGGATTTTGTTAAAAGATTAAAAAACCATAAAAATTATTTGAAGGAGGATGGATCTTCTATAAAACGCAGCCCATTCCTCGTCCCTTTTTCAAATATTAACGACCGTTGCGTCCTGCTCTGCCTGGCCCTCTCTGGCCCCCTCCTCTGGTGATTCTCGGTGTGCCTTCCCCGGTAGCTGCTGCTCGGTTTTCTGAGTAGGGTCCGACCACCACCTCTTGTGGTCTATCAAACTATGCTCATACGGACTCCCAGGTGGATCGCTTATCCCCCTTTCTCCCCGCTGCGCCGGATCGGCCTCTCGATCCCCCTCGCCCCTCAGGTGCAGGCGTCTCCTTTCAGGATTCCCTTCTTTGCTCGACTCGAGTTTCCTTCTCTCCTTGCTTCCCGGAGATCTCTTTGCGGGTGCAGTCGTCGTGGGAAGGTAACCGCGTTCGGATGGATGTGACAGTGTGTGCTTTCTAGGATCCCAAATCATGTTTGAAATTGAGTCTGGTTGCTCACTTCAAGGCTACCAAACTACAGCTTGCAATTTTCCGTCACTGGTTTTCTTCATGGGGTCTGTGGCTTCCAGTGCAGGTCTCAGCTCTCCACAGGTGCTCTTTCTGCATTGTCTTAGCTGTGGCGGAGTACTTCCTACATGTCTGGTGTAAGGCTCCTAGATCTATGGGGTGTTGGACTTTCAACATTTCCAGGTGGGTCCATGGCGGCCCACAGAGTTAAGGAAAGCTCGGCAGTGGCGGTCTGGATAACCCTTCCAGGGCTACGGTTACGATTCCAGAACAAGGGTTTTTTCAGACTGATTGGGGACACCCTCAAGGTTTTTCTTTGTTCCGATGATGCTACTGGGCGTGGCTTATCTGCTTTAGAAAATTGCTTCTGTGTTGTGATGGACCATTCCAGCCCGCTGCCGGAAAAGCATGATCTTTTTGTAGAGGACTCCATTAGCTAGGTCGAAGATATTTTCTACCCTGTTCAACCCTGGATTTTCTCAAACTGCTTACTCCGGCGGAAATTCTTGTTAGAATAACTCTGACAGTTTTTAAGTAACCACTCATATAACTTCTTTATCCCTATTTAAAGGTCTTATCCTTGCCAAATAAGTCTCAATATAATTCTAGTAAATTCCATCAATTTTTGCTGCGGAATAGAAAAGAGGCAAAGAATAGAAATCATTTTAAGTGTGAGAAGATCAAGGAGATTCAACTAAAAGATCTCATAGATCAAGGTATGTTTTATCTTATTTTAAATTTTGTTTATCTATTTGATAAACACAGATTTTAAAGATCCTAAAATAAATGAAATTTAATTTTCTTGTGGTATCAGAGGAGGGTTAAGAAATCTATGTTTTTCAATGTATAAATTTATTATGTGTTGTGTTAAAATAAGAATCAAAAATCTGGATTACATTATGCGAGTAATGTGTTGCGTTAAATCTGAATTCTTTTCTTCTTATTTTAAATGGTCGTTAATATTAAATGAGAACATGTTGCCTCTCACTTCAATCATGGGGTGTTTTGTAGTGTTGCTTCATTGTTTAATAATCGTTGTGCAATTATTATTATTATTTTTAAATTATGTAATCCGTTGTGCATTTGTTTTCTCTTCCCAAATATTAACTGCCTATTTCTTGGGAATCTCAATTTGGTGCATCTTTTCCTTGATTTTAGATTTTGAAATTTCCCTTTAGTTATTTATTATCTTTGATAATAAAATTAATTTTATATATAAAATTGTTTTAATGATAAAAAAATGGATAAGGATGCCAACTTTTACGAAATGGTTTTAAAGGTGACATGTTAGCATTTATTTATTTGTTTATCAGCTTTTTGTCATGGGTTTTTCAAACCTTAACAAAAATTTTATAAAAAAAATTGATTTATCATTATTTGAAATAATTATTGGAGTTTTAAATTTGATGCCAAAACAAATTAAAGAAAGAGTAAACAAAATTTTGGATTTATGTTTATTAAAAATTTTATAACTATGTTATGATTATGATATTTTTTATTTTGAAACAATATTGCATGAGATTTGTTAATCACCAAAGTGGTCAAATCATAAAGTTAAAATTGTTTCAAAAAATTATGTTAAAATGATATATATTGATTTCTCATAAATTTGATACTATTATGATATCTTATGAGTAATTAAAATTCATTATTATAAGATGTTTATTAATTGCCCAAAGGCAATTTGCATATTCTTATAATTTATAAATATAATTGTTGGAAATATATATTATGCATTATGAGATTTATTTATATATCCATAGATAATAAATAAATCTAATTGATGCATATATTATTTCCAAATAAAGTTTGTTATATTAGTATCAATTATGTTTGTGTGTTAGTGTTTTACCCAAAGGAGGAAACTAATACACAATTATGTTAAATAATTTGTCTGAATCATTGTATTATTATTATTTCAAAGCATTAATTTTAAGCATGAATTTATTGTAGTTAGCTTGTCATCATCATTTCACTCACAGACATCATCTATTCCAATCTTTAATGGATTAAATTTCTCTGATTGGAGTGAGCAAATCCAATTTCACCTTGGTGTATTGGATCTTGATTTAGCACTCTGAGTAGAAAAACCTGCTAATACAACTTATGAGAATAGTGATGATGATAAAGTATATTATGCATCATGGGAAAGATCAAACAGATTAAGTTTGATGTTCATGCGAATGAGCATAGCAAGTAACATCAAGTAGGGTCTCCCTAAAACTGAAAGTGCTAAAGAATTTATAAAATCTGTGGGAGACTGATCTCAAACTGCTGACAAATCATTTTATAGAACATTAATGATTACATTGACCACTATGAAGTTTGATGGTTCTCGTACCATGCATGAGCATGTCATTGAAATGAAAAATATTACAGCAAGACTTAAGTCTTTAGGAATAAATGTGGATGAAAGTTTCCTTGTACAATTTGTCCTAAACTCATTACCGTCTGAGTTTGGAACTTTCCAAATTAACTACAAAACCATGAAAGATAAATGGAATGTGCATGAATTGCATATTATGTTAGTTCAAGAGGAAACACGATGAAGGAGTTAGTGAATCCACTCCATCAATTATGTGAAACATTAAGGAGGAAATAAGCATGGAATACAGAAGCATGGAAAAGGAAAGGGAGCATTGAAGGTTAATGAGTCTTTTAGAATGAACCAGAAGAACACAAATAAAGATAAATTCCATTTCTGTGGGAATGTTGGACATTTCCAAAACGATTGTCTGAAACGAAAGGCTTGGTTTGAAAAGAATTGTATGAATAATGCTTATACATGTTATGAATCAAACTTAGCTGAAGTTCTACATAATAAATGGTGGATTGATTCTGGTTGTATGACTCATGTTTGAAATACAATGCAGGGCTTCCTTTCAACCCAAATCACAAGCCCAACTGAAAAGTTTATCTTAATAGGGAATAGAGTGAAGGTTCCAGTTGAAGCTGTGGTGACTTATCATTTAATCCTTGATAGTGGATATAGTTTGGAATTATGTGAAACCTTTTATGTACCTAGTATATCTAGAAATTTGGTTTCTTTGTCAAAACTTGATGTTGCTAGATACTTTTTTAATTTTGGGAATGAATATTTTAGTTTCTTTAAGCATACATGCATGATTGGATCTGGTTTATTATATGGCGGTTTATATAAACTAAATCTTGATAATATGTATGCTGAAACACTTATGACCTTGCATCATGATTCTGGTACTAAACGTGGTTCAGTAAATGAAAAGTCTTCTTATTTATGGCATAAACGTTTAGGTCATATTTCCAAAGATAGATTGGAGAGATTGTTTAAGTTCGAATTCCTTCCAAAATTGGATTTTACCGACCTAAAAATTTGTGTGGATTGTATTAAAGGAAAACAAACAAAACACACAAAGAAAGGTGCCTCAAGAAGTACTCAACTCATTAAGATCATACATACCGATATATGTGGATCTTTTGATTTCAATTCATTCGGTAAAGAAAAATACTTTATCACCTTTATTGATGATTTTTCACGTTATGGATATTTCTATTTATTGCTTGACAAATCTCAAGCAATAAATGCCTTGGAAATTTATGTAAATGAAGTTGAGAGGCAATTAAACAAAAATGTGAAGGCATAAGGTTTGATAGTGGTAGTGAATATTATGAAAAATTTGATGAAAGTGGACAAAACCCTGGTCCATTTGAAAAGTTTCTAGAAATTCATGGAATATGTGCAAAATACTCTATGCCTGGTACACCACATCAAAAATGGTTTAGCAAAAATGTGTAATATAACATTAATGGATATGGTTAGGAGTATGTTAAGTAATTATTCTTCACCCTTATTTTTTTGGATGTATTCTTTAAATACTGCCGTGTATTTACTGAATAGGGTTCCTAGTAAAGCTGTTCCAAAGACTCCTTTTGAAATTTTGATTGGTAGGAAACCTAGTTTAAGACACCTGCATGTATGGGGTTGTCAGGCAGAAATAAAAGCATATAATCCACAACAAAGAAAACTGGATGCAAGAACAATCATTGGGCATTTCATTAGTTATCCAAAGAAATCAATGGGGTATAGATTTTATTTTCCTAACCATCGTATGAGAATTGTTGAAACTGGAAATGCTATATTTATTGAGAATGGTGAATCCAGTGGGAGTGAAGTTCCACAAAATGTGGAAATTAAAGAAGTTTGAATTCAAGTTCCATTTTCTTGTATTCTAACTTCACATGTTGTGTTTCCTCAAATTATTGCATCACAAAACAATCAAGTAGAACCCCAACAGAATGTTTCCCAAATTCACAATGATGAAATGGTTGAAGAACCACAAGAAATTGTGTTAAGAAGATCCCAAAGGGAAAGAAGGTAAGCTATTTCTGATGACTATATGGTATATCTGCATGAAATAGAAAATGATATTGGCATTAATAATGATAGAGTTTAATATTCTCAAGCCATAAAGTGTGGTAATTATGATAAATGGTTAGATTACATGAAATGTGAGTTAAATTCCATGGAACAGAATAATTTGTGGGACCTTTTGGAATTTCCTGAAGGATGCAAGAGAGTTGGATGTAAATGGGTCTTCAAAACCAAATATGACTCTCTTGGTAACCATGAACGTTACAAGGAAAGACTTGTTACTAAAGGATTCACTCAAAAGGATGGTTTAGATTATAAGGAAACCTTATAAATGGTTTCTAAGAAAGATTCTTTCAGAATTTTTATGGCATTGGTAGCTCAGTATGATTTAGAGTTACATCAAATGGATGTTAAAATAGCCTTTATAAATGAAAACTTAGAGGAAGATGTATATATGGATCATCAAATGGTTTTTTCACTGAAGGAAATGAACAAACGGTATGTAAATTAAATAAGTCAATATATGGAATTAAAAAAGCAACCCGACAATGGTATATTAGGTTTAATGATACCATTGTATCTTGTGGATTTAAGGAAAACATCGTTGATAGGTTTATATATCAGAAGATCAGTGGGAGTAAATTTATATTCTTGATTCTATATGTTGATGACATATTGCTTGCTGCAAATGATCTTGGTCTATTATATGAGACCAAGAAATTCCACTCTAATAATTTTGTAATGACAGACATGGGAGAAGCCAAGTATGTGATTGGAATAGAAATATTTCATAATAGAACTCAAGGTATATTGGGCTTATCTCAAAAGTCATACATCATTAAAATTTTATAGAGGTTTAGGATGAAAAAATGTTCAGCATCACCGATTCCAATTCAGAAAGGAGATAAATTTAATCTTAATCAACGTTCTAAAAATTATTTGGAATGAAAATAGATGGAAGAAATTACTTACGCATCTGTTGTTGGAAGATTGATGTATGCTCAAACATGTACATGACCAGATATTAGCTTTGTAGTTGGTATTTTGGGAAGATATAAAAGTAATCCTGGACTCGATCATTGGAGATCTGCAAAGAAAGTTCTGAGATATTTGCATGTAACAAAGAATCACATGATTACTTATAAAAGATCCAATGATCTTGAGGTGATTGGATACTCTGATTCAAGCTTTGATGGTTTTGATGATACAAGAAAGTCTACTTTTGGTTATGTGTATCTTCTAGCTGAAGGATCAATATCATGGAAAAGTGAAAAGCAATCCATTGTAGATGCATCAACCATGGAAGCTGAATTTCTAGCATGCTTTGAAGCTACAATTCAGGGTACATGGTTACAGAACTTTATTTCAGGAATTGGAATTGTCGACAGTATCACCAAGCCCTTGATAATTTATTGTGAGAATACCGCATCAGTATTCTTTTTCAAGAATGACTGATATTCCAAAGGTGCTAACACATGGAATTAAAGTATTTTGCAGTTAAGGAGGAAGTTCAAAAACATAAGGAGTCAATTGAACATATTAGAAAAATCTTATGATTTCCGACCCTTGAACTAAAGGGTTACCGCCCAAGACATTTATTGGACATGTTGAAAGTATGGGCATTATTATTGAGTAGTTTTCCTTGTATGTATTGAATGTTATGATTATTATAGTTGACACTTAGACTTATAATTGTTTTTGATCATGTTGCATGTTTTTCAATTAGTATACATGATTGGATTGAATAATTATATCAGACACATTCTTTAATAAAGTAATTATTGTTTGACGAATATATATATTTATCCGATTTTAATTATGATATGGAAAATACGCATAACGTAGTACATGGAAGGGAGTATATTAATAGAGAATATACGACCACCATGACTCATGTGGACATTATCCTTTATTATGATGAATGTTGTATACATGATAGAATAGATATAAATGAAAATAAATGACCAATTTAATATTATATATCATAAATAAATATCACATGAGTTATGTGGGAGAATGTTAGAATAACTCACGTGATACGTGATTTAATTTAATATTATTATAATGGGATATTAAGTGATAAAAAACATTCAATTGATGTACATTGATAGTTTTTAAGTAACCACCCATATAACTGCTTTATCCCTATTTAATGGTCCTTTCCTTGCCAATTAAGTCTGAATATAATTCTGGTATTTTCAATCAATTTTTGTTGCGGAAGGGAAAAGAGGTATAGGATAGAAATCCTTTTAAGTGGGAGAAAATCAAGAAGATTAAACTAAATGATCTCATGGATCAAGTTATGTTTTAACTTATTTGAAATTTTGTTTATCTATGTGATAAACAAATATTTTAAAGATCCTAAAATATATGAAATTTAATTTACACTTCTGGCATGTTTGATGGCATCGCCGAATTCACAGTCACTCTAAGCCGGTGGGTGGAGGTAGTGTGGTGGTCCCGACCTCTCTAGTTCAAACTGTTGAGACCCCGATTGCGGGTCAGAAGGCCCCCATGGATTTTGTGCACCTTCCTCATGAGGTAGTGGTTAAACACTCAGCACGATTCGTGATTATGGAGAAGGGGGTAGATTGTCGGGTGCTTGTTCCTTTTTCCCCACAATGTCTTACCCCTTCCCAGGTTTCTTCTACCTCTAGTTCTCTTTCCCCATTCATGCAACTGTCTATAGCAGGTGGGCTAGCGGTGAGGAATGATTTGGATTCATCTCTTCTGGTTACTATGGAAGTGTCTGACCTTTTTCTTATAATCTTGTGTAGTTCTCCTTCAGGAAGTGATTGGGATTTTATAGAGGTTTCTCAGGAATTAGGGGTTCACTTGGGAGAATTTCTCGCATCTTAAACATCAGTTCACCCTCGCTCTCTACAGAAAGTCCCCCCTTCAGTTTATCTGGTCTTAGTAAGAGAGGTCCTTCCTTCCCACCTCGCACCCGGGGTAAACAAATGAGTTGTTCTATGGACATACCACCAACATGTGGTTCATATCTACCTAGAGAGCCACATGTGTATACAAGGTCCTGGTCTAAAAACCAAAGAGGGCAATATCCTTGAAATGACCCGCCAATTCTCATTGGCTTGAGAGCTCAACAAGTCATTACTTGGCCTTAAGAGACATCCCCGAGGCTCCAAAGGATGGAAATAAATGCCGAAGGGTTTCAATCAAGTGGGGGAAGATTTACCCTTATTGAACATCTGTAGAAACAACAATCATAACCAAACCAACAACTAGTTGATGCTTGATAAAAGCTAAGACAACTCAACCATTTATTTTATCATAAACCAACCATGAGTACCATAGAGGAAACCAACACTCAAACATTAGAGTAAATAGCGGAAAGACAACTCAAAGACTACAATACAACAACCCAACTCCATGCTTCACAAGCACCAAGCTCCAACATCACGAACCAGCCCAAGTATCACGAAGCAGTGCTCTAAACATGTGACACATTACCTTTGCCAACGTCCCGGTACATGACATCTGCAAAAGCACCAATGTGCCAAAGAAGGGGGTGAGAAATCAAACTCAGTAGGTTTTCTCCGATGACTTCCCAACCCATGGGCAAAAACCATGGGATGGTTTGTGGTTTGGATTAATTTAATGTAATGGGACCCAAACCTAAATAATAAAGAATTCCCTCACATTTTCTATATAAACCCACCCAATCTCCCACTTCCTCCAAACTCAAAGCCCTTGGAGTTCGTCCAAACCCTGACCAACTCTCTCTAGAAGCCTCCCAAGGTGCCCCAAGCTCCCAAGAAGCCTCTATCAAGCCTCTCTCTAGCCTTTGGAAGCACACTTCCAAGTAAGGGTTTTATCTTCCTTTCTCATTTTTGCCAATTTTCTTGAAGTTGAATTGCCATTTTAATTTCAATTATGAATGTTGGGGTATGTTTTCGCACCTCCTCCATACTTCCCTATTATTGTTTGAATGATGGGAGAACCCTTTATATCTCATTAAATGCCTCCCATGTACACCCGTTACTATGCCGAAATTCCAAAATGAACTTCTCTCTCTTCTTTTACATTCAAGAAATACTTTTGTTTCATGAATCTAAATTCTATTTCAATTATTGGGAAATGTATATATATGAACTCCTTACTATCCATTACATGTAAATATGATTAGGAACCCCTTTCTCTCTCATCAACCTTTTTTATGAATTCTTATGTCACGCCGTTACGCTGCCGAAATCGCACCGATTTTCTAAGCCAATGTCTTTGTGTAGTGAATACAATGCCCATTCCTCCATCAAGGGTATTCACCTTTATGCACATTTAAATTTTTATTTTAAAGTTTCATGTATGAATTCCACATTCCTTTATCGTGGAAGAAATGATTACGTTTTATGAATCCATGTTTTATGATCCATGTGGCACACTTATGCATGAAATGAAATGTTTAAGAAGGGTGTGACCTTATAGCACTCCAATGCATTGGGTAAAGTATAGTATCATGATACGTCATGTGCAATGAGTGTTGAATCATTCTAATTCAAGTGCAACGAGGGTTTACTCATGCATCATGTGCAATGAGGGTTTACTCATGCTCCTTGTGCAATGAGCCTTGGCTCATGCTAATTCAATGTTAAGTGTTGTTGCCACATTTCCATGTTATGATTGTCATGCTTTATCATGCCTTTATGTTCATGTTTCTATTATGCTCTATTGACATGCCTATTGTGTAACATGTATTGTACTCCTCATGTTATTCCATGTGTACTCCCTTATAGGGCTTTATAGCTCACCCTTTTCTTATGCATGTCCTCAGGTTATCCCATGCAATGCTAAGTACGAGGGAATGTAGTGGTCATGTAGAGGAAGTTTTCAATAAAGATGTTGTGTTTCATGTTTTAATTTTTTATGTAATGATCCTAAGCCCCAAAGACACTAAACCTATCGATCTTCTTTGTTGTATCAAGTGAAGTTTTATGTAATGAATCATGTTTATCTTGTAAAAAAAAGCAGGGTTGTCATAGTTTGTATCAGAGGATAGGTTTAGTTATTTTTGGAATTAGGAAACCCGAGTAAAGCCTTAGATACAAGACTAAGTATAATAAAAACATCCCTATGTTTTGGTAAATACTAAGTAAGTGGTTTATCAAACAAATACATCCCTGTCTGGATACGAGCAGGTAGAGGCGGCTCTGGCACAGATGTATCCTAGGGGTAAAACCCAAAAAAACCGCTTTGAGCTAGACTCGAATGGGAACTGGTGCATGACAACGGGCCTTGCTGCACTCTTGGTTACGACACTCTCGGGGGATATGCTTTGATAAATTCACAAGATTAGTATGAACACTTATTAAGGGAATTAAAAAAAATGCCCCTCGTTAAGGTGTTGTGGAGAAACCACAAGTTTGAAGAAGCAACTTGGGAGTCGGGGGATATGATGAAGCTGAGTTACCCACATTTGTTTTAGTGTGGGAAAAGGAAAATTTCGAGGGCAAAATTTCTTAAGGGGGGAATACTGTAACGACCCAAAGTTTCATTAATGGAAAACCCCTCTTGATCCAATTAAATGTCTCTTTATAAAAATGTTTTTATAAGATGTCAACTTCTTTGGTTTTATGATAAGAGTTGTGACCGTTACTTTTATAGCCATTGAACAGTCATCACATGATTAGTATAAATATAAGGCTTCAAAAAACCCAATTTTACTTAGACAAAGGAAGCGATGGCCTCATCCAGTAGAATTTCCCCATATGAAGCCCATTTGTCGGATCTCGGAAAAGAGGTGGCATCTTTGGGCTTCGCCTTTGACCAAGCCCAAGCTGAGATTCATTATGTCAAGCTCAAACGAGACCGTCTACGAGAAAAGTGGAAGTTGATAGAGATTACCACTCGAGCGATGTTATCCGAGCCACCCCAAGAGTCTGTCACCATCGCACACCTTACCCTTAGGTCTTATGCGGCTATTTTAAGGGGTTATGTAACAAATAAGTTGTACTATGTTCATGTAAATTATTTTTGTATGTAATAATGAATATAATTTCTAGTCATTTTTGATACATTGTAAATAGTTTTCAATGTACAAATGTTGTTTTTAGTTATTATTTAATTAAGAATTATATTTTATCAAATTAAGGGATTTTTGAATTAAATAATATTTTAATAAAATATTATTATTAATATTAAATTAATGTTTATTTAATATAAATGACCTTATAATTTTATGAATGCAATTAAAATTTTTTATTAATGTTTGAAAGCCATTTCTGTCAAAACCCTTGAATTTTTTATAAATGTCAGTTTTTATTTTAAAAGTAAAAATTCACATATTTAGAAAATTATTTAGATAAAATAAATGTTATTTTTGGAATCAGGACGTCGAAATTATCCAACGGGGAATTTTTCATAATTTTCTGAGACAGTCAAATTTTTGGGTAAAAATTAAATACCATTTAAATATATAATGTGTTTTATGACATCATAATGACCCAATGGTGATGTAATAAAATAACATAATCATTATTTTCTGCCAATATGTGTTTTATCATTAAAATAATGAGGTTTTGGGTTTGTTTGACTTACTTTTCAAAGCATTAATGAACCCCTCAAGACTTATTCAACACTTTGAATTTTTAAATTAATTTCCATGGGAGCGTGACTCACCTCCACATAGTAAATCCTAATATTTTAACAAGTTTGGACCTTGGCTATATAAAATATTGTTTTCCTCTCCCCTTTTTCAAAAACCATGGGCAAAAACCATGGGGTGGTTTGTGGTTTGGATTAATTTAATGTAAGGGGACCCAAACCTGAATAATAAAGAATTCCCTCACCTTTCCTATATAAACCCACCCAAGCTCCGACTTCCTCCTCACTCAAATCCCTTGGAGTTCTTCCAAACCCAGACCAACTATCTCTAGAAGCCTCCCAAGGTTCCCCAAGCTCCCAAGAGGCCTCTCACAAGCCTCTCTCTAGCCTTTGGAAGCACAATTCCAAGTAAGGGTTTTTTCTTCCTTTCTCATTTTTGCCAATTTTCTTGAAGTTAAATTGCCCTTTTAATTTCAATTATGAATGTTGGGGTATGTTTTCTCACCTCCTCCATACTGCCCTATTATTGTTTGAATGATGGGAGAGCCCTTTCTATATCATTAAATGCCTCCCATGTACACCCGTTACTATGCCGAAATTCCGAAATGAACTTCTCTCTCTTCTTTTACATTCAAGAAATACTTTTGTTTCATGAATCTAAATTCAATTTCAATTGTTGGGACATGTATATATATGACCTCCTTACTGTCCATTACATTTAAATATGATTAGGAACCCTTTTCTCTCTCATCAACCTTTTTTATGAATTCTTATGTCACACCATTACGCTGCCGAAATCGCACCGATTTTCTAAGCCAATGTCTTTGTGTAGTGAATACCATGCCCATTCCTCCATCAAGGGTATTCACCTTTATGCACATTTACATTTTGATTTTAAATTTTCATGTATGAATTCCACATTCCTTTATCGTGGAAGAAATTATTACGTTTTATGAATCTATGTTTTATGATCCATGTGGCACACTTATGCATGAAATGAAATGTTTAAGAAGGGCGTGCCCTTATAGCGCTCCAATGCATTGGGTAAAGTATAGTATCATGATACATCATGTGCAATGAGTGTTGACTCATGCTAATTCAAGTGAAACGAGGGTTTACTCATGCATCATGTGCAATGAGGGTTTACTCATGCTCCTTGTGCAATGAGCCTTGGCTCATGCTAATTAAATGTTAAGTGTTGTTGCCACATTTCCATGTTATGATTATCATGATTTATCATGCCTTTATGTTCATGTTTCTCTTATGCTCTATTGACATGCCTATTTCCTAACATGTATTTTACTCCTCATGTTATTCCATGTGTACTCCCTTACAGGGCTTTATAGCTCACCCTTTTCTTATGCATGTCCTCAGGTTATCCCATGCAATGCTAAGTACGAGGGAATGTAGTGGTCATGTAAAGGAAGTTTTAAATAAAGATGTTGTATTTCATGTTTTAATTTTTTATGTAATGATCCTAAGCCCCAAAGACACTAAACCTCTCAATCTTCTTTGTTGTATCAAGTGTAGTTTTATGTAATGAATCATGTTTAAGTTGTAAAAAAAAGCATGGTTGTCATAGTTGGTATCAGAGGATAGGTTTAGTTATTTTTGGGATTAGGAAACCCTAGTAAAGCCTTAGATACAAGACTAAGTATAATAAAAACATCCCTAAGTTTTGGTAAATACTAAGTAAGTGGTTTATCAAACAAATACATCCCTGTCTGGATACGAGCAGGTAGAGGCGGCTCTGGCACAGATGTATCCTAGGGGTAAAACCCAAAAAAACCTCTTTGAGCTAGACTCGAATGGGAACTGGTGCACGATAACGGGCCTTGCTGCACTCTTGGTTACGACACTCCCGAGGGATATGCTTTGATAAATTCACAAGATTAGTATGAAAACTTATTAAGGGAATTAAAAAAAATGCCCCTTGTTAAGGTGTTATGGAGAAACCACAAGTTTGAAGAAGAAACTTGGGAGTCGGGGGATATGATGAATCTGAGTTACCCACATTTGTTTTAGTGTGGGAAAAGAAGAATTTCTAGGGCAAAATTTCTTAAGGGGGGAATACTGTAACGACCCAAAGTTTCATTAATGGAAAATCCCTCTTGATCCAGTTAAATGTCTCTTTATAAAAAAAATGTTTTTATAAGATGTCAACTTCTTTGGTTTTATGATAAGAGTTATGACCGTTACTTTTATAGCCGTTGAACATTGATCACATGATTAGTATAAATATAAGGCTTCAACAAACCCAATTTTACTCAGACAAAGGAAGCGATGACCTCATCCAGTAGAATTTACCCATATGAAGCCCATTTGTCAGAGCTCGGAAAAGAGGTGGCGTCTTTGGGCTTCGCCCTTGACCAAGCCCAAGCTGAGATTCATTATTTCAATCTCGAACGGGACCGTCTACGAGAAAAGTGGAAGTTGATAGAGATTACCACTCGAGCGATGTTATCCGAGCCACCCCAAGAGTCTGTCACCATCGCACACCTTACCCTTAGGTCTTATGCGGCTATTTTAAGGGGTTATGTAACAAGTAAGTAGTACTATGTTCATGTATATTATTTTTGTATGTAATAATGAATATAATTTCTAGTCATTTTTAATACATTGTAAATAGTTTTTAATGTACAAATGTTGTTTCTAGTTATTATTTAATTAAGAATTATATTTTATCAAATTAAGGGATTTTTGAATTAGATAATATTTTAATAAAATATTATTATTAATATTAAATTAATATTTATTAAATACAAATGACCTTATAATTTTATGAATGCAATTAAATTTTTTTATTAATGTTTGAAATCCATTTCTGTCAAAACCCGTGAATTTTTTATAAATGTCGGTTTTTATTTTAAAAGTAAAAATTCAAATATTTAGAAAATTATTTAGATAAAATAAATATTATTTTTGGAATCAGGACGTCGAAATTATCCAATGGTGAATTTTTCATAATTTTCTGAGACAGTCAAATTTTTGGGTAAAAATTAAATACCATTTAAATATATAATGTGTTTTATGACATCATAATGACCCAATGGTGATGTAATAAAATAACATAATCCTTATTTTCGGCCAATATGTGTTTTATCATTAAAATAATGAGGTTTTGGGTTTGTTTGACTTACTTTTCAAAGCATTAATGATCCCCTCAAGACTTATTCAACACTTTGACTTTTGAAATTAATTCCGATGGGAGTGTGACTCACCTCCACATAAGCAACCCTAATATTTTAATAATATCGGACCTTGGTCTTATAAAATATTTTTTTCCTCTCCCGTTTTTGAAAAACCATGGGCAAAAACCATGGGGTGGTTTGTGGTTTGGATTAATTTAATTTAAGGGGACCCAAACCTAAATAATAAAGAATTCCCTCACCTTTCCTATATAAACCCACCCAATCTCCCACTTTCTCCTCACTCAAAGCCCTTGGAGTTCGTCCGAACCCTTCCCAACTATCTCTAGAAGCCTCCCAAGGTTCCCCAAGCTCCCCAGAGGCCTCTCACAAGCCTCTCTCTAGCCTTTGGAAGCACACTTCCAAGTAAGGGTTTTTTCTTCCTTTCTCATTTTTGCCAATTTTCTTGAAGTTGTATTGCCCTTTTATTTTCAATTATGAATATTGGGGTATGGTTTCACACCTCCCCCATAATTCCCTATTATTGTTTTAATGATGAGAGAACCCTTTCTCTCTCATTAAATGCCTCCCATGTACACCGATTACTATCCCGAAATTCGGAAATGAACTTCTCTCTCTTCTTTTACATTCAAGCAATACTTTTGTTTCATGAATCTAAATTCCATTTCAATTGTTGGGACAGGTATATATATGGCCTCCTTACTGTCCATTACATGTAAATATGATGAGAAACCCCTTTCTCTCTCATCAACTTTTTTTTTATGAATTCTTATGTCACGCCGTTACGCTGCCCAAATCGCACCGATTTTCTAAGCCAATGTCTTTGTGTAGTGAATACCATGCCCATTACTCCATCAAGGGTATTCACCTTTATGCACATTTACATTTTGATTATAAAGTTTCATGTATGAATTCCACATTCCTTTATCATGGAATAAATGATTATGTTTTATGAATCCATGTTTTATGATCAATGTGGCACACTTATGCATGAAATGAAATGTTTAAGAAGGGTGTGCCATTATAGCGCTCCAATGCATTGGGTAAAGTATAGTATCATGATACGTCATGTGCAATGAGTGTTGACTCATGCTAATTCAAGTGCAAAGAGGGTTTACTCGTGCTTCATGTGCAATGAGGGTTTACTCACGCTCCTTGTGCAATGAGCTTTGGCTCACGCTAATTCAATGTTAAGTGTTGTTGCCACATTTCCATGTTATGATTATCATGATTTATCACGCCTTTATGTTCATGTTTCTCTTATGCTCTATTGACATGCCTGTTGCATAACATGTATTGTACTCCTCATGTTATTCCATGTGTACTCCCTTACTGGGCTTTATAGCTCACCCTTTTCTTATGAATTTCCTCAGGTTATCCCATGCAATGCTAAGTACGAGGGAATGTAGTGGTCATGTAAAGGAAGTTTTCAATAAAGATGTTGTATTTCATGTTTTTAGTTTTTATGTAATGATCCTAAGCCCCAAAGACACTAAACCTCTCGATCTTATTTATTGTATCAAGTAAAGTTTTATGTAATGAATCATGTTTAAGATGTAATAAAAAGAAGGGTTGTCATAAAATAAATAAAGGAAAGTTCCCAATTCCTTTCACATTTCCATTTGGAACATTCGTTCCATTTCACCAATCCACAAAACCAACCACGCATGCAACCTGGACCTCCCTATACTCACGAGTGGTGAGTCATCCTTCTACTAAGTCGTCACATAGTGGAATACCTTGATTGGGGTACTTCATGACCTTATCCATCCCAACCTATTGATGGGGGGACTTCTCGCCCTTATCCATCCCAACATTTTGATGGGGGGGGGGGGTACTTCTCACCCTTATCCATCCCAATGAATATGAACACACACCACACCCCATGCAATCCATGCCCAAAACCAAGTGTGTTCAAAACATTTCAATGAAGTATCACCCTTTTATTGGAAACCATTTCATTCAAGCAGCAAAACAATCTCCAATTTAAAATCACCATTTTAAATTTACTTCAACAACCACTTTCCAAAAACACACAATTCTCATCACCAGTTACTAAAAAAGGGGTTTAAACCATTCTTTGAAAATAGATAAACAAACTATTTCAATCAAGGAAAAAAATTTGAAACTAAGCCTTCAAGTTCTACGGAAGAGGAATGGAGAGTGAAGCCACCTACATCAAAGGTTTTGATGAAATCCCAAACAAATGGAGAACGCACCAGAAAACCCATCCAAATCACCAAGGATCCTCATTAGATCCCTTATCCTAACACAACCAAGACCAAAACTCATTATGTTTAGCATCCACACACTTAGATCTACCCATAACAGGCATAGATCTAAGAAACCGAGAGAAGAGGAGGTAGATCTAAGTAGATCTTAGAAATCAAACAAGAACGATCACATACCTTAAGAATCAAGATTCCATTCGCCAAGAGAAGCCTTCGGATCGCCTTCGGAATGATGGGAGAACCTTCCTTGACCTAGGGAGAACCAAAATACCATGTTAGGGTTGCTTAGAATCTTAAACGAGGCATTTAGAGTTGAAAACGCATGAGATCCACAATTATAGGGTCTCGTTTAAGTGGACGCATGGTTAGTTCGCACGGTTTGACAAACCATGCGCTAACTGGGCGTTAGATACTACTTCGTCCACCCTTGTCGCACGGTTTGGCCACACAGTTAGAAAAGACATGTGTCGGCTGTGCAGAAGCCGATGCCTCCAAGACCAACTGTGCACGGTTTGGCCGCACAGTTTAGACAAATCGTGCACCTCTCTTGCGACATCCTGTTTGCCTCAAAAAATCATTCCAAATTATCCTGACTCTCCCATTAAACACCCTTAACTTTTAAACCATGAAAATAATCGAGTAACTGTTACATACCAGAAACTGTGGGTACTACATTCCTTCACTTTTTGAGAAGGCTAAACGTTTTAGAGCTGGTATGAGGTCTCTCTATTTTTAATTACTCCCCTAATCATATGGAATGCTAGAGGCATCAATTCCGGGGTTAAGTTAGATTTTATATCCTCTGAAATCTGCAAAAACACAGCCGAGTTGGTGGTAGTTCTTAAGCACAAACAACATCTATCCAGAATCAGGGTGTTTTTTAGGATCTCAAAATGCATGGCAGTAAGTAGTCAGATATTTTCAATAGGCATATATAGATCTTTTGGAGAAAGATGTTCACAGTGGAGATTGTTCAAGTGGGGGATCAATTTATTATTATTAAGGTTACCATGTGTTTGTCTTCTTTTTCCGTGGATATTGTTTTTGGTAGTAGTGATCACCATAAGAGGGAGAGAATGTGGGGGGATCTTTGCATGTTTTTTCCTGGTCCGGAACCATAGATGGTTGGAGGTGATTTCAATGTTGTAGTAGACCAGGTGGAAAAGATGTGTAGGGGTCCATTCCAAAGGAAATCCAATCTTGATTTTATTCTCTTCATGGCAGAAATGAGGCTTTCTGACCTTGGCTACGTGGGTGACAAGTTTACTTGGTACAATAAAAAAAGTTTACATTCCATTCATGGTGCCGTTTGGACCACTATCTCGGAAACATTCATGCCATATCAGCTTTCTCCAGCACCAAGGTGAAACAACTAGTTCATGGTATATTTGATCACTCCCCTCTTCTCATCCCTTTGGATTCTGCTCTTTCTTCTCAGGAGCAGTTCAGATTTAGCTAGTTAGTGACTAATCTCCTAGGTTATCGCAACCATGTTAGATCATTCATGGATGACCTCTAAAAATGGAACAAGTGGGACAACCTTCATAAAAAACTACACCAATTAAATATTAGGCTTCACACATGGGTAATGATGCTCATCCTCTCAATGGGGTGTTATAGGATACCATGAAGGAGGTCGAATGCCTAGAGGCTTGTCTCGAGGAAACATAGGATGATCAAGTGTATGAGGATCTCATAAGAAAGAAGTATTCTATGAATGAAATGGTGCTAAAACCGAAGTGATTGGCCATAGTGGGGGAAAAGATTAAACAGTTATAGGTTGGTGACAGGAATTTGGCTTTGTTTCATGCTTAATTGAAGGAGATGAGAATACTGGTCAAGCTGAATATTATGTTGGAGGATGACTCTTTCACGGAGGATAGGGACGTGGTTGGTGTCTTGGAAAACACCTTCTTTATAGACCTTCTGTAAAGTCCTAATGACCCCATGCCCACAGGGTACCCCTAAGATTCCTTAGATATTTTTGAAGTGATTCCCTATCTCGCAACTACTCATGAAAATGAATGCATGGGGGCTATACTAGGAGAACATGAGATCAAGGTTTCCCTCATGCACCTAAATTCTGATAGTGCCACTGGACAAGATGGGGTTTCTGGTTCATTTTACATTTTTTCTTGAGACATTGTGAAGGATGATATGATTGGTTCTATTCATTACTTCTTTGGGGGGGGGGCAGTATCCCACTATGTTGCATGAGACACTACCATTGTGCTTCTGTCTAAAAATAAGAACCCCAAATCAATATATCATTATCTCCCAGTAAGCATGTGCAATGTTCCTTAAAAAATTATGACTTGCATTATTAATTTCAGGTTGGTGGTTCATATCCCTCAATGGATGTCTCTAGAGATACAACGTTATTTTAAGAGAAGATAGATCTAGGAGGCAATCACCTTAGATCAAGAGATACTTTGTGACATGAACATCAATTCCTGAGGATCTAAAATGATCATTAAGCTTGATATGAATAAGTCCTACGATCGGGTTGAATGTAGCTTCATCAATTGAGCGTTGGAAGGTATGGGTCTCAACTCTTGGAACATTGATATCATATTTCATTACTTCATCTCATCGTGTATGCCAATGTCTTTTGTGGGGAAATTGTATTGATTTTTCAAGCCTAATAGAGGACTGAGATAGGGAGATCCCATATCGCCTACCTTATTTATCCTTGTTAAAGACATCTTGAGTTACCTCCTCTACAGAAGATTAAGATGGGGGGATTCTCCATTATCGTCATCGGTCATAGGCGCCAGTGGTTTCTCAACTAATTTTTATAGATGAAACAATATTATTTATGAACTATATGAAAAAATATATTCGTAGTTTGAATAATGCGAGGGAGGTTTACTATCACTGGAGCAGTCGGATCATCAACAAAAAGCAAGAGTAAGTTTTATATATCAGACAGGTGTAATGTCAAGTGAGCTGCTACTATTAGTAGGAATCTAGACATGTAGCGGGGTCAACATCATTTGTAGTATCTAGGGGCTCCCATTTATTATAATAGATTGTGCATCTGGTATTTTGAAAATATACTCTCCTAGATCATTGATAGAGTGATTAATTGGATGAATATGTTTCTCCCTTTCAGCAGCCGGATAGCCTAGATTGATAGTGTTCTTGTGGCCTCCCCGGTGGATGGCATTTCATTAATCAAGGTCCCAAAGGGTGTCTTCAAAATTATCGAGGGGATCATTTCCAACTTCATCTAGGATCTCCTCTCAGAAGGTATGATGCATTGGTTCTCCTGAAGCAGGTTGGCGAAACCAGTTGGGGATGGCGGTATCAGCATCCATAGCTTGGAGGATAAACTTTTTTACATGCATGAAAAGTTTTCATGGTGTGTCATGGAATAGAGTAGGCACACTCTTTTTCACTGTGGTTGATAATTAGTCCTCTTATAATTGTTCTTCGACCTCACTCCCATAGGTTAGTTGGGAGAGGTGACATCTTGTTCTGTAACCACAACTTGTACGGTGACGTTCTAGCATTCCATGGGTGTCCCGCCACTGATATTTCCTTCCGGGAAGCCAGTTGTTTCCACTCTTCCATCCAATAAGTTTGGAAGAAGGTGAAACAAGAGAATCTCAATCCCATTAAACTCAATTTGGAGTTGAATCAGTGCATCTTTTCCCCATCCTCCTGAGGGATATTCTTGTCGAAGAGTTTCCATTGTATCATAAATGATCAGGGTCATGATCTTGTGTGTCATGAGCTACTATTGGTGATGTGTATTCCCACTAAGTTCAACTTTATGACATGGAGGATCAGTAATGGGGTTGTCCTGACAGATAACAACATATGGCGTTGCTGAATCCCCCTTGCTTCGAAGTGAGTGTGCTGCATGGGTTAGAGTATGGAGAGAACCAATCACCTGTTCTTTAAGAGTGAATGAGTAAATACTATATGGAGTGTTCTTGGGGAATTCATTGTGATATCTACTACAATCACAACTTCCCTCCCATTCATAGAGATATGGTTCAACGACCTTGGTGGTAAAGGCTTGGATGTCTTGGCTCGCTCAGTCATGCAGAATGAGGGGTTCTGGTGTATTTGGCAGGCTCAAAACAAAGTGAGATATGAATGGGTGGGTGTGTCAGCCCATGTAATTATTGTGTGGGCCATAAATATATTGATCGATTTGGACACGATTGTGAGGAAATGGTGGGAGTATCTTTCCCTACTCCAGTTTAATTTAGCTCTCTATGATTCTCATACAACCAGAAACAATGAAGGTAAATGGATCTTCTAGATCCCCCTATGGTTTGGAACTGAACATGGATGGGTCTTATGTCTCAGATAATATGAGGGGAGGAGGGTTTGTGCATGATAAAAATGGTTCGTTCTACATAGAGTTCTCATCCAGGTCGGGGTAGTGCTCCTTCCTTCAAGAAGAAGCTTCAGTGTTGCTCACTGGCCTCAATAAATATGGGAAAACGGTCTTGGATATCAGTGAAGTTGATAATGAATCTTTGATTGTGCATAATTATTTCCACAAACTTGGAAGCTCCCCATGGTTAATTCTTTATGTAATCAGAAGGTGTCAACCCTCTCTCAGTAGTAGTGCTTACGTCCTCAACAGTTAAAGGGAGGGATCACAATTGTGGATCACCTAGCCTCTTTGGATTTTGATGGTCTCGGGGATGAATTTTTTTCATAATGTGGAGATTATGAAGTCTGAGGGGGTCAATAATTGTAAAGGGGATGTCCTAGGGCTCCACCATTTCAGGCCTCCATAGGCTATATCTATTTTTTATATTTTTCATTATGTTTCTCTCTGTGCTCTTTTCTCCTTTTGAATGAAAAATTCACCTTGATGATGATGAAAAGATTCATATTTTGATAAATAGTGAAAATACTGATTTGTACTAAAAAATGTATTTTATTTTAAAGATATAATACTTAAAATAATATTTTATTTTTATTTTTATTAAATTAACATTATTTCATATTAATTTTAAATAACCAAATAATGGTTTTAGGAAGGGATTGTATACATTAATTTTTTATGAACACATTTTATGTTTAAGAAGGTCATTTTTTTGAAAACTATTTTTCATTGTGTATTAATGGATTTATATTAATAAATATTATACATATTCAGTGTTTTGAATTTTGAAAATTTTATACTGAAATAAAATTTAGATGTTCCATATTTAGTGAATATATCCCTTTAATTTTTTTCACATATGAATAGTAACCACGCTAACTTTTGTTATCATGGTAAAGGTAAAATAGGATAATTTAGGTTAATAATACAATGATAAAGTCTATGAAATAACTTCAAAACATGACAAAAATTTATTGGGTTAATAAAAATAGAATATTAACACATAAGGATACAAATTATTAACATTAATGAATACATGTTCATCAAAATGACTTATATAAATTTTAAATCAATAAAGGTAACAAAATGTAAATTTCATTGTCTTTAATATCCATTATGTGACAACATGGTGAACAAGTTATGTTATGAATGAAAATAATTTTAAATTTTTAACTCAATAATCATATTTCCATGATATAATTTTATTTTATAATTTGTGGGTCACTTTGATGAAATTATAGTATATATAATATTTTAGTTATTACAAATTTAATGATGCCGCATTCTTGTTTTTAATGATATATCTTTTTTTATATAGGTATACATTAAATATATGTTTTATGATAAATATAATTCTTAAATCTATAATATGTATCTTCATCATGTAACTTTTTTAATTTTTAGTTAAAAATAAAAATATAAATAATTACCCAACACTAATATAATATTTGTTTTATTAGTGGAAATATAAAATAAATGTTACTAATAACATCAAAATAAATATAATTTTATATTAATAATTTGATAAAATAATTTTGTAGATAAAATAATCATCATAGGGATATAATAAAATAATTTTTTCTACTTTGACAAGTTATCCTAATTTTTTAAAGGACTTTTGTTGAATACTGTCAAAATTGGCACTAATGATATTTTATCAAAAAAAATATATTCATAAAGTATTAAACAAAATAATAAAATATCATTAAAAATAAAAATACATTTATGTGTAATATGTTATTATATTTTCATTTATTATTTATTTTACATCATATTATAAAAATATAAAACCTTTTAATATTAAAAAAATGTTACCATATCTAAAATTCAAAGAGGTTAACTAAGGGTAAATCAAAATGATAAGGTTTAAAATAATAAAAAAATAGTTAACAAATCTATTTCCTAATGATATTACCATATTATAAAATTTTATCATCGAATATATAGAATTTTGGAGGTATTTTTATTGAGATTAACTTTATTATAAATTAGTGTTTTTGTAATATCCCAAAGTGCCCTCACATCTGTTATAAAAGGGAACCTCCTCCCCAAATAAAAAACATCAAAATTATCCTTATATCTCGACCAAACTATGAAAAATTAACTTATAAACATCTATATACATATTCAATATATTCTATTATTCACAAAAGACAAACTATAGCAACCATTATTGGATATCTAAAGGTTATGTTTCGAAGAATAGGTAATCACTCTAACTAGTCATTATATTTTTCAACTCTTCTATACCTCCTTTAAATAAATTATATATATCATTAAATAAAAAATTCATCATAATAATTCATCATAAATTTTATTATGATCATTAACACACCACCATTCATAATCTTTACCATGAAACAAGAAATGAACGCATCGCTCGTGCGTACGTATTTCTTATCGTCTCTATTTCTCGATAAAATTCATCTCCCATCACTATATTTCATGAAATGGAACAATTATGGGATTAATATTTATATATGATATTTTTGTCAAAATTATATTTTTTTAATTATAATATCATATATTCCTTTTTACAACATAATTTTTTAAGAAATTATTACGTCGCATCAGCATACGTGTGTCTTAATATCTCCATGATGTGATGTTATTCAATTTTATCAATAATTATCATGTATAGTAATAGAGATTAGTATTATAAATATATATGATATATATAACGTTAATTATATTTTTTAATGATAACATATCAAATACTATTATTTATTTTAATATGAAAAATAAAATGAAATCAGTGTTCATACATACATACGGTCTACCATCTCCATGGACAATATATTAAATTTTATACCTCCAAAATTATTAATAACCATGAATAATTATATAATTAATATAAATATGATATTTATATCATGGTTATAATTTTTTATATCATGAAATCATGTTCTATGTAAGATTAACAAGGATAAAAATTCAAAACATATATGAAAAACAAAGCATTTATTACACAAAACCAAACATTATAATGGAATTGTGAATAAGTGAGTAATATAATGTCCTAAATAAATAATATATGGTATTATATATATATAAATATTGTTTTTAGTTATATTATAATCTTATACATATTATATAGTTGATTTCAATGTATACGAAGGACGTCTATACTTCAAGTAAGGGTATTTCTAGTCTCACTTTTATTTTTATGAGTGCTATGTTTTATTTTCAATTCCTTTCATTTCTATGGTGTATATACTTCCCATGAATTTATTTTATGCATAAATTTTTTAATATTATAATATTTTAATATCCATATAATTTTATATCATTTATGGGTCATATTATTCTTCTATTTATAATGTAGTAAGGGTTAATTTCATAATCTCATTATTATTCGAGATTGTTTATACACATGTATCTATCAAGAACTAATTAAATTCCTTGTCCATTTTTCTTAAAAAGATTTTAAATTTTTTGTACTATTCTTATTTAATTTTTTAGTGTTATTTTTATCCATATGTAAAATTTTACCAACTGATTTTAATGATTTTTTTTTCATTTTCCTAACAAGGTACCTTTTTACAATTCCAAAAATGGGAAAAATTTCAAGGATACTATCCTTATTATTCCCATTGTTGGTTTACATTTATAATATAATGATAACTATGAAACTGATTTCTTTTCCATGGGTTGTGGTACGATTGAATGGTGTTTATGAAACCCATTTAACTTCATGGTTACTAATATGATGAATGATTTATGTTTTTGAGGAACACATATGTATATTTTTTATTATTGTGGGAGGTGTTACCTATATCTATATCCAATTCATGATGTAAGGATTTATATCTCATGATATAGACAAGAATAAATGAGAATTGATTTCAGTTAACTAAAAAAGTACTCGAATTGGTGTAATTTAAATTCAGTAATACATGACTGGAATGTGAAAAATATCAATTCAACACTATAATAATGTAATGTGAGTAAATACAATTTAGTAAAATAGGTATGGAATGAGTGAACTCAGTTTGGTAAGAGAATATATCTACTATAATGGTCTTGGAAATGATCCAAGACAAATATATAAATGGGTTTCAATGCTTATGTCTATGCCCATATTACTTGTCTTATATTATTCTCTTGTTTAATATGTTTTTTATTCTATAGAATATTCTATGTTCTATTCTGTGATACAATATCATGATTCATGATATATATGATATTGACTTTAAAATGTTCTAATTATGTACTTATGCCTTATGATTGTGTAAAAATTGATATCTCCTTTGTTTACCCTTAATGATGATCTGATATCTCCCTTTATTATCAATATTTTCCCTAAGATATGAAGAATGTTATTATGTCTACTATGTCAAAAGGGGTCTAGTTATAAAGCAAATTGCAAGAGACGATTTAATTGTGTTATGAACCAGTTGTTTATGTTTCCATGTTTTTAAAGGAACTAATATAGTATAGTATTTGGGCGTGTATTTTTGTAATGTATTAAAAGTTCCAAAAAAATGATGCAATTTATATTTAAATAAATAATGGGATGTTAAAGGGCTAATTCCTCCCCTGTTTTCTCTCACCTACCATAAATCACATGTGCGTAGTGGTTAGAAATGAACATTACATCAAACCTCCAGTTCCATTGGAATACTTCCTATAGTAATCCTCGACCATGTATCCCTAAATAGGAAGCTTCCATACATAGGTCCCAACCATTTATGACTGTTTTTAGTGTAATCCTCATTAAACCATACCGAACTACATCAAAATTGATTCCTAACTAACTGGGATATGTAAGAATCCACCATGAGGTCCAAACCCAAAACCTCATCCACTTTATCAACTCCCTACACTCCATCTACATCCACATTAATTTTCCCTATGACTCGACATCCTGGTGGGATCATACCACCCTCCTGGGCCACTCTCATGCTTATGCTCCATCAAAACTATTGATTCTCCTAGAATCACTCAGTTAACTTCCTTGATTATGGCCCACATGATTCAACCAAGGGAAATCATTTACGAATGAATTATTCTCTACATCCTCGCCAAACCATCCCTCTCTATCTCCTCTTTCACTATGTGATCATCTTCACCACAAGATGTTAAATTTCCAAAACCTTTCTAGCAACATGAATGTAATCTTCTATGTCAAACTACAAAGGATTTAAGGAATTCCTTATAAGAAGGGTATGTAGAATTCCATACAAAGTTTCAATACCTACCATCAGTAAACCATGGATCCCCCCTCCTTGGATTACATCTCCTTGATCGAACATTAGTGATTTATATATCAAAATTTATGGAGTGATATATTTCAATTATGGGTCAAACCTCTTGGATCAGACTCTATAGTTGATTCTGATCCAACCATCTAGTAAAACATTCGGGCTCTCCCTTATGGGGATATAGCACAATGATCATCCTCCTTTGGGAATTATGATCAATCCACTATGTCTATAATAGATATTATACACATGACCAATATCAAACTAATACCTCATGCTAAACATGGGATGCATTAGGTTAAAAACTTGGAAGATACACCTTTATAGTGTCGACTAACTCAGGAAAAACATTGGATTCCTGAGGTTAAAGACATGGAGGATATTACTTTGGAATCATATACATCAATATTGACGTAGGATTCCTTGGTTTCACACACTACATGACACCATGAGGTGTGCTCCTATGAGAAAAAAATAGGTGGCTAATTTTTGTAGCGTCCTAACATGGTAGTGATGCCCTACGTGACAAATATCATAACTAATATTTACTACAATATTAAGCCCTATTGTAATGTCTATAACAAATGAGCATAATTATCCATAATCCAAAAATATATAGAAATGAGAATGTGTACCAAGAACATTCTAAAATCAATGAGAAATACTCGGATTAGGTGATGAGTTATAAAGATGAATCTATGGATAGAGAAAGTAAAATACCCTCATCCTAATTTGATTAACACTAGTGGAAATACGGGCTTTAACGTCATCGTAATAACGTCGGTTTTTTAAAAACCGACGCGAATAGTATATGCGGGGAATTTTTGGCGTCGGTTTTACAAAAAACCGACGCCAAAAATAATTATGTGTTGATTTTTCGCGTCAGTTTTTAAGAAAACCGACGCGGAAAATATTAGTATCCATATTTTCCGCGTCGGTTTTCCTGAGAACCGACGCGGAAAAATGTTTCGGCGTCGGTTTTTATGAAAACCGACGCCGAAACTCATGAAAAAAAATATCTTTCGCGTCGGTTTTCCTGAGAACCGACGCGAATAATATTATTCGTTGATTTTTCCGCGTCAGTTTTCCTGAGAACCGACGTGGAAAATAAATTTTTAAAATGTTTCGGCGTCGGTTTTCATGAAAACCGACGCCGAAACTCATAAAAAATATATATTTCGCGTCGGTTTTAATGAAAACCGACGCGAAAAGTCTTTTAAAAATATTCACGGTCAGAAACCCTCATTTTGTTCGTCCGTCGAAATCGAGTTCCGCTGTGGCACTTCGGACTCCCGACGACCTTCGAACTTGATTTGCGATCTTGAACGGCCATTGTTGAAGGTTTTTTGTCGTCTGCACGATTTTGGGTATGTGTTCTTCCTATTTATCTCTTGTTTCATATCCCATTGTTTATTTCTTTATCAATAACCCTATTTTGCGTGATTTTTATTATTGGATAGATTTTAGTTGTAATTTATCATTATTTTTTGTTTGTATTATCATTGTTGGTGTAGATTTGATATTGTTTGTTTTTGGAAGTAATTATACCGGTCTCAGTTTGGATTTAACATCTCCATTCGGGTTGAACTTCAAATTTTTTGTGTTAAATGAATTCACTCACATTTTTGCATGTAGTTTGTTGTTATTTCATTACTTCTTGAGATTTACCATGCCAAATTCCTCAATTCTTTTTGGTTCTAATCATTTAACTAAGACATGAATAATTACCACTATCTATTATGTTAAAAAAATTTGAATAATTATTTTCATGCCATTATATAATAAATAATTTTTCTTGCAATGTCCATAATACGACTAGAATCATAATGTATTGTAATCTTCATAGATAATAATATAATCATTATCCCTCTATTAATGTTCAAAAATACCTTTCCACTTTCATATGTGGGGTTAGATTCATGCATTTTTAATAAATGTCCTCTTAAACTAATCTCATTCCATTGATTATATTTATTCATCTTTCTCTCCCTCTAAATAATAGTCATGAAATGATTTACTTCTCCCTCTAAGTCATAGGCTGCAAATAAAACATTCTCATGATCTAATCTTTCATGGATGGATAATATATTTCTCTTCATGTTGATCCATTCTTTGACATGTTTTGCTGCAATAGACCCATGGATGGGGGTGTAAGTTGTCACCTACAATATGCAATGGAATTTTTATCCCTCCATAATGAATTTATATGTTCATAGTTCCCTATTATAAAACTCATGGATTGAGGGAGTTGAGTTATCATAGTCACCAAAAATTGTATCATGTCTCTTAATACACATTGTTTTAAATAAGGATAGTTATTGCACTATTTTTCACATTAATTTTTCCATGATTCATTCATGTTACATCAAATGAATAAAAAAATAAATATAGTGTGATCAATAGTAGTCATAGTGAGAAATCATATTATCTTGTATGTCACTCATATAATATTTATATCATGAAACTTTATTTTCAAAAAATGAAACCTTTGATTTAACCATTTTGTCCTTGTATTTCAATATAACACACATGTATATAATATTAAATTTAACTGTTTACTATATTTGTAAACGTGTTTCATATCTGATGTCTTTTATCTGATTATCAATAGTTTTTATGGAATATGTTTTTGTTTACAATTTATCTGATATATATTTAAATGTTTTTATGTTTTAATATATTCATCAATTATATTGTGATATCAGGTATTAATGGATCATAATTGGATTTATCTACGAAGAACTACTAGTGAATATGAAAGAGGAGTTGACAATTTTTTGGAATTTGCTAAACGGCATAATCAAAATATTGATTTGATTTTCTGTCCATGTGTGAAGTGTGTAAATATGAGAAAGTTAAACTTCAGAGAAATCAAAGATCATCTCATTTGTTATGGTTTTAGCCTTAATTATACACGTTGGATCTTGCATGGTGAAAGAACTGAAAATCCAACATCCAATGTTGATGACGATATTCCTAATGAGGCAGAGGATCGTATTGAAGAATTAATTCATGATTTAGGTGTTGAAACCATCGAAAAAACACCAACTGTTGAACGATTGTATGGAGATTCTGAGAAACCATTATTCCCAGGTTGCAGTAAATATACAGTGTTATCAGCAGTTTTGAGATTAGTTAACTTAAAAGCAAAAAATGGGTGGAGTGATAAAAGTTTCTCCAGTTTACTTGAGCTTTTAAAAGAGCTTCTTCCAGAAGGCAATGGGCTTCCAGATTCCAATTATGAGGCGAAGAAAATATTATGCCCAATGGGATTGGGGTATAAAAAGATACATGCTTGCCCCAATGATTGTGTACTGTATAGGAAAGAAAATGAACATTTATCAAGTTGTCCTACATGTGGAACATCGCGCTATAAGATGGATGAGAAAGTCAACTTAGATTCATTTTCAGGTGATGTCATGTAACTTTATGAAAAATCAATTTTTTTACTTTCCAATGATATCATCCAATATTTTTTTCAAACAATTCTGATAATTCAATTCTGGTTTATTTTTAGGTACCAAAATCAAAACTCCATCTAAAGCATTTTGGTACCTTCCAATTATTCCTCGTTTGAAGCGTCTATTTGCAAATTCAAATGATGCAAAAAGGTTAAGATGACATTCAGATGAGCGCATTTCTGATGGTAACTTATGTCACCCTGCCGATTCACCACAGTGGAAGAGTTTTGATAAAAAATTTCATGATTTTGGAAGTGAAGTTAGAAATCTCAGAATGGGATTGTGTACTGATGGAATGAATCCATATCGGAGCCTCAGTAGCCAACATAGTTCATGGCCTGTTTTGCTGGTACTTTACAACTTGTCCCCACATCTATGTATGAAGAAAAAATATGTTATGATGAGCTTGATGATTTCTGGACCAAAACAACCAGGAAATGATATTGATGTGTATCTTACACCATTGATTGAGGATTTAAAACTGCTATGGGAGAAAGGTGTTACAGTTTTCGATGCATACAAGAAAGAGTATTTTCTTTTGCGTGCTATGATAATGTTCACTATAAACGACTTTCCTACGTATGGAAACTTATCTGGATATAGTGTTAAGGGACATAAAGCATGTCCAATTTGTGAAGAACAAACTTCATATTATCAATTGCAGAATGGAAGAAAGACAGTGTACATGGGACATCGAAGATTTTTGCGAATTGATCATCCTTATCGTAGATTGAGAAAAGCATTTAACGGTTTACAAGAATTCAACCTCCCCCCTCAACCATTGTCAGCTGAAGAATATTATGACAGAGTGAAAGATATTGATTCAACATTTGGAAAGAGAAAAAGTTCTGGTTTACAAAAACATATCTGGAAGAAGCAGTCTATTTTTTTCAAACTACCTTATTGGAGATTTTTAGAGATAAAACATAACATTGATGTTATGCATGTTGAGAAAAACATATGTGATAGTTTGATTGGAACTTTGTTAGACATAAAAGGAAAGACAAAAGATGGATTACATGCTAGATTGGACTTGATATTAATGCGAATACGTTTGGAGTTAGCTCCCGCTGTGAAAGGAAAAAGAACATATTTACCTCCGGCTTGTCACACATTAAGCAAGATTGAAAAGATGAATTTTTGTCAGTGTCTTCATGGTATTAAAGTACCCAGCGGTTTTTCTTCAAATGTGAATAATTTTGTGTCATTGAAGGATTGTAAATTAATAGGTATGAAATCACATGATTGCCATGTGTTAATGCAACAAATTCTACCAGTAGTAGTGCGTGGTATATTACCGAAAGCTGTCAGGAAGACAATCATCAGGTTATGTAATTTCTTTAAATCCATTTGTAGCAAAGTCGTTGATCCAAATTTGTTAGATTTGTTGGAGAATGAAGCAACTCTTATTCTTTGTCAACTAGAAATGTATTTCCCACCCACATTTTTTGATATAATGGTTCATCTATTGGTTCATTTGGTGCGTGAGATAAGAATGTGTGGGCCTGTTTATTTAAGATGGATGTATCCTTTTGAAAGATATATGAAAATTTTGAAAGGATATGTTAAAAATCCTTATCGACCAGAGGCCTCTATTGTTCAAAAATATGTATCAGAAGAGGTGATTGAGTTCTGTACTGATTATTTGAATGAAGTGGAGCATATTGGTCTCCCTCTATCTCGACATATGACAGTTGACAGAGAAGGTAGAGGGGTTCGAGGCTTAAAGGTAAAGTTCATTCCACGTGATGAAGTGATGAAAGCACATTTATACATTTTGAACAACACAGATGAGGTTCAACCATATATATCCTCACATATTGCTGAATTAAAGTTACGATATCAAAAAAGAAATGAAAAGTGGTTGATGATTGAGCATAAGAAGACATTTGTTTCATGGTTTAAAGAGAAAGTCACCTCAGATATATCTGTATCAGAAACATTGAAGTGGTTATCAGGGGGACCATCTTTTAATGTGATCACTTGGTTTGGTTTTGATATCAATGGCTACACATTTTACACAAAAAACCTGGATGACAAGAGTACCATTCAGAATAGTGGTGTGATGGTATTCGCTGAAGCAGTGCATTTTTCGAGTGCCAAAGATAAAAACCCAATTTCTTCATCAACATCATATTTTGGAGTTATTGAAGACATATGGGAAATTGATTATATTAAATTTCGAGTCACTATTTTTAAGTGCAATTGGGTTGATAGTAATAGTGGCGTGAAACATGATGAATATGGGTTTAAACTGGTTGATTTGAAAAGATTTAATCACAATGAGGAACCATTTATCTTGGCGACACATGCAAAACAAGTATTTTATGTCATTGATCCGTCGAATGATCAGTGGTCAGTTGTTTTGCAAGGGAAAAGATATCATTTGGGTGATGATGATGATTCTGATGATGCTAGTGATTTACATGAGCGTTATTCATCTATTATGCAATTTTCAGATGATTACAATGAATATAAGACAGACATAGTGCATGCAGTACGTACCGATCATGATGAAGGGACGTGGGAAAACACTAAATTAGTCTCCTAATTTTTCTGGTAAATATTTATATTTTGTGTCTATTTTTAAAACTTACAAATGCATGCCTCTATTTTTACATATTTATTTTTCATTTCCTTGTTTCTAATTATTCAGTTTTCTAATGATATGCATGTACCCAAAATTTCATTACACTTTCTAGTAGCAATGTCAAATACAGATAGAGATGAGCAGTTACCGAGGTATATCTATTTTGACATATTATTAAATATTCAGTAATATACATATTTAATGAAATAAAACTGTTAATTTATTAAAAAAAATTGCAGGACTACTGATGCGTCCTCGGCGGAGGAGACTTCTCTAGTTACTACTGAAAAATCAAGTTCTCTAGTTGGTAAACGTGGTATTACACGTTTACCAAAACTATCACTCGCTCGTGATGATAACAAATTACACATCCGTTTTGATGATAATAATAATGCAGTTGGCCCAAATGCAGTTCAGTTTGTCAGTTATATAGCGATGCAGAGCCGTTGCAGGATTAGTATTTTATATCCTGATTGGAAGTCAGTGGACAAGACGGCGAAGCAACAGCTTTGGGAGGCCGTGACGGTAAAATATCTTTATTTATTTATTTTATCTCATTTTTTTAATATTATATAGTTTAAATGACATATTTTATTTTTTCAATTACAGATGACATTCAATTTTGAGGAAACCAAAGAAATTAGGAAAAGACATCTCTCTTTAGCGGCGGTTCGATGGAGAGATTTTAAAAACAAACTGACGAAAGATTATGTTTTTGGAAAGAGAAGGTTTGAAAGCCCATGTCTTAAGTATCCATATATAGATGAAGAAACATGGAAGCGATTTGTTGACAGTCGTCAGGAAGAGAAATTTCAGGTATTGTAATTGTTTTATATTTTAAAATTTATGCTATATTTTCCTTATTACTTATGTGTTTATTTTTATGTAACAGGCCTCCAGAAGATCTCATCAGGAGATCCAGTTGAAAAACGTATACCCTCATACTTTATCACGTGGAGGATACTCGTATTTGGAGCAGAAAATTATTGAAGAAAAATTTGAAGCATTAAGAGCTCGATCAAGTAGTGGTTCAGAAGAGGTCCAGTATGGTCCTCCATCTCCTCCCACTCGCCATGAGAAATGGAAACGAGCAAGAAGAAAAAAAAAATGAACAATATCTTACAGACGAAGCTCATCAAGTGGCTGATAGAATTGTAAGTAAATATTAATTCTTTGTTAACAATTTTCCTTTTTTATAATTTATAAACACTAATATAAATTTTTTATTTTTCATTTCAGGATGAACTTCAGGAGAAAGAGACACAGGGCTCTTTTATCCCTGAGGGTAGGATGGATATCCTAGCCACTGCTTTGGGAAAGACTGAACACCCCGGCCGTGTTAGAGGATATCAGGCGGGTGTTAGTATTCGGAAGGTTTTTGGTAAGAGTAAGCAACCAAGAGACCCGGAAATTTAATCCTTAAAAGAAGAGCTGCAGGATATGAAACGGTCTATGGGTGATCAAATTCAAGCAGCAGTACAGAAGGCTTTATTAGAACACTTGGCAAGACAGTCACAGTCTGCTCATCCTTCCGAGGTATATTATTTACTGTTAACAATTTTTCTTTTCTATAAATTATAAACACTGATATAACTTTTTCATTTTTCAACATTCTCAGCCTACTCACTCAGACTATCATGCCTCATATGCTTACCCAACACCGTATGGGCAGCCTTCCGAGGTATATTATTTAATGTCATCAATTTGTCTATTTTATAAATTATAAACACTGATATAACTTTTTCATTTTTCAACATTCTCAGCCAACTCACCCGGACTACCCTGCCTCATCTGCTTACCCTGCCCCGTCTGCGCAACCATTTGAGGTATATTATTTTATTTAATTTTTAATCAATTTTTCTATGTTATAAATTTTAAACACTAATATACCCTTTTCATTTTTCTGACTTCTCAGCCTGCTCACCCTGACTACCCTGCCCCACCTGCTAACTTTGAGCCTCCACCTCCTCCATCGGATCAAACCTTATATTGTGAGTTGTTTGCGGGAGATCCTCATGTACATATTGTTGCGTTAGGACAAGTGTATTTTTTGGGGGACTCGGTACATCATCAGCCTATGCAGATGGGTCAGGTTAGAGTATAAGTACTTTTTATTATAGATCCTACTGCTCTACTACCATTTCCTACTGCGGAGATCACCAGTGTTGGGGAATGCATGGGCCATTTTTTACTTTGGCCAACTGCACTTCTTCGTTATATTTCACATGAGGTATGAGTTTTTTTAACTAGTAATTAGAAATGATTCCAAATTACTTATAATGTTTTCTGACATTTAACTTATATAGGAATATCTGAAAGCAAAAGAAACTGTACAAATGCAGCAAAATGTTCAGAAACAGTCGGCTGTAGATACTTCTGATATTTCTTCTGGGTTGAAAAGATTATCTCAGTGCTCTTCTTCCTTGAATTTTATCTATGAGTTTCGGATGACGCCCGATATATGTGGAAGAAATTATAAATTGAGAATATTGAAAGAAGATATCATGAATTTAGTTAATTTTGAAGAGATCGGGCTGAATGTGGTGCAGTTGTTTTCCATGTAAGTAAATTGACGTCTGAATTGCTATTTCTTTACTAAAATATTGTTATGTCATTGACTAACTATGTTTTCTTTTTAAATTAGGTATCTATACATGATTCTTTTACAAAATGAAACTACAAGCATTTATAGCTTTATAGATCCAGAGTACATTTCCTCGGAAGTCAAACATGTGAAAAATGATGAAAAAGTTCAATATATATCCGAGAGATTATCACAAACAGAGATTCAGTGCTGGTTTTTGCCATTTGTTGATAAGTAAGAATATCAACATAATTTTGAACTCATGATCATTATAATGTCATTAATTATGAACTTTTTGTATTATAGGAGGCATTGGATGTTAGGTGTATTTTGCCCAAATGAATGCACCTTATATTGGTTTTGCTCTTTATTAGGAAAAGTGCGTAAACCGTTTTCCAACTTATTAAACAGGTAAGTTGTTTTTTTATTTTTAGAAGTTTGTTATGTTTAATTTTAATTGTTTACACAAGTTTTATTAGTTCTTATATAAAAAAATGCAGTTCATGGAAACATTTTACAAATGAAAAGAAACCAACGAAAATCAAATATGTGGAAGTACAGGTAATTAGTTTTTATATTTTTGTTATATATTGGGTTTCATTATTAGTTAAATGTTTTATAACTGCAGTGTCATCATCAAAATGGAAGCGTTGAATGTGGTTATTATATTCTACGATTTATGTACGAGATAATCACAACAGGGGAAACTACTGATTTTCATAAGGTTAGTTGTATTAACTTTTTTATATATTTTCATCCACTTTCTTCTATTTATTAATTTCATATCATTCAATATTATTGTAGGTATTCAATGATTCACAGTCATATTCTCAATCTGATATGATTCATATTCAATCTACTTTTGCGGACTATTTGTTAAGTCTGATTAAGATTTGAGGTATGTATACTAATATTTATAAATAATATTATATATGGGTTTAAAAAACTAACTCTTATGATATATTAGGTGTTTGAACCTACTAATAATCAAATGAATTCTTCAACAATAACAAACAATGAGCATGTCATATATTTCAGGTACGTGTATTTTAATTCTGCTTTACTGAGTTTTCTCAAGTGCCTCTGCAAAAACTGTTTTATTGAATCTACTAATAATCAAATGAATCCTTCAACAATAACCAACAATAAGCATGTCGTATATTTCAGGTACGTGTATTTTAATTCAGAATTAGTTATTATATTTCTTTTCATTATTATTTCTTAAAATCATTTGTCTGTACAGTGACAAATCTGTAGGGTGGTACTTGGATCATGAACATAGAGATTCTTATAGCGAAATAACATTCACAAACACTAAAAATTGTCTCCCTTGAATGCACAGCAATATCTTCTAGGCCTTTTTATTTTTTATGCAAATAAATATCGAAAAATGATTGCCGAGAAGCATATCACATAATACCTGAAACAGCGCTTAGTGGGTTTGCACAAAGATAAAATAGAAGGCGTCAATTTTTAAGGTATGTTTCTTTATGTCTCTTCAATCTGCATTTGATTTCAATTTTCTAACCTATTTTTTGCACTCAAACTTATTTCTCTGTTATTCCATAACTTAAACAAATAACAATAGTGAATGGGTAATGCACGTCTATACAGAGCAAATATAAAAACCTGAGGTTGGGGGTGGTGGGGATCCTATGGTGAAAAGACACCCCCAACATCTTCAGTGGGGGAGGTGAGGAAGAGGTTGCATCGGCTGAGTGTTCCTGGAATTTTGATCAGGAGTCGTAACATTTCATTTTGGTAATTTACTTTGTGAAAAAATGAATGATTCAAATAAATTACACATTTTCATTTAATGTTTATTCATTGCACTAATAACTTGGATTGATTTTTTCACTCACATCTCCTTAGTTTCATTACTGTTTTGACAGGATTGGTGCTATCTATGGGAGGAAACTTACAATGATTGATACTGAGTATGGTTAGATTAAGAAAATGCACCATGTAGGTACGTGTATTTTAATTCTGCTTTACTTTGAGTTTTCTGAAGTACTTCTGTTAAAGCTGTTTAATTGTTTTTGTATACTTCGTTATTTTTTTTTCAGGGTTCCGATTTGTTTGGAGGAGAAAATATATGTATTTTATTTAAAAAAAAAAAAATTTACGGCGTCGGTTATTTTAAAAACCGACGCCGGATATTTTTTAAAAAAAATTATTTACGGCGTCGGTTTTTTTAAAAACCGACGCCGATAGGGTTTTCCGCGTCGGTTTTTAGAAAAACCGACGCGGAAAATCCTGTTCGACTATATTTTCCGCGTCGGTTTTTTAATGAACCGACGCGGAAAATAATGTCTAAATGTAGCTTCGGCGTCGGTTTTATAAAAAACCGACGCCGAAGCTCATAAGCGAATTATTTTTCACGTCGGTTTCTATGAACCGACGCGAAAACTCTATTTTTAACGTCGCCTATAAAGACGTCGGTTTATAACCGACGTTAAAAATTAAAAAAAACCGACGCGAAAAAGTGTTTTTGCACTAGTGTAAGGATAATACATAACCATTTAATGTGATGAAATCCACCTACCATTAAAAAGACTGAAGGTAGGGTAACAAGAATTCAAGAATACATTAACACAAAGGTGTAGACCACATAAAAAACATCAGATAAGTGCCCATTAAAATGAAATAATGGGGTTGTGCGATGTGTTTCGTGAACTTATTTAGTTTTGAGTACCCATTACTTGGGTACTTGAGGATCTAACACACAACATAATAGATCTGTATTATCTTTACTCACATTTCTTACAGGTCATGTGACTATACATTTACTACGCCTGTATCCTTCTTTGTGTGCATGGGGAATATGAATGGATTTGGATTTTGGGACATCAGTGGGACTCATTGTCACCTTATGTGCACAAGTATTTTTCATATGGAACTCCAACATTGTTTTCAACCATTAATACATACACAAAACATGATCTATGTCACATTAATGTTCCTTTAGTGTGGGTTCCATTTTTGATCCATCCAAAACAGGCCATTTCATGTGAAATACGTGTTTTTTTGTTCTGAAAATTGCCACAGCATTTGGAATAATATCTGATAGGGGAAGGAAAATTTGGGTTCTGAGGGAAATTCTAATGACAAGGGCTAGATTTCACCTTCTATAGAAAATAGTTCCAAATGTCATGATATGGCATTACACAGTTAATGAAAACCAATGAGAAGAGAATAAAATTCGATGGAGGGGTCCCCATGTATTATATTCTACATACACAAACGATAATACATATCTCGTGGAAAAAACACATCCATATCATGAAATACTAATCCATGATATTTACTATTTTTAACCTCTAAAAATTCAAAATCAATTTTCATGGAAAAGGATGAATCCTTCATTATACCTTATAAAGTTACATGATGGGGCCTACATTACACCATAATAATCATTTTTTGTGAAAAAATCCCTTATAACACGTTGATTATCCAAAAATGGAGAGTCAAGATAACCATTATAAGATCAATACTATTTTTATCATATCTGTAACATGGAAGATGCATATAGTACAGACCATAGAGATTCCTAGAGCTAGAATCATTGTTTATGAAAATCAGATGTTCCTAGTCTTGTAGGTCAAAACCCACAAACAATTTCTATTGAAAAATTTCCTAGCACTATATATCTTTTGGATGAAATATGTTCTGTTGAACCAATCCATCAAATTCAACATGAAATATTTCTAGTTCATCTGCAATGATGATCTCTCTCACTCAATTCTCAATATTCTTAGTCACCCTGCTTGGGAGGATGAGGAAACCTACATCTACACACTGAGTGAACTGATAATGAATGGTTACAGGGGGTAACCATAGGTTGATATATAACTAGAAAATTATGCAAGAATCTTCCTACCCAACCTCAAAGAAAACATCATGGGATTGAATAAATAATAGGAATAGTAAACTTGATGCAACTACACAACTAAACTGGCTTAGGTGAACTGGGTATTCTTCACATGCCAAGAGTACATGGACAATATGTGCTATGTTAGATTGTATGTGTCCATTTAGACATCCCATTTTTAGGAATACCATTGGTAGTATCTATTTCTAGACATCCTTAATCATTCTTCTTTGGATAACAACACCTTCAACCTATCCCATGGGGATGTAGGAAATATCTTGTTGGACTGATACAGTAATAATGGATTTACATTTTCCAGTTATCAATATGATGGGTTCCTTATATTACCCAACATCTTGGGTGACATGCAGCCTGTCCCTCCCCCAATTTCGACTAATATGGATGAGTTTAATAATGTATTGGGACATACTCCCCTTTCAAAAGGGAAATCACCTTCATGGAATGTCTAGTGATGTTCATGATGATGGATCAAACCATGAAAATTGAAGGTCAAATGTATTAGTTTATGAATACACATTATGGGAGGAAATTGTGGTGATACATGCTAATATAGGAGGATGATAATTATTAGTAATTCTATTACAACATGTTTGAGGGATTGGAGATGTCCGGATCCTACACTACATTCTTCATCACGTTACTATGTGGCTGGCTACTTTCTATTAAATATGTATGGATAGGAAAATGTCCCTGGATGCACACGATGGTAGAAATCATGATATTTGACAATTGAGTAAGTCCAAGGGTACCACAAGAATCTATTTACTATAGCCACATGGTCCTTTTGGAAAAGGGAATCAAGCTCATAATTATATCTAGTTTATTAAAATTACTTCATGGGTGGAACTCTATGTAATTCATTAGATATGAGTTTTTGATGGCTTCCACTCATATGAATCCTAGTTTTCTGCCTCTACTAGTCAACATTTCTGGTTTTCACCCATTGTAATTTAGTGAATTTGGGGTTATGGTCAGAACCAATAACATCTAAAAAATCAACATTAACCCATTCTAATCCCCTTATTGTGATATATTAGAAAATATGAATTCCACCTTAATATAGAGGGGTTACCTATATATCTTTTGAGGAAGAGTGCACATTGTTAGGATAGATGGAAACAATTTTTTGATAAGTACATATAATCTCATTCTTCTTATAATTTTTGATGCATCATACTAGTAATTAAGAGATTTTATATGAGGGTTTTGAGTTACAGAATGATAATATTTGTCGTTATATGTGGTGGAAGTTCATGGGAGATGGAATGGGTGAAACCACCACGCTTCCACCAACTAATTTCACCATTAGACTCTCCCATACATTTGATGGTAACATGGTAGCATCATACCTAAAAAACTAAGCTAGTGTGTAGTGGTGATATTTCTAGAATGTGAGGGGTTTGAGAAGTTGGGTGGAGTGCTAGATATACTTCATGAGACTTTCCATTCATCTAGGTATTATCAAGATGATGCTGTATTGGGGGTGGTGCAAAGCACAGTTTCACCACTACCTCTTCAAGGGGAAGACCTTTCCCATATGTGGTCAAGGGAGTATGAAGAGGGATCTCATATTGGTATGAGATGAAGCATGGAGATCCTTGTATAGTTTCCACATTATATACTATATTACTATACTAATGTCTCCTTTATAATGCATTGGGGAGACAAGGGGATGCTGATGATGAAAATGATGGAATAATAGATGTGGAGGTTGCTGACCAAAGATGGTTTTGAGATTCAGGATGTGGGTCTAACTAGTGTCAATGGAATGGTGCTTTCCTATGGGTGGTTTACATACTTGGTAGCTCTATATTCCTTCTTGTGACATTGTGTGGGACCTGATATTCCCTATGGTGTGGTGTACTTGATGTTCAATAGTGATATTGATCTCATATAGACAATATGTGATGATGAATCAATTGGGGATTCATCATTGGGTGATGTTAAACAGATCTATAGTGAAGGACAATCTTGGGGGTTAGCTGCTAATAATTAGAGTCCTTAAGAGGGTGATATCATCACCCCTTTATATGATATCAACATACCCTATATTCTTATGATAACCCATGTTTTTTTACACATATGTAAATTTCATCACTTTTTCCTATTTTTTAAGAGTGTTTAACAAGGATTTTTATTATGTTTTTTTCTAGAAAATTGTTAATAATAGGTCCCTATTAGAGTTTATTATCATGATGAAATGGGCTTTATATAACGTGATTCAAATCATGTACCGATGTTAGATGTAACTAGAGGGGCCATAGAGGAGATCAGAGTGATGGTCTTACAATCCCTGGTCTTCCTAGTTAACTGTGAAGGACTACACCCTTACTTGAAGATTGCAGAATCAACGTCCTGAAAAGTAGAATCACCAATTACACTCATTATTAGGATCCCTCTTCCTCAATTTAAGATCAAATATCAATAAATGTTCCTCTTTTTAATCATTTATAGAGATTTTGGTTCAATGTATTTATTTCTTCTCCAATAGAATGTACCCAACCAAGACTGTTTGGGTTATTTCCCTGGATTTGAATTATTGACCAATATCGATGGGCATCATATAGTGGAACACACATTAATTATTTCGAGACTAATCATCACCCATATTTTCTTCCTTAGTAATTCATGTTCCAGAACATGGGTTTTTTTAAATTAATTATCACCATTGGTAAAATGAGTAATATAACTTATTTACAAGAAGTGTTCTATAGGGTGCACTCTTATTAAGAAGATAATGATAGGGAATCTACAGTACCTCCCCGAATGTATAATATATCTATTGGATATATGGACATCCAAGATTGCCCAAACTAGGTATATTGAGGGATTCCTCCTAATATCATGGGTGCCACCACTAAAGAGAAATAACTAGAGGTTGGAAGATCTCGAGTTACCAGAAAAAGGGATAAATGAAGAATGCCCCCATATTGATAAGGAGCTAGAAACAACATTGAAGATTATAGGTGAATACCATAACTCTAATATTCATATAGACATCCTAAAATATGACCCTATTCTACCAATGGAGATAGAGGACTCTAGGTCTGATTTTTTAGAAGATAATATCATTTTCCCATATAAGAAGGGTATGAGCATTCTTCATTTCATCACACAAATTATGGATCCATACCTATTGAGATGGATGGGTTCCCACCACTATTGAATGTAGAATATGAGCACCAGAGGTGTGTAATATTATTCTATATATTGGATAGTTCCAAAAATCCTAACTTATTTTGTATGTGTGGAGGGTAAAAAATTCAGTGTAACCTAGAACAAATAGAAATCTGATAGCACGTGGATAATCTAGGAGAAAAAACATAAAATTAATTGTATATAAGAGAAATTGAAAATAAGTGAGACCTTCATCAATTTGTAGAAAGAGAACATTATTATGCTAATTGATTAGCTAGTGGATGATGAGGCTCAACTGAGAGATGTTGTTTCTCAGGTAGTGGAGTTCTAAGATGAGAATGATTGTGTGTAGATAAAGACTAATGAGATTCATCCCATGTCCGAGGAGGAGGAAGTAAATCATGTAAGGATATTACAATACCTTATGGAAAGAGGTAATAACTGTCTAGACTGTAGAAATTTTTCATTGGGGATAAGTTAAAAGTATTATTTTTATCAAGGAAACTAGAATGGATCCAACATTTGGATGACCCTTCCAAACCTAACTATATTCATTTGATAATTTTAATATGCATGGATGTGTTTATTTTTACACACACTATTTTTATTTGAGGCACATTAAGAATATAAAATAGATAACCAACTATAAATCATTATGACCAAATGATCCACACTCAATTTGAGAAAAAAGGTAAGACATTGTGACTACTCAGTTATATGATATTGTCTAGAAAATGTTGAATAACTGGGGCCTGAGTTTATTGTTTTTTAAATGTCTGTTTCATGGATGAGAAGGGATATAGTTAAGGGATGTGTCCTTCTGAACAAATTTTTTTTATAACAATGTTCCCAAGATAATAACATGTGTAACACTAGCGGAATTAAAATCAATATGAACAAATTAGATTGAGAAGGTTAAATTATGACTCTCAAGATTTGGAATAGAGGGGGGTCATAATGATAGTGGATAAATAATGACTGTGTTTGAAATACATAATCAATTATATATTTTCCTATAATGGATAAAAAAATTGATGGTCAACCACTGACCATGTTCAAAATAGGGTATATGTCTTAAAATGTTTTTTAAATTCTTATAGAGAGTGTTCAAAAGATATTAGGTGAGCTAATGTTGAATGGAACCATGCCATCAAAACGGGGACCATTCATACATAGAGTAGGATAGGGATCCAAATAAGGGTACATGAGAATCATGTAGATGAAGTGATGAAATGTTAAAATGTAGTTCATCATGCTCATAATTATTCTTCCACGGCATCATGCACATTGGGTTGGTGTATCAATTTGAACAATGGTCAAATGTGCCTTTTAGGGGGAGTGATGTATCAGATGTTGAGTGATTTTATATGTACATAAACACAAAAGTAGTTGACTATCCCTAGTTGAAAATCAAATCTTAGAAAAGGTATTATGAATTATTTCTAATTTTATGTAATGAAATGAAGATGATAAACACATGGTATTACATCATATATTGGGGAAAATAAATATGTAATTTTCTTTCATACAGTAAGTAAAATGATTCAAAAAGATTTTTTGTCATGGGAATGGGATATCAAGTACTAAATTTTAATTCCTTGTGACTCATACAATGGGATCTTAGTTTAAGGTCATATAATAAAGAAAAATTAGAAATAGTTTAAAGAGACAACGATGGATCAGAGGGCTGTGTCTTAAAGGAATATGCATGGTATTGAAGGAATGGTGGAGCAGCCTATGAGGCCTATCAATTCCACAGAAAACATATTTGAGACAACCTGTACATGGTTTATGGTGGTGATGTGTGGACCAGAGCTCTAATTTTAATTGTGGGAGTGTCTTTAATATGTAATTAATACCTTGAATAAATTTTTTATAACAATAGAGTGACAACGTGAAACAAATTAAGATCCATGTAGTTCTTTAAAATATATTATACATACATTAGTGACTTTCACTTAGTTTAGAGTCATGATGGTCGTACTGGGGATCCTAATATAGGGTCATCAGGTTTGGAATATGGGCACATTGCTTAATTTTATAGATTTCAGACCAATGGAAAATAGTTTATGGTTATAATTCTATGATTGTTGTTTGATTGAATTAATGTAACATACATGGAATTGAAGAGAGGTTACCCGACCAGAATGGATGTGTATTTTTTTCAACTGATGTCACATAACACATCCCAATGAAAAATTAAACACAATTTAATTTTTTGATGCTTGGACCATGGTCCCTTATTTTAATGTAATATTGTTTAGATTAGTGGTTTAAAGACCCAGAATTTCCATGTCATTTTTTTTAAATTTATTGGAATTTTACGAGTCCGCCAAAATTGACAACATGTGATTCCGAGGCCTGGAGATCCCAGATTGAATTTCTGAACTTTTGTTCTGGTACGTTTAGTAAACATGCAAGCAAGTTATTCTAAATTTTGAACCATTGCTCGGAATCAAAATATGAGGGCACCATTGAACTCGCAATGCCAGTATTTGTTTAATAAGACTTTCACCTCGACGACAGTTGGTTGAGGGTGATAGATAATTTTTGGGTTTTTCATGGAAATAACAAAATAAAATAATCACACATTTTTTTTTGTAACCACGCATGTGAATAATTCATAGGTGGGGAATTCCAGAACTAAAACCTCTCATTAGAGGTTATAGAGGTGGGGACCACCAATCCTAACCTCCCATGAGAGGTTATGGTGGTGGGGACCACCTGTGGTTTGAAACCTCTTGAAATCCCTATGATGTGGGGAGAAACCTCATGATCTCCCCACTTAATTATGATAACCCTCCCTATAATTTATTATTCCATCCATCAATTAATTAATTGAACCATTTTTAAATTGTTCCAACATGATTTAATTTAAAAAGTTAAATTATGAAGTTGGCTATAATTTCATTTTAATGGAATTGGGGAAAAGGGTTGGTAAAGGGGAGAACTTTGGAGAATTGGGGGAAAGCTCTCCAATGAAGAACACCAACTTCAACTTCGACTTTCTTCCTCAGGATATCCTCAAGTGTGGGAAGTCTTCAGTCGACAATTGTCTTTCCCTCCCCAATGACGTCGTCTCCTCCCTCACGATCTCCGTCAATGAACAGTCCAAGGTAGGGGTTTATTTTGTGTATGATTATATTCCCATGTTGTTCCTTTTTTTAAATAAAGAATGCAGATGATTTTATATTTTGGGTTTGGAACAATCAATTCGAGAGGATAGGATTTGAAGTTCAATGTTCATGTTCTTGATGTGCCACTTGCTACCACTCTAACACGGAGGGAGCGGGGCAAACAAACATGGCACGACCCCTCCGTTGTTCTTCTTGAATGGTGTACCCTTCGTGAAGGAAGAAGATTTCCTTGGTGACAGCAACCAGAGTGGGATTTAGGGCACCGAGGAGGCACGAAATGGCGGCCGACAACACCACTGACCACGACGAAGGCAATAGAGCAACGACACTTCCCTGAAGACGAACCAACACCCTGCGGTCGGGCTGCCGCTCCACAGCGAAACTACCACACAGCTGAGCGGCCATCCGTAGTGGAACCCTGTGACTGAGTCACGCCACCATGAAAATCCCATCCACCTCGTGACACTCCACCATGGTGCTCTGGCCAAGACACCCCATGGCTAGGCCACTTCGGACGAGCCGTCCCGTGATCGGGCCGCTCCGGCCGAGCCACCCCATGGCACCGAGCCGCTTTGACCGAGCCGCCCCACAGCACAGGGATGGTCTGGCCGAGCCTCCCCATGGCAGCGGGCCACTCCAGATGGGCCACCCCGTGACACTGGCCCACTCCGACCGAGCCACCCTGAGGCTGCGGGCCACTCCGGTAGAGATGCCCCGCGGAACCGGGCCGCTCCGACCGAGCTGCCCCGCAGCACTGCACCGCTTCGGGTGAGCTGCCCCACAGCATCGAGCCACTCTGGTCGAACTGCTCTACGACCATCCCGCTCTGGCCGAGCCGCCCCGTGGCCCCGAGCTGCTCCGGCCGAGCCTCCCCTCGATCTCCGCCCTCCTGACAGAGCCGCCTCTGCCGAGTCGACCTGCGGCCTTGCGCCATCTGCGGCCGGACCCCCACGGCCCATCGTGGCCTGTCGGACCACCCAACACGAACCGGGTAGGACCCAATGGGCCAGGCTGAACCCAACAGGCCGAGCAGCACTGCGGGCCAGGCCGGTCGGGCCAGGATGGTCCGACCGGGTCATATCGGACCTGGGCCCACTAAGACCCATTTACTTCTTTTGGACATAACATTGGCACCAGATGTCCATCTGACGAACCGTAAGTGGCATTGGAAATCATGGAGCAAGATGGTCCTTTTGAGTATACGCCACATGAGTTTTGGATTAAGATGTGGAATGGTCAGGTTGGATCAAGCACGAATCCAACCGCCCCCTAGGACTAAAATGCTAGTAACTCACAGACCGGGTGTATGATTGAGGCGCCGTATATTGTTTTGAGACCCCTATGATGTGGCAGGCCATTGAGATGCTTCTTCGTGGGACTTCATGGTTGTTGGAATATCGACCAGTTGCTTGTGGAGCAGATCCTTCTGGAGAGGAGTGAGCATAGTGCGGGAACCCAGTAGCTGGTTGAGACTTAACGACTGGTGACCTTTTTGACTTGGAGTGACTTGACCGGCCAATTGGGGAGTGCCTCTGTGTGACATAGTAGACCCACGGTGGGGAGATCCTATGTGTGACGCGACAGACCCATGGTACACGACATGAGGGGAACCTCAACAGGCCACAGTGGGGAGCTCCTCTTTGTGATGTAGGACACCCATGGTACTCGACAGGAGGAGTACCTCAGCAAGTCATGAGGGGGAGCACCCCTATGTGATGTGGAAGACCCACGGTGGGGAGTGCCTCTATGTGACACAACACACCCACAATAATCGACATGAGGAGTACCTCAGCAGTCCAAGATTAGTGGGAAGCACATCTGTGTGACACGACATGCCCACCATACTCGATAGAGGAAGGGTTTTCTAGCATCTGAGGTGTTCGACGATGTGACTGGAGATGTTACTTATTACTACCCCTAGAATAGATCCTGGTGTGGGATGAGTCAGTATCTCTATGTTTTTCTCATGATTGAGATGGATTACTTGCTAACTTAGGTGTATGTATGGGCATATACCTATGTAGGGTTATCTATTGATTTCATACATTGTGGTTTATCTTTGGTGGTTTTTGTGAGACCTTGAGGGTCTCGCGATCCCTACTAAGTATCGTTATATTAACCCCTACACGGGTTATGCCCACACCTTGTTGTGTTGGATGTAGATGATGGAAAACGTTGACTGAGGCTGAGAGTACCAGGATTGGATGGTGCCCAGAGGTGGACTATTCGGTGTGTCGGTACATAGAGGAGATGGGTGGGTGTGGAGTGATGTGGAGGCGATCTGTACCTACCCTTTAGGTAAAAACCTCATAGGAAGATCCAGTAGCTGTCCTTTTCTCTTTCTTTAGTTGTATAATATTCCAGTTGTACTTTTACCTTTACTATTGGGCTTGTATTCTGGCCCCCTCTTAATTTCAGCACTCTTTTGGTCATACAATTTGTTTGTTTTCATAGCTTGTTGTGTGCTTAGTTATATGAGTTTGTAGGTTATAAAGGAAATACCTTCCTAGTTTTAGGGAAAATGCCTTTCGCTGCAAGTCTCCAACCCCTAGCCTATGAAAGGCGGGCTTGGGGTAGTCATAGCACATGCCTCAGGGTATGGGTCATGAAAAATTGGTATCATAGGAGTCTGTTCTACCAAATAACTACAACTCCGATCTTTTCAATAAAGTAACAGTGTTAAGGGTAATGAGTACGGTTTTTAGTTTAGATATTCCAGTGTTAGTGCGGCGGCCAATGTATCCAAACACCAGGACCATGACTTATGATTTCCGACTCAGTGTACAAAAACACTGATTGTGTGTGTGTTTCCAAGAGTCTTCTTTGTGAACACACTGATATCCCACAGAGTGTCGAGGCCTCGGTCCAAGGCCCTTTTCCAGTAGAGGAACTTGCGGAGGCACCAACGGTACCATTTCTCATTGGACCACCGATGACACGATCCCCAGCAGCAGAGAGTGAATGCCACTTGAGCACATTGCAAGAGGTCCAGGGCCAGAGGCCACCCATTTTCAGGGGAGAGATGGACCCACAGGTGACCGAGGATTGGCTGGAGGCTATTGTGAGAGTCTTATGAATCGTAGGGACAGCAGCCAATCTCATGGTGATCCCTAACGCCAGCATTCTATAGGCAGTAGTGGGTAGATGGTGGAGCTTGATACTCCAGGTTCATGATAAGGTGATGCTTCTCTAGGAAGAATTTGAGAGCCTGTTTCAGGCAGAGTTTTTCCCAATGACTCTTTGTGCAGGGCACATACATGAGCTTCTTCATCTGCATTAGGGCATCATGACTGTAGCTCAGTACTCAGTGAGGTTCACTGACCACTCACGTTACTCCACAGATATGGTACAAAACCGATTATTTAGGGCTAAGACCTTTGAGCAGGAGCTTAGGCGGGAGATCAGGGATTTGATGGTCGCACTCAGCATCCCGACGTAGGTGGGGGTGTTAGAGAGAGCCCTCTTAGTGTAGAGTATCCTTTGTTGTGCAGTCACCAGCAGCGAGACCCAACATCAGTCATCTCGTAGTGATGTCTTCTCTAGCTGGCTGTAGACAGACATCACAGAGGTTCAAGAGGACCAGAACTACAAGTGGACAACCACATGATTTAGGATCGGTTGTGTCAGGAACCCGAGGTGGAACCAGTCAGGGAAGGACCATGCAATGTTACTCATGCGGTGTGTAGGGTCACATGGATCGTGACGATCTGACCCGTCATACGGATGATCAGAAGATGGTTTAGGGATTTCCCAGGCAGAGACAGAGGATTGATTGAGGTGGTCTGTAGGGAGAAGGCAGACATGGAAGAGGCGTTGGTTGTGTAACTAGCGGTGGGTGACGATTCGAGATGTTACCTCCACCACCACCAGGAGGTCCACCTCGACCGCAGGGAGCAGGTGGACAGGGGAGAGATTAGCTCCATGCAGCTAAGACATACATTCATGGCACTCCAGAGATGATATGAGGTATGATCTATGTCTACTCCACCTTAGCTACAATACTTATAGACACTGGTTACAGTCATTCTTTTATTGCCACTGCCCTCGTTCAGAGCTCAATGATTTTGACAAAGTCGTTGGCTTGATCCTTACGGCTAGAGACACCTATAGGAGCCGATTTGATGATTACACACTGGTGTAGGTAGTGTGATCTTATTCTACGTGGTGAGTGATTAAGTTGGGATCTTCTTCTAGTAGTGTCAAGGCCTTACAACATCATCTTGGGTATGGACTGGTTATCTACAGTCCATGATTAGATAAACTGTATTAGGCATAAAGTGTGGTGTGTCCACACAGATCAGACCTGTTTACCTTCACCAGTGAGAAGGAATCTTTTCAGCGTATGATGGACTTACCTAAAGGAGAGTGCAACCGATCACACATCAGTTGGCTAGAATTACCCTCAGAGCGGTTGATGTGAGAATCCGAGTTATCCTGTAGTAGTGGACCAGTGCACATATGTTTTCCCTGATGATGTTCTAGGTCTACCTCCTCGTACAGAGGTGGAATTTTATATTGACTTGTACCCCAGGACAACACCGATATCTACTCCAGCATATCAGATGGCTCTTGCAGAGCTTTGGGATCTGCGGGTACAACTGGAGGACTTATAGGGGAAGGGATTCATTCAACCCTTTGTTTCTCCTTGGGCAGCCCCGATTTTGTTCGCCAAGAAGGCGGATAGGAGATTGAAGCTTTGTGATGTCTATAGGCACCTGAAATAGGTGACTTTGAAGAATAAGTACCCACTCTTGAAGATGGACGACCTCTTTGATCAGCTGAAGGGATCACAGTGGTTCTCGAAGATAGAACTCAGATTAGGCTATCATGAGGTCATAGTGTGAGACAAGGATGTGCAGAAGATGGCCTTCAGATGTCAGTATGGCCATTATGAGTTCTTGGTTATGACATTCGGCATGACCAATGCTCCAATAGTTTTAATGGGACTCAAGAACAAGATCTTTCATCCATTCCATGATCACTTTGTAGTAGTCTTCATTGATGAAATTCTGATATACTCGGCTACTGAGGAGGAGCATGCCTATCATTTACAGGTAGGACTAGAAACACTCTAAGAGAACCATCTTTATGGTAATCACTCTAAGTGATAGTTTTGGACATGATAGGTTCAACTTATAGGGCATGTCATATCGAAGGCTGGAGTTGTAGTGGATTCAGCGAAGATTGAGGTGGTACATTACTGGGAGCCACCCAAGAGTGTGACAGAGGTACGGAGTATTCTGGGTTTGTCTAGAAATTACTAGAGGACTATGCCAGACTTCTCAAGAGTTGTTGGACCACTATTAGCATTGAATACAAAGGTTAAACCCTTCGTTTGGTCGGAGAAATTCCATGGAGATTTCATAAGCTGAGGAAGAGGCTTACTAGTGCCCCCATCTTGAAGATTCCAGAGGAATGCATAGGGTACGTAGTTTACTGCGTCGCATAAGGGACTGGACATGGATGTGTCCTGATGCAGGAGTGAGCAGTGATTGCATATGTCTCTCGACAACTGAGAAAAAATGAGTAGAACTACGCTAATCATGACCTAGAGTTAGCAGTAGTGGTCTTCCCCTTGATGATTTGGAAACACTATCTTATGAGCGTACATTTTACAGTCTACTCATATCAAAAAAGTCTCAGGAATATATTCTCTCAGAAGGAGCTGAACCCGAGACATCAACATTGGCTTGAGTTCCACCAAGACTATGACTTAGAGATTGTCTATAATACTGGGAAGGAGAACATTGCTGCAGATGCACTCAGCAGGAGATCTAGTATACTGCTGCTAGGCGAGGCAACAATGTAGCTGGATTCTTTACAGATATTCTTTGTGGATAGAAATGGAACAGTTTTCCTTCAGTCTCTTATAGTCACTCCCCAACTTCTGTAGTGGGTCAGGGAGGCACTGCGTGGGGATACTGACTATGAGACACGAAGTGCTCAAATATCCATAGGATAGGCACCTGATGGATTTTATGAAGGTGGAGAGCATTTCATCATCTTCAGAGGGTGGAGCATGGTACCAATGTTACTTCAGGAGGAAGTGTTGAGGGGGTTCCACATTTCCCCTCTAGTGATACATCCAAGAGTGGCAAAGATGTACCAGAATCTCCGACGACAACACTAGTGTCTGGGAATGATGAAAGCAGTAGCAGAGTTTGTCTCTTGGTGCCTCACTTTTCAGTAAGTGAAGGTGGAGCATCAGGTACCAGTAGGTTTGGTTTAGACTTTAGAGGTCCCAGAGTGGAAGTGGGATGGGATATCCATAGAATTTGTGATGGGACTTTCACGTACATCCATGAGTCATGACTCTATTTGGGTGATCGTTGACCGACTCACCATGTCGGCCCACTTCCTACAGATAAGAGACCAGGGTTCAGTAGAGAGCTTGGGAAGCCTCTATGTCTAGGAAATTATGCGACTACATGGAGTACCCTTTACAATTATCTTTGATCGTGATGCATGTTTTACTTCCCAGCTATGGAAGGGGTTCTAGGAGGCTTTCAGGACAAAGCTTCATTTAAGCACCGCCTTCCATCCTCAGACAAATGGCTAGATTGAGGGGACCATTCAGACCATTGAGGACATGATGTGTGCTTGTGTCCATGAATTTGGTTGCAGTTGGGAGGATCACTTACCTTTGGTGGAGTTTTCATTCAACAAAATCTATCACTCCACCACAGGGATGACACCTTTTGAGGAATTATATGAGCAACCTTGCATATCTCCTTTTTGCTGGATAGACCCAGGGGGGTCAGCACTCAAGGGACTTGAGATGGTACGAGCTACCAAATAGAAGGTGCAGATCATACAGGAGCAGATGAAGACCTCATAGAGCAGACAAAAGTCGTATGCCAACAGGGGATGGAGACCTATGGAGTTCGAGGATGGAAACCACATATTTCTTCGAGTCTCACCTGAATGAGGTTTGTGGAGATTTGGTCGAGGCAGGAAGTTATCTCCTAGATTAATCGGGCATTTCTAGGTCCTCATATGATTTGGAGAGGTGGCATACTGATAAACTCTTCCACCTCACTTGCACCAAGTTCACGACGTCTTCGACGCATCCCAACTTAGGAGATATGTGCCTGACCCTTCTCACATCATCGACCATGGAGAGATAGTCATCGACGATGGGGATACTTTTACAGAGGTTCCAGTATAGATTGAGGATCAATAAGAGAGGTTCCTTTGTAAACTGTTGATACCTATGGTGTGCATTCACAGGCATCACAGGAACCTCCAGGAGAGAACATGGGAGAGGGAAGGCTCAGATGCATGCTCAGTACCCCCACATGTTCCTTTAGTTTGAGTTGTGGCTGACTGGGACATAAATCCTGTAGTGGAGACAATGTAAAGACCCAGAATTCCCTTGTATTTTTTTAAATTTATGGGAATTTTACGAGTCCACGAAAATTGACGGCGCATGATTCTGAGGCCCGGAGTGCCAAAAAAGAATTTCTGAACTTTTGTTCAGTTACGTTCAATAAATGTGTGAGAGGGTTTTCTAACTATTGAATTAGTGCTCAGAATTGAAATCCAAGGGCACCGATGAACTTGTAGAGCCAGTATTTTATTAAGACTACTTTCACCTAAACAACAGTTGGTCGAAGGTCAAAGTTAATTTTTGGGTTTTTCTTGGAAATAACAAAATAAAATCATCACACATTTTATTTTATTTGTTGTAACCACCCATGTGGATATTTCACAGATGGGGACCACCTGAACTAAAACCTCCCATGAGAGGTTATGAAGGTGGAGACCACCGAGTCTAACCTCCCATGAGAGGTTATATTGGTGGGAAACACCTGAGGCTTGAAACCTCTTGAACTCTCTATTATGTAGGGATAAACCTCTTGAACTCTAATATTAACTATTCCAACCCTCCCCATAATTTATTATGCCACCGAAAAATTAATTAATTAAATGATTTTGAAATTGTGCATAAATAATTTAATTCAAAAACATAAATTAAGAAGTTGGATATATTTTCATTTTGGTGGAATTGGGGAAAAGAGTTGGAAAAGGGAAGAGATTTGGAGAATTGGGGGAAAGCTCTCCAACTAAGAATGCCGATGCACGACATTGACTTTCTTCCTTGGGACATCCTCCAATGTGGGAAATCTTCAATAGACGATCATATTTCCCTTCCCAATGACGTAGTCTCCTCCCTATTGATCTCCGTCAATGAACAATCCAAGGTAGGGGTTTAATTTGGGTGTGATTATATTCCCATGTTCTTCCTTTTTTTAAAAAAAGAACGCAGATGATTTTCTTTTGCGGGTTGGGATCAATAATTGTGGGGGGATATGATTAGATGTTCAATTTTCATGTTCTTGATGAGACGCTTTCTACCACTCTAACATGGAGGGTGTGGGCCAAGAAAACTTGGCCCGACCCCTCCGTCGTTCTTCTTGAATGGTGTACCCTTCGTGAAGAAAGAAGATGACCTCGGTGACAACAATCAGAGCAGGATTTTGGGCACTGAGGAGGCATGAGAACAGCGGCTGGAAACACTACCGGCCGCGACGAAGGTGACGACACAACGGTGCCACCCCATGGATGAACCACCACCTCGTGTCCAGGCTACCGCTCCACGGCCGAACCGCCCCACATCTGAACCGATGTCTGTTGTCGAACCCCATAGCTAAGCTGCGCCGCCGCAGCCCTATGATCCGCTTCGCAGTGCTTCATCGCGCCGCTCTGGCCGCACCGCCCCATATACGGGCCGCTCCGGCCAAGCCACCCTGCGGCACCGAGCCGCTCCGGCCGAGCCACCTCGAGGCACCAAGCCACTCCAGACGAGCCGCCCCGTGGCACCGAGTCCCTCTGGCCGAGCCGCCCCACCGCACCGATCCACTTCGGCTGAACTGCCTCACGGTCATGGGCCACTCCAGCTACGCCGCCCCATGGCCTCTGCCCTCCAAGCTAAGCCGCCCTGGCCGAGTCACCCTGCGGCCTTACGCTATCCGCGGTAGAACCCCCGGGGCCCCTCACGGCCTGCCGGACCAACCATCGGGTCTGGCCGCCCATCACAATCTGGGCTGGACCTAGTTGCCCATGCCGAACCCAAAGGGCTGGGCCACACTGCGAGCCGAGTCGGACCGGACCCAAGCCCACTACGACCCATTTACATTTTTGGCCATTACTTTGGCACCAGATGACCATTTTATGAACCTTCAGTGGTATTGAAAATTTTGAACTGAGATGGTCCCTTTGTGTATACCCCACTGGTGTTTTGGATTAAGATGGGAACGGTTAGGTTGGATCGAGCACGAATCCAACCGGGCCCCCGGGACTAAAAGGCTAGTAAATCACAGACCGCGCATCCGATTGACGCACTGTTTGTAATGTTTAGACCCTAATGACATGGAAGACCTTTGAGATGCTTCTTCATGGGACTTTGTGGCAGTTTGAATATAGACTAGTAGCTTGTGGAGAAGATCCTCCCGGAGATGAGCGAGAATAGTGCGGGAAACCTGTAGTTGGATGAGACATGACGACTACTGACCTTTTCAACTTAGAGTGACTTGATAGGCCTAGTGGAGAGTGTCTCTGTGTGACGCAGCATACCCACGATGGGGAGCACCTCTGTGTGACGTGGCAGACCCATGGTACTCGACATGAGGGGTACCTCAATAGGCCATGGTGGGGACACCTCTGTGTGATGTGGCAGACCCATGGTACTTGACATGAGAAGTACCTCAGCAAGTCACGAGGGGGAGTGCCTCTATGTGACGCGGAAGACCCACGGTGGGGAGCGCCTCTGTGTGACGTGGCAGATTCACGGTATTTGACAGGAGGAGTACATCAGTAGTCTAAGATTATTGGGAATCACCTCTGTGTGACTCGGTAGACCCACTATACTCAATAAAGGATGGGTTTTCTAGCATCCAAGGTGTTCAACGATGTGACTGGAGATGTTACTTGTTACTAACCCTAGAATAAATCCTAGTGTGAGTTGATTCAATATCATTATGTTTTCCTCATGATCGAGATGGATTACTTGATAAATAAGGTATATGTATGAGAATATACCTAAGTAGAGATATCTATTGATTTCATATTTTTTAGTTCATACTTGGTGGTTTTTGTGAGAAATTTAGGGTCTTAGTGTCCCTAATGAGTACCATTATACTCAACCCTACAAGGGCTATGCCCGCACCTTGTTGTGTTGGATGCAGACGACAGACAGTGCTGACTGAGGCTAAGAGTACCAGGACTGGACGGTCCCCAGAGGTGGACCATTTGGAATGTCAGTACGCAGAGGAGACGGGTGGACGTGGAGTGATGTGGTGGCAATATTTACCTACCCTTCAGGTAGGAACCTCATAGGATGATTTAGTAACTGTCTTTTTCTCTTTCTTCATTTCTGTTGTATTTCAGTTGTACTTGTACCTTTACTATTGGGCTTGTATTCCAGCCCCTCTTACTTTTAGCACTCTTTTCGTTATACATTTTTCTTGTATTTGTATCTTGTTGTGTTCTTGGTTATGTGAGTTTGCAGGTTATAAAGGCAATGGCTTCCCCATTTTAGGGAAAACGCCTTTCAGTGCCAGTTGCCAGCCCCTTGCCTATGGAAGGCATGCTTGGGGTTATAATGGCACAGGCCCCAGAGGAAGGGTCATGAAAATTGGTACACTTTTTCATCAACCCAAATTAGAGTGAATGTTCCCATATTTATAATATTATGTGATCCATGTTATGTGTGAGAAACAAGGATAAGTATATAGTTCCAATTTTTTATAGACGAGAAAACCATGAGCGGTGAAGGTGACTAAAAAAATCCCATGAGGATGATAATGAATTTTGAAACATTGATTCAAAAAAGGATAAATGACATGTGTGGACCATATAATGACAATTTTGGAAACCCAAGTTCTCTACCCTCATTAGTATTGGGCTAGGAAATCATATTTGGAATCTACAGATTATCGAGTTTGAAACTCTGATGCTTTTATTAATTACTGAATATTCTTCTAGGAATGAGATCAAGAGGGTATGTGTGCTAATATGGACATGGAAGATTGCATTATGGGAGAAAATCTATTCTTATTGGATATTAATTATCAAAATAGTAATATAATGAGGCATGGTAGTGTCGGTGAGGAATATCATGGGTGGAATATTGAGTTCCTTGGGGTATCCATTCTACCATGTTCATGACCATGCTAGATGATCATGTTGAAAGGAAATAATCAATCCATAATAATATGAGAAATACCCTAAAACGAGTCTGTGATTGGGCTGATCCTATTAAGAGATATCCATGAATTACCATGAGGATAGGAATCAAGCTACACATAGTTATGTAATACAACGTGGTAGGATATAGAAGAATGCAGGGTGATATCCTCTATAGGAGGAATATTAAAACATATCATATTATGAGGCATCCCACATTTGGACATGGTAATATTTCTTCACATTGGATCATCAAATTCTTATCATATGAGGAATCCCAATTCTATATGTTATTAGATTTTTTCGCCATCTTATATTATTTATTTGGGGAATCCTAATTTTTTAATGTTTGATTCCATAGATTAACTTCATGTTTAGTGGATGCTGGTGGTTGTTCATCCATTATGTGTTATATAGGAAATCCCAATTTAATAGGGGGTAAAGTTGTAGTTTTATGTACTATGCTAAGTATTTTGGACAGGTGTACACCATGTGTGTCCCATTAATTTTTTTATCATGTCACATCATCTGGGAATCATTGATTGATAATGGATCAAGGTACATGAATGGGTCATATACCTAAATGAGGGGCAGTACAAGAGGGAATATTGGGGTTATCATGTCCTGGATACTAGGTGTTTTTAGGATATTTCATGGTGTCCATCAAATAAATGATTTCTATGCCTCACCACATATCCCATGTGAATGAGAATAAACCCACACATGCTTTTGAAAGGTGATGGAATTGGTTCGATGAACCAAATAGGATGAAGAAAACCATATGATTTAGTAGAAAAAATTTATGATTCATATAGTTTAAGTTACTAATTCCAAAACCAAGCTTCATAGTTTAAGGTCATATAGATTTGGCTAATTTCAATGAGTTTATGGTCATATTAATTTTTGTACGAAAAATAGTTTAATTTAATGAGACTTGTAGTTATAGTGTAGATTTTTTCTTCATGTGTATTTGGGAAACAAAAAATAGGAAGAACACAAAGTTAATGAATTGAATGAAGGTTCACATACAACAAAAATTATATTGAAATAAATGGAACATATTTTAAAATAATAATGCTTGGGACATAAGTGGGGATTGAAAAAATGATGGTGAATTTTTATCATGGCCAAGAGAATGAATTTATAGAGGTCACTACATGTCCCATGACATTGGGAATCAAGAGACACAGAGATCTGGAACACGACATGGAAATGTACTGGCTATGGTAAAGGTGAAAAAAATCTATTATGGGGGTATTCCTTCTTCATGACTCAGGATAAGGTGAGATTTTATCATTATATTCTAAGAAGTATGGATGTGATCATCCCACATCCCTCAAAATGGTTATCTCAGTTTTACATGGGGTATTACATTTTTTCATCCCACACATCTCTGATGAGAATCATAGTTTTACATACAGTGATGGTTTTGTTTGTCTCAAATATATCATGTGAAGAATCCTGGTTTTATATAGGTTAAGGGAAAAATTTAGAATCATTTGATAAGGATGTTGGATATTAAGTTAATGTAATATAACATAGACTATGGTTACAATTATTGTTGGATCATAGAGCTCAAAATGCGGGGGATGAAAATAGTTTAAGGTCATAATATATTGGACCATATTTTATGTGGTTAATGGTCACATATGTCTTAAGAAAATCAAATTTTTTAATGCAATACTTCGAAGACCTTGACGCCGCACACAATGTAGTACTTATGAAACATATATTGTTGGGTGATGAAATACACTATTTGTCCACGTTGATTAAGGATTATACTCCATTAGAATAGATTTTATTGATGATGTAAGGTCTATACCATCTGTGGTCCAGTATTGGGGGCTTATTTTGGAGTATCATTGGTGTTCCAAGAGCTAGAACCATGTCACCATAGATGAAGGAATGAAGGGGAACCTTATTATTGAATTCTATGAATATCCTATCTTGATAACTCCCTGGGGTGTGAAAGGTATGAATCCTATTTTATAGAATGGATAAAAACTCTTTGAGAAATAACCCTTCAATTCGGTTTAAAATCTAGTAGTATGAGATAGTTGTTTAGAGAAATTAAATCTACACATCTTTAGTAATGACTACCTCTATTACATATACCATGGATTGTATTTTCACATAGGTAGAATTTCTATATCATTGTCTAATAGGCCTAGAGGTAGTTGGTGATCTTTTTCGACTACCTCATCTTGTTATGGATCACCATAATCTATAAGATACATGATATGATCTTTTGAATGTGTCAATCTGCCCATATTTTTGCATGATAGAAAGAAGCTTGGTTGGACTAAACATTGTAACTAGAAAACAATTTTGTCAACTAGAAATACAGAAATTGGTTGTTTCATTCTATGATAATAACACAAGGAAGTACAAATTGGGGGATGATATTGGATCTCATGATCTCATTCATGGAATATGTTTTGATATCCTCATGGGGGAATCTATGCATCCAATTTAGAGAATATATTTCTCACTTTCAAGATGAACATACATTTGAGAGCTATGGATTGATGGAATGGTTCCACAACAACATGTACTCATAAGACATAGGGAAAAGTGTACATGTTGGTGGGGTGGAGATACTTTAGTCAATTAACTATGTTTTAATGGATCTGAAATTCATGACACATCTTATTGAATTTAATTCAGTCATGGACAATGGTAATCTAGAAGTATCCCATAATATAAATTTATTTGGAGAGATTAAATCCCACATGGTTCATGCCACGTGACCCATCACAAACATTCATCCTAATCTATGATAAATCATATCCCTAAATGATCCATTGAATAATTCCAAATAATACATGTCTTTAAAGTTTTTTCTCAATGTTAGGCGCACTCTTAAGGTTAAAATATGTTACACACCATAATATTATCTTAGGCTCAGCTCATTTTTATAGTATATTGACACGCTAAAGGTACTTCACAATGTGAGATGTCCAATTAAGAATTTTTTTCTTCTTCAGGTGGGGGGGGGGGGTCTTGAAGATCATATATTATAAATTCTAGAAGTTAAATGGGTCAAATATTGGTCACCAATATCTGAAGTTGAAGCAGATAGGACCCTTTAGTTACCACGTGAATGATCAAATCATCGTGGTTAGGATCAATGAGAGATACTAGCATGAATTCCATGAATTTGGCTTGTCAATTATGCAACTGTGGAAAATTAGTCACCATCCACTATAAAGGGTATAATGCCATCATTTTAGGAGTACATTTCATAAGGGTCAAAATATCTTTCATTCTTATGATGTTGTCACCCATGATTTGTTTGATGACTAACTCAGAGTATCCCTTCAGATTGAGATAGGTGACATCAATATTGAGGGATATATTGAGTACAACAATGAGATTTTGATACACTAACTCACTTTCGGTGTAGCATTTTAATAATATGAATGAGTAAGGATATATAAAATTTTTATAGTGATTACTATGATCCCCAGGACTACTCATTTATTTTTATGGTTATTGATTCTTGTACTAATCATGCTTTGGGACACACATGCAAAATCAATATTCCAGTATGGTACAACCCAATTCATGGAGGGAATATCCTCATTACTAATGTAACAATAGATATATATTAATGGTTCATATGTGTTTCCTATAATACTAATAATTCATATCATTTGATGGATTTCATTGAGATGAAAATGTTCTCTAACTACTGAGGGATAACCACTAAACATGTCAATCGTTCCAATAGAGTGGGGAAATTGAGAATATAATTTTGTGAGTATACTCAAGAATCTAAATATATATCATGATGATGTAAATAATGTCACAGATTCTACACTGTAAAAACCAACACGACTCATCTATTCTTAATGGGGGAGTATCTGGTTAGTCTGTCAAAGAACATGAGGATGAAATAGTATATGCTATTTTCTATGCCCTTATTTTTTTGGTAAAATATATGGGAATCAATGGATCATTCTAGGGAAATTATCTAAAGAACCAAAGTTTTCCTTGAGATGGGTTGAATCCATACCAGATGCAGTATAAGGAAATTCATGATACCCTTAAAGGAGGTTTGGACTTATTCATCCCATCGATAAATAATTATTTTTTTCATGAACCTCATGAAGAAATCACACTAAAAAATAGATTTATGATAAATCAGATAATATAAGATAATTGGCCTTGGACAACCTACAACTCGTGGAGATATCTCGGGGGCGACCTCCATCTAATCAATTTGATTTTGACATGGAAAATCCAAATGCCTATTTATCTTACCAAAAATCCATGAAATAACCTAGAGGGATCCCTAAATTGTAACATTAATGAATTTGTCATCAATTATCAAGAGGGTAAGATGATGAACAATTTCCCATGATCCTTGACAGTTTACTAGTACAAGTGGGACTCGAACACATCATTTTCCACATAACACCATACCAAATTTTCATTAATTATCCTAATGATGTGGTTTATGGATATCTCATTGTAAGATATAGAATAATCATGATAAATGGAATTAAAAAATAGCATAATTTCCCTGAGGATTCAAATAAGGTGTTGGATTCCTCATCCTCAAGGGATATCTAAATTTGGTTGAACATGGAGTACATTTCCATGATGAAGAGTTCTAAAAATCTTATTATTGATGTGATGGATAGTTTTATCTCTATAAGCGGGAAATAATGATTCATAAAAGGGAAGATGAGGTTGTAGATATTCATAAAAACTTATATATGAAAATTCTACCTCTTAACAGTGAATATGTTATCTCACCAAATGGGGTATCAAACAGCCCTAAATTTTTGGAATTTAAAAGCTTTTCCACTTCATCCATGGCCATATTATTGTGAAAGTGATTTATATTTATAGTAGGATATGTGACTTCAAAGTGAAATTCTTGGATATGATGATGATAATTTTTTAACTATAGGTATATCCCTAACATCACATCATATCTCTAGGTGAACACATCATGGGTTTTTGAGGAATGTTTCATACTTTTTTATCCTATGGGGATATGGATGTATTGATTAGTGTTACCCACAAAATAATATAATGTAATATGGTTCACATGGGTTATATCATCAATGGTACAACAATAAACTTCTTCAAATATTGGATGGTTGTATTCCAAATCCTCATCATCATCGGATATAGGAAAATCATTTGGAGGTTGTGTCCCTTCTAGACCATTCATCTCATGGGAATCACATGTTCCTACTTGTAAAAACATAGAATCTTTGTTTAGGAGTTTCTAATCAACTAAAAATATGGTAACTAAATCTATTGAACCAATTCAAACCAACCATTTACCATAAGTTCAATTATTAATATCAAAATAATGGGGAATATTTGACATCTATTGAGTCAACCTGGCTCTATAGAACATGATTTCATGTCATGAATTAGTGGATATAGGGGGACAAATATTGATACATCAAAAGATTAGAGTATTCTAGTATCATCTAGGACTATTTCATGTATAAATACTATATATTCCATGAGATCTATTTTTTCATGTATATTAGAAAACCCATAATATTCATGAAAAATAATCAACACCTGGTTTATCATTATGACCTCTAACTGATGAATTAGGTTAATGATGGTTTCATTGTAGTCTTCATGGGGACTAACAGTTGTGGTCATTAGATCATTATAATCATTATTTTTTTCAACCCCATTATCCTAACCATACATTCCTTCTATATTATATTATCATGCATCCATATAGCGAGCTTCACATGAATCTATGGGAGAAACATCACTTAGGAGTACCGCAAAACTGACATCGAAGGAGTACATATGGTACTAATGATATGAGGATGAGACATCCACATGATAATGAAACTGGATATGTTACAATATTGTGAATTATTTGGTGTCTTGAAAAACTATAATAAATTTTGTGGTTGATATTATTCCACAAAACATGGTCTGTAGACAAATTTTTCCAAATTGTTTATGCTCTGTCTATTCATAACCCTGAATTGATAGGTTAAAGGGAGTCAGATATGCTTTTATCAACCATATAATTTCGATTGTCTATGTCAGGATGAGTTTTATCACAAATATGATATCCCCAAGGCTATATTAGATCTAAATTTCATTTAACTAGCCTATTATGTACAACAAGTGTTTGTTCCCCATTATGGTATCATTTTCATCTTCCCTGGAAAACAAGATAATAGATTGGTATTCATATTTCTAGGATTAATCTGCATATAAGGACATATCAATATCAACCTCATATTAAATATTGAGTGGGAATTTCAAACCTTCTTAAAGGACCTCACACATTTACTTCAACAAGTGGAGACCCTTTAGGAATAAAATCCTAATTGGTATGTATAAATGATGATTTAACACATTATATTTCCATAAAAAGTGATTGCATTTTTTTAAAGAGGTTGATTCCTAATTATGTGGTGCAATAAATGGATCTAGCTTGACTAATGGTATAATTTTACTCTCTTTTCAAAAATTAACATTTCATCATTTTTTTGATTAATTAAGAGATTAAACATTTGATTCCCAAAGAACATATTAGATTAGTGACTTTAGAATCATGGTAACTAAAACACTGGTAGATAAGAGATCTACCATATATTTTCCTAGATACTTCATTACTACCACTGTTCTTAGACAAGTCATAATTAATCCATAATTTCATAACATAGGTAGAGGAAAAAATATAACCCAGTGAGATTCTATGATCAATAAGGGTAAGAAAGGGACATGTTTTAGCATATCAAGAGCATATGTTATTGAGAACCAGATCATGAAAGAAAAATATCCTACCATGCATATCAAATATTATACACATGAGTCATAGAATAAAAGTTTGTAGCTCATAAGAAATGAATAATAAGGGAATCCAGATAATAAGACATGAAATGATAATGTTGAATAAGATATGAAATTTTTGGTAGACACCTAATCTTGTGATATCATTCCCTATATGCTAAGGCACATTTCCAAATCATAATAGGTCACATCATGAGGACTGCAGATACTGGTCGGGAGAAACCACAATCCCCAGTTATAGTCCTATGACTACATGGGACCAGATTCCTTATTTTCCCTTTGTGGATTAGGTTTCCTCATCTATTATTTTAGATCAATCCTGCTGACTTGATTTTCATATTTATCTCATGAGATATAAATTTTTATCCAATGTATTAGAGGGTGATATAGGTCCAACCCATCACATAATGAAAAACATACTTATGTTTTCTACAAGAACAAAATTCATTCCTCATATCAGAACCCATTGAATGAAATGGATTTAATTAAACTCATTGAATATGATCCTAACCCATAGAAAAGAAATAGGTTTCATAAATATTATTCCATCATAAACATAAACTATTCATAGAAATAATAACAATTTTAAATTGTAGAATATCCCTAATAAAACATATGTAACATTAAATAATGTTATCTTATATGGAAAATAATTTTCAGGGATCACATGAAAACAATTTGTGATGAAAAATATCATTTTTATTGGAATCATTTTATTTTATTAAAATTACACACAATTCTAAAAGAAAACATATAATTTAGTAATAACCTTATAATAATGTAATGTAATATTAGAATAATAAATTTTTCATGATGGTGGGAAATTCCTTTCATGCCATATACTAAACATTCCTATTTTACCTTTTACTAAAATGTCACAATGTACCCTATTTGGTAAATGAAAAAAACATTATTTTCAAACTTTGTAGTAAAAAGTAAAAAAATGGGTAAAAATGGAAGTAAACATTGATATGATAATAGTAAAAATATATTTGAAAACATTTTTATAAAATATTGTCATGGATGTTAAATATTCTCCAATATAGACATGAAGATAAATAATCACAAATAATGATGAGATTGTAAAATAAATACTAGTTAAATTATATTCAGTAGAATAAAATGTCCCTTGAAAGATTTAAATTATATGTATTTGAAAATAAAATGTTATTATGTATAATATTCAGAAATTAAATTCATGGATAGTATATGCAACTTTTATAAGAAATAAGTTGTGTATAAGGAATGCGTCCTACACAAATAAAAGTGAGATATAAATCCCTTACATTATATCTTGACTCTCTTTATACTCATTAAAACAAAAATTATAATAAATATAATATTATTATAAATATTTCATAGATACATATTCATATATATAATACCATATATTATTTACTTATGACTTTCTATTTCTCACATCCAAACCATTCCATGTTAATGTTATGCTTTGGGTAATAATGACTTTGTTTTTTGTATATGATTTTACTTTTTATCTTTGGTCCTCTTAAATAGATCAGTATTTAAACATATTAAAAAAGATAATAATTACACACAGACATATATATATATATATATTCAGTATAAATTTATTCATGATTATTCATAAATTCTAGAGGTAGAAAACTAAATACACCTCTAATGGAGATGGTAGGTCATAGGTACATATGAACACTATGTTCATTCTCATTTCATTTTAAAATAAATAAATAAATATGATATATTATCATTATGGAAACATTTTCATAATATATATAATATTTATTAAAATAGTTACTCCTTTTTACCATACATGTGAAATATGGATGAAAAACAAATAACATCGCATTGTGAAGACAATAAACCAATGTACAGATGTGTGATGTTATCATTTCACAAAAGAATAGACGGTAAAAAAGTAGATATAATATTATCATTAAAAATATATATTAATGTCATGAATATTTTATAAAATCCTTAAACCCATCATTTTTTCCTCCCATAGAATATTGTTATGAAAACATAATTGTATATCTATGTTGAGATGGTAAGTCATTCACACACAAGAGTGATACATTCACATTTTTTTCTATGGGAAAGGATATTTATAGTGATTTTTTAATAATAATAATAATATTTATTCATATTTTGTATTCATATTTTACTTATTTATGATATATATTATATATATAACAGGTATAAAAGAGTGTAAAATGAGATTGCTCTAGTAGATCTACTAACTATTCTTTGAAATGTTTCCTTTAGATCTCGTCTAAATAACTATTGATATGTTTCTATGGGAATACAATTGGGAAAACATTTCTCAAGGTAAAATTGAATTATTTTTATGTTGATTGTGTTTGTTGAAAAAGTAGGATTCCTTGGTGAATTTTCAAGTTCTAGATATGTTTTTTACAATCCATGTTTACAAAGAACCATGAAAAAGGAATGAAAAGTCAGTAAGTGGTAAAAAAGAATAGATACAAGGTGCTTCCATTTTCCAGTGATTGCTAAATTTTTGGTGTCCAAAAATTTTGCGAGCATTGAGATATATGGATTTCATTGAGAATCTCATAAAAAAAGGAAAAGTTATGAGTTTCATTAAGAGGGGATTATTGATGTTGATTTCATAAAGAAATGAAAAAATTAGATGGGCCTCTTCACGATTATGACAGACATTGCAAAAAGAAGCGTTGAAGAGCATTGTGGTGGTGAGGGGAATTGCGAGTGGAGCTTTGAGGTAAAGATGAGAAGGAATTTATGGAACGCTCCATGATTAATATGAGCTCTGTGATTCAAAAAATGTCATGGTGCTTCCTGATATTGAGATAATGTTTATCAAAATTTGAGATCTTCATGATTTGAGCTGACATGGTGCGGACATCATGTGGAAGGATTGAGGGTCAGTAGAATCACCTATAAATAGACCATGAACACCTCGAGATAACAAGAGAGTTTCCCAAGATTTTTTTTCTCTCAACTCATGAAGGAGGTTCTCGAAGGCAGTGTGCTTCGCAAAAGAAGGAGCTTCACGGTGGTTAATTTAGCTCCACGAAAGTGGTATATTCCACATTGTCTCAGTGAGATTCACGAAGGAAGTCTCTTTGTGATAGCTTGAACTCAGCGATTGACTAGGCTCTGTGAAAGCATGATCTTTGTGAAGTTCTGAGCACAATGAGGTTGTGTGTGCGGCGATGCTGTGAGCTCTATGATGGATTGTGCTTTGTGAAGAGGTAGGGACTTCATAAAGGATTGTTTGAGCTTCGTAAAATTGGGAGCTTCATGAAGTTGGATGATTTGCGAAGGTATTCCCAAAGGTTTTTTACCAGTGATCAAAGGTAAATGGGTTTTCATCAGTGGATGAAATTTGGAATTCAACATAGCATCTACATTTTGTGAATCATGCATTAATTTGTGATAATGATGGGTCCCACAAGCCTATAAACTATGAGTGGATACCTTCCAAGTGAAGTGAGAAAAGGACGTGGAAGAAGGTTATCCTTTCCACCGGATGTGAGACAGTGAGAGAGAAATAGAGAGTGAACCATTTGAATGAAGTTATATAACCCTAAACATTGTAAAGGAAGTGATCCTTGTCCTATAAGTGATCTATCCTGAATATTATTATTAGTGAGATTTAGTGGATTTGGTACAGTGGCACATCACCGCTATATACACCTTGGATGTAGCCCAGTGAGTTTTAACTAGGTAAAAATATCTATGTCTTCCTGCTTTCTTCCCTACATTGCATTCAAAGCATCATCATAAGATAAAGAAGAAAATAAGTGATCATAATAATCACACAAGTGAAAACAAAGTGACCCTTGTAATAAAGAGTTCAAGATCTTGTGGGGAAGGAAGAATTTAGAAAAGAATATCTATACCCTGATTCAACCCCCCTCTTAGGGAATATAGGCCCCTATTGGTCCTAAAAAAGATCATCACATCTAGAATGTTTATAGGGATGTGTTTAAGATAATTTGGTAGAGTTTGGTTGACATGAAGAATCAATGGGATGAAATTAGATGAGGGAGGATGTTTACTTTTATAATGATGAGGAGGGGAACTTTTGGAATCTCAACAAATATTAATTTATAATAAATTCAATATCCATTAAAATAAATAAATAATGATATTTTTTATAATATAATATTACAAAGTGGTTTATTCTAATAATCCAATTTTTTGGAAATTTTTGATATTGTTTTTAACCTTATGATTTTGATTAACACTTTGTTTGCAAATATTAATTTTAACTAATGTAATTATTTGTTTCTATATTAACAGGTTGTAATTTTAAATTATGAGATGTTAATTAAGTCATAAATTAATTATATTTTATAGTCTATATAATATTATATATTTTCTATATTCTTAGCAATGCTTTTTTTAAAAGAATTTAGTAAATTATTATTTTCATAAAATATCTTTACTGTTAATTTTGAAACCATTCATTACTTCTCCTTTTAAAATTCAATACATTAAGATAAATTTGAACCAATTCATTTAATATACCCTAACATGTCATATTAAGTGATAAAATTCTTGTATCATCTTTATTTTGTTAAATTATTTTTATTTTAATATATATAATAAATTTAATTGGTTAATACATTAATTTAATAATTACTACATCATCATATTTATATATTTATGATAATTACATATTTTAAAAATAAGAATAATAAATTCATATTATTTATATTGAAAATTTATATTTCTTAATAATATATACATTTTATAATATTTTCTATTTATGAACATATTAAAAATATTATTCATAATAAAATTATGATTGTGGCATTTTGTCACTCTTGTTAATATTAATAATATTTAAATCGTTTTCAAGAAACTGTTTCCATTAAATAATTAAATTTAGAATCCTCAGGTGATAGGTATCAAAATAATTTATTCCAATATTATTTTAGCAAGTTTAAGCATTGTTTTTTCGTATTTATAATATTAATTTTACCCTTAATTACTCGATTTTACCCTTAATCATGGAAATAAAAATTTTAATGTTAGTATTGATAGTGTCCAAAAATTAAAAGGAACTAACTAATAATTTTTAAAATTATGATTCCAAATATAGAATAATGTTTTTATAATAAAAAATAAATTTTGGGTAAAATTAATTTATATTTAATCCCTCTCATGAAATGAGAAAATATGTATCTTAAAGTGAAAATGTCCATAATGTTGTTTTTTTATAAAAACTAAATGTAAAATTGATTCCAAGGACCTAAATTTTGTTATATAAAAAATATTTATCTAATTACACTTTAAATCAAATAATATTCATAATTTAACATTATTAATTATTTTAAATAATATTGTATATTCAATAAATTCTTTTTCATTTTCACTATTAATAAAAACTTTAAATATCTCAGAAAAATTAAAAAAATAAACCATTGTGAATTTTGATATCCAATAATAAAAGTATAATTTTTTTTTTCATATAGTATTTATAAAAATGTCAAAAAATAAACTTAATATTAGTGAACCATCAAACAGAGATAAAACATTCTTTATTAAAAAATAAATAATTTATGGAAATATTAAGATTTGTTCTTTTATCATGTATAGAAAATAGAAAAGATGAATTTAAAACAATATATTTAAAAATCTATATATTTAATTAATATAATTCAACCATGTTTATTTTTTTATTTATTTATATAAAACAAACTTCTGTATATTTAAATAAATTTTGAGAAAATATTTTTTTTAAAAGGGGTTATCATTCATTTGTAATTAATTGGTAACATAATTTTGTGTAAACATTAATTTTTTTATTCAATTAATAAAGTTCATATGTTACATTCTAAAGGTTTTTTATACTTTTTATATTTTATTTTTAATAATAACATAATCATATTTTTGTAAAAACTCTGTGTTTTGTTTAAAGAAATATTATCCGGTTGTGCATGTAGTGAAAGACTAACATTTTGAATCTTATAATAGATGTCACAAAAAGAAATTTAATTTAGTAAAGAGAGGATAATAAAAACTCATGGTTGTTATATTCTACCCCCATTAAAATGAATATAGCCTTCAAATTTTCTCATTTATACACAAAATAATTAGGGTACTTCTATGTCATCATATCCACAAGTTCCCACACAACATCCTCCAACCAGTGCATTTTTAAACAAAATGATGAGGAGGTGAGTAGTATTTTTTCCCTAAAAATTTCATTCTATGATACAAAATTTTATTTAGTGGTTCTATAAAATAATGATTCTTTGATAGTGGTATAACCACATAGTTCAGTACATGTGAATGGTTAGGTATTTACAATCTTTAGAGAGATACATGAAACATATAATGGACTTAAGAGATATTTTGGGGAATTAACAAGAGATAGGAAACCATATTTGTATTATCAATAATATCAATAGGACCTATATACATAAGTTTTAATTTCCCTTTCTTATTGAACCTCATAATATTCTTATATAGATAAATTTTTATAAACATAATCTTACAAACATCAAATTATATATCATGTTGTCAGTTATTGGAATTTATTTTCTACTAAATTTTGGATGCAATGATATAATAAAAAATGGTACAAACCTTCTCTTCTATATCTTACACTATCTCAGGTCCCAATATATTCCTTTAAATAGCTTCATCTCAGCATGTAAGAGATCTGTATTTCTTTTCATATAGATATTCTAAATGATACCTCAAAATGCTTGAGTGAATGGTATTGTTTTATGAAAAATCATCCAAATAAAGGTCTTGATGAGAACCAATTTTGAAATCCATAAAATATGATCTCAACATATATTCTAGGTTTAGAAATGATCTTTCTAACTGACCATCCATCTAAGGATGATAAGCTTATAAGAATCTCAATTCCATATAAAGTGCTTGCTGAATATTTTGCTAAACTAATGAGGTAAACCACTTGTCCAAATAAAAACCAATAATATTTGGTACTCATGAAACTGTACCATTTACAAATTTTATATCCTATAAATTTAAACCAAAGATAAGTATTCAATGATATAAATTGTGTATATATATTAATGTGATCGACCACCACCCTTATAGTATTAAAATATTTTGAGGGGTTGGAGGGTCCAATGAATAAAATTCTATAGAGATATTCTCCCATTTACATTTTTATGGGTAATGGATGAAACAAAATTTTATATTTTTATATTTTATACTTAACTTTCTAGCATAAAAATATCAAGATAAAGAAATTGAAATATCACTATTCATTCTATCTTCACTATATGTATTATATAATATATATATATATATATATATGCATATTTCTTTTTATATGATGAATAAATATTTAATAACTTTGGGATTTATCCAAAATATCCTCTGTTAAATCCTGAATGGATTGATCAAATAAATGTTTATTGAACCATATCATTCCATTCAGATCAAGGTTATTCACATGGATATCTATCAACTTATTCTTTAACTCTACATCATCCTTCCAGGCCTCTTCAATCATCACTTGAATGAAGGGTTGACATTCAATTTAGAAATATATAATTTTTCCTATCATTATTGATTTATAGATCAATCCTTTGAAAATCTAGAAATATCAGTTCTTTAATAATCCTCACCATGGTTAAGATATCATGATCTTTTTAACTCAATGGATCGACCACATGTTTGATTTCCTATGGTGATAATGTACTGGGAAGTCACATGCCTTAATCATATCTTATCATTTCCTCTAGAACATGCTAACTCCTTTTTTGTGAATATATATTTAATATTATTATATTTGGTATATATATCACATTTTTTCCCATAGAGATAATTATTACATAATTTAATGCAAAAAATTTCATTAGGTACCTTCAAATCATGAGTTCAGTAATTTTTATCATGAATACCCAACTGTCATGAGGCATAACCAATTAAAATGTTATTAAACATATGAAAACATCATAATACCTTCATGGATTGACCAATCAAGATTAAAATCATTTCCCCAATATAGAGTAATGTTTTCATAGTTATGATGTCCAATCTAATCTTTAATTTCATGAAATTTTCCTCATATTAACCTATACAGTGAAACTTCACACACTTTTGAGATAACATGGTTAGAGGATTATATAATCATCCAAAATTCCCTAGAAACCATAGATAATATCATGTTAAACTAAGAAAACTATGAATCAAAATCACTATGGTTGGTATAAGGCTCACATTCAATAGCCTTAGTCATTGTTGAATCTATATTATACAATCTCTTGATATGTTTTGGCCCAAAAAATGAATCATTTTTAGAAACAATTCACAATTTTTAAATTGTTCATATATTGTCTCATTCCTTATGGTATTTAGCACAATTTTCAAGTGGTCTTCATGGTATTACAAGATCATTTAATATACAATAATAACATATATATAGACTGCCAAAAATGGATTGGGGTAATATGTAAAGATACTATTCATCAAAACCATGATGATAGAAGGAGAATTTGAGAGACCAAGAGGCATCACAGTATATTTATTGTTCCCATACCAGGTACAAAATTCCATCCTATGTATATCCTTCTTCATAAATATCAAATAATGATATCTAAAACAATGGTAAATATATAAAATGTATTGAGGTTTGTGTATTTGATCAAACAAAACATAAACAAGGGGAATATTATAATTTTTCCAGATTGTGATATTGATCAAATAGATATAATCAATTAATAGTTATACTGATGTATATTTATTTTTAGGAATAAAAATTGATTCACCAAAAGGTAATAAACATGTTCAAATGAATCCCTTATCAAGGTTTTCTTTTGTTTATTCTTTAGGTACTGCAACTCAATTGGGGGCATTCTATAGGGAGTTTGTGAAATTGGTGTTGAACCATGCATGATTTTTCTTGAGAACATAAATTTAAATTTTGGGGAAAGACTAGGAATATCTTCTAGAAGGATGTACAAAAATTCATGAATAATCAGAATATAATTTATATTAATATTCTCTCCAAACATTTGAGATAAACTACCCTTCTAAATAAAAATTAATACCCATACAATGGATTTAATATCCATTATATGCTCATACTTATTGTCACATTTATAGAAAATCAAATGACTTTTTGAAAAATCAAACATAGCAACCCTTCCTTGAAAATTGTTGTGTGATTTAAATAGGAAAATAACATCCATTCATAAGATGAAAAAAAAATTTATATAGTGGAAGAATCAAATGATTTGAATGAAACACATTCCCATGAATATCAACAATGGATAAATTATATACATCAGATGAAATAACCATACCATTAAGAGGATTCACTAGTAATTCTAAATATAATAATTTGGTTATAATCCTAACACCCTTATAAAATTAATTAGATATGAATGAGTCAGTAGATCCTAAATAAAATAAGACATTATCAGTTCTTTATTGGATTGTATGTCTATCCTTCACCATGTTTTAATCGCATCACACCTCAGAAATAGTGATAACTTGATATTTAACCTTCCCCCTCATTTTAAGAGTTTACTAATGTTGATCATTATGTCCAACCCTCAGGGATGATGACTGGTTAGCATAATGATAATTTTCCTAATACTTAATACCCTGATGTGTGGGAGTTTAATTATTTACTAATTTCACTATATTCACATCATTGACCAACATATTCCCATCAGCTCAAAAATAAATTTCACAGTGGTCATCCTTTCTACAAATAAATAATTTATTAGAGCCCATATGACATTTTAATCCCTTCTTAATTCCACACATAGAGAATATAGGAAGCCTCATATTCTTTTCCCCAAGGTTTTTATATTTTTCTTTAATCTCCATCTTTATTTTATTATTAACACTAATAGATTGAAGCAAAAAACCAACCGCCATTTCAACCTTGAATACACTGCACACAGTCTGTTCATAGGTACTGAAGTATCTAATGGATAAAACCTTTCTTTGATTTTTTACTAACAAACTAAAGAATATGTTAACCTTGTATTCTGGTTGGATGATAATTAGAAAAGAATTCTTCACAATTATTGTTAAACATTCCCATTTTACTTCCATCAATGGAACTCCTTTTCCATATTCATACCGATAACACGGGGAATGTAACTATTGATTAATAAGTTATTTATATCATCCCAATCTAGGGATTAAATTTCATTTCTTTCTCTCATATTCTTGATTATAGTACACCACTGGTCCACTTCACCTTCAAACCAATAAACATATAGAATTACATTCTCATGTTTCGAACCCTAGATATAGGAGATTAAATTTTCAATTGTATTGATCTGTTGTTCAGAAACACGTGGTTCAAATGAAACATTTAAAAATAGTGTATAATCAATCCTGATCTACTAAAAATAATGTCATTCCTTCCAATATGGTTTATATCTTGAAAAATTTGGATGATCCTAGAAAAATTATTTTTATGACATCTCCCTTTGCACTTGGTCTATAAAGTGGACAATAATTTCATTTTCTAAATAATTTCCATCAATGTGGTTAGTCCAGTTTCCAAACATTTACTAAAAACAAAAGGCATATAGTAAGAAAATATTTTCATAGTGAGGAACCACATAATCATAAAAAATATACATATGATGTCTAAATTATGAAACCTTCTTAAATATATAAAACCTAAGGATTACATTTAAACATCACTACACATATCCTTTAAAATATCTATAGGTATATCAACAAATATAAATCATACATGTTTCCAGAGGTTATCTAAATATTTAATATAATACTAAATATAAAATCCCTAACTCTTCATGCAATAACATTTGGTCATTTTTTTGGAATACAATATACAATGCAGAAATAGAATCCCAAATACTGTATTATTTTAGTTCCTTTGGAAACATGGAATCAAAAACACTAGTACATAAGTTAGATAAATTATCTTTCAATAGATTCATCATGAATTTATTCCTTCTTATATATGTCATAATTAATTAATATATTCATAACATATGGAAAGGAAATGTAAAAATGGGTGAGCTTAGTTGCTCAACATGGGAAAAAATGGACTAATGTAAGTATAACATGAGCATAAGGTTATGCGAACCTGATCACGAAGAAAAAAAATCTCATTCCAAGTATATCAAAGATTATATAAATGAGACATGTAATAAGTAATGGTATTTCATAAGAAAATAATCATAAAAGAATAAAGACTATAATACATGATATCATAACATTGAATAAGGCATGAGATTTGTGGCAATAACATTACAATGTAATATCATTCCATATAAGATAAGGTGAATTTCCAAAACATAAAATGGGTAATCATTTTGACTACTCCTTCTGGGAAGGACACACCACTATCCTTAGTTGCAGTCCTTTCAATATAAGTTATCCAGATTCCCCATCTTCACACAGTGGATCAGGATTGCCCATCATCTATAGTGGATCATGTTTGTTGACTTAATTACCATAATTATCAAATATGATAATAATAATTTACCAATGAATTAAAGGGAGATGTCAGTTACACCCATCACATAATGAAATTTAAACATTATTAAGACACATAAAAGTTCCCATTCATTATATCAGACCCCATGGAAGGAAATAGGTTTCAAAAAAATTATTCATCATAATATAACCCATGGAAAAGAAATGGGATTCATAAATTTTAATACAGAATAATCATAAATCGTTCATAAAAATAATATTAATGTTATAATTGAATAATTTACTTATTAAAATAGAACTAATATCAAATAATGTTATCTTATATGGAAAATAATTGTGAGAGATCACTTGAATAAAATTCTTTGGAAAAATACCCATTCATCTTTATAAGAGGTTTAATTTATTAAAATCCCACAAAAAATTAAAAAAACATTATATAAAAATAAAATTATCAAATTTTAATAAAATATTCAAAGAATTTAGGAATCATGACAGTTGAAAATTCTATTCCTTCCTTATAATAAAATTCATTTAATATTTTTTTTGTAAAAATTCATAAAGTACCTCCTTTAGAAAATGATAAAAATATTGCATCCAATCCAAGATGTAAAAATTTAAAAAGGGTTAAAATGAAATTAAACTTCCATAGGATAATAGTAAAATATTTATATAAAACATGGACATGGAAGACAAATATTCCCCAATTGAGGCTTAAAATGAAACAATGTGAAATATTGATGTGATTGTGAAATAAATACTCATCACCTTATTATTAGTTGGATCGTATACCCCATGCAATAATGTAAATTATATGGATACAATAATAACATATTATCTGGGATATGAAACATGAAAAAAATAATGGGATGTTTATACACCACATTAAATATACAAGTATAATATATGTTATGTTCCCCACAAAAATTATATTGAGATATAAATTTGTTACATTATATATTGACTCTCTTTGTACTTGTTCAAACCTTATATATATTATATATAATTTTATCATACATCTACCACAAGATCATATTCATATATATAATACCATATATAATTTACATATGAATTTATTTCTTATATATTAACAATTCCATGGTATTGTTACATTTAGGGTAATAACCAATTTTATTTTCATACATGTTTTATCTTTTTATTCCTGGTTGTAATAAATTAACCATGATATAGGCATCTATAGAATGAAAACCCAGATATATATATTGGTAGTACATATGTATTTGTATTGATTCATTAATGTTATAGGTAGAATATATAACACACCATTCATTGAGACGATAAGTTGAACGTATGGGTGAATGCTATTTTCAATTTATTGCCATTTTAAATGAAATAAAATAATATGATATATTGACCTTAAAATTCATTATATATATATATATATCATATATATTTACATAGCATCGTTGATAAGTTAAGCCATATGTATGCATAAGCATCGTTATCATTTCTCAAAACTATAGATTGTAAATGGGTAGACATTATTTATTTCAATAAATAAATATAATTTTGTTGTAAATAAAATTTATAGAAATAAAATCCATCATAATTCCCATTCATAAAAAGTGGTGATGTAAAATTATCTTTATCGATACGTGGGAATGAGGCTATATAATGGTGTATTAATAAGCTTAATTATAGTTTAGAATATTTAGGAACCTTTATTAATGAATTTATGAGATACAGAATATATTTTGAGGTTGTATATAAAAGTAAAAAATAGAGATATGTTAGAATGATTACCTCTTGTTCGAAACCGCTCCTTTATATCTTATATAAAGGATGTTCCATTGGGATGAACCACACCAATATAATGTGTATACAGAATTTTAGAAGAGATTTATTTAGAATACGAATGATCTAGAAGACTCAATTTTACGAAATGATATGATGTAGGATGTGTCCTTTCATAATGACGGTGAGTGGAAATTTTGGAATATCCAGAAATATAAATTTATAATAATTTCAATATCAATAAAATTCCATAAATAATAGAATTTATTTATATATAAGATGAGATAGTATGGAAGTCTCATTTTCCAATATATTCTAGAGATGTTTCTGTTTTATTTTTATCCTTATCATTTTGATTAGGCTTTGTTATATAATTTAAATTTTTACAAAGTTTAAACATTACTATATATTAAAAGGTTATAAATTCAAATTATGTGATGTTAAATAAATGATAAATGAATTAATAATATCATTTTATACCACATTATAATTTCATAAGATTTTTTAATAAATTTTTTTATTTTATGATATTTTATTAAAATATTATTTTTTCAAAATAAGATAAGTTTCAATTTTGAAACTAATCATTACATTTATTTTATTTAAATAAATAAAAAATATAACTTCTAAATGATACGTTTTCCTTGGTCTGGAGCCGTGGATGGTTGGAGGTGATTTCGATGTTGCACCAGACCAGGTGGAAAGGATGGGCAGGGGTCCATTCCTGAGGAAATCCAGTCTTCATTTTATTCACTTCATGGCAGAAATGAGGCTTTCTGACCTTGGATTCGTGGGTGAAAAGTTTACTTGGTACAATAAAAAAGTATTAATTCCATTCATGGTGCCTTATGGACCACTATCTCGGTAACATGCATGCCATCTCGGCTTTCTCCAGCACCATGGTGACACAACTGGTTCGAGGTATATTTGATCACTCCCCTCTTCTCATGTCTTTGGATTCTGCTCTTTCTTCTCAGGAGAACTTCAGATTTAGCCAGTCAGGGACTAATCTTTTGGGTTATCACAAACATGTTAGATCATTCTTGGATGACCTCTACCAAGGGAACAAGTGGGGAAACCTTCAAAACAAACTGCACCGATTAAATATTAGGCCTTACGCATGGGTAATGATGCCCATCCACTCGATGGGTTCTTAGAGGATACCATGAAGGAGGTCGAATTCCATGAGGCTCATCTCAAGGAAACATATGATGATCGATTATATGAGGATCTCATAGGAAAGAAGGATTCTCTGAATGACATGGTGCTAAAAATGGAGTAGTTGACCATAGTGAGGGAAAAGATTAAACAGTTATAGGAGGGTGATATGAATTTGGCTTTCTTCCATGCTTGATTGAAGGAGATTAGAATGCTGGTCAAGCCAAATATTAAGCTGGAGGACGAATCTTTCACGGAGGATAGGGATGTGGTTGGTGTCTTGTAAAACACCTTCTTTATAGGCCTTCTGGACAGTCCTAATGACCCCATTCCCATAGGGTACCCCTCAGATCCCTTAGATATTTTTGAAGTGATTCGCTTTCTCACTACTACCCATTAAAATAAATGCAAGGGGGATATGCTAAGAGAACATGAGATCAAGGGTTCCCTCATGCACCTGACTCCTGATATTGCTGCTGGCCAAGATGGGTTTTCTGGTTCATTTTATAGTTTTTCTTGGGGCATTGTGAAGAATGACCTGATTGGTTCTATTCATTAATTCTTGGGGGGGGGGGAAGTATCCCCCTGTGTTTCCTGAGCCACTACCATTGTGCTTTTGCCTAAAAATAAGAACACCACCTTGATATATCATTATCTCCCAGAAAGAATGTGAAATCTTCCTTACAAAATATTTTCATGAATTATTAATTCCAGGTTGGTGGTTCATATCCCGCGGTGGGTGTCTCAAGAGAAACATTGTTATTTTAAGGGAAGATAGATCCAGGAGGCCATCACCTTAGCTGAAGAGATACTTTTTGACATGAACATCAAGTCCTGAAGATCTAATATGATCATTACAATTGATATGAGAAAGGCTTACGATCGGGTTGAATAGAGCTTCATCAATTGAGTGTTGGAAGGTATGGGTCTCAACTCTTGAAACATTGATATCATATTTCATTGATTCATCTCTCCGTGTATTCCAATGTCTTTTATGGGGAAATAGTATTTCATTTCAAGATGACTCGAGGACTGAGATAGGGATACCCATATCACCTACCTTATTTATCCTTGTTCAGGACGTCTTGAGTTTCCTCCTTCACAGATGTTTAAGACGGGGGGGGGGGATTATCCATTATCATCGTTGGTCATAGGAACCAGTGGTTTCTCACCTAATGTTTATAGATGAAAATATCTTATTTATGAATGGTATGAGAAAATATATTCATAGTTTGAATAAAGTGATAGAGGTTTACTGTCACTGTAGTGTTCAGATCATCAACAAAAGGTAAGAGTAAGTTTTATATATCGGACATGTTTAATGTCAAGTGAGCTGCTACTATTAGCAGGAATCTAGACATGCAGCGGGGTCAACATCTTTTGTAGTATCTAGGGGCTCCCATTTCTTACAGAAGACTATGCATTTGGTATTTTGACTGTATACTATCCTAGACCAGAAGGAGTGCTTAATTGGATGAATAAGTTTATCCCTTTCGGTAGCCGGATATCCTAGATTAACAGTGTTCTTGTGGCCTCCCTGGTGGATGGAATTTCATTAATCATGGTCCCAAAGGGTGTCATTAAAATTATTTAGAGGATCTATTCCAAATTCATCTAGGATCTCCTCTCAGATGGTCAGAGACATTGGGTATCCTAAAGTAGGTTGGTGAAACCAGTTGGTGGGGGCGGTATCAGCTTCCATAGCTTGAAGAATACACTTTTTTACATGCATGAATAGATTTCATGGTGTGGCTTGGAATTGTGTAGGCACACTCTTTGTCACTGTGGTCGATAATTATCCCAATTATCATTGTTCTTAGACCTCACTCCCATTGGTTAGTTGGGAGAGGTGACATCTTGTTCTAGAACCACAACTTGTGCAGTGATGTTCTGGCATTCCATGGGTGTCCCGCCACTGATAATTCCTTCTGAGAAGCCAGTTGATTCCACTCTTCCATCAAATCAGTTTGGAAGAAGGTGAAACAGGAGAACTTCCATCTCATTGAACTCAATTATGAGCTGAATCAGTACTTTTTTCCCTATCCCCCTCAGGGATATTCTTGTCAAAGAGTTTCCATTGTATCATAAATGATCAGGGTCAGGATCTTGTGTGGAATGAAATACTTTTGGTGATGAGTATTCCAACCAAGTTCAACTTTATAACATGGAGGATCAGATATGGGGATTTCTTGACAGATGAAAACATCTGGCATTGTGGTACCCCCTTTCTTTAAGGTGCATGTGCTGCATGGTTTAGAGTATGGAGTCCACCAGTCACCTATTCTTCAAGAGTGAATGAGTGAATACTATATGGAGTGTTAATTGGGAATTAATTGTGATCTCAACTATAATCGTGACTGCCCTCCCATTCTTAGAGATATGGTTCTACGACCGTAGCGGTAAAGGCTTGGATGCCTTGGCTCACTCAGTCATACAGAATTTGGGTTTCTGGTGTATTTGGTGGGCTCAAAACAAAGTGATATTTGAATGGGTGGGTGTTTCGGCCCATGTAATTATTTTGTGGGCCATAAATATATTGATCAATTTGGACACAGTTGTGAGGAAATGGTAGGAGGCTCCTTCCCTACTCCAGTTTAATTTATGTCTCTATGATTCTCATACAACTAGAAACAATGTAGGTAGCTGGATCTTCTAGATCCCCCCTATGGTTTGGAACTGAACATGGACGGGTCTTCTGTCTCCGAGAATATGAGGTGACGATGGGTTGTGCTTGATAACAATGGTTTGTTCTACGTAGAGTTCTCATCTAGGTCAGGGTAGGGCTCTTTCTTTCAAGCAGAAGCTTCAGTGTTTCTCACTGGCCTCAATAAATATGGGATGAAGTTCTTGGATATCAGTGATGTTGAGATTGACTCTTTGATTGTGCATAATTATTTTCATGGACTTGGAAGATCCCCATGTATAATTCTCTATATAATCAAAAGGTGAAAACCCTCTCTCAGTAGTAGTTCTCATGTCCTCAACACTTAGAGGGAGGGATCACAATTGGTTATCACCTAGCCTCTTTGTCTTTTTATGGTCTTGGGGATGTCTTTTTTGCATAATGTGGAGAGTATGAAGTCTGAGGGGGTCAATATTCTTAAAGGGGATGCCCTAGGGCTCCACCATTTCAGGCCTCCATAGGATATCTCTATTTTTTCTTTTTTCATTATGTTTCTATCTGTACTCTTCTCTCCTTTTGAATGAAAAATTTACCTTGATGATGATGAAAAGGTTCATATTTTGATAAATAGTTAAAATACTGATTTGTACTGAAAAATGTATTTTATTTTAAAGACATAAAATTAAAATAATAATTTTTTAATTTTATTAAATTAAAATTATTTCATATTAATTATAAGTAACCCAATAATGGTTTTGGGAAGGGATTGTATACATTAGTTTTTTATGAATACATTATATGTTTTAAAAAGGTCAATTTTATGAAAACTATTTTTCATTGTGTATTACTGGATTTAGATTAATAAATATTATACATATTCTTTGTTTTGAATTTTAAAAATTTTATACTGAAATAAAATTTAGATGTTCCAAATTTAGTGAATATATCCCTTTAATTTTTTTCACATATGTATAATAACCACCCTAACTTTTGTTATCATGTAAAGGTTAAATTGGAAAATTTAGGTTAATAATACAATGATAAAGTATATAAAATAACTCCAAAACATTACAAAAATTTATTGGTTTAATAAACATAGAATATTAACCCATAAGGATACAAATTAATAAGTTTAATGGATTCATTTCCATGAAAACGACTTATATAATTTTTAAATCAATGAAGGTAACAAAATGTCAATTTCATTGTCTTTAATATACATCATGTGACAACATGGTGACAAAGTTTTGTTACAAATGAAAAAATTTTAATTTTTTAACTTAATAATCATATTTTCATGATATAATTTTATTTTATAATTTTTGGGTCACTATGATGATATTATAGTATTTATAATATTTTAGTTAATACAAATTTATTGATGTCACATTATGGTTTTTAATAATATATAATTTTTTATATAGGTATACACTAAATATCTGTTTGATGATAAATATAATTCATAAATCTATAAGATTTATCTTCATCACGGTACGTTTTTACTTTTTAGTTAAAAATAAATATATAAATAATTACACAACACTAATATAATATTTGTTTTATTAATGGAAATATAAAAAATGTTACTAATAATATTAAAATAAATAAACTTTTATATAAATAATTTGATAAAATAATTTTGTAGATAAAATAATATTCATAGGGATATAATAAACTAATTTTTTCTACTTTGACTAGTTATCCTGATTTTTTAAAGGACATGCGTTGAATACTGTCAAAATTGGCACTAATGATATTTTATCAAGAAAAATATATTCATAAATTATTAAACAAATTAATAAAATATCACTAAAAATAAAAATATATTTTTTAGTAATATGTTATTATAGTTTCATTTATTATTTAATTTACATTATATTATAAAAATATAAAACCTTTTAATATTAAAAAAATGATACTATATCTAAAATTCAAAGATGTTAACTAAGGGTTAATCAAAATGATAAGGTTTATAATAAAACAAAAATAGTTGTAAAATCTATTTCATAATGACATTACCACATTATAACATTTTATCATTGAATATAGAAACTTTTGGAGGTATTTTGATTGAGATTAACAATATTATAAATTAGTGTTTTTGTAATTTCCCAAAGTGCCCCTCCCATCAGTTATAAAAGGGAACCCCCTCCCCCAATTAAAAACATTCAAATTGTCCTTATATCTCTACTGAACTATGAATAATTAACTTATACACTTCTATATACATATTCAATATGTTCTAGAATTCCCAAAAGACAAACTCTAGAAACCATTATTGGATATCTAAAGGTTATGATTCGAAGAAGAGGTAATCACTCTAACTAGTCATTCTATATTTCAACTCTTCTATAACTCCTTTAAATAAATTATATATATCATTAAATAAAAAATTGATCATAATAATTCTTCATAAATTTAATTATGATCATTAACACACCACCACTCATAATCATTACCATGAAACAAGAAATGAACGCATCGCTCATGCGTACGTACATCTTATCGTCTCTACTTCTCGATAAAATTCATCTTCCACCACTATATTTCTTGAAATGGAACAATTATGGGATTAATATTTATATGTGATATTAATGACATAATTATATTTTTTTATTTATAATATAATTTTTTTCTTTTTACAACATAATTTTTTAAGAAATTATTACGTCACGTGGGCATACATGTGTCTTAATATATCCATGATCTGATGTTATTCAGTTTTATCAATAATTATCTTGTATAGTAATAGAGATTAATACCATGAATATATATGATATATATAACCTTAAATATATTTTTTAATGATAACATATCAAATACTATTATTTATTTTAATATGAAAATAAAATTAAATCAGCGTTCATACGTACATACGGTTTACCATCTCCATAAACAATATAGTAAATTTTATACCTCTAAATATTATTAATAACCATGAATAATTATATAATTAATATAAATATGATATTTATATCTTGTTTATAATTTTTTATATCTAGAAATCATAATCTATATAATATTAACAAGGATAAAAATTCAAAACATTTACGAAAAAAAGCATTAATTACACAAAACCTAACATTATAATAGAATTGTGAATAAGTGAGTAATATAATGTCATAAATAAATCATATATTGTATTATATATATAAATATGGTTTTTAGTTATATTATAATCTTATGCATATTATATAGTTGATTTCAATGTATACGAAGGACGTCTAGACTTCAAGTAAGGGGATTTCTAATCTCACTTTTATTTCTGTGAGTGTTATGTTCTATTTTACATTACTTTCATTTCTATGGTGTATACACTTCCCATGATTTTATTTTATGAAAATTGTTTTTTATATTATAATATTTTCATATCTAGATAATTTTATATCATTTATGGTTCATATTATTCTTCAATTTATAATGTGGTAAGGGTTAATTTCATAATCTCATTTTTTCTTTGATATTGTTTATACACATGCATATACCAAGAAATAATTAAATTACTTGTCCATTTTTCTTAAAAATGTTTTAAATTTTTTGCACTATTCTTATTTAATTTTTTTAGTGTAATTTTTATCCATATGTAAAATTTTACAAACTCATTTTAATGATTTCTTTTCATTTTCCGAACGATGTACCTTTTTAAAATTCTAGAAAAAGGATGATATGATTGTATTTATCTTATATTTCATGAATATATTTTTCTAAATTCATGATTCCATAATGGTTAATGTTGGTCGGAGTGGATACTCAAGAGGGGGGGGGGGGGTGAATTGAGTTCCAATTAAAATTTCTGTTAAAAATATTTCATTAAAAATCCCCCAAATTAAAAACAAAGTTAAACTGTAGTGAATCTATACAGAGTGTAAATGTTCAATTAGTTTTTCAAAGATTGATTCGGTCTCAGTTAACTTAATTTGAAGATTAAATTAACTTTTTAAAATAACTTACTAGTTTACTATAAGCATATACACTTTCTAATTTAACTATCAAAGTTGCTTTAAAATAGTTTTGTTTTTCATAGTAATAGCAGTTGAATAAATATATAGTTTACTTATAGACTAAAATTAAAATGCATAGCAGAGTTAACCACGAGGTTTAGTTTCAAGCCGAGACTATGTCCTCTCAAAAATTTATATAAATTGATCCTCACCCAGGATCGGGGTTAACCACAGTGAAAGACTGTCCAGGACACACAGGGACCTCTACCACAGTTATTTGTGGGAAACAAAACAATGACCAGGCCACACAAGGACCTCTTCCACAGTTGTCGTGGGTAAATAAGAGAAAACAATTTTGGTTTGAGGATTTTGATATCCTCTAGTTTAGCACATGATTTAGTGTGCGTGTTTCTGATGAACAGAGTACCCACACTGCTCAAAAATGTAAGTAAAATAATCACTAAGAGAGAATGTATCAAAGTTTAGAAAGCTCTAGTGATTGGTAGTGCAGCTCTAGACTCGTTGGATTTAGCAGAGATGCTTCTGAGTCCTTATGTGGTTTTTTTTGTTAAAAACAGAGTATCATGATTCATCTTGATGTCCTTCACAAGAAAGTGTGTTCTCTAATTTCCAGTGTTTTTTGTATGTTCTTCAGTAGTGCTGGATTGTGTGCCTAAGAGTTTTCTTTAGATCTTGAAAATGACCCTTTTTCAACTTCATCATGTTTTCTTCAGTCTCGCATGTATATTCACAGAACAATTCTCTCTCTATGCCTTTTCATGCATATATACTTTTTCTACAGCCTGATATCCCTTCTTATTCCACGAGCTCCGACAATAAGAATGACTACCTTTCCATAGGTACGAGGTAAGGTCTCCTGACATGCCAAAAACTAACATTAAATAACATTATTGCATTAAAAACATCAATTATGACCATTAGAATTAAATACTAATTTATAGAAGTTCTGATAGGTTTCATGAATATCGGTGAGTCATGAGATTAGTGAGACATTCTGAATATGCATCAGTTTCGGTTGCATCAGCATCAGTGTCTCAACATCATCGGTGTCTTAGCATTGGTATCATATCATCAGTGTCTTAGCATCAGTGTCTTAGCATCAATATCTTAGCATCAGAATCTCAACATCGGTATCTTAGCATCATCGATGTCTTAGCATCGGTGTCTCAGCATTGATAGCTTAGCGTCGGTGTCTCACCATTGGTATCTCATCAACATCGGTGTCTTAGAATTAGTGTCTCAGCATCGGTAGCTTAGCATTGGTGTCTTAGCATCGGTAGCTTAGTGTCGGTGTCTTAGCGTGAGTATCATTGCATCATCGGTGTCTTAGCATTGGCGACTCAGGAAAATGACTAATGGTGAGTCAAGACAGGGAATTCTTACAATGTGTTTGTTCAATCCAGAATACTTCCAGGTCAACCATAAACAAACATTGATCATAGATTAACATTTGTAGATATTATTTAAACATATTTAGAATAATTTGAAAAAAGACTAAAAGGAAATAAATAAAACTAAGATTTGTGATTATTAAAATAACTATTCCACAGAGAGTTCAACAATCTCCCCCTTTTTGATAATCATAAATCAATGGCATAAATGAAGAGAGAATATATTATATCAATTATTATGCTCCCCCTATAAAAAAGAATATATGAAAAAAGATAAAACATGTTTAGAATAGAAACCAGAACATATATATAACTGAGGAATTCTCCTCTTTCAACATTTCTCCCCCTGTGTATACATGCATGTGATAAATAGCCAACATGGGCTCATATGGACATTCAGTTCACCCATCTAGATACATGATGTCCCTGAGTTCTCATATGCATGAATGATTCCTCTATTTTCTCTCCTTGATTTCTCTTGATTCCCAGGTTTTCTCTCCTTGATTTCTATCCCCCTTTGGGATTATCAAAAATAAGAGATAAAGAAGATAAGCTATAAGATTCCATACCAACAATGAGTACACATATTACAGAAAAAAGTGAATAGTTCAGGAAAACAAACACCCTATAAAAAAATTGATAGTAACAGCTATTCTTTGAGGTGCAAGGGAGCTTTACCTTTAGCAGTTGTTGGAATTGAAGTTCTATAAGGTTGTTGGGTGGAAGGTAGAACTGGCCTTATTTAGAAAGGGGGTAGGACAACCCGAGAATGACGAACTGTGGGTTCCAAGGTCACCAGCTGCGTAGAAGGTCGTTCTAAAGGTTGATGTTGAAAGATTGGTCTAATACTGGAAAGAGCTTGAGAAACAGACATCTGCCCGAGAGCAACATCTGATGATTTCAGAGTCTCAGCTATAGGAAATACAATGGATTTTTCTTGCACATTAAGGTAGGGTTTTAGAAAATTGATGAAGTCCTGAATGAGTTCTCCACCGTACTTAATGGCCTTTTCAAAATCATCCTTATTTTTCTTGAGATTTTCTAAAGTGGGGGTAAAGTCATTTAACTGCTGAACTTGAGCTTTAAAAGCTTGAGTCACTAGAGGGAGTATCGAATTATCTTCCAATACTTTAAAATGATGATTCAACTCATGCTTTGTGTAGATATTAGAGAAATAATGATCAACATTCTCCTTAATCTTCTTCTGAGATTTTGTAGCATTAGCCGAATACAACTATACCATTTTATGCACATGATCACTATGCTCTTTCATTTTCTTCAAAGAATATAAATCTAAAATCTTCCCAAGAGCTGCAAGGTCTTCTCTAACAACATCTCTTAAGGTATCTAATTCATGGCCAATGCTCTTGGTTACCTTGGCATTCCTATCCTGAGCAATAACCTGATTAATGTCATCTTTTAACTTCCTTAAATCTGTTTTCTTCAAATGTTCTATCAGATTTCTTAAAACATCCATCATACTATATATGGTTGTTCTGAACTCACCTGGCATAGAAACAAGATTGATGCCTAACTCTGTAAGAGTTTTATTCAAAGATGTAATATCCCTGCCAATCGATTCACTGTAATTGCACAGGTCTGGTTTGATAAGGCTTGCCACTCTTTGAGCCAAATCATCCCTAGAAACATCAGATAAAGTCAAAGGAGTAGGAGTAGGAATATGATATAACTCACTTTTAACAGTCTCCCTAATAGCTTGAATCAATTCAACCTTGAATTTATCAAAATCTGACCGAGAAACTGCCAAATCAGGCCTACCTTGAGACACTGAAGGATCAGGTCTAACATCTATTCTTTGCAAAAACACGACAACAAATTGAACCTTAACAGAATAACTTATGCCTGAAAGATCTACTTCTACACCTTCCTCTTCCTCTGGGTAGTATAATCCTTGAACAACAAGAACTGGATGTTCTTCCCATGCCTCTTTGCATGATGGGTACATTGGTTTCACAAACTGAGCTGGTCCAGAATTTTCAGGAAGGACTTATCCATCCCCATCACTCTCCAATTGTTCTGTCCTCTAAGACTCAGGGACATTTTATTACTCAATAGGTTGGGGTTGAGGATCATCTAGAATCACATTCTGACCTTCAATAGGTCAAGAATCATCATCATCATCAGCATCATCACCATTACTTTCACTGTCACCACTACCACCATCACCACATTCATCATCATCATCATTAACTGATCTCTCACTCGAACTGTCTATACTTCCGGATTCATACTCCTCAGAAGTTGATTCATCAGTCTCACCTTCTTCTTCATCATCTAAAATTAGTTCAATTTTTGGTAAATAGAGAGGAGGAATTGAGGAACAAAACTCCATCCTTCTTCTCTTTAGTCTAATAGTGTCAGAATCACTCCATTCATCAGGAGATGATTCAACCTCTTCTTTATCATTTAGATTCTCACCAGCTTCTTCTTCTTCATCTGTTCCTTTCTTACTGGATTCAACAGTTTCTTTAGGAACAACCACTTCCTCTTCTTCACCCGAATAGATCACTTCCTCAACAGTTTTTTTAAGCTAGGATCTCTTACTTCCCTTGGTCTCCTTGGATGATCAGTAGGATTTAAGGACTCTTATAACTTTTCTTCATCAGCAACCCAAGCTTTCTTCCATGGGTTCCAATTGATTTTCATCCTCTTACAAATATCTTTGTTGAAAAAAAACTAACCTATGAGATAAACTCATCTCCATCATCCACACAGCCTACGAATTTCAGCATGGAAGAAATCTGTTTAGAATAAAACAGAGTAGAAGCTTTCTTTAAAGGTTTTATCATCTAAACTATAGAGACCCGAAGCTTGAAATACATGGACATTACATTACTTTTGTGGAATACTTAGTACATAAAAAAAAACACACACACAAGGATCGTAATAGTTTAGTGTCTTTGGGAACTCAGAATATAATCCTCTAATCGTGGGGAAAGATCTTCAACATCTTCCATAAAGATCTTCCTTTTTTTCTTTACCTAAAACCTTTATTTATATCCTGGGGAAAAGAAAACATAAAAGGGTGAGCTCAAATGCTCAGTAAGGGTAAACAAAAGAAATATCAATCACATCATTTTCATAAGAACATAACATTTTGGAAATCTTAACCTGCAAAAGAGAGCATAATTTCATAACATGGTATAAATCATAGTAGTGAAATGAAATCCCAATAATCATAACTTAAAACATGAAACTTTGTGGCATACACAAATAATCATAGAGAATCATATCTTATTAGTCAAGACTCATTGCCAAGACTATCTTAGTGGACAAAGTCCATTTCTGAACCGAGTCATCCTCGTTTCAGTCCTGTTTCACTAACCGGTATAACCTACCGTTCTAGCCATGTCTATCTCATGAGATATAAAATGTTTACCCAATGCATTGGAAGGAGATATAGGTCCCACCCATCTAATAATGATACCATTCTTATGTGTGCCACAAAATCATAAACCATACATCATAGAATAACCCATGTAATAAAAATGGGAATATTAAACATCGTGACATCATAAAACAACTCATAAAAGATAAAGGAATTCATAAAAACAATTCCATCACAACATAATCAAATCAATGTAATAATAGGGATAGAAACAGAACCCTTTATTATCTTATATGGAAAATAATTTTTGATAAAACTATTGAACTCCATTCTTGAGGAAAATATCCTTTCTACTTCAAAAACATATTTCCTTTCTTAACATGTCATAAAATTTTAAAATAAAAGAAGTTGATTAAAATAAACTTGAAAATTTGTAAAGTAAGCTTCTTGGAAATAATGCTTTAAAAATCCATTCATGCCGTATAAGTTAAAAGAAAACATTCTTCTGGTACTTTTGTCGGAAAAGTCAAAAAGTACCTCGTACGAAAAACGACAAAAGATTCCTTTCATATCTTTTACTAAAAACTCACCAAAGGGTAATATTGTATTTAAAAAATTGTAGTTGGATGGAAATAATGTTACATATTGAGGAAACATGTATTTGGATGATAAAATACACCCCAGTAAATACCAAAGTATAAACAATCTCGGATAAAAATGAGATTGTGATATTTCCATTACCTTTGGTCCGATATGATTTGTACATGTCCGAACCTCCTATATAAGGATTTAAATAATGTTATTGACTTATTACAGAATCATAATTATTTTTATGATATCATATATGGTCATATTCTTAGCTTATTATTAGTAATATTTCATTACTACTTGTTATTCGGGTGTTTATTAATTTTTGTTCTTATGCGTGATTTGAAGAATAAATTCTCATTCTTCACTTTAGGTTATAGAAACCTCATTTCCAGAATGGTATTAGTGTAATATATATCATATTCATTCATTCAATTCATTTATATAATGATTATGAAATGAAGATCATGTAGAACGAGTCGGATCACATCGTGGAGACGGTATTCCGTACGTACGCACGAGTGATGATATCGTTCCTATGATCGTGGAATTGTATTGGAGTGTATGTATACTATTTCAGAATCAATATCACTTTATAATAGTAATATATAGTCATTATTTACACCATTATACCCATCCATGTAAGGTGGTGGTGGAAAATAGATTACACCACGGCGTGGAGACAGTATTCCGTACGTACGCACGCGCGGTGATTTCTTTTTCCGTAGGATGGATAGATGGTGAAATATGGTTGTTTCATACTTATAATAAAATATAAGTATATGAGTGATACTGATGTTATTACTTCATAATGAAACAACTAAATAAGAAGAAGTGGAAGAAGAAATAAAGTTGAAATAATCGGTAACGGACATTACCTCTTCTTTGAAGTGCTTCTTTGAGACCTCCTTTTAGGGCACTAAAATAGGTCTTTGAAGAAGACCAGAACCTCTAGGATGTTTCTAGGAAAGTGTATAAGGTAATTTGGTAGGGGTTGGCCGATCTTGAAGGCTCAATGTGGTGTGAGGAAGAGAGGGAGGAGGTGCCTTTTTATAAGGGAGGAGAGGGGCACCTTTGGAATAACTAAAACTATTATTTTATTATAAAGTAAAATTCGGTTTTAAATAGCTACAAATTGATTCATTTCTAAGATATGGTGGGTATGGGTCTAAATAATCTCATCCAATATAATTTAGACAAGTTTAGGTTCCTATTTTAACCTTATCATTTAGATTTAACATTAAGTAAAATAATTTTACTTTTACCGTGTCTTCTTGTGTTCTTATACTATAAGGTTAATAAACTTACTATAAGAAGCCAAACGAACCCCAAGTTGTTTATTATTAATATATATAACCTTATATAAGTCATTTGGATGAACCTTAGATTTTTAGGAATAAAATAACAATTAACAATATAATATTTGTTTTAAAAACTATTTTATGTCAATTTTGACACTATTTTGTAATTGATTTTTGTGAAAATCATAACAGAAATATTAGTTCGAACAATGTAAATTAAATCAATAATAACATGTCATATTAACCTAGAAAATTAGTTTATTTCACAAAAAGTCTGAAATTACATTTATTTGGGTATTTTTAACCTCAATTATGTCAATATTTCATTAATAAGATAATTACTGCATCATCTTTGTGTCATAAATAAATTAAACTATTTAATGTCTAAAAATTACAAATAAAATATCATTATATAGGAAATCTTTTTATCTTTTTAATGACTATTTATAGTCTAATTTATCTTATGTATAACCCAATATTAAAAATGATTTACCTATTAAACTTTGATTTTAACTATCTTTACCCTTCTTTAAATAAATTAATAATAAATGTTCTAATCTAATCTAAGTGGGCCTAAATGGTCATATTTTATTCCTAAGGTTGTTTTTGGTCAAATTAAACTTATCAAATAGAATTAGGACATGTGTTAGGGTAATAATAATATCATTTTTACCCTTAATTACCCTATTTACTTTTAACCGTGGTAAAAAAAGTAAAAAGTTACTATTCACCAAAAATTATTTTCATCTCATTGAACCACATTTTACTTACTGACATCAACCGTGTCTCTCGGATTTTTGAAATTCCACTCACAGAATCAGTAAAATTAAGTTTTATGAAAAATTCATTTTTCTTAACTACCACTTAGTGGTTTCACTATTCATCAAAAAATGAAAGTTTCTAGAAAAATACCAAAAATTAGGCCTAAGCTATATTTGATATTATGAACTCAAAAATGATGTATATTGTACCAAATTCAAAACATATCAGTTTAATTAATTAATTTAAAAATTAATTCCCATCGTCAAAACAAATAGCATGTTCTTAAGAGACAATAACTATCAAAATATTGACACTTGTTTATGTCTGGTTTAAATGTGAAATTACATCCAATGAAAAAAATTATATTAAATTGTAAAAATAAATTTTAAATATACTTTAAAACCACTAAAATTAATAATTTATCATGATTAATTATTTCGATTAAAAAGGTTGTTTTTAATTAAAATTTAGTAATTTTCACTATTCATCAGAAAATGAAAGTTATCCGAAAAGTACCAAAATTTCACCCTAAGCTAATTTCGATATTACGAATCCAAAAATAAATTCCATTTTGAAAAATAAAATTTACAAAATTTCAAAAAGCGGTTATTACTATTCATAACAGCTAGTTTTAATAATATTTTAATAGCATTTTGTTGTTTAGTGAAACTCGTTATTGCGTACTACACACGCTATCGAGGAAGGTCGTGATTGCGTGTAATGCAAGGCAAGTCAAAGATGCGTGTTGTGCAAGCTCCTTTTGGTGTATCGGACAACACAAGACATTAATGAAATTAAAAAGAATATTTTTCATAAAATCTCGGGCTGTTACATTCTACCCCCCTTAAAATGAATTTCGCCCTCGAAATTCGTCAGGGTTATAAATGGTTTACTATTCGAAAGTTTGTTTAATAGAAACCCACATTTTAAAAAGGAATACCAAAACCAATCTTTAAAAACAAAAGTATGAAACGTAACGGTTACCCAAATAAACTAATCACTGGGTTTCCACATAGGTGAAAATATTTATATGGAAGAGAAATCTAACCATCATGTTCTGATGGGGAGTGGTAGAGAACATGGCTATGGAAAAGCCAGCAATCACAAAGCCATAAATTTGTGATGATCTAAGGTACCATCTGATTCATCAGATATAAGAGCACTAGGACAACATTTTTGGTTTTCAAGATCATTTCCCTAAAGTTGATGAAATTGGAATTAGAAGAAATACTTTCGTGATTTTGGTATAGTCTCACCGTTTGTCGTTCTTTGGACAATTTCCACTTCATCTCTTAATGAAATGAAGTTTAATTTGTCATTCATGATGTGTTATCAGATAATGTGATAGAATGATGGGTCATTCCATCTATCTCAAACAAAAGGTTAGAAAAGTTATCAAAAAATATATAAGTCCATCTATAGTGATATTAATCATATATGGTTCCTAAAATGAACTTATACTTCATATATCATACAACTTAATAAAATAAAACTAGTTTCTACTAACCAGGGACTTCCTGTAGGCCAGTGGTAGGTGATAAAGGCCAGTCGCACTTCGGTTGTGGGTTCGATTCCTACGACCTTGTCCGACACGATGGGTTGTCGCCCGTCCTGTAGGTTGTCCTTTTTCTAAAACTATATTACTATAACATCCCATCAATAATATCGAAAAAACTTCTATCCTTAAACAATACTAACTTATGTCCAACATAATCCATTCCAATCTTTAGGATTATCCATAATACTGCAGTCCACTCTCATAATATAGTGAAAATGATTACCAAAGATTTAATACCATCGTTGATCCCCATATATCATAAGATATGTCTTGTTGGTCACATTCCAAACATTCGAAGGCCTTAATCATGTATTCACTTGAAAAATGAATACCCATTGACCCATAGTGAAAACATGAATGCAGTTAAAAGTTAACTCTTTCCATATACCAAAATCCACAAATTCTATATACTCAAACCATGATATAACCATCTCCTTATATCAGTCATGAGCTCATGAATACTATCAAACATTTAATATTCTCCTTATCCCTTCATTATGCGCATATCATCTACATTCCAAAAATATTTGAATAACCTTTCATGGATACTGGTAACATTAACCATACACTTTCAAAACTCAAGGAAAGACAACAGTGTAACAATCCTTAGATGTCTCTTTATTCCATAGTACCATGAGATTACTTATACAACATTACACATGATAAACATGTAATCATTCCACTACATTCTTAAACCATTGACCGAGCTTCAACAATTCTTTCATCTCACATATCATTTGTAGTCTCTTCATCATCATCCACATAAATACTACCCATACGACCATACTGATTCTCTTCATGAGACTTTCCCTTAGGGAATTGGTTTGCATAATGCCCATACATTCCACATTTAAAACATTTAACCATTGTTGATGTCCTAGCAATACCATTATCCTCATCCCTGGTGTTAACTAAACCTTTTCATTTGCACTTACTGGCTTTGTGTCCTTCTTTTCCACACCCAAAGCATCTTACAGTTCCTTTGAAACATTCTCCTTGATGCCTATTCCCACATGATTTACATAGGGGAAATTGAACTTTCTTTCCTCTATAATCATCATGAAACTCCATCATTCTCTTATTAGCCAAGTCAGGAAACTTACCAAATTTTACTTTATTGATCATATTATGAGATTTCTGATTCAGCATAATAATGATGTTTGGACTTCCAAATCCCATTTCATTTGGTTTCTCATGAAGAATATCATTCCATTGTCCATAATATCCTCCATTATCATGAATCATCTTGTTTCCAGCCATTTTCTAAAACCCAAAAAGAATAGTGTGAGAGGAAAAAATCATAATAAAGGGGGAGTAACTTCAATATCTAACATCTTTGGTTTAATCTAATATCATTACCATAGTTGTAGGACTATATCCTATATGTATACTTATCCTTAGGGACATCCCTAGACATAACTTAGAAATATCTCTAGGGATCTCACTAACGTTTTCGCATCCTAGTTTCCAAAGGTTGACTAAACTTTTCCTCCGATACCAACTGTTGAGACCCGAAGCTTGACGTACATGGACATTACATTACTTTTTCGGAATACTTAGTACATAACAAAAACACACACACAAGGATCGTAATAGTTTAGTGTCTTTTGAAACTCGGAATATAATCTTCTAATCGTGGTGAAAGATCTTCAACATCTCCCATAAAGATCTTCCTTTTTTTTCTTTACCTAAAACCTATCTTTATATCCTGGGGAAAAGAAAACATAAAAGGGTGAGCTAAAATGCTTAGTAAGGGTAAACAAAAGAAATATCAGTCACATCATTTTCATAAGAACATAACATTTTTGAAATCTTAACCTGCAAAAGAGAGCATAATTTCATAACATGGGATAAATCATAGTAGTGAAATAAAATCCCAATAATCATAACATAAAACATGAAACATTGTGGCATACACACATAATCATAGGGAATCATATCTTATTAGTCAAGACTCATTTCCAAGACTATCTTAGTGGACAAAGTCTATTTCTGAACTGAGTCACCCTCATTTCAGTCCTGTTTCACTGAACTGGTATAACCTACCGTTCCAGCCATGTCTATCTCATGAGATATAAAATCTTTACCCAATGCATTAGAGGGAGATATAGGTCCCACCCATCTCATAATGATACCATTCTTATGTGTGCCACAAAATCATAAACCATACATCATAGCATAACCCATGTAATAAAAATGGGAATATTAAACATCGTGACATCATAAAACAACTCATATAAGATAAAGGAATTCATAAAAATAATTCCATATCAACATAATCAAATCAATGTAATAATAGGGATAGAAACAGAACCCTTTATTATCTTAGATGGAAAATAATTTTTGATAAAACTCTTGAACTCCATTCTTAAGGAAAATATCCATTCTACTTCAAAAACATATTTCCTTTCTTAACATGTCATACAATTTTAAAATAAAATAATTTGATTAAAATAAACTTGAAATTTTTTAATGGAAGCTTCTTGGAAATAATTCTTTAAAAATCCATTCATGCCGTATAAGTTAAAATAAAACATTCTTCTCGTACTTTTGTCAGAAAAGTCAAAAAGTACCTCGTACGAAAAACGACAAAAGATTCCTTTCATATCTTTTACTAAAAACTCACCAAAGGGTAAAATTGTATTTAAAAAATTTTAGGTGGATGGAAATAATGTTACATATTGAGGAAACATGGATTTGGATGATAAAATACACCCCAGTAAATACCAAAGTATAAACAATCTCGGATATAAATGAGATTGTGATATTTCCCTTACCTTTGGTCCGATATGCTTTGTACGTGTCTGAACCTGCTGTATAATGATTTAAATAATGTTATTGACTTATTACAGAATCATACTTATTTTTATGATATCATATATGGTCATATTCTTAGCTTATTATTAGTAATATTTCATTACTACTTGTTATTCGGGTGTTTATTACTTTTTGTTCTTATGCGTGTTTTGTCGAATAAATTCTCATTATTCTCTTTAGGTTATAGATAACTCATTTCCAGAATGGTATTAGTGTAATATATATCATATTAATTCATTCAATTCATTTATATAATGATTATGAAATGAAGATCATGTAGAATGAGTCGCATCACATCGTGGAGACGGTATTCCGTACGTACGCACGAGTGATGATATCGTTCCTATGATCGTGGAATTATATTGGAGTGTATGTATACTATTTCAGAATCAATATCACTTTATAATAGTCATATATAGTCATTATTTACACCATTATACCCATCCAAGTAAGGTGGTGGTGAAAAATAGATTACACCACAGTGTGGAGACGGTATTCCGTACGTATGCACGCGCGGTGATTTCTTTTTCCGTAGGATGGATAGATGGTGAAATATGGTTGTTTCATACTTCTAATAACATATCAGTATATGAGTGATACTGATTTTATTACTTCATAATTAAACAAATAATGAATAAGAAGTGGAAGAAGAAATAAAGATGAAAGAATCGGTAACGGACATTACCTCTTCTTTGAAGTGCTTCTTTGAGACCTCCTTTTAGGGCACTAAAATAGGTCTTTGAAGAAGCCCATAACCTCTAGGATGTTTCTAGGAAAGTGTATAAGGGAATTTGGCAGGGGTTGGCCGAGCTTGAAGGCTCAATGTGGTCTGAGGAAGAGAGGGAGGAGGTGCCCTTCTATAAGGGAGGAGAGGGGCACCTTCGAAATAACTAAAACTATTATTTAACTATAAAGTAAAATTCGGTTTTAAATAGCTCCAAATTGATTCATTTCGAAGCTAAGGTGGGTATGGGTCGAAATCCTCTAATACAATAGAATTTAGACAAGTTTAGGTTCCTATTTTAACCTTATCATTTAGATTTAACATTAATTAAAATAATTTTACTTTTACCGTGTCTTCTTGTGTTCTTATACTATAAGGTTAATAAACTTACTATAAGAAGCCAAACGAACCCCAAGTTGTTTATTATTAATATATATAACCTTATATAAGTCATTTTTTTTAACCTTAGATTTTAGGAATAAAATAACAATTAATAATATAATATTTTTTTAAAAACTATTTTATGTCAATTTTGACACTATTTTGTAATTAATTTTTTGTGAAAATCATAACAGAATGATTAGTTCGAAAGAAGTAAATTAAATCAACAATAACATGTCATATTAACCTATAAAATTAGTTTATTTCATAAAAAGTCTGAAATTACATTTATTTGGGTATTTATAACATCAATTATGTCAATATTTCGTTAATAAGATAATTACTGCATCATCTTTGTGTCATAAATAAATTAAATTATTTAATGTCTAAAAATTACAAATAAAATATCATTATGTAGGAAATCTTTTTATATTTCTAATGACTATTTATAGTATAATTTATATTATGTATAAACCTATATTAAAAATGATTTACTTATTAAACTTTGATTTTAAATATTTTAACCCTTCTTTAAATAAACTAATAATAAATGTCCTAATCTAATCCATGTGGGCCTGAATGGTCATATTTTATTTCTAAGGTTGTTTTTGGTCGAATTAAACTTATCCAATAGAATTAGGACATGTGTTAGGGTAATAATAATATCATTTTTACCCTTAATTACCCTATTTACTTTTAACCGTGGTAAAAAAAAGTAAAACGTTACTATTCACCAAAAATTATTTTCATCTCATTGAACCACATTTTACTTACTGAAATCAATCATGTCTATCAGATTTTTGAAATTACACTCACAGAAATGGTAAAATTAAGTTTTATGAAAAATTCATTTTTCTTAACTACCACTTAGTGGTTTCACTATTCATCAAAAAATGAAAGTTTCCAGAAAAATACCAAAAATTAGGCCTAAGCTATATTTGATATTATGAACTCACAAATGATGTCTATTTTACCAAATTCAAAACATATCAGTTTCATTAATTAATTTAAAAATTAATCCCCGTCGTCAAAACAAATAGCGTGTTCTTAAGAGATAATAACTATTAAAAGATTGACACTTGTTTATGTCTGGTTTAAATGTGAAATTACATCCAATGAACAACATTGTATTAAATTGTAAAAATATATTTTAAATATACTTTAAAACCACTAAAATTAATAATTTATCACGATTAATTATTTCGATTAAAAAGGTTGATTTTAATTAAAATATAGTAATTTTCACTATTCATCAAAAAATGAAAGTAATCCGAAAAGTACCAAAAATTTCACCCTAAGCTAATTTCGATATTACGAATCCAAAAAAAAATTCCATTTTGAAAAATAAAATTTAAAAAATTTCAAAAAGTGGTTATTACTATTCATAATGGCTAGTTTTAATAATATTTTAATAGCATTTTGTATTTTAGTGAAACTCGTTATTGCGTACTACACACGCTATCGAGGAAGGTCGCGATTGCGTGTATTGCAAGGCAAGTCAAGGATACGTGTTGTGCAAGCTCCTTTTGGTGTATCGGATAACACAAGACATTAATGAAATTAAAAAGAATATTTTTCATAAAATCTCGGGCTGTTACATCAACAATATGCTCCGCAAAATATCTACATAGATTGAAATTTTCACTATTCAGCAAAAGAAATAGAAGAAAAACATCTTGATACTTTACTGCAGCAATCTCACCTTTTCTCAGACATACATGATGTTGAATAGATTTGAACAGGATTCTGTTCTCAGCATCCAACTCAACAGCAATTATCCTTCATGATTCAGAATTCCCATTCAAAAACTCCAGGGTTAGCTCATAAGAAAAGTAATCATTTGTGGTTGGAATATTACCAGAATACTCCTCGTATCTTCCATTGTGAGGTACTCCTAGACATTCATCCCATTGTTTCGATGAAAATGTAATAATTTTCCCTTTTACTACAGAAGACAATTTCACATCCTATACTCCGTCCAAATCTATATGTATGTTCAAATAGAACTCGTGCACCAGCTTCGGGTAAAAGACTCTATCATTATTATAGAACCACTCCTTCCAGCCTTGAGTTTCCAACACTTTCAAGAGAACTGACTTTCTAGATAAAACCCATTCTGAAAAACTTTCCTTTTCAGCTATAACTTCTCATTGTTCTAGCTCCAGGATCACAGACCTCTGCGTCAAACTGCTTGACTCAACTCGAGCTCGCTTGATAGGTGAAGTTCCTTCAGATTCCTTGCTCTGTCTCTTTTCCTTGGCCATTTTGAGGTTTTGAGACAATCTAAAGGCTTGGAAAGATTCAAAAGGCTCGGGTTATAGATAAGAGAGGAGAGAGTTTAACGGTAAATGGAAGGTCAATAGTCTTTAGAGAATTAAATAGTAGCGTTTCATTATTTGTATCATTTAGGGTTACAAATAATAAAATATCGATTAAGTAGAACAATGTCACTTTAAATAGACCAAAATAATTTTGAAAATAGTATGGACCAATCGGTAGCACTAATCAACTTGACAGGTCGGTTCGACAGATCGGTTTGACAGATCTGTTTCACAGATCGGTTTGACAGATCAGTTTCACAGATCGTTTGGACAGATCGGTTTCATAGATCAATCATACCTAACTCTTTTTTAATCGAGTTTAACATTTCACAATTTAATGGCTTAGGGAAAATATCGGCTAATTGATGTTCAGTACCTATAAACTCAAGAGTAATATCACCTTTTGGTAGTGATCTCTCAAAAAGTGATGTCTAACATCAATGTGTTTAAGATACTTAAAAATTATTTTAACATCAAGTAAATGATATTATTTCTAGTCAGCTTGAAATCTTGCACATATACACACACTAATCATAATATCTGGTCGACTAGCAGTAAGGTAAAGTAAGCTTCAAATCATACCTCTATAATTGGTTTGATCCACTGGTTTCCCAGTTTTATCTGCATCCAATTTACAGACTGTACTCATAGGAGTATCACTTTCCTTAATACTATCCAAACCAAAATGTTTTAGAAAATAATTTGTGTGTTTAATTTGATTCAAAATAATACCATTTTCATTTTGAAAAACTTGAAATCCAAGAAAATATTTAAGTTCTCCCATTAAACTCATTTCAAATTCATTTTTCATACTCTTTGAAAATACAGTAAATAAAGAAAGTTTAGAAGATCCAAAAATAATATCATCAACATAGATTTGTACTATTAAAACATCTTTATAAATTCTTTTAATAGAAAGAGATGGATCAACAATCCCTTTAGTAAAACTTTTTGAAATAAGAAAATTACTAAGTCTATCATACCAAGCTCTTGGAGCTTGTTTTAAACCATATAAAGCTTTAGAAATTTTAAAAACTCGATTTGGAAAATGAGGATTAAGAAATCTAGGTGGCTGTTCAAAAAAAACATCTTCAAATATAAAACCATTTAGAAACTCACTTTTGACATCAATTTAATATAACTTGAAATTCAAATGAGCAGCATATGAAAGTAAGATCCTAATGGATTCTAATCTGGAAATAGTTGAAAAGATTTCCTCATAGTCTATACCTTCTTCTTGACAACATCCTTGTGAAACTAGCCTAGCTTTGTTTCTAACTATGTTTCTAGACTCATCAACTTTGTTTCTAAAAACCCATTTTGTGCCTATTGTTAAAGTGTCCTTAGGTCTGTCAACTAATTCCAAGACTTTGTTTCGTTCAAATTGATTTAACTCTTCTTGCACAGCCATTACCCAAAATTCATCATTGAAAGCATCATTGACATTTTTATGTTCTAGCTATGAAAGAAAGTCTTGATGTTCAACCTGGTTTCTTAGAGAAGCTTTGGTCTATGTCCCTGTATCAAGATTACCAACAACATCATCCAAAGGATGATTCTTTAGAATCCTTGTTGATCTAATAAAGGTAGGAATAGAAATTTTTGGTTCATCTATAGGTTTAGGTTCAACAGATGTAGATTCTAGAATATGTCCAAAACTGGATGTTTTTATAACAGGTCCATTAGATTTTTCATTAAGGTCCAAAACAGATAAATCTTCTTCAAGATTTTCAAGAGAGGTTTTAAGCTCATGTGGATCAGTTTCATCAATCATGATGTGAACAGATTCTTCCACACATTTGGTTCTCTTATTAAAGACTCTATAAGCTTTACTAGTTTAAGAATAACCAAGAAAAATTCCTTCACCACTTTTAGAATCAAACTTGTCTAGATTATCCTTTGTATTAAGATTAAAAACTTTGCAGCCAAAGACTCTAAAGTAACTAACATTGGATTTTCTATTATTCTAGAACTCATATGGGGACTTCATAAGAACTGGTCTAATTAAGACTCTATTAATGATATAACAAGCTGTATTCACAGCTTCAGTCCAAAAGTAAATACTCAGGTCATACTCATTAATCATGGTTCTAGATATTTCTTGAGGGGTTCTATTTCTTCTTTCTACTACACCATTCTGCTAAGGTGTTCTAGAAGAAGAAAAGTTGTGACTATAGCCATTGTGTGAGCAATAAGATTCAAAGTCTTGATTTTCAAACTCACAACCATAATCACTTCTTAGAGTTTTAATCCTAAGTCCACTAAGGTTTTTACAAATTTGGAATATTTAATAAAGTAAGAACAAGCTTCACTTTTGTGAGACAAGAAGTATACCCAAGTATATATATAAAAGTAATCTACTAGAACATAGACATAGTGCTTCCCATTTAAACTAGAAACTCTTGATGGTCCAAACAAGTCCATGTGAACCAACTCGAGAGGTTGAGAAGTAGAAACTTCTTTCTTTGAATTAAAAGAAACTTTATGTTGCTTTCCCTTATGACAGAGATTACAAACTTTGTCATTTGAGAATTCATGTTTAGGTAGGACTCTAACCAAGTTCTTCCTAGTTATTTTTCTAAGTGAATAAATGTTGTAGTATCCTAATCTTCTGTGCCAAAGCCAAGACTCTTTATGAAAATCATTTAGGCAAGTAACATTTTTCTTAGCTAAAGAATTTAAATCAACAACATAAACATTTTCGTTTCATAAATCAGAAAATACCAAAACATTTTTAGAATTAAAAAAATTAAAAAATCATTTTCAAATTTGAAATTAGAACCATCATCACATAATTGATAAATACATAACAGATTATATTTTAGTCCATCAATAAATAAAACTTTGGAAATTAAAACTGAATCAGTGTTACCAATTTGGCCAAGACCGATGATTTTTCCTTTAGAATTATAACCAATGGTGAAACGGACTCCATCAATATTGATTAGGCTTTTAAAGCATGGGTAATTTCAAGACATGTGTCTCAAACACCCACTGTCTAAGTACCATACCTTCTTGTGAGAACTCTTCAAATAGGTTTCCTACAAAACAGATTTAGATGGAACATGACTTTGGTACCCAAATCTTCTTGGGTCTATATAGGTTAGCAATCAAAGATTTTGGTACCCACATTTTTCTTATGGGTTTCATACAAATTACAGAATCAAAAGATTTTTAAAGATAAACATTATTTGATATATAACTATGTGAATCACTAGTTGAAGAATATGAATGTACAGAACTAGAACTATCTGTATTCTATCCAGATTTAGGAATAAATCTATTCTTAGTAATCTTTCTCTATCCAGGTTTGTAGCCAATTCCAGTAGTGTAATTAGGTGCCACTTTCTTTCCTATCATTTGAGTTAGTGTATCCTTTCCATTTGTGAACTTCTCTAAGTCTTTTCTAAGTTTCTCATTAGAAATTTTCAGTTCAGTGTTTTCCTTTAACAGTTGAGAATTTTTCTCCTTTTCAATAGAAAGTTTGGTTTTAACAGTAGTAGTGAGAGCATACTATTTCATCAATGATTTTTATTTATCCTTAAGTTCATTGCATGTCTCTTCCAGTATATTACAGTATTTAAATAATTCCTCAGTAGTCATGTTTTCAGAATCAGAATCAGATTCTATATCATCTCTAGAATAATATGAATTTAAAATAGGAGTATCTAAGGTTACCTCAGATGTGCTGGTCAGGAAACACATGTTGGTATGATTTCTTTCAGAATTAGACATTTTATATTCACTCATGCTGTCTTCAGAAGCACTCCAGGTAGCCTTCATAGCTTTCTTGTACTTACTGTCCTTGTAATAATATTTCTTCTTGAATTTTAACTTTGGGAAGTCTGCTTTAATGTGTCCTTTTCTTTTGCACTCATAGAAAACAACTTCATCACTTTTATCTGGATTTTTCTAGTCCTTATTCCAATGTCCCTTGTTGTCATACATTCATTTGTAATTTGATTTTCTGAAAAATTTCTTCTTCCTATAAAATTTCTTAAACCTTCTAGCTATCTAAGCCATTTCAGCATCACTATCAGAGTCTGAACATTCACTTGTTGAACTATCAGTTTGTATTTGAGCTTTTTCTTTGTCCTTGCTCTTTGAATCAGTAGTCTTGAATGCCACTGATTTCCTTTTTCGTTCATCATCTTCCTCTTTATTCACCTTGAGTTCTTCCTCATATATCATTAGTTTTCCAATAAGTTCTTTGACAGGTAGAGCTCCAATGTAACATGATTCTTTTATTGAAACATATGTGCCTCTCCATCAGTCTCGTAGACATCTCAAGATTCCCATGATTTGTTCCTTTCCTGGAACAACATTTCCAAGTGAATTCATTGAATTGACTATCTAATTGAACCTGAGATACATATCAAAAATGGGTTCAGCAGTTTTCAATTTAAAATTATCATATTTAATAGTATAAGTATTCAATCTAATTTCTTTAACATTAGTTGTTCCTTCATGAGAAACACTTAAAATATCCCAAATTTCATAAGCCGTTTTGCAAGAAGATATTCTGTTAAATTCCTCATCTCCTAAAGAACAGTACATGGCATTCATATCTTTACAATTATTATTGTAAGCAGTCTTTGTTGGTTTATCCCAAGTTGTTCTTTCAGTTTCTAGAATTTTATATTGAGACTCTATAGCAGTCCAGATATCAAAACCCATACTTTCTAAATGTATTATCATTTTAAGTTTCCACTGAGCATAGTTCGTACCATTAAGGAAATGTGTCCTGTTAGTAGCATCACCCTCTAGTCTATTATCCATTACTAGATTTTAGAAAATAAATTTAAAGAGATAAAATTTATAACTAATAGAAATTTATGATCTTTAAAGATGAAACTAAAATCACAGTTGAAAAATAGATTATTTAAAAAATCCATTAACAAAAACACTTCCTCTGATACCAAATTTTGGTCAGAGTGGATACTCAAGAGTGGGGGGTGAATTGAGTTCCAATTAAAATTTCAATTAAAAAAATATTTTTTAAATCCCCAAAAATAAAAACAATGTTAAACTGTAGTGAATATATACAGAGTATAAATGTTCAATCATTTTCTCAAAGATTGATTAGGTATCAGTTAACTTAATCTGAATATTAAATTAACTTTTGAAACTAACTTACTGGTTTACAATAAGTATACGCACTTGCCAATTTAACTATCAATGTATCTTTAAAATAGTTTTGTATTTCAAAGTAATAGCAGCAGAATAAATATATAGTTTACTTATAGACTTAAATTAAAATGAATAGCAGAGTTAACCATGAGGTTCAGTCTAAGCCAAGACATAGTCCTCTCAACAATTTTTAAAAATTGATCCACACCCGAGATCGGGGTTAACAATAGTGAAAGACTGTCCAGGCCACACAGGGACCTCTACCACAGTTCTTTGTGGGAAACCAAACAATTACCAGGACGCACAAGGACCGCTTGCATAGCTGTCATGGGTAAAAAATAGAAAAAAAATTTGGTTTGAGGATTTTGATATCCTCCAGTTCTGCACAGGAGTCAGTGTGTGTGTATGGTGAACAGAGTACCCACACTGCTCAAAAATGTAAGTAAAATAATCACTAAGAGAGAATGTATCAGAGTTTAGAAAGATCTATTGATTAATAGTGTAGCTCTGGACTCTTTTCATTTAGTAGAGATGCTTCTGAGTCCTTTTATGGTTTTTCTGTTAAAAACAGAGTATCGTGATTTAGCTTGATGTCCATCACAAGCATGTGTGTTCTCTTATTTCCAATGTTCTTCGTATGTTGTTCAGTAGTGCTGGATTGTGTGCATAAGAGTTTTCTTTAGATCATGAAAATGACCCTTTTTCAACTTCGTCGTGTGTTGTTCAGTCTCGCATGTATCTTCACAGAAGAATTCTCTCTCTATGCCTTTTCACGCATACATAATTTTACTACAGATTGATCTCCCTTTTTATTCCACGAGCTCCGGTAATTGGAATGATTACCTTTCCATAGGTACGAGGTACGGTCTCCTGACATGCCAATAACAAACATTAAATATCATTAATTTCATTAAAAACATAAATTATGATCGTTAGAATTAAATATGAATTTATTGAAGTTCAAATATTTTTCATGACTATCGGTGAGTAATGAGATCGATGAGACATTTTGAATCTGTATCAGTTTCGGTGGCATCAGCATCGGTGTCTCAACATTATCGATGTGTTAGCATCAGTTTCTTAGCATAAATGTCTTAGTATTGGTGTCTGAGCATTAATATCTTAGAATCAGTATCTCATCATCGGTATCTTAGCATTATCGGTGTCTTAGCATCGTTGTCTCAGCATCGGTAGCTTAGCGTCGCTCTCTCAGCATCGGTATCTCTGCATCATCGATGTCCTAGCATTGGTGTCTCAACATCGGTAGCTTAGCGTCGGTGTCTTAGCATCGGTATCCTAGCATCAGTTTCTTAGCATCGTTATCTTAGCATCATCGGCATCTCAGCATCAGTGAATCAGGAAAATAACTAACGGTGAGTCAAGTCAGGGAATTCTTACAAAGTGTCTGTTCAATCCAGAATACTTCCAGGTAAACCATAAACATACATTGAACATAGATAAACATTTGTAGATATGATTTAAACATATTTAGAACAATTTTAACAAAAGACTAAAAATAAAATAAAACTAAGATTGATGATTATTAAAATAACCATTCCACAGAGTGTTCAAAAATCTCTCCCTTTTTGATAATCACAAATCAATGGCATAAATGAAGAGATAATATAGTATGTCATTCATTATGCCCCCTATAAAAAATAATATATGACAAAAGATAAAACATGGTTAGAATAACAACCAGAACATATATTTAACTGAGGAATTCTCCTCTTTCAACATTTCTCCCCCTGTGTATACATGAATGTGATAAATAGCCAGCATGGGCTCGTATGGACATTCAGTTCACCCATCCAGATACATGATCTCCCTGAGTTTGCATATGCATTCATTATTCCCCTATTTTCTCTCCTTGATTTCTCTTGATTCATGTGTTTTCTCTCCTTGATTTCTATCCCCTTTTGGGATTATCAAAAAGAAGAGATAAAGAAGATAAGCAAGATGATTCCATACCAACAATGAGAACACATATTATAGACAAAAGGGAATAGTTCATGAAAACAAACACCCTATCAATAAATTGACAGTAAAAAGCTATTTCTCGAGGTGCAAGGGAGATTTCCCATTAGTAGTTGGAGAAATTGAAGTTCCAGAAAGTTATTGGGTGGAAGGTGGAACTGAACTTATGGTGAAAGGAGGTAGGACGACCCGAGATGGATGAACTGTGGGTTCCAAGGTCACCTGCTGCGTAGAAGGTCGTTCTGAAGGTTGCTATTGAAAGACTGGTCTAATACCGAAAAGAGCTTGAGAAATAGACATCTGGATGGGAGAAACATCAGATGATTGAAGAGTCTTAGCTGTAGATAAAACAATGGCTTTTTCTTTCACATGAAGGTAAAGTTTTAGAAAATTTACGAAGTCCTAAATGACTTCTCCACCGTACTTCATGGATTTTTCAAAATCATCCTTATTTTGCATGATATTTTCTAAAGTGGGGGTAAAATCTTTTAACTTATGAACTTGAGATTTAAAATATTGAGTCACTGGAGGGAGTAACAAATTATCAGCCAATACTTTAAAATGATGATTCAACTCATGCTTTGTGTAGATCTTACAGAAATAATGATCTACTATCTTCATAATATCTTTTTGAGCTTTTGTAGCATCAGCCGAATAAAACTGTACCATTTTATGCACATGACCACTATGATCTTTCATTTTCATCAAAGAATATAAATCTAAAATCTTCTCAAGAGCTGCCATCTCTTCTCTAACAACATGTCTTAAGGTATCTAATTCACAACCAGTGATCTTGGTCACCTTGGCATTGCCAGACTGAGCAACAACCTAAGTAATCTCAGCTTTTAACTTCCTCAAATCTGGTTTTTTCAAATGTTCTATCAGATTTCTTAAAACATCTATCATACCAGAGATGGTTGTTCTGAACTCACATGACAGAGAAACACGATTGCTGCCTAACTTCGTAAGAGTTTGATTCGAAGAGGTAATATGCCTGCCAATCGATTCACTATAATTGCACAAGTCTGGTTTGAAAAGGTTTTCCACTATTTGATCCAAATCAACCATTGTAGCATCAGATAAAGTCAAAGGAGTAGAAGAAGGAATATGGGATAAATCACTTTTCACAGTCTCCCTAACAGCTTGAATCAATTAAACCTTGAATTTATCAAAATCTGACTGAGCAACTGCCGGATCAGGTCTACCTTGAGACACTGAAGGATCAGGTCTGAAATCTGTTCTTTGAAAAAACTCGGCAATAAATTGAGCCTTAACAGAATCACTTATGCCTGCAGGATCTACTTCTACACCTTCCTCTACCTATGGATAGTCTAATCCTAGAACAGCAAGACCTGTATGCTCTTCCGATGCTGCTTGGAATAAAGGGTACATAGGTTTCTCAAACTGAGCTCATATAGAATTTTTAGGAAGGACTTCTCCATCCTCATCACTCTCCAACTGTTCTGTCCTCTTAGCCTCAGGGACATGTTCTTGCTCAATAGTTTGGGGTTAAGGATCATCTAGAATCACATTCTGACATTCAATGGGTCGAGCATCATCATCATCATCAGCATCATCAACATTACATTCACTGTCACCACTACCACCATCACCACCTTCATCATGATCATCATTAACTGATCTCTCACTTGAACAGTATGTACTTCCAGATTCATACTTCTCAGAAGTTGATTCACCAGTCTCGCCTTCTTCATCATCATTTAAAATCGGTTCAATTTCTGGTAAATCGAGAGGAGGACTTACAGAACCAAATTCTATCCTTCTTCTCTTTGGGATGACAGTATCAAGATCACTCATTTCATCGTGAGATGATTCAGCCTCTCTTTCAGCATTTAGATTCTCATCAGCTTCTTCTTCTTCTTCTGTTCCTTTATTACTGGATTCACCAGTTTCATTAGGAACAACCACTTCCTCTTCTTCATCCGAATAGATCACTTCCTCACCAGGTTTTATGCTAGGATCTCTTACTTCCCTTGGTCTCCTTGGATGATCAGTAGGATTGCAGGACTCATATAATTGTTCTTCATCAGCAACCCAAGATTTCTTCTAGGGGTTCCAATTGATTTTCATCCTCTTATAAATAACTTTGTTGAAACAAAAGCTAACCGATGAGATACACTCATCTCTATCATCCACACAGGCTAAGAATTTCAGTATGGCAGAAATCAGTTTAGAATAAAACAGAGTAGTAGCTTTCTTTGAAGGTTTTATCATCTCAATAATATGATCGGAAAAATATCTTCATAGATTGATCTTTTCACGATTCAGTAAAAGAAATAGCAAAAAATTATCTTGATACTTTACTGCTGCAAAATCACCTTTTCTAGGACATACTTGATGTTGAATAAATTTGTACAAGATTCGGTTCTCACCATCCAACTCAGCAGCAATTATCCTTCACGATTCAGACTTCCCATTCAAAAAATATAGGGCTAGCTCATAAGAAAAGTAATCAGTTGTGGGAAGAATATTACTAGAATATTCCTCGTATCTTCCATTGTGAGGTACTCCTAGACAGTCATCCCATTGTTTTGATGAAAATGTAATATTTTTCCCATTTACTACAAGAGACAATCTCATAGCCTCTACTCCGTCCAAATCCATATCAAGGTTCAAATAGAACTCATGCACGAGCTTTGGGTAAAAGAATATATCATTATTACAGAACCACTCCTTCCAGCCTTAAGTTTCCAACACTTTCGAGAGAACATACTTTCTAGATAAAACCCATTCCGAACTAATTTCCTTTTCAACTATAACTTCTCATTTTTATAGCTCTGGGTTCACAGACCTCTACATCGTACTGCTAGACTCACCTCAAGCATGCTTGATAGGTGAAGTTCCTTCAGATTCCTTTCTCAGTCTCTTTTGCCTGTTCATTTTGAGTTTTTGAGACAATCGAGAGGCTTAGAAAGAATCAAAAGGCATGGGTTACAGAGAAGAGAGGAGAGAGTTTGGCGGGAAATGGAAGGTCAACGGTCTTTAGAGAATGGAATAGCCATGTGTCATTATTTGTATCATTTAGGGTTACAAATAATAAAATATCGATTATGTAAAATAGCGTCATTTTAAACATACAAAAATAATTTTGAAAATAGTACAACCCAATCGGTAGCATTAATCAACTTGACAGATCAGTTTGACAGATTGGTTTGATAGATCGTTTTCACAGATCGGTTTGACAGATCAGTTTGATAGATCGGTTTGACTGATCAGTTTGACAGATCAGTTTGATAGATCAGTTTGACAGATCGGTTTCACAGATCTATCATACCTAACTCTTGTTTAATCGAGTTTTACCTTTCAAAATTTAAGGGCTTATTGAAAATATCAGATAATTGATGTTAAGTACCTATAAACTCAAGAGTAATATCACCATTTTGGTAGTGATCTCTAGAAAAGTGATTTCTGACATCAATGTGTTTGGTTCTAGAGTGAGACACAGGGTTCTTTGAAATGTTAATTGCACTCATGTTATCACAATTAATTGAAATATGCTTAAAATCATACACGTAGTCCAAAATATTGTGTTTCATCCATAGAATTTTTGCACAACAACTACCAGTAGTAATGTATTCTGCTTCAGTAGTAGATAATGCAATAGAGTTCTGTTTCATACTACACTAAGATAGTAAGGATTCTCACAATAAATGACATGTTCTGGATGCGATCTTCCTATCTAACTTGGAACCAGAAAAGTCAACATCTGAATATCTAATTAGCTCAAAAGATTGCCTTTTTGGATAAAACAAGACTAAGTTTACAGTGTGTTTAAGATACATAAAAATTATTTTAATAGCATGTAAATGAGATTCTTTCGGAGTAGCTTAAAATCATGCACACATACACACACTATACATAATATCTGGTTGACTAGCAGTAAGGTAAAGTAAGCTTCCAATCATACCTCTATAATTGGTTTGATCAACTAGTTTCCCAGTTTCATCTGCACTTAATTTATAGACCATACTCACAGTAGTATCCCTTTCCTTAATACTATCCAAACCAAAAAATTTTAGAAGATCATTTCTGTATTTACTTTGATTCAAAATAATACCATTTTCATTTTGAAAAACATGAAATCTAAGAAAATATTTATGTTCTCCAATTAAACTCATTTCAAATTCATTTTTCATACTCTTTGAAAATTCAGTACATAAAGAAATTTTAGATGATCCAAAAATAATATCACCAACATATATTTGTACTATTAAAACATCTTTAGAAATTATTTTAATAAAATGAGTTGGATCAGAAATCCCTTTAGTAAAACTTTTTGAAGTAATAAAATTACTAAGTCTATCATACCAATCTCTTGGAGATTGTTTTAAGCCATATAAAGCTTTAGAATGTTTAAAACTCGATTTGGAAAATGAGGATTAATAAATATAGGTGGTTGTTAAATAAAAACATCTTCAACAATAAAACCATTTAGAAAAGAACTTTTGACATCAATTTGATATAACTTGAAATTCAGATGAGCAACATATGCATGTAAGATCCCAATGGCTTATAATCTGGCTACAGGTGTAAAGGTTTCCTCATAATCTATACCTTCTTCATGAGTATATCCTTGTGAAACTAGCCTAGCTTTGTTTCTAACTATGTTTCTAGACTCATCAACTTTGTTTCTAAAAACCCATTTTTTCCTATTGTTAAAGTGTCCTTAGGTCTGTCAACTAATTCCCAGACTTTGTTTCTTTCAAATTGATTTAACTCTTCTTGAATAGCCATTACCCAAAATTCATCATTGATAGCATCATTGACATTTTTAGGTTCTAGCTGTGAAAGAAAGTCTTGATGTTCTTCCTGGTTTCTTAGAGAAGCTCTAGTCTATGTCCCTCTATCAAGATTACCAACAACAACATCCAAAAGATGATTCTTTAGAATCCTTGTGGATCTAGAAAAAGGTAGGACAAGAAATTTCAGGTTCATCTATAGGTTCAGGTTTAACAAAAGAAAATTCTTGAATATGTCCAGAACTGGATGTCTTAATTGCAGGTTCTTTAGATTTTTCATTAAGGTCCAGAACAAATAAATCTTCTTCAAGATTTTCAAGAGAGGTTTTAAGCTCATGTGGATCAGTTTCATCAAACTTGATGTGAAAAGATTCTTCTACACATTTGGTTCTCTTATTAATGACTCTATAGGCTTTTCTATTTAATGAATAACCAAGAAAAATACCTTCATCACTTTTAGAAGAAAACTTGTCTAGATTATCCTTTGTATTAAGAATAAAAACTTTCCAGCTAAAGACTCTAAAGTAACTAACTTTGTGTTTTCTATTATTCAATAACTCATATGGGATCTTTTTAAGAACTGGTTTAATTAATAATTTATTAATTATATAAAAAGTTGTATTCACAGCTTCAGCCCAAAAGTAAATAGGCAGGTCATACTCATTAAGCATTGTTCCAGCTCTTTCTTGAAGGGTCCTATTTCTTCTTTCTACTACACCATTCTGCTGAGGTGTTCTAGGAGAAAAAAAGTCTTGACTATAGCCATTGTGTGAGCAATAAGATTCAAAGTCTTGATTTTCAAACTCACAACAATGATCACTTCTTAGAGTTTTAATATTAATTCCACTGAGGTTTTCTATAGATTTGTAATATTTAATAAATTAAGAAAAAGATTCACTTTTGTGAGCTAAGAAGTATACCCAAGTATATCTATAAAAGTCATATACTAGAACATAGACATTGTTCTTTACATTTAAACTAGAAAATCTTGATGGTCCAAAATAGTCCTTGTGAACCAACTCGAGAGGTTGAGAAATAGAAACTTCTTTCTTTGATTTAAAAGAAACATTATGTTGCTTTCCCTTTTGATAGGGATTACAAAATTTGTCATTTTGGAATTCAAGTTTAGGTAGGTCTCTAACCAAGTTCTTCCTAGTTAGTTTTCTAAGTGAATAGATGTTGCAGTGTCCTAATCTTCTGTGCCAAAGCCAAGACTCTTTATGAAAAGAATTTAGGAAAGTAACATTTTTCTTAGCTAATAAATTTAAATCAAATACATAAACAGTTTCATTTCTTAAAGCAGAAAAGACTAAAACATTTTTAGAATTAAAAAAATTTCAAAAATCATTTTCAAATTTGACATTAAAACCATCATCACACAATTGAGAAATACTTATCAGATTATATTTCAGTCCATCAACAAATAAAACTTTGGAAATTAAAACTGAATCAATGTTACCAATTTGGCCTAGGCCATTGATTTTTCCTTTAGAATTATCACCAAAGCTGACATGGCCTCCATCAATATTGATTAGGATTTTAAAGCATGAGTAATCTCCATACATGTGTCTTGAACACCCAATATCCAAGTACCATACCTTCTCGTGAGAACTCTTAAAACAGGTTTCCAACAAAATAGATTTAGATGGAAAATAACTTTGGTACCTAGATCTTCTTGGGTCCAGACAGGTTAGAAATCATAGATTTTGGTAACCACATTTGTCTTATTTGTTTCATACAAATTACAGAATCAAAATATTTTCAAAGATAAACTTTATTTGATCTATAACTATATAAATCACAAGTTGAAGCATATGAATGTCTAGAACTAGAACTACCAGTATTCTATCCTGATTTAGGAATAAATCAATTCTTAGTAATCTGCCTCTATCCAGTTTTGTAGCCTATTCCAGTAATGTATTTAGGTGCCACTTTATTTTATAGAATTTGAGTTAGTGTATCCTTTACATTTGTGAACTTCTCTAAGTCTTTTATAAGTTTATTATTACACATTTTCAGTTAAGTGTTTTCCTTCAACAGTTGAGCATTGTTCACTTTTTCAATAGTAAGTTCAGTTTTAACAGTAGTAGTGAGAGCATGTTGTTTCTTCAATGATTTGTATTTATCCTTAAGTTCATTGCATGCCACTTCTAGCATATTATAGTATTCAAATTATTCCTCACTTGTCATGTTTTCAGAATCAGAATCAGATTCTGAATCATATCCAGAATAATAAGAATTTAAAATAGGAGTATCTAAGGTTATCTCAGATGTGTTGGTCAAGTAACACATGTTGGCATGATATATTTTAGAATTAGACATTTCAGATTCACTTGTGCTCTCTTCCAAAGCACTCCAAGTAGCCTTCATAGCTTTCTTGTACTTATTGTCTTTATAATCATAATTCTTATTAAATTTTAACTTTGGACAGTCTGCTTTAATGTGTCCTTTCCTTTTTCACTCATAATAAAAAACTTCATCACTTCTATCTGGATTTTTCCATTCCTTCTTCCAATGTACCTTATTGTCATGCTTTCCTATGTAATTTGATTTTATTAAAAATTTCATCTTCCTATAAAATTTCTTAAACCTTATGGCTATTTGAGCCATTTCAGCATCACTATCAGAGTCCGAACTTTCACTTGTTGAACTGTCAGTTTGTATTTGATATTTTTCTTTGTCCTTGATCTTTGAATTATTAGTCTTGAAATCCACTGATTTCCTTTTTGATTCATCATCTTCCTCTTTATTGACCTTTAGTTCTTCCTCATACAACATTAGTTTACCAATAAGTTCTTTGACAGTCAGATCTCCCATGTCACATGATTCTATGATTGAAACAGATGTGCCTCTCCATCGGTCATGAAGACATCTCAAGATTCTCATGAATTCTTCCTTTGTTTGAATAACATTTCTAAGTGAATTCATTGTATTGACTATCTCATTGAACTTGAGATACATATCAGAAATGGGTTCATTAGTTTTAATTTTAAAATTATCATATTTAATAGTATAAGTATTCAATCACATTTCTTTATCATTAGTTGTTCTTTCATGAGAAACACCTAATGTCTCCCATATTTCATAATCAGTTTTGCAAGTAGATATTCTATTAAATTCTTTATCTCCTAAAGCACAGTACAAGGAATTCATATCTTTAAAATTATTATTGTAAGCAGTCTTTGTAGTTTCATCCCAAGTTGTTCTTTCAGTTTCTGGAATTTTATATTGAGACTCTATAGCAGTACAGATATCAAAACCCATACTTTCTAAATGTATTTTAATTTTAAGTTTCCACTAAGCATAGTTCATACCATTAAAGAAAGGTGTCCTGTTAGAAGCAGAACCCTCTTGTCTATTATCCATAACTAGATTTTTGAAAATAAATTTCAAGAGATAAAATTTATAACTAACATAAATTTAAGATCATTAAAGATGAAACTAAAATCACAGGTGAAAAAAAGAGTATTTCAAAAATCCTTTAACAAAAACACTTCCTCTGATACCAAATGTTTGTCAGAGTGGATACTCCAGAGGAGGGGGGGGGGTGAATAGAGTTCCAATTAAAATTTCTATTAAAAATATTTCTTCTAAAATCCCCCAAATTAAAAATTTTTTAAACTGTAGTGAATCTATAAAGAGTATAAATGTTTAATCAGTTTCTAAAAGATTTATTAGGTCTCAGTTAACTTAATCTAAAGATTAAATTAACATTTGAAACTAACTTACTGGTTTACAATAAGTATAGAAACTAGCTAATTTAACTATCAAAGTAGCTTTAAAATAGTTTTGTATTTCAAAGTAATAGCAGCGGAATAAATATATAGTGTACTTATAGACTTAAATTAAAATGAACAGTAGAATTAACCAAGAGGTTCAGTCTCAAGCTGAGACTTAGTCCTCCCAACAATTTAGATAAATTGATCCACACCCTGGATCGGGGTTAAAAATAGTGAAATCCTGTCTAGGCTACACAGGGACCTCTACCACAGTTCTTTATGGGAAACAAAACAATGACCATGACACACAAGGACCTATTCCATAGTTGTCGTGGGTAAACAAGAACAATTTTTTTTTTGAGGATTTTGATATCCTCTAGTTCAGCACAGGAGTCAGTGTGTGTGTATGATGAACATAGTACACACAATGCTAAAAAATATAAGTAAAATAATCACTAAGAGAGAATGTATCAGAGTTTAGAAAGCTCTAGTGATTGACAGTGAAACTCTGGACTTGTTGGATTTATCAGAGATACTTCTGAGTCCTTCTATGGGTTTTCTGTTAAAAACAGAGTATCGTGATTCAACTTGATGTCCTTCACAAGCAAGTGTGTTCCCTGATTTCCAGTGTTCTTCGTATGTTCTTCAGTAGTGCTGGATTGTGTGCATAATATTTTTATTTAGATACTGAAAATGAACCTTTTTCAACATTGTCGTGTGTTCTTCAGTCTCGCATGTATATTCATAGAATAATTCTCTCTCTATGCCTTTTCACCCATAAATAATTTTACTACAGCTCGATCTCTCTTTTTATTCCAAGAGATCTGTCAATAGGAATGATTACATTTCCATAGATAAGATGTACAGTCTCCTCACATGCCAACAACTAAAATTAAATATAATTAATTGCATTAAAAACATAAATTATGACCGTTAAAATTAAATATGAATTTATAGAAGTTTAAACAGTTTTCATGACTATTAGTGAGTAATGAGATTGGTGAGACATTTTGAATCTGCATCAGTTTCGGTTGCATCACCATCAGTGTCTCAACATCATCGGTGTCTTAACATCAGTATCTTAGCATCAGTGTCTTAGTATCGGTGTCTTAGCCTCAGTATCTTAGCATCGGTATCTCAGCATTAGTATCTTAGTATCGTCGGTGTCTAAGCATCGGTGTCTCAGCATCGGAAGCTTAGCATTGGTGTCTCAGCATCCGTATCTCAACATCATCAGTGTCTTTGCATCAGTGTCTCATCATTAGTAACTTAGCGTCAGTGTCCTAGCATCAGTAGCTTAGCGTCGATGTCTTAGCATCGGTATCTTAGCATCATCGGTGTCTTAGCATCGGTGATTCAGGAAAATGACTAATGGTGAGTCAAGATTGGGAATTCCTACAAAGTGTCTGTTCAATCTAGAATACTTCTAGGTCAACCATTAATATACATTGATCATAGATAAACATTTTTAGATATGATTTAAACATATTTAGAACAATTTGAACAAAATAGTAAAAGGATATAAATAAAACTAAGATTTGTGATTGTTAAAATAACCATTCCACAGAGAGTTCAGCAGTTTAATTCCTCCGTTACAATATAAAAATATTTTCTCAAGGAAAATTTTTTCTCTAAAAATATCATAACATTTTAAGTAATGAAAATGTTTTCAAAACAGAATGGATATTTTCCTCAAGAGATACATTCATGTGATATCTCAAAATTATATTCCATCTATGATAACATTCAATGTTTTCACTTATATAGAAATGGAAAAAATTTCAAGGATACTATCCTTATTCTTCATATTGTTGGTTTACGTTTATAATGTAATGATAACTATGAAACTGATTTCTTTTCCATGGGTTGTGGTACGATTTAATGATTTTTATGAAACCCATTTAATTTCATGGTTACTAATATGATGAATGATTTATGTTTCTGGGGAACACATATGTATATTTTTCCTTGTTGTGGGGGGTGTTACCAATATCTATATCCAATTCCTGAGGTAGGGATATATATCTCAGGATATAGACAAGAATAAATGAGAATTGAGTTCAGTTAATTAAAAAAGGACTCGAATTTTTGTAATGTAAATTTAGTAATACATGACTGGAATGTGAAAAATATCAATTCAACAATATAGGAATGTAATGGGAGTAAATAAAATTTAGTAAAATAGGTATGGAATGAGCGAACTCAGTTTGGTAGAAGAATATATCTACTATAATGGTTTTGGAAATGATCCACGACAAATATATAAATTGGTTCTAATGCTTATGTCTATGCCCATATTCCTTGTCTTATATTATTCTCTCATTTAATATGTTTTTTATTCTATAGAATATTCGATGTTTTATTCCATGATACAATATCATGATCCTTGATATATATGATATTGACTTTAAAATGTTCTAATTATATACTTATGCCTCATGATTGTGTAAAAATTGATATCTCCATTGTTTACCCTTAATGAGCATATGATATCTCCCTTTCTTATCAATATTTTCCCTAAGATATGAAGAATTATATTATGACTACTAAGCCAAAATGGGTCTAGTTATAAAGAAAAATTCAAGAGACAAATTAATTGTGTTATGAATCAGTTGTTTATGTTTCCATGTTTTTTTAGGAACTAATCTAGTAATGTATTGGGGTGTGTATTTATTTAATGTATTAAAAGTTCCCAAAAAATGATGAAATTTCTATTTACATTAATAATGGGTTGTTAAAGGGCTAATTCCTCCCATGTTTTCTCTCACCTACCATAAATCACATGTGCGTAGTGGTTAGAAATGAACGTTACATCAAACCTCCAGTTCGTTAGGAATACCTCCTAGAATAAGCCTCGACCATGTATCCCTAAATAGGCATCTTCCATATGCTGGTCCCAAACATTTATGTCCCTTTTTAGTGTAATCCTCATTGAAACATACCGAAATACATCAAAATTGATTCCCAACTTACTGGGATATGTAAGAATCCACCATGAGGTCCAAACCCAAAACCTCATCCAATTTATCAACTCCCTCCACTCCATCTACATACATATTAATATTTCCTATACCTCCACATCCTGGTGGGATCATACCAACACCTGGTCCACTCTCATGTGTATGCTCCATCAAAACTATTGATTCTCCTAGAATCACTCGGTTAGCTTCCTTGATTATGGCCCACATGATCCAACCAATGGATATCATTTGCGAAGGAAAAATTCTATGAATCCCCCCCACACCATCCCTCTCCATCTTTTCTTTCACTATGCGATCATCCTCACCACAAGATGTTAAATTTCCAAGACCTTTCTAGCAACACGAACATAATCTTCATTGTCAAACTACATAGGATTTCAGGAATTCCTTATTAGAAGGGTATGTATAATTCCATACTAAGGTTCATTACCTACCTTCAGTAAACCATGGTTCCCACCTCATTGTATTACATATCCTTGATCAAAATTTAGTGATTTATATATCAAAATTTATGGAGTGATATCTTTCCATTATGGGTCAAAACTCTTGGATTAGACTCTATAGTTTATTCTGATCCAACCATCTAGTGAAACATTCGGGCTCTCCCTTCTGGGGATATACCACAATGATCCTACTCCTTTGGGAATTATGATCAATCCACTCTGTCTACAATAGATATTATATACATGACCAATATCAAACTACTACCTCATGTTAAACATGAGATGAATTAGGTTAAAAAGTTGAAAGATATGCCCCTATAGTGTTGGCTACCTCAGGACAAACATGGGATTCTTGAGGTCAAAGACATGGATTATATTACTTCGGAATCCGATACATCATGATTGACAAAGGATTCCTTGGGTTTCACACTTTACATGACACTATGAGGTGTGCTCCTATGATAAAAAAATAGGTCTCTAATTTTCTTAGCATCCTAACATGCTAGTGATGCCCTACATGACAAATCTCATAACTATAGTTACTACAATAATCAGCCCCATTGGAATGTCCATACCGAAGTAGCATAATTATCCATAATGAAAAAATATATTAAAACGAGAATGTATACCAAGAACATTCTAAAATTAATGATAAATACTCAGATTAGGTGATGAGTTATAATGATGAATCCAAGGATAGAGAAACTAACGTCCCCTCATCCTAATTTGATTAAGGAGAATAAATTACCATTTAAAGTGATGAAATATACATGCCATTAGAAGGATGTAATATAGGGTAACAAGAATTCAAGAATACATCAACACAAAGGTGTACACCACATAAAAAACATCAGAGAAGTCCCCATTAAAATGAAATAAGGGGGTTATGCAATGGGTTTCATGAACATATTCAGTCTTGAGTTCCCATTACTTGGGTACTTGAGGATCTAACACACAACATAACAAATCTGTATTATCTTTAATCACATTGCTTACAGGTCATGTGACTAATCATTTTCTACGTAATAATCCTTATTTGTGTGCATGCTGAATATGAATGGATTGGGATTTTGGGGAATCCGTGGGACTCATTGTCACCTTATGTGCAGAAGTATTTTTCATATGGAACTCCAACATTGTGTTCAACCATTGAAACATACACAAAACATGATCCACTCACATTAATGGTTTTTTTAGTGTGGGTGACATTTTTGATCCATCCAAAATAGGCCATTTCAAGTGAAAGACAAGTTTTTTTTGTTCTAAAAATTCCCACAGCATTTGGAATTAGATCTGATAGGGGAAGGAAATTTTGGGTTCTGAGGGAAATTCTAATGACAAAGGCTAGATTTCATGTAATATAAAAAATAGTGCCAAAGATCATGATATTGCATTACATGCTTCATGAAAACCTATGAGAAGGGAATACAATTTGATGGAGGGGGTCCCATGTAATATATTCTACAAACACAAATGATAATACATTTCTCGTGAAAAAAACGTATCCATATCATGAAATATTAATCCTTGATATTTACTTTTTTTAAACTCTAAAATTCCTAAATCCATTTTCATGGAAAAGGATGATTCCTTCATGATCCCTTCTAAAGTTACATGATGGGGCATACTTTACATCATAAGAACCATTTTGTGTGAAAAAATTCTTTATAACACGTTGATTATCCAAAAATGGACAGTCAAGATAACCATTACAAGATCAATATTATTTTTATCACATCTGTAAAAAGGATGACAAATATAGTACGAACCATGGAGATTCCTAGAGCTAGAATCATTAATTATTAAAATCAGATGTTCCTGGTCTGGTAGGTCAAAAACCACATAAAATTTCTATTGAAAAATTTCCTATCACTATATATCTTTTGGATGAAATATATGGTGTTAATACAATCCATCAAATTCAACATGCAACATTTCTAGTTCATATGCAATGATGATCTCTCTCACTCAATTATCAATATTCTTAGTCACCCTGCATGGGATGATGAGGAAAACTACATCTACACACCGAGTGAACTGATGATGAATGGTTCCAAGGGGTAACCATAGGTTGATATATACCAAGAAAATTATGCAAGAATCTTCCAACCCAACCTCAAAGACAACATCAAGGGATGGAATAAATAATAGGAATAGTAAACTTGATGCAACTACACAACTAAATAGGCTTAGGTGAACTGGGTATTCTTCACATGCCAAGAGTACATGGACAATATGTGCTATGTTATATTGTATGTTTCCATTTGGAAATCCCATTTTTAGTAATAGCGTCAGTATTATCTATTTATAGACATCCTTAATCATTTTTCTTTGAATAACAACACCTTCAACAAATTCCATGGGGATGTAGGAAATATCATGATGAACCTATATTGTAATAATGGATTTACATTTTCCAATTATCAATAGGATTGGTTCTTAATATTACCCAACATCTAGGGTGACATGCAGCATGCCCCTCCCCCAATGTCGATTAATATGGATGAGTTTAAGAAAGTATTGGAACATGCTCCCCTTTCAAAAGGGAAATCACCTTCATGGAATGGCTAGTGATGTTCATGATGATGGATAAAACCCTAAAAATTGAAGGTCAAATGTATTAGTTTTTGAATAAAAATTAGAGGAAGAAATTGTGGTGAAATAGTCTAATATAGAAGGATGAGAATTATTAATAATGATATTACAACATGTGGGAGGGATTGGAGATGTCAGGCTCCTACACTACATTCTTCATCATGTTACTATGTGGCTGACTACTTTCTATTAAATATGTATGCATAGGAAAATGTCCCTAGATGCACATGATGGTAGAAATCATTATATCTAACATCTGAGTAAGTCCAAGGGTACCACGGGAGTCTCTTTACTATAGCCACATGGTTCTTTTGGAAAAGGGAATGAAGCTCACAATTATATCTAGTTTATTAGAATTCCTTCATGGGTGGAACTCTATGGAATTTAATGGATATGAGATTTTGATGGCTTTCACTCATCTGATTCCTAGTTTTCGGCCTCTACTAGTCAACATTTCTGGAGTTCACCCATTGTTTTTAGTGAATTTGGGGTTATGGTCAGAACCAATAACATCTCAATCATCAACATTCACCCATTCTAATACCCTTATTGTGATATATTAGAAAATATTTATGTCACCTTAATATAGAGGGATTACCTATATATCTTTTGAGGAAGAGTTCACACTGTCAGGATAGATTGAAACATTTTTTTGATTATTACAAATAGTCTCATTATTCTTATAATTTTGGATGCATCCTACTACTAATTAAGAGATTCTATATGAGGATTTTTGAGTTACAGAATGCCTATATATGTCGTTATATGTGGTGGATGTTCAAGGGAGATGGAATGAATGAAACCATCAAGCTTCCACCAACTAATTTCACCACTAGACTCTCCCATACATTAGATGGTAACTAGGTAGCATCATACCTAAAAAACAAAGCTAGTGTGTAGTGGTGATATTTCTAGAATGAGAAGTGTTTGAGAAGTAGGGTGGAGTACTAGATATACTTCATGGGAATTTCCATTCATCAAGGGATAATCAAGATGAAGCCGTAGTGGGGGTGGTGCAAGGTAGAGTTGCACCACTACTTATTCAAGGGGAGGACCTTTCCCATATGTGGTCAAGGGAGTAGGAAGAGGGATATCATATTGGTATGAGATGATACATTGAGTACCTTTTATAGTTTCCACATTATATACTATAGTACTATACTAATATCTCCTTCATAATGCATAGGGGAGACTAGGGGATGTTGATGATGAAAATTATGGAATAATAGATGTGGAGGTTGTTGACCTAGGATGGTTTTGAGATTCAGGATGAGGGTCTAACTAGGATAAATGGAATGGTGCTTTCCTATGGTTGGTTTACATACTTGGTAGCTCTATATTACTTCTTGTGACATTGTGTGGGACCCTATATTCCCTATGGTGTGGTGTACGTGATGTTCAATAGTGATACGGATCTCATATAGACTATATGTGATGATGAATTAATTGAGGATGCATCATTGGGTGATGTTAAATAGATCTCTAGTGAAGGATAATCCTGGGGGTTGGCTAATAATCATTAGAGTCACTAAGAGGGTGATAGAATCACCCCTTTATATGATATCAACATGTCCTAGATTATTATGGTAACCCATGTTTTTTTACACACATGTAAATTTCATCGCTTTTACCTATTTTTTAAGAGTGCTTAACAAGTATTTTTATTATGTTTTTTCTTGAAAATTGTTGATAATACGTCCCGATTAGAGTGTATGAGCATGATGCAATGGGTATTATATAACATGATTCAAATCATGTACCTATGTTAGATGTAACTGGATGGGCCATCGAGGAGATCAGAGTGATGGTCTTAGAATCCCTTGTCTTCCTAGTTAACTACGAAGGACTACACCCTGACATGCAGACTGTGGAATCAATATAAAAAAAGGTATAATCGACAATTACTGTCATTATTGGGATCCCTATAACTCAATTTAAGATCAAATATCAATCAATTTTCCTCTATTTAATCATTTATAGTGATTTTGGTTCAAGGTATTTATTTCTTCTCCTATAGATTGTACCCAACCAATACTATTAGGGTCATTTCCCTGGATTTAAATTATTGACCAATATCGATGGGAATCATATAGTGGAACACACTTTCAATGTTTCTAGACTAATAATCACTCATATTTTATCCCTTAGTAATTCATGATCCCATATAGGGGGTTTTTTAAATTAATTATCACTATTGCTAAAATTAGTAATATAATTTATTTACATGAATTTTTCTATAGGGTGCATTCCTATTAAGAAGATAATGATATGGAATCTACAGTACCACCCCCAATGTATATTATATCTATTGGGGATATGGACATCCATGATTCCCCAAACTAGGTATATGGAGGGATTCCTCCTACTATCATGGGTGCCTCCACTAAAGAGAAATAACAAAGGTTAGAAGAGCTCGAGTTATCAGCAAAGGGACAAATGAAGAAAGTCCCCATATTGATAAGGAGCTAGAACCAACGTAGAAGATTATAGGGGAATACCATAACTCTAATATTCATATAGAAATCCTAAAATATGACCCTTTTCCACCAATGGAGATAGAGGACTCTGGGGCTGATTTTTTAGAAGATAATATCATTGTCCGACATAGGAAGGGTATGATAATTATTCATTTCCTTACACAAATTATGGATCCATACCTATTGAGAAGGATGGGTTCCCTCCACCATTGGATGTGGAATATGAGCACCATAGGTGTGTAATATTTTTCTATCTATTGACTAGTTCCAAAAAACCTAATTTATATTTTATGTGTGGGGGGTCAAAAATTCAATGTAACCTAGAACAAATAGAAATATAACGGCACTTGGATACTCTAGGAGAAAAATCATGAAACAAATTTTCTAGAAGAGAAAATGAAAATAAGTGAGACCTTCATCAATTCTTATAAAGAGAAAATTAGTTTTCTAAAGGCTTATCTAGTGGGTGATGAGGCTCAAGTGAGGGATGTGGTTTCTAAGATAGTGGAGTTATAATATGAGAATGATTGTGTGTAGATCAAGACTAATGAGATTCATCCCATGGCCGAGGAAGAGGAAGTAATGCCTGTAAGGATATTACAATACATTATGGAAAAGAGGCAATAAATGGCTTGACTGTAGAAATTTATCATTGGGGAAAAGTTAAAAGTATCATTTTTCTCAAGGAAACTAGAATGGATCCAACATTTATATGACCCTTCTATACAAAATTGTATTTTTTTTGATAATTTTCATATGAATTGATGTGTTTATTTTTACACCCACTATTTTTATTTGAGGAACATTAATAATAAAAAATAGATAACCAACTATAAATCATTATGACCAAATGATCCACGCTCAATTTGAGAAAAAAGGTATGACATTGTGACTGCTCAATTATATGATATCGTTTAGAAAATGTTGAACACCCGAGGCCTGAATTTATTATTTTTAAAACATTTGTTTTATAGATGAGAAGGGATATTGTTAATGGATGTGTCCTTCTAAACAAAGAATTTTTTAACAATGTTCCCAATATAATAACATGTGTAACACTAGGGGAATTAAAATCAATATGAAAAAATTAGAATGAGAAGGGTAAATTACGAATCCCATGATTTGGAATAGAGGGGGGTCATAATGATGGTGGATAAATAATGACTGTGTTTGAAACACATAATCAATTATATATTTTCCTATAATGGATAAAAAATTGAGGTTCAACCACTGACCATGTTCGAAACAGGATACATGTCTTAAAATGTTTTTCAAATTTTCATAGAGAGTGTTACTAAGATATTATGTTACCTACTGTTGAATGGCACCATGCCATCAAAAGGGGGACCATTCATACGTGGAGTAGGATAGAGATCCAAATAATGGTACATGAGAATCATGGATTTGAAATGGTGAAATTTTAAAATGTAGTTCATCGTGCTCATAATTATGCCTCCATAACATCATGAACATTGGGTTGGTGTATCAATTTGAACAATGGTAAAACATGCCTTTTTGGGGTAGTGATGTATCAGATGTCGAGTGATGTTATATGTACATAAACACCAAAGTAGGTGACTATCCCTAGTTGAAAAGGGCATCTTAGAAAAGGGATTATGAATTATTTCTAATTTTTTGTCATGAAATGGAGACGATAAACACATGGTATTGCATCATATAGTGGGGAAAATAAATATGTAATTTTCTGTCATACAGTAAGTAAGATGAATCAAAATTTTTTTAAATAGGAATGGGATGTCGAGTAATTCATTTTAATTCTTTGTGACTCAGACAATGGGATCTTAGTTTAAAGTCATATAATCAAGAGAAAAAAAAAATAGTTTAAAGAGACAACGATGGATCAGAGGGATGTGTCTTAAGGGAATATGCATTGTATTGAAGGAATGGTGGAGCGGCCTATGAGGCTGATCAATTCCATAAAAAACATACTTGAGACCACCTGTACGGGGTTTATGGTGATGATATGTGGACCAGAGCTCTAATTTTAATGTGGGAGTGTCTTTAATATGTAATTAATACCTTAAAGAAATTGTTTATAACAATAGAGTGACAACGTGAAATGAATTAAGTTCCATGTAGTTCCTTAAAATATACCATACATTCATTAGTTACTTTCACATAGTTTAGAGTCATGATGGTCGTAGTAGGGATCAAAATATAGGGTCATCAGGTTTGTAACATGGGCTCATTTTTTAATTTCATAGAGTTCAGACCAATGGAAAATAGTTTATGGTTATAATTATTTGATAGATGTTTGATGAATTAATGAAACATACATGGAATTGAAGAGAGGTTACCTGACCATAATGGATGTGTATTTTTCTCAACTGATGTCACATAACACATACCTATGAAAAATTCAACACAATTTAATTTCTTGATGATTGGACCATGGTCCCTTATTTTAATTTAATATTTTTTAAATCATTGGTTTAAAGACCCAAAATTTCCATGTGATTTTGTTTTAAATTTATGGGAATTTTACGAGTCCTCCAAAATTGACGGCATGTGATTCTGAGGCCCAGAGTGCCCAGAATGAATTTCTGAACTTTTGTTCATGTACGTTCAGTAAACGTGAGAGCAAGTTTTACTAAATTTTGAAACATTGATCAGAATTGAAATCCGAAGGCACCATTGAACATGAAGTGCCAATATTTTCTTAAGAAAACCTTCACCTCGACGACAGTTGGTCGAGGGTGATACTTAATTTTTGGGTTTTTCATGGAAATAACAAAATAAAATAATCACACATTTTATTTTATTTGTTTTAAGCACCCTTGTGAATAATTCATAGGTGGGGGCCACCATAACTAAAACCTCCAATGAGAGGTTATAGAGGTGAGGACCACCAAGCCTAACCTCCCATGAGAGGTTATGGTGGTGGGGACCACCTAAGGATTGAAACCTCTTGAAATTCCTATGAAGTGGGGAGGAACCTCTTGAGCTCCCCACTTAATTATGACAACCCTCACCATAATTTATTATGCCACCCATAAATTAATTAATTAAACCATTTTGAAATTGTTCCAACATGATTTAATTTGAAATGAAAAATTATGAAGTTGTCTATAATTTCATTTTAATGGAATTGGGGAAAAGGGTTGGTAAAGTGGAGAACTTTGGAGAATTGGGGGAAAGATCTCCAATGAAGAATGCCAACTTCAACTTTGACGTTATTCATCGAGACATCCTCAAGTGTGGGATGTCTTCAGTCGAAAATTGTCTTTCCCTCCCCAACGACGTCGTCTCCTCCCTCACAATCTCTGTCAATGAACAGTCTAAGGTAGGGGTTTATTTTGTGTATGATAATATTCCCATGTTCTTCCTTTTTTTTAAAAAAAGAATGTAGATGATTTTATTTTGTGTGTTGGGATCAATCAATTCGAGAGGATAGGATTTGACGTTCAATGTTCATGTTCTTGATGAGCCACTTGCTACCACTCTAACACAGAGGGAGTGGGCCTAACAAACATGGAACGACCCCTCTGTTGTTCTTCTTGAATGGTTTACCCTTCGTGAAGGAAGAAGATGACCTTGTTGACAGCAACCAGAGTGGGATTTTGGGAAATAAGGAGGCACGAGAATGGCGGCCAACAACATCGTCGACCACGATGAAGGAAATAGAGCAACGACACTACCCCGTAGCCGAACCACCGCATCGCGGCTAGGCCTCCGCTCCACGGCCAAACCGCCATGCGGCTGAGCCGCCATCCGTAGCAGAACCCCGCGACCGAGCTGCTCCTTCGTGACACTCTGAGCCACCCCACAACGCTCTACCGCGGTGCTCCGGCCAAGCCACCCTATGGATAGCCCGCTCCATCCGAGCCGTCCCACGATCAGGCCGCACCGGATGAGCCGCCACACGACACTGTGCCGCTCCGACTGAGCCACACCATGACACCGGGCTGTTCTGGCCAAGCTGCCCCACGGAAGCGTGCCACTACGGCCGTGCCACCCTGCGGCATCGGGCCGCTCCAATCGAGCCACCCACAGCAGCGGGCCGCTCCGGCCGAGTCGCCCCACAGAACCGGCCCGCTCCGGCCGAGCTGCCCCACAGTACAACACCGCTCCGGCCGAGCTGCCCCGCAGCACAACACCGCTTCGGCCGAGCTGCCCCGCGACACCAAGATTCTCCAGTTGAACCGCTCCGTGGATGCACCACACTGACTGAGCCACCCTGAGGCCCTAGTCCACTCTGGTCGAGCCGCCCTGCGGCCCATGGACACTCCGTCCAAGCCGCCCCTCGACCTCCGCCCTCCTGGCCGAGCCGCCTCTGGCGAGTCACCCTGCGGCCCCGCGCCATTTGCAGTTGTACCCCCGCGGCCCTTCACGGCCTATCGGACCACCCAACATGAACTGGGTAGGACCCAATGGGAAAGGACAAAACCAACATGCCAAGACGCACAGTGGGCCGGGACGGGTCTGGCCGGGATGGTCCGACCAGGTTAGATCGGACCTGGTCCTACTACAACCCATTTACTTATTTTGGCGATAACATTGGCACATGATGTCTGTCTGATGAACCGTCAGATACATTGGAAATATTTGAGAAAGGCGGTTCTTTTGTGTATACAGCACAAGTGTTTTGGATTTAAATGGGGGAATGGTCAGGTTGGATCAAGCACGAATCCAATCACCCCCATGACTAAAAGGCTAGAAACTCACAGACCAGTCATCCGATTGACCCGTCGTCTATTGTGTCGAGACCCTTATGATGTCACAGACCTTTGATATGAATTATCATGGGACTTCATGGTAGTTGGAATATCGACCAGTAGCTTGTGGAGTGGATCCTTTTGGAGACTAGCGAGCATAGTGTGAAAACCCAGTAGCTGGCTGAGACTTGACGACTGGTGACCTTTTTGACTTGGAGTGACTTGACTGGCCTAGTGGGGAGCTCCTCTGTGTGACACAGTAGACCCACAGTGTGGAGAGCCTCTGTGTGATGCAGCAAAACCATGGTACTCGACATGAGGGGTACCTCATCAGGCCACGATGGGGAGCTCCTCTGTGTGACACAGGAGACCCACAGTACTCGACAAGAAGAGTACCTCAGCTAGTCACGAGGGGGAGCACCTCTATGTGACACGACAGACCCATGGTGGGGAGTGCCTCTATGTGACACAACACACCCACAGTACTTGACATGAGGAGTACCTCCGCAATCCAAGATTAGTGGGAAGCGCCTCTGTGTGACGTGATAGGCTGACTATACTCGATTGAGTAGGGGTTTTCTAGCATCAGAGTTGTTCGACGATGTGACTGGAGATGTCACTTATTACTAACCCTATAATAAATCTGGGTGTGAGCTGAGTCAGTATCTCTGTGTTTTTCTCATGATTGAGATGGATTACTTGCTAACTTAGGTGTATGTATGGGTATATACATAAGTTGGGTTATTTAATGATTTCATACTTTGTGATTTATCCTTGGTGGTTTTTTTGAGACCTTGAGGGTCTCGGGATCCCTACTAAGTATTGTTATACTCACCCCTACACAGGCTATGCCCGGACCTTGTTGTGTTTGATGTTGATGACAGACAACATTGAATGAGGCTGAACGTACTGGGATTGGATGGTGCCCGGAGGTGGACCATTTGGCGTGTCGGTACGCAGAAGAGACGGGTGGGTGTGGAGTGATGTGGAGGCGATCTGTACCTACCCATCAGGTAAAAACCTCAGAGGAAAATCCTTTAGCTATATTTTTCTCTTTCTTCAGTTGTATAGTATTTTAGTTTTAATTGTACCTTTACTATTGGGCTTGTATTCTGGCCCCCTCTTACTTTCAGCACACTTTTGGGTACACAATTTTCTTATTTTCGTAGCTTGTGGTGTGCTTGGTTACATGAGTTTGCGGGTTATAAAGGCAATGCCTTCCCAGTTTTATGAAAAATTCCTTTCAGTGCCAGTCGCCAGCCCCTAGCCTATGGAAGGTGGGCTTGGGGTAGTCACAGCATGGGCCTAATGGGATGGGTAGTGAAAAATTGGTATTAGAGGAGTCAGTTCTACCAAAGAACTATGACTCTGATCTTTTCAATAAAGTAATAGTGTTATGGGTAATGAGTGCAGTTTTTAGTTCAGAGAGTCCAGTGTTGGTGCGGTTGTCGACGTATCAATACGCCAGGACCCTGACTTCTTATTACTTACTCAGTGCACAAAAACACTGATCGTGTGTGTGTTTTCAAGAGTCTTTTTTGTGAACTCATTGAGTCAGCTCACCAGGTATAACTTATTAATTGTGGAACACCTATTTCTTTTCAATATGCCTCAATACAGATAGCCAACCAGGGTTCTGAGTGTTGTATGCACTGATAGCCCACCGAGTGATGAGGCCTCGGTGCAGGGCCCTTTTCCAGTAGAGGTAGTTGTGGAGGCACCAGCAGTACCATTACCCATTGGGCCACCGATTCCACAATCCCTAGAAGCAGAGAGTGAATGCCAGTTGAGCACATTGCAAGAGTTCCAGCACCATAGGCCACCCAGGTTCAGGGGAGAGACAGACCCACAGGTGGCTGAGGATTGGCTGGAGGCTATGGTGAGAGTCATCTGATTCATAGGGACACCATCTAATCTCATGGTGATCCTTGCTGCCAGCTTTCTACAGGAAGTAGTGGTAAGATGGGGGAGCTTGATGATCCATGTTCATGACGAGGTGATGCTTCTTTGGACAGAATTTGAGAGCCTATTTCTAGAAGAGTTTGTCCTAATGACTCTTTTTGCAGGGTGCAAACATGTGCTTCTTCATCTGCAGCAGGGCATCATGACTGTAGCTCAGTACTCAGTGAGGTTCACTGAACAATCATGTTACTCCACAGATATGTTATGAAACACATTATTCAGGACCCAGACCATTTATAAGGAGCTTAAAAGAAAGATCAGGGATTTTATGATCTCACTCAGCATCGCAACACAGGTGGGGGTGTTAGAGAGAGCCCTCTTAGTGTAGAGTTTCCTTGCTAAGCAGTCACCAGTAGAGAGACCCACCACCAGTTATCTCATCATAGAGTCTTCCGCAAATGGCAGTAGACAGACATCACAGAGGTCCAAGAAGACCAGAACAACAAGTGGACAACCACATGATTTTGGATTGGTTGTGCGGGACACCTGAGGCGGAACCAGTAAGGCAAGGACCATGCAATGTTACTCATGCGGTGGGCAGGGTCACATGGATTGTGACTGTTTGACCGGTCGTACGGATGATCAAAAGATGGTTGAGGGACTGCCCTGGCAGAAACCAAGGTTCGATTGAGGCTGTCTGTAGGGAGAAGGCAGATGTGGCAGAGGAGTTCATCGTGTAGTTGGCGGTGGGCGACGATTCGAGATGTTACCGCCACGACCACCAAGAGGTCCACCCCGACCGTAGGGAGCAGGATGATATGGGAGAGCTCAGCTCCAGGTAGCTAAGAAATACCATCATGGCAATCCAAATATGATATGAGGTATGATCTATTTCTACTCCACCTTAGATACAACACTTATAGACAGAGGTTACAATCATTCTTTTTTTACAACTGCCATCGTTCGGAGCTTGAAGATTCTGATGAAGTCATTAACTCAATCCTTACGGCTAAAGACACCTACGAGAGAAGATTCAATGATTACACATTGGTGTCGGTATTGTGAGATTACTCTATGTGGTGAGAGCTTTGGATAGGATCTCATAGTAGCAACATCAAGGCCTTATGACATCATCTTGGGTATGGACTGGTTATCTACAGTCCATGCTCAGATAGACAGTATTAAGTGGAAAGTGTGCTATGTACACACATATTGTACCTAGTTTACCTTCACCGGAGAGAAGGGATCCTTTTCAGCGCATAATAGACTAACCAGAAGGAGAGTGTAGCCGATCAAACATCAGTTGGATAGCTTTACCCTCAGAGCGATTGATGTGAGAGTCTGAGTTATCCTGTATTGGTGGACCAGTACACAGATGTTTTCCTTGATGATGTTCTAGGTCTACCTCCTCGTAGAGAGGTATAATTTTACATTGACCTGTACCCCAAGACAAAACCGACATCTACTCCAGCATATCGGATGTCTCTTGCAGAGCATCAGGAGTTACAGGTACAACTGGAGGACTTGTAGGGGAAGGGATTCATTCGTCCCAGTGTTTCTCCTTGGCCAGACCTGATTTTGTTCGCCAAGAATGAGGATAGTATCTTGAGGCTTTGTGTTTGACTATCGGCTCTTGAAACAGGTAACTGTGAAGAATAATTACCCACTTTCGATGATAGATGACCTCTTTGATTAGCTGAAGGGAGCATAATGGTTCTCGAAGATAGAACTCAGATCAGGCTATTATGAGCTCAGAGTGGGAGACAAGGATGTGTAGAAGATAACCATCAGATGTCAGTATGGCCATTACAAGTTCTTGGTTATGCCATTCGGCATGAAAAATACTCCAACAGTTTTCATGGGACTCATGAACAATATCTTTCATCCATACCATGATCAGTTTGTAGTAGTCTTCATTGATGACATTCTGATCTACTCAGCTGCTGAGGAGGAGCATGCCTATCATTTGGATGTAGTACTAGAAACACTCTAAGAGAACCATCTTTATGGTAAGCTCTATAAGTACATGTTTTGGATCTGAGAGTTTCAATTTCTAGGGCATGTCTCATCGAAGGTTGGAGTTGCAGTGGATCCAGTGTAGATTGATGTGGTACTTTCTTGGGAGCCACCCAAGAGTGTGTCAAAAGTACGATGTATTTTGGGCTTGGATGGATATTACTAGAGGATTGTGCCAGACTTTTCTAGAGTTTCATCACCACTATTAGCATTGACGAAGAAGGGTAAACCCTTCGTTTGGCCATAGAAATTCCATTGGAGTTTTCAGAAGCTAAGGAAGAGGCTAACTAGTTCCCCCATCTTGAGGCTTCCGGAGGAAGGCGTCAGGTACATTGATTATTGTGACGCATAAGGGACCAGACTCGGATGTGTCCTGATGCATGAGTGAGCAGTGATTGCATATGTCTCTTAACTGCTGAGACAACATGAGTAGAAATACGCTACCTATGATCTGGAGTTAGTAGCAGTAGTCTTCCCCTTGAAGATGTGGCGACACTATTTGATGAGCGAACATTTTAAAGTCTACTCGGATCACAAAAGTCTCTGGTATATATTCTCTCAGAAGGACCAGAACCGGAGACATCAACATTGGCTTGAGTTCCTCTAGGACTATGACTTAGAAATAGTTTATAATACTGGGAAGGGAAATCTTGCAGCAGATGCACTCTACAGGAGATCTGGTATACAGCTTCTAGGTGAGGCAACAAAGTAGGTTTCTGCTTTGCAGACATCCTTTGTGGATAGATATGGAGCCGTTTTCCTTCAGTCTATTACAGTCACTCCCCCACTTCTTCAGCGATTCTAGGAGGCGCAGTATGGGGACACTGACTACGAGACACAATGTGCTCAGATATCCATAGGACATGCACCTGATGGATTTTCTAAAGGTGGGGAGCATGTCATCCTCTTCAGAGGGTAGACCATGAAACCAGTGTAACTTTGGGAGGAAGTGTTGAGGGAGTTCCACACTTCCCCTCTAGCGATACATCCAAGAGTGGCCAAGATGTTCCATGATCTCTAACGAAAACACTGGTCGCAGGGAATGAAGAAAGCAGTTCCAGAGTTTGTCTCTTGGTGCCTCACTTGTCAGCAAGTGAAGGTGGAGCATAAGGTACCAGTAGAATTGGTTTAGCCTTTAGAGGTCCCAGAGTGGAAGTGGGATGGGATATCCATAGACTTCGTGATTGGAATTTCATGTACATCTAGGGGTCATGATTTTATTTGGGTGATCGTCGACCGACTCACCATGTCAGCCCACTTCCTATCGATAAGAGAGAAGGGTTCAGTAGAGATCTTCTGATGCCTCTATGTCCATGAAATTGTGAGACTACATGGAGTTCCCTCGACAATCATCTCCGATCGTGATGCATGTTTACTTACCAGCTATGGAAGTGGTTGTAAGAGGCTTTCAGGACAAAGCTTTGTTTGAGAACCACCTTCCATCCTCTGACAAATGTCCAGGCTAAGGGGACCGTTCAGACCCTTGAGGAAATGTTGTGTGTGTAACGCCCCGACCCCAGTTACCCAGATTCAGTGCATTATTACATAACTTTGGCATGATCAAAAGAAAGATCAAGTCTTGAAAGACCAATTAGTTTAGTAGCCTTGGAAACACTAGATACATTCATAAAGTTTTACATTACATCATAAAAAAACATATTGTCTTCATATCCCCTCATACTATCCCTGTAGGTCATTCATAAATTACTTCTTCATAATCCTGGGAAAAAAACATTGAAAGGGGTGAGCTCAGATTCTCAGTAAGGATAACATTTTAGCAAAAGCTTTCATAGATAAGAATAAACACTTAAGGAAATTTATAACTAAAACAAAAGCCTCTTAAACTTGAACTTCAGCATAAAATGGAAAAGATAAAATAAAATAATGCCATTTACTTACTCACATGGATATTATACTAGTCGAATGATCACATTCAATATTAATAACCACTTTCATAATGATGGAATGCATAATGCCAGACTATCATAACCACATATCCAAGGCCTCGTGCCAAGACTACAAATAAGATTTTGCAAAGGCCTTGTGCCAAGACACTAGTTTGTCTCATGAGACCTACCGATGCATCGAATAGCTATAGTGGGCTCCACCTGTCACTTACTAAGTCCAATGCATTCCTCATATGAACATGTTTAAACATAACATAAACATTCGTATTAAAAATAGCATATGAAATGTCAATACTTTAACCACATACCATGAATGGTATGAAAATAGCACATCCACAGTCAAACATAACTCATTAGATACAATATGAAAGCTTTTACTGTATCATATTAACCTCAATAGATAGTAATGAATGATATTGACATAGATGAAAATAACCATCAAAACCATTTGAGAGAAACATCCCCCTTTTCTTGAAAACATTTAAAACTCACACTATTTGTCAAGAAGCCGTTTAAAAATAGATTTTTGAATCAAAGTGTCCCATACCACTTTGAAACATTTAAAAGGAGTGTTAATTTTAAATCTTTAATGTCCATATAAATACATCCTTAAAACTATTTTTTTTAATACATGGACATTAATGAGCAAGATTTAGAAGAATAATTCTTTAAAACATTTAAAAATGTTATTTTAGTTAGAGTTTCTAACCAAAAGAGAGACACTTGAATACAAATAATTGAGGTAATAAAAACATTCTAATATCATGATAATAAAGGGATTCATGATATAATATGTCAAAGTACATTATATACACCACATAAAATTGATTTGGTGTATATCAAAAAAGAAGTCTCAATGGAATGTAAATTGATATGAAATCTCTCATAAAGATCGTACCCTTAGGTTAAGGATAAATCAACGACATAGTTATGTGTGAAAAATACAAATACACTAAATATGATTGGATATTCAGTGTAAAACAATCAAAGGACATTCAAACATAATCTTGTAAAAACAACACCAATGAATTCGATGTTTTACTCAACAAATGGAGAATGAGTTAAAATTACTCTTATCAAATTCATATCGATGACATGAGAAATTATAAATGGAGTGATTATGTGTATCAAAAGTATATCCACAGAAAGGAGAGTGGAAATTATGACAAAATCAAATGAATAGTGATTCCACACATAATCTTGGAGTAAAATAATTAATGATGTATGCGTAAAGCCGAATGAGTGGAAATTGAAATTTCAAATTCCCTTATCGATTTTGTAACTTATGAAACATTCACCCATGAAATATAGATAATAAAATGATGATGTAAATATCACTAGATTAATTTATATTACACAATCAATACAATCATGGGAAGTACACACACCACATGCAATAAATAAGTTGTGAATAATGGAAATCTCACGGAATTTAAAGTGAGATAAGAAACCCCTTACCTTGTACTATTCTTTGGTTGGGGGTAGGTTAACCTCCTGTATAATGTTGAAATAATTGTTATTAAATTATTCATGAATCATATACATTAATATGATATCATATATGATCTTTTAACATTGCTTTGTTAATAATATCATAGAATTATCGTCATTTTGGTTGTTAAATTACTCATTTTATTTTATATATTTTGTTACGTAAGCCATGTTTGTCATGGATAGGTTGTATCTTATTCATATAAAGAATGATATAAAGTTCCTAAACATTATTTTTAAATCATAAAATGATAATTATACTTGAATGGATATGATGGAGAATGAATCTAATCACGTTTGTGGAGACAATAGTCCGTACGTACGCACGAGCGACAATGTCATTCTTTTGATATTAAAATAATATATACTTGGATGGTATATTATATATACAGAATAATTATCATGTTATATTTATTATTTACATGAATTACTCATCATTATTATACCAATCCAAATAATAATTTATTGAATAACTATTACACCACGACGTGGAGATGGTAAGCCGTACGCACGCACATATGGTTACATGTCATTCAAAGGATGGATAGAATACTGAATATAGTTTTAATATATTTATAATAAAATCACAGTATATTGAAGATACTGGATTTATTATTTTAGAATGAAAATAACAGATAAAGAAGATGTGGAAGAAGAAAGGAACATGAAAAAGGGGTGGTGAAAACATTACCTCTTCTTCAGGTTCTTCCTTTTGATTTGATCAAAAGGGCTCCTTAGGTTGGCTTTCTGATCAAACTAAGGACTCTAGGTTGTAGTGAGGGAAGTTTAGAGAGTATTTGGGCAGGGTTTGGCCGAACCAAATGGCTTTTAAGGTATGAAGAAATGAGAAGGAGGGGTGCCCTTTTATAAGAGGGTTGAGGGGCACCTTTGGAAATGCTAGAAATATTAATTTATAATTAATTCATATTCGGTTTCTAATGGCACCAAAGTTGATTATTTAATATTTAAGGTGGGGATAGGTAGAAATACATTCAACCAATAGAATTTAGACAATTTTGGGTCATTATATTACCCTTATCTTTTAGTTTTAACTCTTAGTTAATTAGTTTGACATTTACCATGTTACTTTGTATTTTTATATGATATAGTTAATAAACTTACCATATACATCCAAGATGTAGAGACCCCGACCCCAGATAACCATAGGAGTCGGTGCCTTCTGAACATGATGTGTTATCTTAAAATAAAATACACTTTGTTAGCAACACATCATGTCCCATACAGAGGATCGTGTGCGGTTCGGGTTCTGGGAAACCGGAAACTTCTGAAAAACCATCCATCTTACAAAAGCTGACACCTGAAAATTTTAAACCAAAACATAGGGTGAGCATTGAAATACTCAGTAAGGGGGTTTTTAAAAAGAATTTAAAATACAGTAACATTTGAAAACATTCTTTTAAAAGAGTATGAGCGTCCACTAAGAAAGATTTTAACACAACATACATAATAATGCTTTAATCAAGTTTTCAAGAAAAACATGAAACGAATACGTCAATTCTTGAAGGAGTGATAATGGTTGTTATAAACAAGTACTACATGTGATTTACTTGAGCATAAAATTTAAACAGTTGAATGTAATGCATAATCAGAGTTGCGCACAAGGAAACAACTAAGCGTTCATATGCTGGTTACTATTCTATTAAGTGATAACACTAGGCATGCTTCAAACTTTAAACTAGGGGATTATGAACTTTATACAAACATTAAAGGCATCAGTCATGAAAGAACTTTATCTTGGAAAAACTTGTTATATAACTTGAATTATGTGGCATCAACATTTAATATTGACAATCGTTTCGTTTCACCAAGGTCCATCCCCAAGGTGTCATTGGAAAATTACCAAGGTTATTCACCATGGTATCGTGAAAATTGTAATCTCTAGTGGTTACATCATTACCCAATGCATTGGAGCGCTATCAGGGCGCACCCTTAAATTTGCCTTTATTATCATGTGAGCCACATCGTTCATTCCTTACTGAAATCATTCATTACCCAAGGTGTCCCATACCACTTTGGGTAATTAGTTCTTAGTTCCTCTTTATGTTGAGTCATATGCATGAATAATATTTATAAGGTAACAATTACATAACTGGTTTACAAATACATGATATGACAGATAAACATGAAAATATGGAATAAAAGAAGGCATGGTTAAGCAAGCATACTATGTGTGTAGAACAATTATTTAAGCACATAAAATGATGAATGTGAGAGACTTGCTCCCAAGGGTTATTAAATGATGAGTTTCTAAAATTCCAGTGCATGGAAAAGAACTACTTGGCATTAAATATTGTACTTCACAGGTCATAGTTCTTGCAACAAATCTCCATCCGCTAATAATTACCACGACTTGCTTGGTATAAAAATAATAAACACTTGAAATCTTTAAAATTCCGACACTTGGAAATAAACCACTTTAAAAATAATACCTTTCATTAATTATTATTCTTCTCTGGTTATAGAATTTGATGTTACACTCTGCCCGCTAAAAATCATTGCAACGAGTTTGGTATAAAAATAATAGAGGATTTCAACATATTAACATAACCCTTAAATTAATATCCTTTTAGAATGAGATTAAAACAGGCATAAGCATATCCTTAAAAAAAACACACATGTCAGTTCAAGGGCGACGTTAAACAAGTTCATTGGTGTATACTTAGACCCAAAAATATAAAACAGCATAGGCAAGCGCTAAAATCCTACATGCATAAAAATATTAATAACCATTTCTTGAAATTAGGGTTTTCGGATATTAATCTTAAAGACACATACATACATAGGGTTATATATACAAAATGTATATAATAGGGTTTCTCATAAATTAAACATGGTTCACTTGAAAACTAAAGCCTTTAACAATCTGTCATTTATTTAGTTTTTAAGAAAAAGAACAAAACCTTATGGGTTTTTAGTGTTCAAAAAAAACTGTAACCATTACATGTGTTCACATAAAACAAAGACCTGGTTCGCATCTAATATTATTTATAAACAAAGTAAAAATCAAAAACTGATTTCCATCGAAACACATAACTAATAAAATTACATATATATAAGGCTTACATAAATATTGTACATGTTTGGACTTGTTTTAAAATACTCCTTTCAAAGGTATAATTCTTATCATAAAATACTGAATTATAAGAAAATATTAGAAACATACCTTGTATGGTTGGATGTATATTTATGTGTATACTTGAACACCCGAAAACACATATAAACAAGATATGTAATGAAAAAAAAGAAAACATATTTCAACTAATCTTGTGTAATTGTTTGAGTAAAAAAAAACATCAACCTTCTTGGAAACCCTTAAGATGGAAGAGTTTAACGGTATATACCTACACATATATATAATTGCACTATTTGTATAACACCGATTACAAAATAAGGACTCAAAGGAAACCAAATCTCTAAATCATTTTTGGAGAGACACCCCTCCAAAACCACACACCCCATTTCTGAAAACAACGAGTGATACCTATATATATATATATATTACATATATATATATATATAACAGATTACGCATGAAGGGTTTATACTTGGTTTTCAAAAAGAACCGGGAGCACCCCTCAAGAGAAAACACCCTTGGAGTCCTCTTTTATTTTTTTTAAAAAAAAGGTTAGCATGGAGTATATATAAATACATACCCTTAGCTATTAGTTGTATATATACTCATATATATACTCACGAACCGTGGAGCATAGGTGGGTAAAAAAAGAAACACGTAAAGAGGACACCCTTACCGATCAAGAGAGGCGCTCGCCAGAGGGAGGTTTGCTGAGTGGCCGGTGAACCAGGAGGAGTTCTGGTTGCTTGGAGATGCTGCGAGACCACCGCGAAGCAGGTGCGGGTTTCTCGGTTCTTAAAGGAAGACGGTCGGAGGGAGGTTAGGCCGAGCCTAAGGTGTCCTATGTAGGTGGGGTGTGCGAGGGTCGACGTGAGCAGTGGAGAGGGGAGGCGTCTCGGGCAGAAAAACCAGCTGGTTCGCGGGTCCCTCGCGCGAGGTTGAAGACGACGTGAAGCCTGAGAACGAAAAGAAAAACGACGGTCGGGATCGGCCATCGCGAGATCGGACGGTCGAAGAGAGATGCGAGTTTAAAACACATCAGCGGCCAGGATCGCCCAGGGCGGGATCGGACGGAGGAAAGTGCGTGAGGCTATTGCGCGGCCAACCATAACCTCCGGGTAGGAACAGTGCGAAGAGAAGAAAAAAAAAGTTTATTAAACGTTAAAATTAGACATTAAACTATTTCAATTTTTTTTCTTAATATATATTCATATATAACCAGGACATTATAATTTTATTCTGTATTAAACTTAATAAGTACCTTCAACTGATAATTTCCAAATTCAAAATCTTATTTTAGTTTAAGGAAACAAATGATACTATTTGATATAACAATTATTTTCTAAAAAAATATATATATATATATTGTTAATACCATACTTTTATAACTACTAGGATCTTATAACCATCAAAATACAATTTATAGCATACTCCACTTGTTGATTTATAAAATTATGTTTAAAAGAACCATAGTTTTTCTCTAATTCAAAACACATAGTTTTAGAGATCCGAAAAGAGACATTTTTTCAATTATTGCTGATACCCCGTTCGACACATTTTAAAATATCATGTTTTTCACCACATAAATACCGTCATAAAAATAGATTCATTTTCAATTTTATTTTTAATACTTGACGATATAACTCTAATATTTTGTATAAAAGAAAATTGAAATACTATAATATTATAAAAGCGTTATAAGGACAAATTTTTATAAAAAAGGTGCACTTTATCCCTTGGAACCCAACGGTCCAAAAAAAAACGGTCATATCCCTTAGAGGTCCATTATAAAAGAAAGGGGTAGGTTGTTTAATAATTTCAAAACACCGGACCCCTGGCGGATGGCTCTCCTCATACCTCTGGTGCTGAGTGCGTGCGCGGTGATTCTGGCGGTTATACTTTTCACACTGTTGGATCCTGAAGATGATGACTATCCGATTGCCCGCGTTGTGGTTCTTTGTAGTCTTGCTGTGGCCGTGTTAGGTCTTGTGCAGGGCACTTTTAATTAGATGGGTCTTGTTGTAATGTAATGTTTTAATAAATGTCAGTTTACCTTATTCTCTATGTTTTATTTCATTTCTAATTCCTCATTAGCAAAAATAAACAAGACAAGATACATTACTAAAGGCATAACACTTCTTACATAAACCAGTTCATAAAACCTGGGGCGTCACATTATCCCCCCCTTTAGAAAATTGCGTCCTCGCAATTTATTTCACGACATTACAAGGTTCAGAAAAGTTCCTACCACCTCCACCAACGATAAGGGTCAACATGTTTATTTAGAGGGATCCCCGTAGCGAAGATCACTTCATCCAGCTCCCTAATCCACACACACCTAAGACAGGAGGGGTAGCACTTATGCTCCGGGCTTTCAGGCCTCCAAAGGGAAGCTCGAACCGTACAAAGTTCTGAAATGTCTTTGCAGACCAACGTTCGAAGAACTTTCCGAATTATGTCTCGGTCGAGGATATCGATTCCATAGATATGGTCAAACAGGCTAAAGCTGAGAAGTTGGAGCATATAAGCTGCATAAAGATTTCCTTCTAACGCAGCCTCCTGGAATTTCACTCTGGCCGTGAAGTTTCGGCCTAGGGTGAAACAAAGAAAGAGCCCTTCGTGGTAACTTCCTCGTCGTTCACGTCCGGCTAGCTGAGCAGAGCCAATGCGGTAATAGATAGAGGCATTCCCCTGGCAGGTGCGGAGAATCTCCGGACCGTTTGTTATCTCAAACCATTGCTTGCACGTTCTTCGCAAATTTGCGAAGGGGTCATACTCATCCTCACATGTTTTGATCGCAATGATTTCCAAAATCTCGGTGGGAAGAGATAACAGGTGGGTTTGTCCTTCCATCTGAAAGTTTAAAGACAGGAGTTCCATTACTTGAAAGACATACAAGGGTAAAAATATGGTACGGAGAAGGAAAGGAGAAAGATAATATTTCAATAAACATACGTTCATTATTATTAGTGCTTGAGTTTCTCTTACTCATTGACTAAACGAACTCCACACAGAGAAGCAAAACTCCCTAACTCCTCGAACCAAACACAGGCCGAGAATTCAGGGAAAAACTCATGAGGACACCTATGACGTCTTATGAGTCTTGCATGGGGGACGTGAAGTTGAGAGACATCTTCATACACTTGTCGTCTGTAAGACAATCGGGTGGACTCGTCTTCTAGCCTTCCGATGTCCAACAACTGACCCCAGAAGCCATAGTTTAAAATCTGACAAAGGTAGCTCGCTCGGAGGTCTCCGTCCGCAGCAGCTTCTTGAAAGGGGTTATCGAGCATAGTGCCAAAGTTTTCACCCGCCGTGAAAATCCGGAAAAGTCCCTCGTAGTACCTTCCTCGACGTACATAGGAGGGAAATTGGGTTATTATCATAAGGAGGTAATCCAATCCCAACCCTTGGTGCAGACTAAGCACTCGAGGTGAGTTGGATACATCGTAAAGGTATTTGCATGTCATACGGATATGGGCATAGTTTAGAAAGTCCTCACGGCTTGCTAAAGACACAATGGTCTCTAGGGCCTCGGTGGGGAGAGATAAGAGATTTGTGCCTTCATTTTCCATCTTAAATTTAAGAAAACCAAGTTTTTTAATAAAATTGAAATACATATACATATATATTTTTGTTTCAGTTTCTGGCTTTCCAGAGTTATCCAAACCGAACCGCTGATACCAACTGTAGAGACCCCGACCCCAGATAACCATAGGAGTCGGTGCCTTCTGAACATGATGTGTTATCTTAAAATAAAATACACTTTGTTAGCAACACATCATGTCCCATACAGAGGATCGTGTGCGGTTCGGGTTCTGGGAAACCGGAAACTTCTGAAAAACCATCCATCTTACAAAAGCTGACACCTGAAAATTTTAAACCAAAACATAGGGTGAGCATTGAAATACTCAGTAAGGGGGTTTTTAAAAAGAATTTAAAATACAGTAACATTTGAAAACATTCTTTTAAAAGAGTATGAGCGTCCACTAAGAAAGATTTTAACACAACATACATAATAATTCTCTAATCAAGTTTTCAAGAAAAACATGAAACGAATACGTCAATTCTTGAAGGAGTGATAATGGTTGTTATAAACAAGTACTACATGTGATTTACTTGAGCATAAAATTTAAACAGTTGAAAGTAATGCATAATCAGAGTTGCGCACAAGGAAACAACTAAGCGTTCATATGCTGGTTACTATTCTATTAAGTGATAACACTAGGCATGCTTCAAAATTTAAACTAGGGGATTATGAACTTTATACAAACATTAAAGGCATCAGTCATGAAAGAACTTTATCTTGGAAAAACTTGTTATATAACTTGAATTATGTGGCATCAACATTTAATATTGACAATCGTTTCGTTTCACCAAGGTCCATCCCCAAGGTGTCATTGGAAAATTACCAAGGTTATTCACCATGGTATCGTGAAAATTGTAATCTCTAGTGGTTACATCATTACCCAATGCATTGGAGCGCTATCAGGGCGCACCCTTAAATTTGCCTTTATTATCATGTGAGCCACGTCGTTCATTCCTTACTGAAATCATTCATTACCCAAGGTGTCCCATACCACTTTGGGTAATTAGTTCTTAGTTCCTCTTCATGTTGAGTCATATGCATGAATAATATTTATAAGGTAACAATTACATAACTGGTTTACAAATACATGATATGACAGATAAACATGAAAATATGGAATAAAAGAAGGCATGGTTAAGCAAGCATACTATGTGTGTAGAACAATTATTTAAGCACATAAAATGATGAATGTGAGAGACTTGCTCCCAAGGGTTATTAAATGATGAGTTTCTAAAATTCCAGTGCATGGAAAAGAACTACTTGGCATTAAATATTGTACTTCACAGGTCATAGTTCTTGCAACAAATCTCCATCCGCTAATAATTACCACGACTTGCTTGGTATAAAAATAATAAACACTTGAAATCTTTAAAATTCCGACACTTGGAAATAAACCACTTTAAAAATAATACCTTTCATTAATTATTATTCTTCTCTGGTTATAGAATTTGATGTTACACTCTGCCCGCTAAAAATCATTGCAACGAGTTTGGTATAAAAATAATAGAGGATTTCAACATATTAACATAACCCTTAAATTAATATCCTTTTAGAATGAGATTAAAACAGGCATAAGCATATCCTTAAAAAAAACACACATGTCAGTTCAAGGGCGACGTTAAACAAGTTCATTGGTGTATACTTAGACCCAAAAATATAAAACAGCATAGGCAAGCGCTAAAATCCTACATGCATAAAAATATTAATAACCATTTCTTGAAATTAGGGTTTTCGGATATTAATCTTAAAGACACATACATACATAGGGTTATATATACAAAATGTATATAATAGGGTTTCTCATAAATTAAACATGGTTCACTTGAAAACTAAAGCCTTTAACAATCTTTCATTTATTTAGTTTTTAAGAAAAAGAACAAAACCTTATGGGTTTTTAGTGTTCAAAAAAAACTGTAACCATTACATGTGTTCACATAAAACAAAGACCTGGTTCGCATCTAATATTATTTATAAACAAAGTAAAAATCAAAAACTGATTTCCATCGAAACACATAACTAATAAAATTACATATATATAAGGCTTACATAAATATTGTACATGTTTGGACTTGTTTTAAAATACTCCTTTCAAAGGTATAATTCTTATCATAAAATACTGAATTATAAGAAAATATTAGAAACATACCTTGTATGGTTGGATGTATATTTATGTGTATACTTGAACACCCGAAAACACATATAAACAAGATATGTAATGAAAAAAAAGAAAACATATTTCAACTAATCTTGTGTAATTGTTTGAGTAAAAAAAAAACATCAACCTTCTTGGAAACCCTTAAGATGGAAGAGTTTAATGGTATATACCTACACATATATATAATTGCACTATTTGTATAACACCGATTACAAAATAAGGACTCAAAGGAAACCAAATCTCTAAATCATTTTTGGAGAGACACCCCTCCAAAACCACACACCCCATTTCTGAAAACAACGAGTGATACCTATATATATATATATATTACATATATATATATATAACAGATTACGCATGAAGGGTTTATACTTGGTTTTCAAAAAGAACCGGGAGCACCCCTCAAGAGAAAACACCCTTGGAGTCCTCTTTTATTTTTTTTAAAAAAAAGGTTAGCATGGAGTATATATATATACATACCCTTAGCTATTAGTTGTATATATACTCATATATATACTCACGAACCGTGGAGCATAGGTGGGTAAAAAATGAAACACGTAAAGAGGACACCCTTACCGATCAAGAGAGGCGCTCGCCAGAGGGAGGTTTGCTGAGTGGCCGGTGAACCAGGAGGAGTTCTGGTTGCTTGGAGATGCTGCGAGACCACCGCGAAGCAGGTGCGGGTTTCTCGGTTCTTAAAGGAAGACGGTCCGAGGGAGGTTAGGCCGAGCCTAAGGTGTCCTATGTAGGTGGGGTGTGCGAGGGTCGACGTGAGCAGTGGAGAGGGGAGGCGTCTCGGGCAGAAAAACCAGCTGGTTCGCGGGTCCCTCGCGCGAGGTTGAAGACGACGTGAAGCCTGAGAACGAAAAGAAAAACGACGGTCGGGATCGGCCATCGCGAGATCGGACGGTCGAAGAGAGATGCGAGTTTAAAACACATCAGCGTCCAGGATCGCCCAGGGCGGGATCGGACGGAGGAAAGTGCGTGAGGCTATTGCGCGGCCAACCATAACCTCCGGGTAGGAACAGTGCGAAGAGAAGAAAAAAAAAGTTTATTAAACGTTAAAATTAGACATTAAACTATTTCAATTTTTTTTTTCTTAATATATATTCATATATAACCAGGACATTATAATTTTATTCTGTATTAAACTTAATAAGTACCTTCAACTGATAATTTCCAAATTCAAAATCTTATTTTAGTTTAAGGAAACAAATGATACTATTTGATATAACAATTATTTTCTAAAAAAAAATATATATATATATTGTTAATACCATACTTTTATAACTACTAGGATCTTATAACCATCAAAATACAATTTATAGCATACTCCACTTGTTGATTTATAAAATTATGTTTAAAAGAACCATAGTTTTTCTCTAATTCAAAACACATAGTTTTAGAGATCCGAAAAGAGACATTTTTTCAATTATTGCTGATACCCCGTTCGACACATTTTAAAATATCATGTTTTTCACCACATAAATACCGTCATAAAAATAGATTCATTTTCAATTTTATTTTTAATACTTGACGATATAACTCTAATATTTTGTATAAAAGAAAATTGAAATACTATAATATTATAAAAGCGTTATAAGGACAAATTTTTATAAAAAAGGTGCACTTTATCCCTTGGAACCCAACGGTCCAAAAAAAAAACGGTCATATCCCTTAGAGGTCCATTATAAAAGCAAGGGGTAGGTTGTTTAATAATTTCAAAACACCGGACCCCTGGCGGATGGCTCTCCTCATACCTCTGGTGCTGAGTGCGTGCGCGGTGATTCTGGCGGTTATACTTTTCACACTGTTGGATCCTGAAGATGACGACTATCCGATTGCCCGCGTTGTGGTTCTTTGTAGTCTTGCTGTGGCCGTGTTAGGTCTTGTGCAGGGCACTTTTAATTAGATGGGTCTTGTTGTAATGTAATGTTTTAATAAATGTCAGTTTACCTTATTCTCTATGTTTTATTTCATTTCTAATTCCTCATTAGCAAAAATAAACAAGACAAGATACATTACTAAAGGCATAACACTTCTTACATAAACCAGTTCATAAAACATGGGGCGTCACACAAGAGACCTCCAAGTGGTCCATTTATGATACATATATCATGATATAAGTCTCTTGGCCGAACCTTAGATTTTTATGATTTTAATATCAATTAATAATATAATATTTGTTTTAAAAACGCTTTTATGTCAATTTTGACACTATTCAGTAATTGATTTTTTTAAAACTCATAACAGAATGATTACTTAGAAAAAGGTTAATTAAATCAATCTTAACATTTCATATTATCCTAGAAAATTAGTGTAATTCATAAAAAGTCAAAAATTATATTTATTTGGGTATTTATAATATCAATTAATTTAATTTTTCACTATTATGGTAATTACTGCATCATCATTGTGTCATAAATAAATTAAATTATTTAATGTCTAAAAATTATAAATAAAATATCATTATTTATGAAATCATATTAGCTTTATAATAAATATATACAATCGAATTTATCTTATATATAACCCTATATTAAAAATGGTTTAGTATATAAACTTTGATTTTAACTCTTTTAACTCTTCTTTGAATTAAATAATAATAAATGTCCTAATCTAATCCAAGTGGACCTAAATGATAATATTTTATTCCTAAGGTTGTTTTTGGTCGATATAAACTTGTCCAATAGAATTAGGACATTTTTTAGGGTAATATTAATATCATTTTTACCCTTAATTTCCCTATTTACTTTTAACCGTGGTAAATAAAAGTAAAAATTACTATTCACCAAAAATTATTTTCATCTCATTGAACCAAATTTTACTTCTTGATATTAACCTTGTCTCTCAAATTTTCGAAATTCCATTCACAGAAGCTGTAAAATTATGTTTTATGAAAAATGCAGTTTTTTAACTACCACTTAGTAGTTTCACTATTCATAAAAAATTGAAGTTTTTCAGAACAATGCCAAAATTTCACCCTAAGCTATAATTGATATTCCGAATTCAAAAATGATGTCTATTTTAAAAAATTCTAATCATATAAGTTGCATTAATTAATTTTATAATTAATTCCTGCTGTCACAACAAATAGCATGTTTTTAAGAAACAATATATATCAAAAGATTGAAAATTGTTTATGTCCAATTTCAAAGTGAAATTAATTCTAATGAACACCGTTGAATAAAATGGTAAAAATATATTCTAATTATACTTTAAAACCAATAAATAATTTATTTTATCACTATAAGTTATTTTGATTAAAAAAGTTGTTTTTATGTATTTTTCACTATTCATAAAAATTGGAAGTTCTCAGAAAAATACCAAAAATTCATCTTAGGATAATTTTGATATTTAGAAACCAAAAATGAAGTCCATTTTGAAATATAAAATATATATAATTTAAAAAATTAGGTATTACTATTCATAACGGCTAGTTTGATTGGTTGTGGTGTGTTAGAACTCGATGTTGCGTAAAACACATGCTATCACATTATTCAAAGAGAAGCGTACCGTAGAATCTTGGGGTGTTACATTCTCCCCTCCTTCAATAAATTGCGTCCTCGAAATTTTTAAAATTGTGCTTTGGAATATAATGGAAAGTCCCACATCGGAAAAATAGTCAATAAAACTATCACTTTAAAAGAAAGAAAGAGAGGTATAATGGTCACCCAAGATAACCCATACTGGGATTCCAGGTAGGAAAACATGTATATGGATGATAAAATAAGTGTCGAGTTCTGATGGAGAGGGATAGAAATCATGATGAAGAGAAAGTTAACAATAAGAAAACCACAAACTTGTGTTGGGACAAATGATCATTAGTCTCCTAGTAGGAAAAGTAAACATACAACATTTTTTGTTTTAAGTTACATTAAATAGGGATGAGGAATTCATTTATGATATTGACTAAGAATATAAAGTTATATACTTACTTTTTAAGTAGAGTTTCATTCTTTAATAAATTTCCACCACTAACTCATTTTTTTTAAACGATGAGTATTCAAGAATACTTGGTCACACTAGAAGAGCTAGAATAAACTTCTATAGAATCACTTGATCCATATAGGATAAACTATATATTTACATTGTCTTTAGATATTAATCAAAACCAAAATGGTTAGTACAAGATCTAATGATCCCCCAAAAGGATATTATTTGAGAGAAATAAACACTAATCTTAATTTCTAAAATTAAACCAACAATACCCCAAAGTTAAATAAATACCATTCAATAATCAATTGTCCTTAAAATCCTTCCATATAATCAAAACTAATATTGAAAACCAAAACTTATTAAGAATGTAGTCTTCCACGTTAAATTGTATCTCCAAATGACATTAATTACTCTTAAAGTCACATAATTAAAAGTAATTAACCTAATCATTTCCATAAATAACCCAAATCATTATAAATCCACAATAAAAACATAGATAAAAATCCACCATTACTCCTTAAATGAAATCCCATACTATTATATTTTCCGTGGGTATATAGTGTTCACACCAAAGCGAACAAATTCCAAAATAACATTTCTCACTTAATCACCAAATCATTTTCCTATAATAAGGGTATTCATTTGATAAGACATAAGATCCCAAATCAAATTATTATTGATCAATAAAATAATTTAACTAAAAATAATAGTCACACTAACCAGGGACTTCACGTAGTCCAGTGGTAGGCGATAAATCCCAATCGCACTTTGGTTGTGGGTTTGATTCCCACAGATTTTTCCAACACGACGGGTTATCACACGGTCTGCATGTTGTCCTTTTCAAAAACTATATTTTATAACATTACCAAAATGAGATAAATTCCTCAAAATAACCATAACATAATTTAACCACAAATGTTATCTCATACCTTGCATTTTCATCCCAAATTATAATAATTTGTAATTTCCTCAAACCCAAAGATCATATAAAACCAAATGGTTATTTATAACTATATCCACAAGAGAAAAGATAATTATTCCTCAAATATCATTCTCACATGGCAAATTTTAGGGTTTCAAATACAAGAGAAAATTATTCCAAGGTAAACCCTACAATAATGAGCACTAATAATTTTTAAACATTTATCCAACTATTTATTTCCAAATAGCTTCTTCTATGACCAAGAAAATATCCTATAGAATAGGACATTCACTTGGGTAATGGCTAGGTCCTCTACATTTACGAAAAATGACTGTAAATGGATTCTTGGGACCATTTTTATCTACTTCCATAGTACTCTTCATTTTTCTTTGGAAATTATTCACTTTATGTCCTTCCTTCCTGCACGTAAAGCATTTCATTGTCCCATTGAGACACTTTCCTGGGTGTCTCCTTCCTCATTTCCTGCATGATGGAAATTGAGGATTTCTTTCTCGATGGTCTCCACTACTAGAGCTCTTATCATTCATCACCTTTCCCTTCTTTGTTGAGTCCGGGAGTTGGTTAATATATATGTTTTTGATCATATTTTTGGAAAACCGATTTAGCATAAAGACGATATCTTTTATGCCTATCAACATTCCATTTTGTTTCTCATTGCCACCACCGTTCCCACCTTGTACATCATTCTCAAAGTCATTATGAATTCCTTGGAATCCAGCCATTGACTAAAATTAGAAAGCATTGTGTGAGTAACAGTAGTCATAAAATCAGTTACGGATTAAAATGTCACCATATTCTCAATTTGAAGCATATTAGGATTAATTAAGGCCATTTAATTTCATCTTATATATATAATACTTCAAATTGGTTTGTAAAGAAAATGTAAATTATCCTAATCATATCCCCCGGGAGTGTCGTAACCAAGAGTGCAGCAAGGCCTTTTGTCGTGCACCAGTTCCCGTTCGAGTCTAGCTCAAAGCGGTGTTTTCGGGTTTTACCCCTAGGTACATCTGTGCCAGAGCCGCCTCTACCTCCTCGTATCTAGACATGGATGTATTGCTCAGAAAAATCACAAAATCTCTACAATACCAAAATTATAGGGAGTTATTCTATACTAATCCTCAAAGTTCATCTTAGGTCTAAATGCTCTAATCAGAGTTTATCTAAATCTAGCTTCCAAGGTTTATACTAAAATCCCTCTGATACCAACTGTAATGCCCCGACCCCAGTTACCCAGAGCCGGTGCATTATTACATAACATTGACATGATCAAAAGAAAGATCAAATCTCGAAATACTGATTAGTTTAGTAGCCTTGGATACAATAGATACATTCATAAAGTTTTACATTACATCATAAAAAAACATCTTGTCTTCATATCCCCTCATACTATCCCTGTAGGTCATTCATAAATTACTTCTTCATAATCCTGGGAAAAATAAAACATTGAAAGGGGTGACCTCAGATGCTCAGTAAGGATGACATTATAGCAGAAGATTTCATAGATAAGCATAAACACTTAAGGCAATTTATAACTAAAACAAAAGCCTTTTAAAATTGAACTTCAGCATAAAATTGAAAAGATAAAATAAAATAATTCCATTTAATTACTCACATGTATATTCTACTAGTCGAATGATCACATGCAATATCAATAACCACTTTCATAATGATGGAATGCATAATGCCAGACTATCATAACAACATAGCCAAGGCCTCGTGCCAAGACTACAAATAAGATTTTGCCAAGGCCTTGTGCCAAGACACTAGTTTGTCTCATGAGACCTACCGATGCATCGAGGAGCTATAGCGCGCTCCACCTGTCACTTACTAAGTCCAATTCATTCCTCATATGTACATGTTTAAACATAACATAAACATTCGTATTAAAACTAGCATACAAAATGTCAATACTTTAACCACATACCATGAATGGTATAAAAATAGCACATCCACAGTCAAACATAACTCATTAGATACAATATGTAATATTTTATTGTATCATATTAACCTCAATCAATAATAATGAATGATAGTTACATAGATGAAAATAACCATCAAAACTATTTGAGATAAATAACCCCCTTTTCTTGAAAACATTTAAAACTCACACTATTTGTCAAGAAGCCGTTTAAAAATAGATTTTTGAATAAAAGTGTCCCATACCACATTGAAACTTTTAAAAAGAGTTTTAATTTTAAATCTTTAATTTCCATATAAATAAATCCTTGAAACCATTTTTTTAAACATGGACATTAATGAGCAACATTTAGAAGAATAAGTCTTTAAAAATTTAAATATGGTATTTTAGTTAGAGTTTCTAACAAAAAGAGAGACACTTGAATACAAATAATTGAGGTAATAAAAATATTGTAATATCATGAGAATAAAGGGATTCATGATATACTATGTCAAGTACATTATATACACCATATAAAAGTGATTTGGTGTATATCAACAAAGAAGTCTCAATGGAATGTAAATTGAGATGAAATCTCTCATAAAGGCCGTAGCCTTAGGTTAAGGATAAATCAACGACATAGTTATGTGTGACAAATATAAATACACTAAATATGATTAGATATTCAGTGTAAAACAATCAAAGGACATTCACACATAATCTTGTAAAAACAACACCAATGAATTGGATGTTTAACTCAACAAATGGAGAATGAGTTAAAATTACTCTTATCAAATTCATATCGATGACTTGAGAAATTATCAATGGAGTGATTATGTGTATCAAAAGTATATCCAGAGAAAGGGGAGTGGAGATTATGACATAATCAAATGAATAGTGATTCCACACATAATCTTGGAGTAAAATAATCAATGAAGTATGCGTAAAGCCGAATGAGTGGAAATTGAAATATCAAATTCCCTTATCGATTTGGTAACTTATGAAACATGAACCCATGAAAGAAGGATAATAAAATGATGATGTAAATATCCATAGATTAATGTATATTACAAATCAATACAGTCATGTGTAGTACACACACCACATGCAATAAATAAGTGGTGAATAATGGAAATATCATGGAATTTAAAGTGAGATAAGAAACCCCTTACCATTTACTTTTCCTTGGTTGTGGGTAGGTTAACCTCTTGTATAATGTTTAAATAATTGTTATTAAATTATTCATGAATCATATACATTAATATTATATCATATATGATCTTTTAACATTGATTTGTTAATAATATCTTAGAATTATCATCGTTTCGGGTGTTAACTTACTCGTTTTCTTTTATATGTTTTGTTATGTAAGACATGTTTGTCATGGATAGGTTGTATATTATTCATATTCAGAATGATATCAAGTTATTAAAAATTATTTTTAAATCATCAAATTATAATTACACTTGAATGGATATGATGGAGAATGAATCTCATCGCGTTCGTGGAGACGGTAGTCCGTACGTACGCACGAGCAATAATATCATTCTTTTGATATTAAAATAATATATACTTGGATGGTATATTATATATACAGAATAATTATCATGTTATATTTATTATTTACATGAATTTAAAATCATTATTATACCCATCCAAATACTAATTTATTGAATAACTATTACACCACGACGTGGAGACGGTAATCCGTACGTACGCACGTATGGTGACATGTCATTCAAAGGATGGAAAGAATACTGAATATGGTTTTAAAATATTTATAATAACATCAATGTATATATAAGATACTGGAGTTATTATTTTAGAATGAGAATAACAAAGAAAGAAGAAGTGGAAGAAGAAAGGAACTTGAAAAGGGGTGGTGAAAACATTACCTCTTCTTCGGGTTCTTCCTTTTGATTTGATCAAAAGGGCTCCTTAGGTTTGATTTATGATCAAAATAAGGCCTCTAGGTTGTAGTTAGAGAAGGAGATAGAGTTTTTGGGCAGGGGTTGGCTGAACCAAAAGGCTATGAAGGTGTGAAGAAATGAGAAGGAGGAGTGCCCTTTTATAAGAGGGGTGAGGGGCACCTTTGGAAAAGTTAGAAATATTAATTTATAATTAATTTATATTCGGTTTCTAATGGCTCCAAAGTTGATTATTTTACGGTTATGGTGGGGATGGGTCTCAATACATTCAACCAATATAATTTATACAGGTTTGGGTCATTATATTAACCATATCTGTTAGTTTTAACTCTTAGTTAATTAGTTTGAAATTTACCATGCCACTTTGTATTTTTATATTATATAGTTAATAAACATACTATATACATCCAATAGACCCCCAAGTGGTCCATTAATGATACACCAATCAGGATATACATCTCTTGGCCGAACCATAAATTTTTAGGAATTTAATATCAATTAATACTATAATATTTGGTTTAAAAACTCTTTTATGTCAATTTTGACACTATTCCATAATTGATTTTTGTAAAAATTATAACAGAATGATTACTTAGAAAAAAGTTAATTAAATCAATCCTAACATGTCATATTATTGTAAAAAATTAGTGTAATTCATAAAAAGTCTGAAATTATATTTATTTTGATATTTATAATATCAATTATTTTAATGTTTCACTATTATGGTAATTAATGCATCATCATTGTGTCATAAATAAATTTAATTATATAATGTGTAAAAATTATAAATAAAATATAATTATGTAGTAAATCGTTTTAGCTTTCTAATGAATATTTACAATCTAATTTATCTTGTGTATTACCCTATATTAAAAATGATTTAGTAAATAAACTTTGATTTTAACTCTTTTAACTCTTCTTTGAATTAAATAATAATAAATGTCCTAATCAAATCCAAGTGGACCTAAATGATAATATTTTATTCCTAAGGTTGTTTTTGGTCTAGATACACTTGTCCAATAGAATTAGGGCATGAGTTAGGGTAATATTAATATCATTTTTACCCTTAATTACCCTATTTACTTTTAACCGTGGTAAATAAAAGAAAAAAGTTACTATTCACCAAAAATTATTTTCATCTCATTGAACCACATTTTATTTCTTGATATTAACCGTGTCTCTCGAATTTTCGAAATTCCATTCACAAAAGCGGTAAAATTAAGTTTTATGAAAAATTTAGTTTTCTAACTACCACTTAGTAGTTTCACTATTCATCAAAAATTGAAGTTTTTCAGAACAATGCAAAACTTTGACCCTAAAATATAATTGATATTCTGAATTCAAAAATGATGTCTATTTTACAAAATTACAAACATATAAGTTGCATTAATTAATTTTATAATTAATTCCTGCTGTCACAACAAATAGTGTGTTTTTAAGAAACAATATATATCAAAAGATTGACAATTGTTTAAGTCCAATTTCAAAGTGAAATTAATTCTAATGAACACCATTGGATAAAATGGTAAAAATATATTCTAATTATACTTTAAAACCACTAAATAATATATTTTAGCACTATAAATTATTTTGATTAAAAAAGTTGTTTTCAAGTATTTTTCACTGTTCAAAAAAATTGGATGTTTTTAGCAAAATACCAAAAATTCACTTTAGGATAATTTTGATATTCCGAAACCAAAAATGAAGTACATTTTGAAATATAAAATATATATAATTTCAAAATGTAGTAATTACTATTCATAATGACTAGTTTGATTAGTTGTGGTGTGTTAGAACTCAATGTTGCGTATAACACATGCTATCGCATTATTCAAAGAGAAGCGTACCGTAGAAGCTTGGGGTGTTACAATGTGCTTGTGTCGATGAATTTGGTCATAGCTGGGAGGATCACTTAACTTTGGTGGTGTTTTCATTCAACAATGACTATCACTCCACCAGTGGGATGACACATTTTGGGGAGTTGTATGAGCGACCTTCCAAATCACCTTTGTGCTGGATAGACCCAGGGGGTTAGCACTCATGGGAACAGAGATGGTACGGGCTACCACATAGAAGGTGCAGATCATACAAGAGTAGATGAAGACCTCATAGAGCAGGTAGAAGTTGTATGCCAACAGGATACAGAGACCAATGGAGTTCGAGGATGGCAACCACATATTTCTACGAGTCTCACCCTGATGAGGTTTGTGGATATTTGGTCGAGGCGGGAAGTTATCTCCGATATTCATCGGACCTTTCCAGGTCCTCAGGTGAGTTGGAGAGGTGGCATACCACTTAACTCTTCCACCTCATTTGCACCGGGTGCACGATGTCTTCCACGTATCCCAACCGAGGAGATACGTGCATGACCCTTCTCACATCATCGACCATGGAGATATGGTCATCGATGATGGGGAATATTTTTCAGAGGTTCCATAAGAGATTGAGGATCGATTAGAGAGGTTCCTTTGTGGACGGTTGATACCTATGGTGTGCGTTCACATGCATCACGTGAACCTCTAGGAGAGAACATGGGAGAGGAAGGCTCAGTTGAATGCTCAGTACCCCCAATTGTTCCCTTAGTTTGAGTTGTGGCTTACTCGGACATATATCCTGTGGTGGGGACAATGCAAAGACCTATAATTTCATTGTATTTATTTTAAATTTATGGGAATTTTTTGAGTCTGTGAAAATTGAGGGCGCATGATTTGGAGGCCTGGACTGCCCAGAATGAATTTCTGAACTTTTGTTTGGGTATGTTCAGTAAACATGTGAGTGGGTTTTCTAACTTTTGAACTCGTTCTCAGAATTTAAATCCAAGGGCACCGTTGAACTTGCAGTGCCAGTATTCGCTTATGAAGAATTTCACCTTGAAAAAAGTTTTTTTAAGTTTAAAGATAATTTTTGGTTTCTTCGTGGAAATAACAAAATAAAATCATCACAAATTTTATTTTATTTGTCTTAACCACCCATGTGGATATTTCACAGATGGGGACCACCTAAACTAAAACCTCCCATGAGAGGTTATGAAGGTGGAGACCATCGGGTCTAACCTCCCATGAGAGGTTATGGTGGTGGGGACCAACTGAGGTTTGAAACCTCTTGAACTCTCTATTATGTGGGGAGAAACCTCTTGAACTCCAACCTTAATTATGCCAACCCTCACCATAATTTATTATTCCACCAAACAATTAATTAATTAAACCATTTATAAATTGTGCCAAAATAATTTAATTTGAAAACATAAATTAAGTAGATGGCTATATTTTCATTTTGGTGGAATTGGGGAAAAGGGCTGGCAAAGGGGAGAGATTTGGAGAATTGGGGGAATTCTCTCCAATGAAGAACGCCGACGCACAACTTCGACTTTCATCCTTGGGACATCCTCCAGTGTAGGACATCTTTAATTGACGATCATCTTTCCCTTCCCAACGACGTCGTCTCCTCCCTCGCGATCTCCGTCAATGAACAATCCAAGGTAGGGGTTTAATTTTTGTTTGATTATATTCCCATGTTTTTACTTTTTTTAAAACAATGAACATAGATGAATTTCTTTTGCGGGTAGGGATCAATAATTGTCGGAGGATAGGATTCGATGTTCAATGCTCATTTTCTTGATGTGCTGATTGCTACCACTCTAATGTGGAGGGCATGGGCCAAACAAATAGGGCCCTACCCCTCTACGGTTCTTGTTGAATGGTGTCCCCTTCGTGAAGAAAGAAGACGACCATGGTGAAAACAATTAGAGAAGGATTTTGTGCACTGAGGAGGCACAAGAATAGTGGTCGAAAACACTGCCGGCTGCGACGAAGGTGATGACGCAACAGTGTCACCCCGCGGCCGAACCACCGCCTCATGGTGAGGCTGCCGCTCTGCGGCCGAACTACCCGATAGCAGAGCCGCTGTTGGTAGCCAAACACCATAGCTGAGCCACGCCGCCGTAGCCCAATGAGCAGCCTCACAACACTTCTGCACGCCACCCCATATAAGGGCCGCTCCGGGCGTGCCGCCCCAAGGCACCGAGACGCTCCGGTCGATCCACCCCGTGACACTGACCCGCTCTGGCCGAGCTGCCCCACGGCACCACGCTGCTCCAGACGAGCCACCCCGACGCATCAATTTACCCCAGATGAACCATCCCGTGGCCCTGGGCCACTCCGGCCATGCCACCCCATGGAATCTGCCCTCCAGGCTGAGCGGTCCTAGCCGAGTCACTCTGCGGCCTTACACCATCCGCGGCCGAACCCCCACGGTCCCTCACTGCCTGCTGGACCGCCCATCAGGTCAGGCCACCCTACAGGAACCAGGATGGACCCAGTGGGACAGGCCGAACCCAAAGGGCTGGGCCGCACTACGGGACGAGTCGGACCATACCTGGTCCCACTATGACCCATTTACATTTTTGGCCATAACATTGGCTCCAGATGACCGTTTGACGAACCATCAGCGGTATTGGAAATCTTGTAGTGAGAAGGTCCCTTTGATTATACCCCACTGAAGTTTTAGATTAAGATGGGAATGGTCAGGTTGGATCGAGCACGAATCCAACCGGGCCCCAAGGGCTAAAAGGCTAGTAACTCACAGATCGAACATCTGATTGACACAACGTCTTTTATGTTGAGACACACATGACATTGAGGCACTTTGAGATGCTTATTCATGGGACTTTGTGGATGTCTGAATATCGAATAGTAGCATGTGGACCGGATCCTCCCAGAGACGAGCAAGAATAGTGTGGGAACCCAGTATGGGGATGAGACTTGACGACTGGTGACCTTTTCGACTGGGAGTGACTTTCTAGGCCTAGTGGGGAGAGCCTATGTGTGACGTAGTAGAACCGCGGTGGGGAGCACCTCGGTGTGACGTGGCAGACCCATGGTACTCGATAAGAGGGGTACCGCAGCAAGACACTGTGGGGATGCCTCTGTGTGACATGGCAGACCCACGGTACACAACAGGAGAAGTACCTAAGCAAGTCACGAGGGGGAGCGCCTCTTTGTGATGCGGTAGAACCACGGTGGAGAGTGCCTCTGTGTGATGTGTCAGACCCACAGTACTTGACAGGAGGAGTACCTCAGCAATATAATATTAGTGGGAAGCGCCTCTGTGTGACGTGGTAGGCCCGCTATACTCGATAGAGGAGGGGTTTTCTAGCAGCCAAGGTGTTCGACAATGTGACTCGAGATGTTACTTGTTACTAACCCTAGAATAAATCATGGTGTGATTTGAGTCAATATCGTTGTGTTTTCCTCATGATCGAGATAGATTACTTGATAACTTTGGTATATGTATGGGCATATACCCAAGTAGGGATATCTGTTGATTTAATACTTTTTGGTTTATAATTGGTGGTTTTTGTGAGACCATGCGGGTCTTGGGGTACCTAATGAGTATCGTTATACACACCCCTACACGGGCTATGCCCGCACCTTATTATGTTGGATGCAGACGACAGACAGTGCTGACTGAGGCTAAGAGTACCAGGACTAGATGGTGCCCAAAGGTGGACTATTCAGCGTGTCAGTATGCAGAGGATACCGGTGGATGTGGAGTGATGTGGAGGCGATCTTTACCTACCCTTTAGGTAGGATCCTCGGAGGAAAATCCAATAACTTTCTTTTTCTCTTTCTTTATTTGTACTGTATTTCAGTTGTACGTGTACTTTTACTATTGGGCTTGTATTCCGGCCCCTCTTACTTTCAGCACTCTTATTGTTATAAAGTTTGATTGTGTTTGTATCTTGTTGTGTGCTTGGTTACGTGAGTTTGAATGTTATAAAGGCATTGCCTTCCCAGTTTTATGGAAAATGCCTTTCGGTGCCAGTTGCTAGCCCTTAGCCTATGAATGGCATGCTTGGGGTAGTCACGACAGAGGCCCCAGAGGACGGGTCATGACAATTGGTACTCATTTTCATCAACCCAAATTAGAGAGAATGTTCCCATATTTATAATATTATGTGATCAATGATATGTGAAAGAAATAAGGATAAGTATTTAGTTTAAATTTTTTATAGATGAGAAAAACTTGCGCCGTGAAGGTGACTAAAAAATCCCATGAAGATGATAACGAATTTTGAAACATGGATTCAAAAATGGATGAATGACATGTGTGGACTCTCTAACGACAATTTTGGCAACCCAAGTTCTCTAAAGTCATTATTATTGGGCTAGAAAAACAAATTTGGAATCCAGATATTATCGAGTTTGAAACACTGATGCTTTTATTAATTACAAAATATTCATCTAGTAATGAGCTCAAGAGGGTATGTGAGCTAATATGGACATGGAAGATTGTATTATGGGAGAAAATCTATTCTACTAGGATATTAATTATCAAAATAGTAATATAATGACGAATGGTAGTGTCAGTGGGGAATATCTTGGGTGGAATATTGAGTTCTTTGGGGGATCCATTCTACCATGTTCTAGAGCAAGCTAGATGATCATGTTGGAAGGAAATAATCAATCCATAAAAATACGAGAAATACTCTAAAACAAGTCAATTATTGGGATGATCTTATTAAGAGATATACATGAAGTACCATGTATACCATGAGGATAAGAATCAATCTACACATAGTTCTGTAATGCAGTGTGGTAGGATATAGAATAATGTGGGTTGATATCATCTCTAGGAGGAATATCAAAACATATCATATTATGATGCATCCCACATTTGGACATGGTAATATTTCTTCACATTGGATCATCAAATTATTATCATATGAGGAATCCAAATTCTAAATATGATTAGATGTTTTGGAAATATTATATATTTTATTTGGGGAATCATGATTTTTGAAAGTGTGATTCCATTGATTAACTTCATGTTTAGGGGATGCAGGTGGCTGTTCATCCATTATGTGTTATATAGGGAATCCCAATTTAATAGGGAGTAAAGTTATAGTTTTATGTACTATGATAAGTGTTTTGTATGGGTGTACACCTTGTGTGTACCATTAATTTTGTTATCATGTCACATCATGTTGGAATCATTGATGGATAATGGATCAAGGTACATGAATGGGTCATATACCTAAATGAGGGGTGGTACAAGAGGGAATATTATGGTTATCATGTCTTGGATACTAGGAGTTTTTAGGATATTTCATGGTGTCTCTCAAATAAATGATTTCTATGCCTCACCACATATCCCATGTGAATGAGAATAAACCCACACATGGTTCTGAAAGGTGAGGGAATTGGTTTGCTTAACCAACTAAGATGAATAAAACCATATGAATTAGTGGAAAAAATTATGATTCATATAGTTTAAGTTACTAATTACTAAACCAAGATTTATAGTTTAAGGTCATATAGATTTGGATAATTTTAATGAGTTTATGGTCATATTACTTGGTCCATGAAATAATGTTTAATATAATGTGGATTGTAGTTATACTGAATTTTTTTTTCATGTATATTTGAGAAACACAAAATAGGAATAACCCTATGTTAATAAATTGAATGACGGTTCGCATGCAATAAAAAATATATTGAAATAAATGGAACATATTTTAACATCATAATTCTTAGGACATAAGTGGGGATTGAAAAAATGATGGTGAATTTTTTTCATTGTCAAGTGAAAGAATTTTTAGAGGTCACTACATGTCCCATGACATTGGGAATCAGGAGACATAGAGATCTGGAACACGACATGGAAAGGCACTGGCTATGGTAAAGGGAAAAAAATCTATTATGGGGGTATTCCTTCTTCATGACTCAGGATAAGGAGAGATTTTATCATCATATTCTAAGAAGGATTGGATGTGATCATCCCACATCCATCAAAATGGTTATCTCAGTTTTACATGGGGTATTAGATTTTTTCATCCCACACATCTCTGATGAGAATCTTACTTTTAAATGCGGTGATGGTTTTGTTTGTCTCAAATATATCATGTGAAGAATCCTAGTTTCATATAGGTTAAGGAAAAAGTTTAGAATCACGTGATAAGGATGATGGATATTCAGTTAATGTAATATAATGTGGACTATGGTTACAATTATTAATGGATCATAGAGCTCAAAATGTGGGGGATGAAAATAGTTTAAGGTCATAATAAATTGGACCATATTTTATGTGGTTAATGGTCACATATGTCTTAAGAAAATCAAATTTTTTAATATAATACTTCTTAGACCTTGACACCTCACACAACAGACTACTTATGAAACATATAATTGTTGGGTGATGAAATACACTATCTTTCGATGTTGATTAAGGATTATGCTCCATTAGAATAGAAATTATTGATGATGTATGGTCTATACCATCTAGGATCCAGTATTGGGGGGATTATTTTGGAGTAGCATTGGTGTTAGAAGATCTTGAACCGTGTCACTATTGATGAAGTAATGAAGGGGAACTTTATTATTGAATTCTCTGGATATCCTATCTTAATAACTCTTTGGGGTGTGAAAGGTCTTAATCCAATTTTACTCAATGGATACTAACTCTATGATAAATAATCCATCAATTATGTTTAAAATCTGGTAGTATGAGATAGTTGTTTAGAGAAATTAAATCTACACATCTTTAGTAATGACTACCTCTATTACATATACCAAGGATTGAATGCTCACATATGTAGAATTTCTATATCATCGTCTAATAGGACTAGAGGTAGTTGGTGATATTTTTCGGATAACTCATCTTGTTATGGATCACCATAATCTATAAGATACAAGACATTATCTTTTTGAATGTGTCAATATTCCCATATTTTCACATGATATGAAGAAGCTTGGTTGGACCAAACATTGTAACTAGAAAACAATTTTTTCAACTAGAAATACAGAAATTGGTTGTTTCTCTCTATGATAACAACACGAGGAAGTCCAAATTGGGGGATGATATAGGATCTCATGATATCATTCATGGAATAGGTTTTGATATCCTCATGGGGAAATCTATGCATCCAATTTAGAGAATATATTGCTCACTTTGAAGACAAATATACATTTGAGAGCTATGGATTAATGGAATGGATCCACAACAGCATGTACTCATAGGACATAGGGAAAAGTGTACATGGTGGTGCGGTGGAGATAATTCAGTCAATTAACAATGTTTGAATGGATTTGAAATTCATGACTCCTCTTAGTGAACTCAATTTAATCATGAACCATGGTGATCTAGAAGTATCCCATTATCTAAATTTAGTTGGAGAGATTAAATCCCACATGGTTCATACCATGTGACCCATCAAAGACTTTCATTATAATCTATAATAAATCACCTCCATAAATGATCCATTGGATAATTCCAAATATTACATGTCTGTAGAGTGTTTTCTCAAGGTTAGGCGCACACTTAAGGGTAAAATATGCTACACACCATAAGATTATCTAATTCTCAACTCATTTTAATAGTAGATTCACATGCTAATGGTACTCCAAAATGTGGATGTCCGATTAAGCATTTTTTTCTTCTTCAGGGGGTCCTAAAGATCATATATTATAAATTCTATAAGTTAAATGGGTTAAATATTGGTCACCAACATCTGAAATCGAAGGGGATATGACCCTTCAGTTACCACATGTATGATCAAATCGTCATGGTTACAATCAATGAGAGATATTGGAATGCATTCCATGAATTTTCCTTGACCATTATGCAACTGAGGAAAATGAGTCACCATCCACTATAAAGGGTATAAGGCCATCATTTGAAGATTACATTTCATAAGGGTCACAAGATATTTCATTCTTATGATTTTGTCACCCATGATTTGTTTGACGACTAACTCAGAGTATCCCTTCATATTGAGATAAGTGACATTAATATTGAGGGCTATATTGAGTCCTACAAATTCTGATACACTAACTCACTTTCAGTGTGGCATTATAATAATATTAATGAGTAAGGATATATAAGTTTGTTATAGTGATGACTACGATCCCCAAGACTTTCCATTTATTTTTGGGGTTTTTGATTCTTGTACTGACCAGGCTTTGGGACACACATTCAAAATCAATCTTATAATATGGTACAACCCAATTCATGGAGGGAATATCCTAATTACTAATGTAACAATTTATATAATTTAATGGTTCATATGTGTTTCCGAGAATACTAATAATTCATATCATTTGATGGATTTCATTGAGATGAACATGTTCTCGAACTACTAGGGGATCACCACTAAACATGCCAATCGTCCCCTTAGAGTGGAAAAATTGAAAATATAATTCTGTGAGTATACTCAAGAATCTAAATATATATCATGATGATGTAAATCATGTCATAGATTATACACTATAAAATGAATATGACTCATCTATTCTTAATGGGGGAGTATCTGGTTAGTCTGTCAAAGAACATGAGGATGAAATAGTATATGCTATTTTCTATGCCATTATTTTTTTTAAAACAGAAGGGAATCAATGGATCATTCTAGGGAATTTATCTAAAGAACAAATGTCTTCCCTGAAATGGGTCTAATCCATACCAGATGCAGTATAGGAAATTCATGATACCCTTAAAAATGGTTTGGAATTATTCATCCCATCGATAAATAATTATTTTTTTCATGAACCTCATTATGAAATCAGACAAAAAAAATTCTTTACGATAAATCAGAGTATATAAGATAATTGGTCTCGGACAACCTATTACTCCTGAAGATATCTCGGCGGCGTCCTCCATCTAATCGATTTGATTTTGACATGGAAAATCCAAATGCCTATGTATCTTACCAAACATCCATGAAACATCCTTTAGGGAAACCTAACTTGTAACATTAATGAAATTGTCATCAATTATCAAGAGGGTAGGATGATGAACAATTTCCCATGATCGTTGACATTTTACTAGTACAAGTGGGACTCGAACGCATGATTTTCCACAGAACACCATACCAAATTTTCATTAATTATCATGATGATGTGGTTTATGGATATCAAATTGTAAGATATAGAATTATCAAGATAAATGGAATTATAAAATAGCAGAATGACCCTGAGGATTCAAATAAGGTGTTGGATTCCTCATCCTCAAAGGATATCTGAATTTGGTTGAACATGGAGTACACTTCCATGATGGAGATTTCCAAGAACCTTATTATTGAAGCGATGAATAGTTTTATCTCTAGAAGTGGGAAATCATAATTCAAAAAAGAGAATATGAGGTTGTAGATATCGATATAGACTTAGATATGAAAATTCATCCTCTTAACAGGGAATATGTTATCTCACCAGATGGGGTATCAAACATCCTTGAAAAGTTTGGAATTTTTATGCTTTTCCACTTCATCCATGACCATATTATTGTGAAAGTGATTTATCATTCTTGTAGGATATGTGAATCCAAAGTGACATTCTTGGATATGATGATGATAATTTTTGACCTATAGGTATATCCCTAACATCTCATCAAATATCTAGGTGAACACGTCATTGTTTTTTAGGAATGTTGCATACTTATTTCTCCTATGGAGATATGGATGTATTGATCAGTGTTAGCCACAAAATAATATAATGTAACAAGGTTCACATGGGTTATATCATCAATGGTACAACATAAACCTTATTCAAATATTGGATAGTTGTATTCCAAATCCTCCCCATCATCGGATATAGGAAAATCATTTGGAGGTTGTGTCCCTTATAGAACATTCATCTCATGGGAATCACATGTTCCTATATGGACAAACATAGAATCATTGCTGAGGAGTTTCTTATCAACTAAATCTATGGTAACTAAATCTATTGAACCAATTCATACCAACCATTTAATATAAGGTCAATGATTAATATAAAAATAATGGGGAAGATTTGACATCTACTGAGTCAACCTGGCTCTACAGAACATGATTTCATGTCATGAATTAGTGGATATAGGGAGACAAATATTGATACATCAAAATATTAAAGTATTCTTGTATCATCCAAAACTATTTCATGTATAAATACTAGGTATTCTATGAGATCTATTTTTTTATGTAAATTATAAAACCCATAATATTCAAGACAAATAATCACCACATAGTTTATCATTATGGCCTATAAGTGATGAATTAGGATAATGAAGTTTTCATTCAAGTCTTTATGGGGATTGACTGTTGTGGTCATTAGATCATTAGAATCATTATTTTTCTCAACCACATTATCCTAAATATACTTTCCTTCTATATTATTTTATCATGCATCCATATAGAGATCTTCACATGAATCAATGGGAGACACATCACTCAGGAGTACCACAAAATTGACATTGAGGGAATACATAAGGTACTAATGATACGAGGATGACACATCCACATGATAATGAAACTGGATATGTTACAATATTGTGTCTTATTTGGTGTCTTGAAAAACTATAATGAATTCAGTGGTCGATATGATTCCACAAAACATGGTCTATAGAAAAATGATTCCAAATTGTTTATGCTCTGTCATTTCATAACCCTGAATTGATAGTTTAAAGGGAGTTAAATATGCTTCTATCAAACCTAGAATTTTGAGTGTCTTTGTTAGGATGAGTTTTATCACAAATATGATATCCCCAAGGCTATATTAGATCTTAATTCCATTGAACTAGACTATTATGTACAACGGGTGTTTGTTCCCCATTACGGTATCATTTTCATCTTCCCCGAAAAACAAGATAATAGACTGGTATTCATATTTATATCATTAATCTTTATATAAGTACATATCAATAGAAACCTCAATTTAAATATTTAGTGGGAATTTCAAACATTCTTAAAGGGCCTCACACTTTTACTTCAACAAGTGGAGATCCTTGAGGTATAAAATCCTAATGGTTATTCCTAAATGCTAATTTCACACATCATATTTCCATGAAAAGTGATTGATTTTTCATAAAGAGGATGATTCCTAATTAGGGGGTGCAATAGATGGCTCTACCTTGACTAATGGTATAATTTTACTCTCTTTTGATAAATTAAAATTTCACCATTTTTTGATTAATTAACAGATTAAACATTTGATGCCCAAAGAACATATTAGATTAGTGACTTTAGAAACATGGCAACAAAAACACTGGTTAAGAAGAGATATATCGTATATTTTCCTAGATACGTCATTAATACCACTATTTTCAGACACATCACAATTATTCCATAATTTCATAACATAGGTGGAGGAAAAAATATAACCATGTGAGATTATATGCTCAGTCAGGGTAAGAGAGGGACATATTTAAGTATATCAAGAGCATAAGTTATTGAGAACCAGATCAGGAAAGAAAAACATAATATCATGCATAAAAAATATATTACACATGAGTAATAGAATAAAATTTATTAGTTCATAAGAAATGAATCATAAGGGAATCCAGATAATAAGACATGAATTGATAATGTTGAATAAGATATGAAATTTGTGGTAGACACCTATTCTTCTGATATCATTCCCAATATTCCAAGGCACATTTCCCAATCATAATAGGTCACATCATGAGGACTACAGATACTGGTCGGGAGAAACCAAAATCCCCAGTATTAGTCCTATGATTATATGAGACCAGATTCCTTATTTTCCCAATGTGGATTCGGTTTCCTCATCTTTTATTTTGGATCAATACTACCGACTTGATTCTCATATTTATCTCATTCGATATAAATGTTTATCCAATGCATTAGAGGGAGATATAGTTCCAAACCATCACATAAAGAAGACCATACTAATGTTTTCTACAAGAACAAAATTTATTCCTCATATTAGAACCGACTGAATGAAATGGATTTAATTAAACTCATTGAATAAGATCCTAACCCATAGAAAAGAAATAAGTTTCATAAATATTATTCCCTCATAAACATAAACTATTCTTAGAAATAATTACAATTTTAAATTTTATAATATCCCTAATAAATCATATGTAACATAAAATAATTTTATCTTATATGGAAAATAATTTTCATGGAGTACATGAAAACAATTTGTGAAGAAAAATATCATTTTTATTGGAATCATTTTATTTTATTAAAATTACACATAATTCAAAAAGAAAACATATAATTTAGTAATAACCATATAATACTATAATCTAATATTAGAATAATTAATGATTCATGATTGTGGGAAATTTATTTCATGCCATATACTAAACATTCATATTTTTCCTTTTACTAAAAAGTCATAATGTACCATGTTTGGTAAATGAAAAAAAACATTATTTTCAAACTGTATAGTAAAAAGTAAATAAATGGGTTAAAATGGAAGTAAACATTGATATGAGAATAGTAAAAATATATTTGAATACATTTTTATAAAATATTGTCATGGATGTTAAATATTCCCCAATAGAGACATTAAATGAAATAATCACAAATAATGATGAGATTGTAAAATAAATACTAGTCACATTATAATCAGTAGAATAAAATGTCCCTAGAAAGATTGAAAATATATATATTTGAAAAAAAATATTATTATGGATAATAATCATAAAAGAAATTCATGGATAGTATATCCAACTTTTATAAGAAATAATTAGTGTATAAGGAATGCCTCCTACATAAATAAAAGTGAGATATGAATCCCTCACTTTATATCTTGACTCTATTTATACTCCTTAAAACCTACATTTTAATAAATAAAATATTATTATAAATATTTCATAGATACATATTCATACATATAATACCATATATTATTTACTTATGACTTTCTATTTCTCACATCCAAACCATTCCATTTTATTGTTATGATTTGGGTAATAACCGCTTTGTTTTTTGTATATGATTTTACTTATTATCCTTGGCACTCTTACATAGAGAAGTATTTAAACATATAAAAAAAGATTACAATTTCACACACACACAGATATATATATATTCAGTATAAATTTATTCATGATTATTTATAAATTCTAGAGGTAGAAATCCAAATTCCCCTATAATGGAGATGGTAGGTTGTAGGTACATATGAACACTAAGTTCATTATCATTTCATTTTAAAATATTTAAATAAATATGATATATTATCATTAAAGAACAATTTTCAATATATATATATAATATATTAAAATAATTATTCCTTTTTACCATACATGTGAAATATTGATGAAAAACAAATAACATCGCATTGTGAAGACAATAAACCAATGTACAGATGTGTGATGTTGTCATTTCACAAAAGAATAACCGGTAAAAAATTAGATATGATATTATAATTAGACAAGAATATTAATTTCATGAATATCATATATAATCATTAAACCCATCATATTTCACTGACATACAATATGGTTATGGAAACTAAATTGTATATCTATGTTGAGATGGTAAGTCTTACACATAGAAGAGTGATACATTCACATTTTTTTCGATGGGAAAGGAGATTTATAATGATTTATCAATAATAATAATAATATTTATGAATATTTTGTATTCATATTTTACTGATTTATGATATATATTATATATATAACAGGTATTTAAGAGTAGGAAATGAGAGTGCTCAGGTATATCTATTTACTATTCTTTGAAATGTTTCCTTTAGATCTGGTCTAAATAACTATTGATATGGTTCTATGGGAAGAATGTTGGGGAAAAATTTATCAAGGTAAAATTGCATCATTTTTACGTTGATTGTGTTTATTGAAAAAGTAGGTTTCCATGGTGAATTTTCAAGTTATAGAGATGTTTTGGACAATCCATGTTGACAAAGAACCATGAAAAAATAATAGAAGATCGGTAGTTGGTAAAAAAGAACAGATACAAGGTGCTGCAGTTTTCCAGTGTTTGCTAAATTTTTGGTGTCCAAAAATTGAGTTTTTTTGAGCATTGAGATATATGGATTTCTTTGAAGAATCTCATAAAAATATGGAAAGGCATGAGTTTCGGGAAGATGGGATTATGGGTGTTGATTTCACAAAGACATGAAAAAAATTTGATGGTGCTCTTCACGATTACGACGGACATCACAAAAAGAAGCATTGAAGAGCATTGTGGTGGTGAAGGTAATTGTGAGTGGATATTCGAGGTAAAGATGCAAAGGAATTAATGGAACACTCAACGATTAAGATGATCTCTCCGATCAGAAAATTGTCATGGTGCTTCGTGATATTGAGAGAATTTTGATCGAAATTTCAGATCTTCAAGATTTGATCTGACATGGTTATGACTTCACACGGAAGGTTTGAGGGTTAGTAGAATCATCTATAAATAGACCTCAAACACCTCGAGATAACAAGAGAGTTTTCCAAGAAAAGTTTTTTCAATCATCTCATGAAGGAGGTTCGCGATGGAAGTGTGCTTTGTGAAAGAAAGAGCTTCATGATGGATAATTTAGCTCCGTGAAAGTGGTATGTTCCACATTGGTTTAGTGAGCTTCATGAAGGAAGTCTCTTTGTGACAGCTTGATCTCAGTGATGGCCTAGGCTCTAAAAAATCTTGAGATTTATGAAGGTCTGAGCAAAACGAAGTTGTGTGTGCCGTGATGCAGTGAGATCTACGAAAGAGTGTGCTTTGTGAAGAGGTAGGGACTTCGTGAGACCTTGTTTGAGCTTCACAAAATTGGAAGATTCACGAAGTTGGATGCTTTGCGAAGGTATTTCCAATGGTTTTTACCAGTGATCAAATGCAGAGGGGTATTAATCAATGGATGAAATTTTGACTTCAACATAACATCTAAATATTGTGAATCATGCATTCATTATTGATAATTATGGGTCCCACAAGCCTATAAACTGTGAGTGGATACCTTCCAAGTGATGTGAGAAAAGGGCGTGGAAGAAGGTTTTCCATTCCACCAGATGTGAGCCAGAGAGAGAAATAGGGAGTGACCCATTTGAAAGGAGTTAGCTAACCCTAAACATTGTAAAGGAAGTGATCCTTGTCTTATAAGTGATATATCCTAAATATTATTATCACTGAGTTTTAGTGGATTTTTTACGGTGGAACATCACCTCTATATGCACCTTGGACGTAGCCCAATGAGGATTAAACAAGTAAAAATGTCTATGTCTTCCTGATTGCTTCCCTACATAACATTCAAATCATCATCATAAGATAATGAAAAAAATAAGTGATCATAATAATCACACAAGTGAAAACAAAGTGAACCTCGTAATAAAGAGGTCAAGATCTAGTGGGGAAGGAAGAATTTTGAAAAGAATATCCATACCCTGATTCACCCCCCTCTTAGGGAATATTGTCCCCTATTGGTCCTAAAAATGATCATCACAACTAGAATGTGTATAGGGATGTGTTTAAGATAATTTAGTAGAGTTTGTTTGACATAAAGAATCAATGGGATGAATTTAGATGAGGGAGGATGATTCCTTTTATAATGATGAGGAAGGGAAATTTTGGAATCTTAAAAAATATCAATTTATAATAAATTAAATCTCCATTAAAATAAGTAAATAATTAAATTTTTTATAATATATTATTATAAATTGTTTTAATCTCATAATCCAATTTTTTTTTAAAATTTTAATATTGTTTTTAACCTTATCATTTTCATTAACACTTAGTTTACAAATGTTAATTTTAACTAATATAATTATTTTTTTCTATATTAACTGGTTGTAATTTTTAATTATGTGATGTTAATTAAGTCATAAATTAATTATATATTATAGTTTATATAATATTATATATTTTATTTATTTTCAATGATGCTTTCTTATTTTTAAATAATTTAATAAATAATTATTTTCTTAAAATATCTTTAGTGTTAATTTTGAATCTATTCATTACTTGTCTATTAAAAATTCAATACAGTAAGACAAATTTGAACCAATTCATTTAATACACCCCTAACATGTCATATTAAGCGTTAAAATTCTTGTATAATCTTTATTAAGTTAAATTATTATTTTTTAATATATATAATAAATTTAATTGATTAATACATTAATATAATAATTACTACATCATCATTTTTATATATTTATGATAATTATATATTTTACAAAAAATTATAATAAATTCGTATTATTTATATTGAAATTTTATATTTCTTAATAATATATATATATATATATTATAATATATTTTATTTACCAACATATTAAAAATATTATTCATAATAAAATTATGATAGTGGCATTTTTCCCTCTCATTAATATTAACAATATTTAAATCATTTACAAGGACATGTGTCCATTAAATATTTAAATTTAGAATCATCAGGTGATAGGTGTCAAAATAATTTATTCCAATTATATTTTAGCAAGTGTTAGCATTGTATTTTAATATTTAAAATATTAATTTTACCCTTAATTAATCGATTTTACCCTTAATCATGGAAATAAAAATTTTAAAGTTAGTATTGATAGTGTACAAAAATAAAAATGAACTAACTAATAAATTTGAAAATTATGATTCCAAATATAGAATAATGTTTTTATAATAAAAAAAATTTTTGGTTAAAATTAATTTATATTTAATCCTTCTCATGAAATGAGAAAATATGTTTCTTAAAGTGAAAATGTCCATAATATTGATTTTTTATTAAAATTAAATGTGAAATTGATTCCAAGGGCCTAAATTTTATTATATAAATTTTTTTTATCTAATTACACTTTAAAACAAATAATATTCATAATTTAAACTTATTAATTATTTTAAATAATATTGTATATTCAATAAATTCTTTTTCATTTTCACTATATATAAAAACTTTAAATATATCAGCGAAAAAAATAATCCATTGTGAATTTTGATATCCAATAATAAAAGTCTAAATTTTTTTCATATAGTATTTATAAAAATTTAAAAAACTATACTTAAGACAAGCAAACCATCAAACAGAGATAAAACTTCCATTTTTGAAAAATACTTCTTTTATGGGTAAAATATGATCTTTTATTTTATCATGTATAGAAAATAGATAAGATTAATTTAAAAAATTATATTTAAAAATATATATATTTAATTAATATAATTCAACCATGTTTATTTGTTTATTTATTGGCATAAAACAAACATCTGTATATTTAAATAAATATTGAGAAAAACTTTTCTTTTTTATTTTTTAAAAGGGGTTATCATTCATTTGTAATTAATTGGTAATATAATTTTGTGTAAATATTAATTTTTTTATTCAATTAATAAAGTTCATATGTTACATTCTAAAGTTTTTTTTAAAATTTTGTTATTTTATTTTTAATAATAACAAAATCATATTTTTGTAAAAACTCTGTGTTACGTGTAAAGAAATATTGTTCGATTATGCATGTAGTGAAAGACTAACATTGTGTATCGTATAATAGAAGTGTCACAAGTAATTTAATTTATTAAAAAGAGGTTAATAAAAACTCTCGGTTTTCATATTCTACCCCAATTTTAATGAATACATCCTTTAAATTTTATCATTTAGATACAAAAGAATTAGGGTACTTCTAGCTCACCATATCCTCAAGTTCCCATATAGCAACCTCCAACTAGTGCATTATTACAAAAAATGATGATTAGATGAGTGGTATTTTTACCTTAAAATTTCACTCTATGATACACAATTTTAATTAGTGAATCTATAAAATATTGATTCTTTGATAGCAGTATGACCAATTAGTTCAGTACCTATGATTGGTTAGGTATTTACAATCTCTAGAGAGATACATGAAACACATAATGGACTTGAGAGATATTTTGAGGAATTAACAAGAGATAGGAAACCATATTTGTATGATCAATATTCTCAATAAGACCGATATACATAAAGTTTTAATTTCCCTTTCTTCATGAATCTCATAACCTTCTTATATAGATAAATTTGTAGAAACACCTTCTTACCAACATCAAATTGAATATCATGTCGTCAGTTATTGGAATATATTTTCTACTGAATTTTGGATACAATGATATAATAAATAATGGTTCAAACCTACACTTCTATATCTTACACTCCCTCAGGTCCCAATATATTCTCTTCCCTAGCTTCATCTCATCATGTTATATATATGTATTTCTTCCCAAAGGAAGATTCAAAATGATACCTCAAAATGCTTGAGTGAATGGTATTGTTTTATGAAAAATCATCCAAATAAAGGTGTTGATCTGAATCAATTTTGATTTCCAGATAATAATATCTCAACATATATTCTAGGATTATAATTGATCTTTCTAACAGACCATCCATCTGATCTTGATAAACATATAAGAAACTGAATTCCATATCATGTTCTTACTGAATATTTTGCTAAACATTTTAGGTAATCCTCCTGTCCAAATAAAAACCAATAGTATTTGGTATTCCATGAAATTGTACCATTTACATAATGTATATCCTATAAATTTAATCCAAAGAGAGTATTCAATGATAGAAATTTTGTTTACATAGTAATGTGATCGGCCTCCACCCTTACAATATTAAACTATTTTGAGGGTTTGGGGAGTCCAATGGAAAAAATTATATAGAGATGTTATCCCATTTACATTTTTATGGGTAATGGATGAAACATCCCTTTATATTATTATATTTTATACTTTTATTTCTAGCATAAAAATATCAAGATAAGGACATTGCAATTTCACTATTCATTCCATCCTCACTAGATGTATTACCTAAAATATATATATGCATATTTCTATTTATGTGATGAATAAATATTTAATAACTTTGGGATTGCTCCAATATATCCTCCATTAAATCCTGAATGGATTGATCAAATACATAGTTTTTGAACCATATCATTCCATTCATATCAAGGTCATGCACATGGATATCTATCAACTTATTCATTAACACTACATCATCCTTCTAGGCCTTTTTAATCATCAATTTAATGAAGGGTTACATTAAATTTAGAAAGATATAATTTTAACTATAATTCTTGATTCATAGATAAATCACTTAAAAATCTAGAAATATTAGTTATTTTAAAATACTTATCATGGTTAAGATATCATGATCTTTTTAACTCAATGGATCGACCACATGTTTGATTTCCTACGGTGATAATGTATTGGGAAGTCACAAGCCTTATCATATATTATCATCTCCTCTAGAACATGTTTAACTCCTTTTGTGTAAATATATATTTCATACTGGTATAGTTGATATATATATCACATTTTTTCCCATAGAGATAATTATTACATAATTTAATGCAAAAAATTTCATCAGGTACCTTCAAATCATGAGTTAGGTAATTTTTATCATGAATACTCAACTGTCATGAGGCATAAGAAATTAAAATGTTATTAAACATATGGAAACATCCTAAACCCTTTCATGGATGGACCAATCAATATTAAAATCATTTCCCCAATATAGAGTAATGTTATCATAGTTATGGTGTCAAATATACTATTTAATTCCATTACATTTTCCTTATATTATCCTATACAGTGAAACATCACACACTTTTGAGATAACATGGTCAAAGGATTATATAATCATCCTAAATTCCCTAGAAACCACGGATAATATCATGTTAAAATAAGAAAACTATGAATCACAATCTCTATGGTTAGTATAGGGCTCACATTCAATAGCCTTAGTCATTGTTGAATCTACTATTATACAATCTCTTGATATTTCTTGGCCCAAAAAATGAATCCTTTTTAGAAACAATTCACAATTTGTAAATTTTTCATACATTGTCTCATTCCTTATGGTATTTAGCACTATTTTTAAGTGGTCTTCATGGCGTTCCATGATCAAATAATATAAAATAATAACATATATATAGACTTCCAAAAATAGATTGGGGTAATATTTAAATATTCTATTCATCAAAACCATGATGATAAAAGGGGAATTTGGGAGACAAAAAGGCATCACAATATAATTATTGTTCCTATACCAGGTACAGAATTCCATCCTAGGTATATCCTTATTCTTGAACATCAAATAATGATATATAAAACAATTGTAAATATATAAAATGTATTGAGGTTTGTGTATTTGATCAAATAAAACATAAAAAAGGGAAATATTATAATTTTTCTAGATAGTGATATTGATATAATCGATATAATCAATTAATAGTTATACTGATGTATCTTTATTCTTAGAAAAAATAATTATTTCAGCAGAAGGTGAATAACATGTTCAAATGAATCCCTTATCAAGGTTTTCTTTTGTTTATTCCCTAGTTACTACAACTCAATTGGGCTCATTCTATAGGGAGTTTGTGAAATTGGTGTTGAACCATGCATGATTTTTATTATGAACACAAATTTACATTTTTTGGGAGGACTAGGAATATCTTCTATAAGGATATACAAAAATTCATGAATAATTAAAATATCATGGATATTAATATTCCCTCCTAACATTTGAGATAAAATACCCTTCTGAATAAAAATTCATACCCAAACAACGGATTTAATCTTCAATAGATGCTCATACTTATTGTCACATTTATAGAAAACCAAATGTCTATTTTAAAAATCAAACATAGCATCCCTTCCTTGAAAATTGATGTGTGATTTAAATAGGAAAATAACATCCATTCAAAAGATGAAATAAAATTTATATAGTTGAAGAATTAAATGATTTTAATGAAACAGATTCCCATGAATATCAACTAGGGATGAATAATATACTTCAGATGAAATAACCATACCATTAAGAAGATTCACAAGTAATTCTGAATCTAAAAATTTGTTTATAATCCTAACACCCAAATAAAATTCATTAGATATGAATGAGTCGGTAGTTCCTAAATAAAATAATACATTATCCGTTCTATATTGGATGGTATTTATATCCTTCACCATTTTATTATCGCATGACACAGAAAAATAGTGATAAATTGATATTTAACCTTCCCCCTCATTTTAATAGTTTACTGATGCTAATCATTATCACCAACCCTTAGGGATGATGACTGGTGAACATAATGATTATTCCACTAATACTTAATACCCTGATGTGTGGGAGTTTAATTATGTACTAATTTCACTATATTATTATCATTGACCAACATATTCCCATCAGCTCAAAAATATATTTCACAATGGTCATCCTTTCTACATATAAATAATTTATTAGAGCCCATAAGACATTTTAATCCATTCTTAACTGCACACATGGAGAATATAACAACGCTCGACTTATTTTCCCCATGGTTTTTATATTTGTCTTTAACCTCCATCTTTATTTTCTTATTATCACTAATAGATTGATGCAAAAATATAACCACCATTTCAACCTTGATTACACTACACACAGCCTGTTCATAGGTACTAAAGTTTATAATGGATAAAACCTTTCTTTGATTTTTCATTAAAAAACTAAAGAATAAGTTAACCTCATATTCTGGTTGGATGATAATTAAAAAATAATTCTTCACAATTATTGTTAAATATTCCTTTAATGTACCAAACAATTCACAATCCTTTTACTTACATCAATGGAACTCCTTTTCCATCTTCATACCTATAACACGGGGAATGTACCTATTGAAGAATAAGTTATTTATCTGATCACAATATAGGGATTAAATTTAATTTTTTTCTCCCATATTCTTGATTACGGTACACCACTGGTCCGCTTCACCTTCTAACCAATAAACATATAGAATTACTTTATCATGTTTCGAACACTAGATATAGGAGAATATATTTTCAATTGTATTGATCTGTTGTTGAGAAACATGTGGTTCAAATGGAACATTGGAATATAGTGTATAATCCATCCTGATGTACTAAATATAATTTCATTCCCTCCAACATGTTTTATATCTTGAAATAATTGGATGAACCTTGAAAAATTATTTTTACGCCATATCGCATACCACTTGGTCTATAAAGTGGACTATAATTTCATTTTCATCATAATTTCCATAAATGTTGTTAGTTCAGGATCCAACCATTTACTAAAACCAAAAGTCATAGATTAAGAAAACATTTTCATAGTGAGGAACCACATAATCATAAAAAAAAAATATATGAAGTCTAAATTATGAAACCTTCTTAAATATATGAAACATAATGATTACATTGAAACATCAATAGACATATCCTTTAAAATATCTCTAGGGATATCAAAAAATATATATTATACATGTTTCTAAAGGTTATCTAAATGTTTAATATAATACTAAATATAAAATCCATAACACTTCATGTAATAACATTTGGTCATTTTTTGGAATACAATATACAATACTGAAATAGATTCCCAAATACTGTATTATTTTAGTTCTTCGCAAACATGGAAACAAAAACCCTAGTATATAAGTGAGATAAATTATCTTTCACTAGATTCATCATGAATTTATTCCTTCTTATATACATCATAACTAATTAATATATTCATAACTTAGGGAAAGGAAATGTAAAAATGGGTGAAGTTAGTTGCTTAGCACGTAAAAAAAGGACTTATGTAAGTATATCATGAGAATAAGGGTACAAGAACCTAATCAAGAAGATAAAATATCATTCCAAGTATATCAAAGATTATATAAATGAGACATGTAATAATTAATGATTGTTAATAAGAAATTAATCATAAAGGAATAAAGACTATAATACCTGAAATCATAACATTGAATAAGGCATGAGATTTATGGCAATAACATAACAATGTAATATCATTCCATATAAGTTAAGGTGAATTTCCAACACATAGAATGGGAAATCATTTTGACTACTCCTTATGGGAAGGACACACCACTATCCCCAGTTTCATTCCTTTCAATATAAGTTATCAGGATTCCCCATCTTCACACAGTGGATCAGGATTCCCTATAATACATAGTGGATCTTGCTTGTCAACTTGATTACCATAATTATCTAATATGATATAAATCTTTTACCAATTAATTAAAGGGAAATGTAGGTTCCACCCATCATATAATGATATTTAAACATTATTATGACACGTATGAAGTACCCATTAATTAAATCAGACCCCATGGAATTAAATAGGTTTCAAAAAAGTTATTCATCATAATATAACCCCTAGAAAAGAAATGGGATTCAAAAATTTTAATACCTAATAAAAAAAATCATTCATACAAATAATATGAATGTTATAATTGAATAATCTACATAGTAAAATATAACTAATATCAAATAATGTTATCTTATATGGAAAATAATTGTGAGAGATCACTTGAATACAATTATTTAGTAAAATACCCTTTCTTCTTCAGAAGAGGTTTAATTTATTAAAATACCACAACAATTTATAAATAATTAAATAAAAATAACCTTATCATATTTTAATAAAATATTAAAATCATTTATGAATCACTACAGTTGAAAATTCTATTCATTCCCTATAATAAAATTTATTTAATATTTTTTTTCTAAAAATTCACAAAGTACATTCTTTAGAAAATGGTAAAAATATTGCATCCAATCCAGGATGTAAAAATTAATAACGGGTAAAAATTAAATTAAACTTCTATAGGATAATAGTAAAATATTTATAGAAAACATGGAAATGGAAGAAAAATATTCCCCAATTGAGGCTTAAAATGAAACAATGTGATATATTGATGTGATTATGACATAAATACTCATCACTTTATAATTAGTTGGATTGTATGCCCCATGAAATAATGTAAATTATATGGATACATAAATACCATATTATCTAGGATATGAAACATGAAAAATATTCATGGGAAATTTATACAACACATTCAATAAACATGTATAATATAAGGTATGTTCCCCACAAAAATAATATTGAGATATAAATTTGTTACATTATATATTGACTCTCTTTGTACTTGTTCAGACCTTATATATATTAAATATAATTTTATCATACATCTATCACAAGATCATATTCATATATATAAAACCATATATGTTTTACATAAGAATTTATTTCTCATATATTAACAATTCCACGATATTGTTACATTTAGGGTAATAACCAATTTTATTTTCATACATGTTTTATATTTTTTATCCTTAGTTTTCATAAATTGATCATGATTTCATCATCTATAGAATGAAAACTGAGATATATATATTGTTAGTACATATATATTTGTGGTGATTCATTAATGTTATAGGTAGAAAATATGACACACCATTCACTGAGACAGTAAGTTGCATGTATGGGTGAATTCTATTTTCAATTTATTGTCATATTAAATGAAATAAATTAATATGATATATTGACCTTAAAATTCATTATATATATATATATATCATATATATTTACATAGAATACTGGAGAAGTTAAGCCATACATACGCATAATCATCATTATCATTTCTCAAAATTATAGATTGTAAAAGGGTAGACATTATTTTTTCAATAAATAAATATAATTATGTTGTAAATAAAACATATAAAAATGAAATCCATCATAATTCCCATTCATAAAAAGTGTTTATGTAAAATTATCTTTATTTATATGGGGGAAAGAGGATCTATAATGGTGTCTTAATAAGCTTAATTATAATTTTGAATAATTAGGAAACTTTATTAATGAATTTCTGAGAGAAATAATATATTTTGATGTGGTATATAATAGTAAAATATAGAGATCTGTTAGAATGATTACCTCTTCTTTGAAATAGCTCCTTTATATCTCTTATAAAAGATGTTCCATTGGTAAGAACCACATCGTTATAACGTGTATACAAAATTTTAAAAGATATTTATCTAGAGTATGGATGATCTAGAAGAGTCAATTTTACAAAATGATATGATGTAGGATGTGTCCTTTCATAATGAAGGTGAGTGGCAATTTTGGAATCTCCAGAAATATAAATTTATAATAATTTAAATATCAATAAAAATACCTCAAAAATAAAATTTACTCATATATAAGATGAGATAGTGTGGTAATCTCATTTTCTAATATATTCTAGAGATGTTTTTGTTTTATTTTTAACCTTATCATTTTGATTAGGCTTTGTTATCTAATTTTAATTTTTACTAAGGTAAAACATTAGTATATATTAAAAGGTTCTAAATTCAACATATGTGATGTTAAATAAATCATAAATGAATTAATAATTTCATTTTATACCACATTATATTTTCATATGATTTTTAAAGAAATTTTATTATTTTCTATTATTTTATTAAAGTATTATTTTTATATAATAACATAAGTGTTAATTTTGAAATTATTTGTTACATTTATTTTATATAAATCAATAAAAAAAATATATATTCTAAATGATTCATTTAATACAAACCTAACTTATCATTTCAACATATAAAAATAATGTACGAACTCAATTAAGTAATATTGTATAAGGACCCGGGCTTATAACATTACTTAATATTGAATTACATTGAATAATTCACATTGAGGATATTTTAAGGTTTAGTGTTTTAGGGAATTATGACATAACTATAACATCTCAAAGATTACAAAGTAGACACATCTACTTGGCTTCAATTTTTTTTCCATAAAATAAAAACTCTTGAACAAAAGAGTCATGTCTAGTTCATTGTTTTAGACAGCATAACATTTCCTTGATCCCATCCTTGACCCTATTCTACTTCATGTCCTGTGAATTTTTTTTCAAAAACTTGGGATGAGCATGAAAAGATCAGTAAGGGTTAAAACAATAAGGTAAGAAAATTTTTTTCCATGTATACATAAGAATCAATGAAATCATACTTTACTCATAAAACATAAGCAATTTAATATGCCTCATGAAATCATAAGATTTATGCATAACTCAATAGAAATCATAAGACATAAAGGTAACTTGAGGCATTCATAACATTCTAACATAGGGAGTAACCATCATGGTTACATTTGGAATACCAATCATAGTATATTACCTAAATCACTTCAGAGAAACTTTAGCATTTAACCCCTTCGTGTTACCCAATGCATTGGAGAGATATATCGATATCACCCACCCTTAGTTTATCACGGAACCACCCGTCTTCATAAACAATGCCCAAGAACCATAATATAATAATAACACATAACTAAATCATAAAGGAAAGATAACATTACCATATTTGAATAAAAATATAACATTTTAAGATATTTAAATAATGAATCCATTCTAAAAACCATTTTCAAAACCATTTAAAACATTTAATAGAGATTTTTTAATCAAAGTGTCCCATACCAACTTGAGGCTTTTAACATTTTTAACCATTAATATCAATATAAATAAATCCTTAAAACCATTTTGAAAACAAGGATATTAATGAGAAATATTTATAAGAACAAATCATTAAAACATTTAAATCGATATTTTAGTTAAAGTGTTCTTACCAAAATTAGAGAGACTTGAATACAATAATTGAGGAATAAAATTTAATCAGAACTTTATAATATCATGAGAATTAATTGATTCAGGATTTAATAGTCCAAAGGACAGTATATACACCATATAAGTGTGAAATGGTGCATAACAACAATGAAGTCTCAATAGAAATGTAAAATGAGATGAAATCCCTTATAAAGAAGGTATCCTTAAATTAAGGATAAATCAGTCTCATAATTATGTGTGAAAATATAAATACACCCAATATAATTGGATATTAAGTGTAAAACAATAAAAGGTCATTCACACATATTCAAAGGATGACATATTCAATAACTACATGTTGAACCCAATGAAATCGAAATTGCGTTAAAAAGTTCCCTTGGTAAAATTTGACAGCCTAACAGCGTCACTTTAAAATTCATAAAATTAGATGATGAGAGAGAAAATGGTATCTCATCACTTGGACAAAAAATTTACATCAATAAGGATATATAATAACATATCCCAACATAAAAATATGTAAATTAAAAGACATAACAAAATAAGTCTTTTTAAAAAGATGAGGGTGAAAGGTTCCCTTACCGATTTGGGTAACTTTCAAAACGTACACCCCATGAAAGAAGGGTCATAAAAAAAAGATTTAAATACACATAAATGAGAGTATATAATACAAATATTAAAATAATTGGCAGTACATACACCACACAAAAGGAAATAGTGGCAAATGTATCATGAATCTCATGGGAATAAAAAGTGAGATGAAAATCCCCTTATGAAAATTCGGCAGCCTAACGACACCACATAAAACTTCCAAAAATGGATTATTGATATAAAATAGGGTCTATAATCATATTAATATGAAATTTAAATCAATAGTAATATAAAATAACATCACCCAACAAATTAAAGGGGATCTTAAAGTAAGTTACATAAAAAAGATTACTTAAAAAGAAAGAGAGAGGTAGGATCCCTTACCTAAAGTCCGACTAGTCTTGTTCATTTCTTTATATTCTTGAATAATAAACTTTGGTCAATTTATAATTGAATAATGTCCTCCTTTATAGATTATTATCCAGTTCATATCACATATTATAATGTTATAATAATTGGTTAAAAATGTGAGTTCATATCAGACATTTTTGTCGATGTTTGGTACATGAGTCAAAAATAAACTTGTTTGAAAATGATTGTCCATGTAGTCATATGTAAATCATCTCCAGATTAGTATTAATGATTTAAATATCATATATATCCAGTACATATTCATTTTATACTATTACACAACATTTGGAGATAAAAATAAATGAAATGCACCGTTCATTGAGACGGTAGGCCGTACATACGCATGAACGCTACTTTCATTTCTTTGACATATTAATGGAATTAAAAAATTGAGAGATATATATATTTTATAATTCAAGTATAATATATATGTTTTATAGGTCACATAATTTCATTAATTTCATTATTTATAAATTCCATGTTTTGCATGAACGAGTCAAATCACTTGAGGAGGCAGTAGTCCACACTTCCTTATATGAAATTATCGCATTTGCACAACATGAAAAGCATAAAGGTATGTTTTAAATATAAAATACAGAAGCATATGGAAAACATAAATACCATATATATCATATATATGATACAGTGACATCATAATGGCCACCATGAAAGGTGTTAAGAGAATATTGAACAATAATCGTTTCGTGAGGTAGTAATTCACCATCCACAGAAACAGTTTGTTCTTTAACCATTAGACGAAGGTGTGTGTAAGTGTAGCTCAAATACTTCCCATAACAACATCATAGTATATTTAAGATACTGGTTTTGTTACAAAAGAAAGGAATAAAAATAGTTTAGGGGTTTTGAGAAGAAAAATAAAACAAAAGAACACAAGTGAAGACATTCCCTTTAAATCTGGTAACTCCTCTTGGTTTGAACCAAAAAGGGTTTGTTGAATAGAATTATGACAAAGGTGAGGCTTCAATGATGAAGAGAGGGATGTAGAGAGATGAAATGGGGAGGTTTTTTCTGAGCCAAAGGCTTTAGAGGTGTGGGTTTGGTGGTAGAGGTGGGGGCCTTTTATAAGAGAAGAGGAGGGGCACTCTTGGAAAGTTATAAAATATTACATTATTATAAAATGATTTTAAGATTTTAAAGGTCCCAAAAGGATATATTTCTAAGATAAGTTGTAGGAATCCACCCATATAATAGGTTTGTGACAAGTGTAAAACTTAGATCTCACCCTATCTTCTCATTTTATTTAAATCGTTCATTTATGAGGTAATCACTACATCATCATGGTGTCATAAATAAAATAATTTATTTAATGTCTAAAAATTATAAAAAAATTTCATGATGTATGAAATATTATTATCTTTATAATGAATATTTATAGTAAAATATATGACTTTTATAACCCCATGTAAAAAGTCTTTTAGTAAAACAATACATGTTTGTGACATTTTAATTTTAACTTTGAATAAAAAGTTATTAATGTCATTTTCCAACCAAAGTGGCTCCATGGGGTCCCCAAAAAGACCCATGGATTTTATTGGTAGTCCATGACTCATCCAATATGGGTAGGACATGTGTCAAGGACATTTCATATTATTATAATATTATCTTTACCTTAAATTACACTAATTACCTTTAATCGCGATTAATAAAACTTAAAAGTTACTATTCACCAAAAAATTATCTTAATCTCATTGAACCAAATTTTAATTACTAATTACAACCATGTATGTTGGATTTTTGATAATCAAATCACAGAAGTGGTGAAGTCTCATTTAAACGAAAAATTAGTTTCTTTAACTACCACTTAGTGGTTTCACTATTCATCAAAAATTCATGTTTTTCAGAAAAATACCAAAAATTCACCCGAAGCTCTGTTTGATATTCTGAATTCAAAAATGATGTCTATTTTACAAAATAAAAAATATATAAGTTTCATTAATTAATTTAATAATTCATTCCCGCTCTCAAAACAAATAGCGTGTTTTTAAGAAACAATATCTATTAAAAGATTGACACTAGTTTAAGTCTAATTTCAAAGTGAAATTAACTCCAATGGCCACCATTGGATTAAATGGTAAAAATAAATTCTGAATATACTTTAATCTAAATTAATATGATAATATATCCATATAAATAAATCATATTAAAAGGAGGTTTTGAATTAAAATGCAACATTTTCACTAAAAATGATCTTTATCAGAAAAATAACAAAAATTTACACAAAGTAAATTTTGATATCCAGATTCTAAAGAAGGATTTTATTTTGTCAAATAAAACATATCAAATGGTCAAAATTATATTTAAAAAGGGTTCTCCATCAAAAGTTGGTTAATAGACCTTTTAATGAATATTAGAAGATTTATGCTTAAAATTAGATTCATTTGTATTTTAAGCCTCTAACATTTATTGGATAAAAGTAAAAATATTTGACAAAAATATATAATCATTTTGTAGTTAGTTCCATTCATTCCCTCCATTACAACATCTAGGTGTTAACTAACATTTAAAATAATATTATTTTATTATTAGAGTGCAACGTAAGATTTCAAAGAAACTCGTTGTTGCGTATTGGGTACGCCAACGAGCATAGCGTTCCCATTAAAGTAATATTAATATTTTATTCAAAAATATGGATAAATATGAAAATTTAATATTCTTTATTTACCTGGGGTGTTACATCCTTCCCCCCTTTTGGGAATTTCATCCTCACAATTTTAAAATTGGGCTTTGTAACTTCATTGAAAATCCCACATCGGAACAAGAGTCAGTAAAACTATCACTTTAAAATAAAGAAAGAGAAGTACAAAGGTAACCCGAGTTAACCCTTACTAGGATTCCATGTAAGAAAACATGGACATGGAGGAGAAAACAAAGTTTCATGTTATGATGGAGAGTGATAGAATACATGTTTATGAGAAAGTTAACCACATGAAAATCACAAACTTATGATGGGTTAAATGGTATTTGATTCCACAATAGGAAAAATTAACAGAAAACATTTTTGTTTTATGTTACTTTTCATTGAAAAATTTATTTATGAACTTAACTAAAACATAAGGAAACATAATTACTTGTCATTTTGACATTCAACTATTACTAGATTTCTTACACGAACTCATATTTTATCCAAAAGACGAGTATTTAGGATGAATTGTTCACATTAAGAGATCTATAATCAACATCTAGAGAATCACCTAATCCAAAAAAGAGAAATATATACTTCCCATGTCCTTAAACCAAAACAAAAACCAAAATATAAAAAACTAGTACAAGATCAGATAATACCCAAAAAGGATAATCCTTTATAGAAAGAAAATATATTCTTAATCTCCAAAATTTGTCCAACAAAACCCAAAGTTCAAAGAAGACCATTCGATAAACAAATTGTCCATAAAATTCTTCAAAGTAAACCAAACTAATATTGAAACCCAAATCCTTAAAGGATTTAATCACATATTCTTCCAAGGTAAATCTTATCATTTGTCTCCAGATAACATCAGTTACTCTTAAGGTCTCATATAAGAAAGTAATTAACCTAATCACATATCCTCCATGATAGGTTAATAATTTCAAAAGATAACCCAAAATCAACATACTCTTGATTAATAAAATAATCTAACTAAAAATAATTATTCAAACTAACCAGGGACTTCACGTATTTTAGTGGTAGGCGATAAATTCCAGTCGCACTTTGGTTGTGGGTTCAATTCTAGTAGCTTTGTCTGACGAGGTGGGTTGTCACACAGTCTGCATGTTGTCCTTTTTTCGAAACTATATAATTCTTAAAACATTCCCCCAAAACAAGAAAAAATATTAAAAAATAACCATAACATATTTTTACCTCAAGTTTATCTCATTCCTTTCTTATTCCATCATATCATAGAGTAACCCATAATTACCTAAAAAGTAAGGATCAAATAAACTCTAATGGTTACCTTTATAATTATTACCTGAACATCAACAGTTTCCTTAAAACCCATTGTCACTTTGGTGCCTGTTAGATCTATACATTTACTAAAACCAAAACGTTCAGTGTGAGTATATCAAAAAAAATCATCATGCACTAAAGAGGAAGATAAACACTAAGATATACTTATCCAAGTTATCTCAAACTCATTCCAACATTCAAAAATAACAATGACTCTATCTAATATAATAACCATTGTGGTTATACCCAACTTGTCACTTATGCTTAAAAAACACTCTAACCTCTAAAGTTATCTAAACCGACCTCTGATACCAACTATAAGGACCTGACATTATAACATTACTTAATATTGAATTACATTGAATAATTCACATTGAGGTTTTTTCAGGTTTAATGTTTTAGATAATTAGGACATAACTATTACATCACAAAGATTACAAAGTAGACACATCTACTCAGCATCAATTTTTTTCCACAAAATAAAAACTCTTGAACAAAAGAGTCATGTATAGTTCCTTGTTTTAGACAGCATAACATTTCCTTGATCCCATCCTTGACCCTATTCCACTTCATGTCCTGTGAAAAACATTTCAAAAACATGGGATGAGCATAAAAATATTAGAAAGGGTTATAACAATACGGAAATAAAACATTTGTCCATGTATACATAAGAATCAAAGAAATAATACATTACTCATAACACATAATCAATTTAACATACCTAATGAAATCATAATACTTATGCATAACTAAATAGAAATCATAAGACATAAAGGTAACTTGAGGCATTAATAACATTCTTACATAGGGATTAACCATCATGGTTACATTTGGAATACCCATCATATTATATTCCCTAAATCTCTTCAGAGAAACCTTTGCGTTTAACCCCTTCACGTTACCCGATGCATTGGAGGGCTATATCGGGCTCACCCGCCGTTAGTTTATCACAGAACCACCCGTCTTCATAAAAAATTCCCAAGAACCATAAATAATAATAACAAATAACATAAGCATAAGGGAAAGATAACATTCCCATATTTCAATAACAATTTAACATTTTAGGATATTGAAATAATGAATCCATTCTAAAAACCATTTTCAAAACCATTTAAAACATTTAATAAAGGGATTTTTGAATCAAAGTGTCACATACCGCCTTGAAGTTTTTAAAATTTTAAACCATTAATATCCATATAAATAAATCATTAAAACCATTTTGAAAACATGGATATTAATGGGAAATATTTATAAGAACAAATCATTAAAACATTTAAAGTGATATTTTAGTTAAAGTGTTCTTACCAAAATTAGAGACACTTGACTACAATAATTGAAGAATAACATTTAATCAGAACTTTATAATATCATGAGAATAAATTGATTCATCATATAATATTCAAAAGGATAGTATATACACCATATAAGAGTTAATTGGTGCATAACAACAATGAATTCTTAATAGAAATGTAAAATTAGATGAAATCCCTTATAAAGAAGGTATCCTTAAATTAAGGATATATCAATCTCATAATTTTGTGTGAAAAATATAAATACACCCAATATAAGTGGATATTAAATGTAAAACAATCTAAGGTCATTCACACATATTCATAGGATGACATATTCAATAACTACATGTTGAACCCAATGAAATTGAAATTAGGTTAAAAAGTTCCCTTGGTAAAATTTGATAGCCTAACGACATCACTTTAAAATTCATAAAATTAGTTGATGAGAGAGAAAATGTTATCTCATCACTTTGAAATAAAATTTACATCAATAAGGATATATAATTACATATCCCAACACAAAACTAAGTAAATTAAAAGACATAACAAAATAAGTCTTTTTAAAAAGAGGAGGGTGAAAGGTTCCCTTACCGATATGGGTAACTTTCGAAACGTACACCCCATGAAAGAAGGGTCATAAAATGAAGATGTAAATACACATAAATGAGATTATATTATACAAACAGTAAAATAATGGGCAGTATATACACCAAACAAAAGGAAATAGTGTCAAATGTAGCATAAATCACACGGGAATAAAAAGTGAGTTGAAAATCCCCTTATGAACATTCGGCAGCCTAACAGCGCCACATAAAACTTCCAAAAATGGATTGTTGAGATCAAATAGAGTCTCTAATAATATTAACATTAAATTTAAAGAAATATGAATATAAAATAACATCACCCAACATAATAAAGAGGAGCTTAAAGTATTTTTAATAAAAAAGAATACTTAAAAAGAAAGAGAGAGTTAGGATACCTTACCTCAAGTCCGACTTGTCTTGTTCGTTTCTTTTTATTCATGAATAACAAACATTGTTCAATTTATAATTGCTTAAGGTTCTATTTTACATATTATTATTCAGTTCATATCACATATTATTATGATATAATAATTGGTTAATAATGTGAGTTTATATCAGACGTTTTTGTCGATGTTTGGTACATGGGTAAAAAATGAACTTGTTTGAAAATGATTGTCAATGTAGTTATAAGTAAATCATCTCCATAATAGTATTAACGATTTAAATATCATATATATCCAGTAAATATTAATTTTATACTTTTCCATAACATTTGGAGATAAAAAGAAATGAAATGCACCATTCATGGATACGTTAGGCCGTACGTACACAAGAATGCTACTTTCATTTCATTGACATATTAATGGAATTAAAAATAATTGAGAAATATATATATTATAATTACAGTATAATATATATGTTTTATAGGTCACATATTTTCATTAATTTCAATCTTTATACATTCCATGTATTGCATGAACGAGTCACATCATTTGAGGAGTCGGTAGTCCACACTTCCTTGTATGAAATTATCGAATTTTCACAACATGAAAATAATAAAGTTATGTTCTAAATATAAATTACAGAAGCATATGGAAAACATAAATACCATATATATCATATATAAAATACAGTGACATCATAATTGCCACCATTAAAGGTGTTAAGAGAAGATTGAACAATCATCATTTCATGAGGCAGTAATTCACCATCCACAGAAATAGTATGTTTTTTAACCATTAGACGGAGGTGTATGTAAGTGTAGCTCGAATAATTCACATAAAAACATCCTATTATATTGAAGATACTTTTTTTGTTATAAAATAAAGGAATAAAAAGAGTTATGGGTTTTTAGAAGCAAAATAAAACAAAAGAACACAAGTGAAGACATTACCTTTAAATCGGGTAACTCCCCTTGGTTTGAACCAAAAAGGGATTCTTGAAGAGAATTATACCAAATGTGAGGCTTAAATAATGAAGAGAGAGATTTGGAGAGATTAAATGGGAAGAGTTTGGTCGATCCAATGGCTTTAGACGTGTGGGTAAGGTGGTAGAGGTGGGGGCCTTTTATAAGAGAAGAGGAGGGGCACTCATGGAATGTTATAAAATATTACATTATTATAAAATGATTTTCGGATTTTAAAGGTCCAAAAAGGATATATTTCTAGGAAAAGGTGATATGGTTTCCATTTCCACCCATCCAATAGGTTTGTGACAAGTTTAAGACTTATATTTCACCCTATCTTGTCATTTTATTTAAATCGTTCATTTATGAGGAAATCACAACATCATCACGGTGGCATAAATAAAATAATTTATTTAATGTCTAAAAATTATAAAAAAATATCATGATGTAGGAAATCTTTTTATATTTCTAATTAATATTTATATTCAAAGATATTACTTGTATAACATTAGGTAAAAAGTTTTTTCGTAAAAATATACATGTTATTGACATTTTAATTTTAACTTTGAATAAAAAGATATTAATGTCATTTTCCAACCAAAGTGGCTCCATGGGGTCCCCAAGTTGACCCATGGATTGTATTGGTTTTCAATGACTCATCCAATAAGGGTATTCCATGTGTCAAAGTCATATCATATTATTATAACCTTATCTTTACCTTAAATTACACTAATTACCTTTAATCGTGATTAATAAAACTTAAATGTTACTATTCACCAAAAAATTATCTTAATCTCATTGAACAACATTTTACTTCCTAATGACAACCATGTATGTCGGATTTTTGAAAATGAAATCACAGACATGGTGAAGTTTCATTTAAACGAAAAATCAATTTCATTAATTACCACATAGTGGTTTCACTATTCATAAAAAATGATGTTTTTCAGAAAAATACAAAAATTCACTCTAAGATCTATTTGATATTGAAAATTCAAAAATGATGTCCATTTTAAAAAATTCAAAATATATAAGTTGCATTAATTAATTTAATAATTCATTCCTGCTGTCACAACAAAGAGCGTGTTTTTAAGAAACAATATCTATTAAAATATTGACACTAGTTTAAGTCCAATTTCAAAGTGAAGTTAATTCCAATAAACAATATTTGATTAAATGGTAAAAATATATTCTAAATAAACATTAATATCAATTAAAAAGATAATCTATCCATATAAATAAATCAGATTAAAAAAGGGTTTTGAATTAAAATGCAACATTTTCACTAAAAATGATCTTTAACGGAAAAATAACAAAAATTTACACAAAGTAAATTTTGATGTCCAAATTCTAAATAATGATTTTATTTTGTCAAATAAAAAATATATAATTTTCAAAATTATATTTAAAAAGGGTTCTAAAAAAAGGCAGTTAATCGACCTTTTAAAGAATATTAGATGATTTATGCTAAAAATTGGATTCATTTGCATTTTAAGCCTCTAACATTTATTGGATCAAAGTAAAAATATTTGACAAACTTATATAATAATTTTGTAGTTAGTTCCGTTCATTCCCTCCATTACAACAACTAGGCATTAAATACCATTTAAAATAATATTATTTTATTATTAGAGTGCAACGTATGATTTCAAAGAAACTCGTTGTTGCGTATTGGGTACGCCATCGAGAATAGAAATTCCCTTTAAATTAATATTAATATTTTATTCACAAATATGGATAAATATGAAAATGTCATATTCTTTATTTACCTGGGGTGTTACATATTGTATTTATTTTAATATTTTTAATATCATTTAAGTTATTATTTCATTATTTGAATAAATATTGCATCATCAATTTGTTATTATTTATGATAATTATTTCCTTACTAAATAATAAAAATAAATCACTATGATTTTGATAGTCACTTTATATTTAATACATGTATATATAGTATAGATTATATTCAATGTATCCCCATATTAAATTTTTTATACTTATAAAATTAAAAGTTTGACATTTCATCAATCTCATTGATTATAATGATATCTAAATCATTTTCATGTAAAATTATACATTAAACAATTTAATTTCTAATATTTATTTGATATTGGTCTAATTAAATTAATGAAATAGTATTATATCATGTTACATTATTATTTTCTAATATTTATAATATTTTTGAAACCCTTAATTAACTGATTCTTTCCCTTAACAGTATCAATAAAATGTTTCAAAGATACCATTCATAGTGTCAAAAAATAATGATAAAAAATTAATAAATTTGTACCTTCTAATTACAAATATTTAAATATTTTTTTCACATTTTAAAAATACATAATTGGATAAAATAAATCATATTTTTAGAATGAGAAAATGATTATTTAATTTGAAAATGTAAGAAATAAAGAATTGTATTTATATCGCAATGCAATGTGAATTGTTTTAAAATGACCTAAATGTAATTATATAATAACAATATAATCTATATATTAATTAAACTCAATAAAATATATATTTTAACCCTGTTAACAATTTTGATGAAAAATATTTTTTCAGTTAAAAGTTTTTATTTTCCACTTTTAATCAAAACATGAAACTTATCTGAAAAAAATCAATTTACATTTTTATATCCAGATATCAATGGAGATATTTATATTGTAAAATTTGATTTATAAATGTTTCATCAACTATATATAAATGATTTGATCCACCCAATGTCTATAAAAAAACTTTTTAGAAAAGTATGTAATTTATGCGTAAAAATAGATATTTTTATATCATGTATGAAAAATACATTAGAAGAATTTTAATAATTAAATTGAATGTTATATATATATATAATTCATTAATATAATTCATCATTATTGAATTTTTTATTTATTTGTGTGAAATAAACATATGCACATTTAAATAATATTTTAGAAAAACATTTCCTTTTATATTAAAAAAGTTTTTTACATTAATTTATAAATAATAGTTCAATGAATTATATGTAAACCATAATTTCATAATAGAGTTAAATTTTTTCATACCTTACATTCTAAAGGATACATTTTAATTTTCAATCTTTAATTAAGTTAATAAAAAAACTATTTTCATTGAAACTCTATGTTGAGTTAAAGAAAACTAAACTGGTGTCGACTGTAGCACAAGCATAACATGGTGTAACATATAACACAATACATCATTGAAATTAATTTTCTTAAAAAAAGTTTCCTAAAAAAATTTGGTGTTAATGATGGTGTTTAAATTTGACTATAAAAATTGTACTACTAACTAGTTGGCCAAATCTGATAAACAATTGGCTGACTATCGATGGGTTGATATTGGGAATTAGACGGACATGATTGATCATGGTATATTATTAGATAATCTACTCAGTCAAACAACACAATCCTCTATAGAAGAATTGCTGATGTGGAATACTGGGAGGATAATGCATATTAAACTATAGACAAAACATTATATTTTTTCTTTGTAACTTTAAAAACATAGTTTGAGGCACTCACCTGAGGATTCTGGTGGCTTGCATGTCTTCTACCTTCCATTCGATGTTGAAGATCGAAAAATCACCAATGGGATTACATTTTATTTTTCAATTTTAATTGTAATGTAATGGTCCAATAGATTGACGACATACATGGTGGCATACACCAACTAACCATCAAGGGGGTTGTCTAGTGCTGTTAAGACCCTAGTTGTATCTCCAAACTCAAGAAGCATGAAGTCACCGAGTGTAAAAAATATCTTGTACACCAATGACAGAATTTAATTTTAATTGTGGTAGAGACACCTAATATTATAGAACTTGAAACGGGTTTATTATTTATTTAAGTGGTGGATAACAGAGGAATGATAGTCATATGAAGTTATATAATTCTCAAATATGTATGCATGACACCATGAATGTTTCTGAATTCCATGTTATCCATACCCCAATAATATTTTTATGTCCCATTTATTAGATCCTTCTACCTTTTTCTAGAGGTTTCATTTTCAAATTCATGGTCTGTTGAGACATGTGTCACATGTGTCGGAATATATCAAATCCTGAACAAAGCATAGACAAATTGGACCTAAAGACAATATTTTGAAATGATTCTTTCCCTAATGGTATTTTTTAGGATCATAAGGTATATAAAATGATCGATTAAGCTAGTGATTTTATCCTTTTGGGGTATCCTACCCCCTGGATTTTTTGGAATTATCTTCTCTAATGATCAAATGAAAAAAACTATGATAGGCGAATCCAAGAAAGTGTAGGTCAAAATTTATCTATCTTGAAAGGGATATATGAGATCTTTGACATAAAGAAGGGATAAATTAAAAATTTATCATCAAGGTGGATGAACTTGGTGAAGCTTTGTTGGGAGATTTTGTGATGGAAAAGGGTTATCATGGGGGTGATTCACAAGAAAATGATTTTTTGGAAAAGGGGCCATCATTTGTACCATCATAAGAACCTCATCTATCATGGTAGAGTTACTATATTATTTTTCATGTATCCTTGTAGGTGTTTCAATCTTTAAACTGCATAATTGTTTTGTACTCTATATGACGACCACCACCATACATCGGTCTTCTTAAACAAACTCATGGAATTCACAATATATAGTTTTGGTTGATGAGGATGGGGACCAGATCATTTATAAAGTTACCTAGAATATTGTTAGCATATGTTCTTCGAAAAATGATATGTGGAGAGAATTTGTGAGGAACTTCCACCAGGTGAGAATATCTATAAAATTTTCCTTAGACCACTATTTTCAATTTATGTAGAAGAAAAGACTTGGTTTTCTTATGGTGGAGCTAAAATGATAGAGAAAATATCATCTGATATCATCCAAACCAATTTTGGATCCAATGGGAAGTTGGATACAACATACGAATGTATGTTCTTATAGAATCTAAATAATTCATAAGATTTTGGAATCTTCCTACTGTTCTGGAGTTCCCAACACTGGGAAACAGCTTGACGTAATGGGGGCCTTGTGATGAAATGGGTTACCAATTCCATTAAACAAGGTGATGATTGGTTTACCAACCAATGGTTGTTCTCGTACATTGTCCACTTAGTCCAGGCACATCTTTCTATTAGGTGTTATTTCAACCTATTGTTTTTCTAAGGACTTGAGGTGAGATGAGAGGGAAACTATCAATTCATCTTTGAAATGGTCTTTGGACACCAAGGCATTTGAAGGTCCATCAACATAGGGATCTATAGAAACATAACATTGAGGTAGATACTCATGCTTCTAGGGTTTGGTTAGTCACTCATATATTGGCCACATTCCATATGCCATTAATTATGCCTTGAATAGATCAGTGGGGCCACCAATATTAGATAATGTCAATTAGAAAAGGAGGATTCAGTTCCCCACTAGAAAATATATGGAATCCCTTAATTAATTGTTGAATTACATGTTCCTTTAAATAATGAGATCAGTCATAAGTGTTTTTATTCATCATTATTTTCGATGAATGGGGTTACTGTTGGTTCTATCTCTATATCTGGTGTATCCCTAACTAGGTCATATTTTTCATCATCTTCATTGACATTTTTATTTTTGAGATAGAATGAAAAAACATCATTCATGGATCATCCGAGGTGTGTTCATGTATCTATGGATAATAATGGACACCATATGTTGAGTCTTCTAAGTAACAAATCAACCCTATAGGAGGATTTTTACTATCATACCCCACATAAATGGTAATGTTCCTATGATATTCAGGAAGTTCATTTAAAATAATATTTAGTATGATTATATAAAGAGGGTATTTTTAATCTTCAGAGGATATTTTGGACAATATTTAACATTATATCACATAATAAGTCTTATATAGAGGGAATCATAAGGTACCCATCAATTTATGTGAACATACAAAGATTTTTCATTAACACAATGGTTGAAAAAAGTAAGAATATTGATGTAGGTATGAAAGAAGATTTTAAAAATCCATGTTACATAGGGTGATGAGATACTAGGAGCTCTTCAATCTCAACCATTTGGAAGTATCTATCAACATCATCGAAGTGATCTTGAATCCCTAGGTAGGATAATTTTTAATTTTGGAGGTGGTGAAATTTCACCTAGATGATCCAATATAAACACCCCACCAAATCCTCTATAAGTTACTATAGGATGAAAATGTGTAATGTTATATTTTGTAGGATCATTAATAAAAGGTGATTAGTGGAAAAAACCTCCCATATGCCCTCTTTCATAGAAAAAGAGCCCTATACTAGGACACCTCATTCTGCAAATTTCATAGTATGAGGTAATTGTGGCCAAAATAATGTAATCTCCTTCTATGAATGCTCTAATTATAGAGGAATTTTCACACTAATCATGTGTTCTCTATACTTGGACACACCAGGTCAAGCATGGGTTAATTATTCTCAAGGGGCTATAACATTCAATTTTTATAAGAAGTCAACATTTTATTTTTCATGAGAACACATCAAAACCCTTTTAGAGATAAATCACTAAAAATAATGAATCTGTCTCTGATGGAGGGTATAACTAAAAAAGTTCAGTAACCCATCTCTTTATCATCTCTGGGAAATATTATTTAGACTCCTTTTTATAGATGAACTTATCACATTTTTGAGTTTATATAGTTAGTTTATTAAGAATTTAGGTTTTTTTTTAAATTTTTTAATAATATCCTTCTAAACAAAATAAACTTCAAATCTTTGTTACTATTGCCGGATGAGGCCACTATTTCATAACGTTTTATTATCATGATAAACTAAGATTCTTTCATTATGTACAATGTTCCTAAAGAGAGAAAAATATTGTAAACAGTATTCACATTTTATGAATTTTTTAAATAGCCTCTCATTCCAAAGAGTTTTTAACATAACCATTATATAATCCTCATTCTCCACACGATATTTTGAAAATAACGTAATATCATTAATATAAATCCCCCAAATTTGTAAATGTAGTCATTAAAGGCTCTTTTAAACAAATCCATAAATATAGTAGTTATATTATTCAATATAATGAGCATAACAACAAAATCATAATTCCTATTTATTCATTGAAAGTATGTCTATGGAATATCATATTTCTTAAACCATAACCTTTGATAACTAGATATAATGTCAATATTCGAAAAACATTAAGCCCCATGAAGCTGGTAAAATAAATCATCAGTCCTTTGATGAGGGTACATATTCTTCACTGTGACCCGATTATGTTATTTATAATAAATTCATATCCATATTTATCCATACTTATTATTTAAAAATATAAAAAATTATCCCCATAGAGGCCCACATAGTCTTATAAACCCCCTTATCTATAAGATGATGGAGTTATTATTTATTTAATTCCCCTAGATCAACATTTTTTATTCTGATTGGGGTCTGTGATAACGACATGGAGCTAGTAATAAGATCATTGAGAACTCTACCACTCTTTCTTGAGGTGGTCCTGGTAATTCCCCCAGAAATATGTCAATGCATTATTGAATTATGGGGACATTTTCAATTTGTAGGAATCCATTTCCTTCTTCATCTTCACTAATCATTTCCATAATAAAGGTTATGAGAGGTTATTATATATAAATCCCATGTCAAGATATCTCACCTATGTAAGGAATTTTAGGATTTATACTCAAGACTAATATGAAATCCTTGCTTATGTAGTTTATTATAGAATTATACAGTCATATGTAGTTCATCTCAATTATAGTGTCAATTTCTATAATGGGAATGAATTCTATATTTTCAATGAGACTACCCTTACCAAAGGGAATACTGATGTTTCTATACAAAGTGGATTAATGCATAATACCTCTAAGAGTCTTTACTAATAATACTACTTCTATAAGATGATGGATTTATTATATATTCATTGTAAACATTGTAGAAATAATGAAATGTGTACAACATGAATTGAAAAATTACTTGATAGATTTTTCAGAATAAAATGAGTGTCTTCTAACACATCATTTGGAGATTCATCTTCAACCATCAATATATAAAAATCCCAAAATTACACTATTGGCATATACTGAGGTTGATGGTGATTACCCTACATTATCATATATTTTTACATTGATTGAAAATGGGTCCAAGCAATCAACACATGTTAAATTGGACTCCAGGATGAGTGTGCACGAGATTCCATTTGTCATTAGTGTTGATAATATGAGGCTTCGTGTCACACTGATAGTTCCAGGTAATATGGCCATTTCTTCTACAATTTTATAATTTACATATCTGAAGAAATTAATTCCAAAAAGGTTTCTTCCCACAATTTTTGAATGGAGAATGTTTACCATACATTACAATTATTTTGTGATCAATATTACTCTATATGAATGAATCCATTGATCTGTTCTTTTAATTTGATCTATGGGACCACTTAATATCATCAAAAGATATTTTATTCTTTATAGTACATCACTCTCAATCATCATAGTTGGTATAGTCTCAATTAGCTATATTCATATGTAGGTGGTGTCTTAGTCCAATAATGAAATTTCCAAAATTTCTTTTAGGATCCATGTAAATTCTAAAGGTGTATCGATAAATTTTTATAATTTTAATATCAATTATTCCCATGGATTCAATTTTTTCAACTTTAGATAAAGGAATCTCTACTCCATTTTAATTCACATTGAATGTGAGAAATAATTTTTGATAATTTCCCCTAAACTCTTCCAACCCCATAACCTCAATATAAATTCTTGTGGACATCATTTAATTAGTGTACACCATATATCAGTATCTCCCTCTAAGAAGTATTAAAAAAATGAATCTCTCTCACATTTCAAATATTAAAATGTAGAAATGATATATTAAACAGAGGTTATAAATTTTTCATAAATCAATGGGCCTATAGACCCACTAAATGAAGGTGGTTGTTGACACATAAAGGACTCACTGGAAAGTTGTTCCATTTTAGATAAATCATGTCACTCAATTTTATTTAGTTATTTCTCAAAGCAACAGTATTTTTATTCACTATTCTAATGAATTTTTCCATTATAACTTATATTAGAGTTTCACTATCATGTGGTCCATTACACTAACCATTTACGTAGTACAACAATTTTCCCAAAAGTTTTTAAAATAATAAAATAGTATGGAGAAATGTGATTTCTATAATTATCATATAACTAAAAAGGAATTCCTATATCTTAAAATATCATTCTTAAATATGTTATTTTTTACCCAAAAAATACATTCTCTATAAATCCATCATATTGGTTTTTAAAAATATTGTGGTTAACGAATAATATCTCATGTGAGTTTCAATGTTTGAGTTCATTAAGTCCCATTGTCATGAGCCTATTCCTGTTTGATTCTAGATGATTTTTTTTTCATTTGTTACCCGAAGATACATCTGGTTCAAAGATACATCCACTGGTTTATATAAATACATTTAATTTTTTTCTTGGAAACCACTTACATAACACTTCACCAAAATACCAGTATATTTTTCAATATTGTATCATAACCTTAATGCTCATAATAATATTTTTCAAATTATAATATCCTAAAATAACCAAACAATCCATTCATACAATCTATGGAATCTCTTATTTTAATACAAAATATTTTCATTCAAAGAGAGGATCCTTTATAGTTTAGTTTCATGGAAATATGGTACATAATACATCCAAATATATTTTTTTAATAAACATTAATATATTTATAATAAGTTAATACTAGGTATATTTATATAATCTGATAACCTATCGGATAAACATAAACAGAAATGGTGAGGATAAGGCTCGGTATAGAAAACCAAGGGAAACAGTTTACATGTTACCATTTGAAATATCAAGTAGATCATGAAAAATATAATAAATTCACGTCAAAAAATGGGAATATAATAATAATAATTTCACTAATTGTTACATAGAAATGTGGCTAAAACATTTAAATTAGATATTCATATGCATATCACCATGGGTTTTTATTGGAGTTACTTAAAAATTACTATGTTTATTCACCAAGGTATCATAAAACATGTCATCTCTAGCGATTAAATAGCTTACCCAATGCATTGTAGAAATATCATGGAACACCCTTAATAGGTCTAAATTAATGTGATCTATAAAAATAATACTCATAAATTTCTTAAGTAACATGTATATAACAAAATAAATGAGTTTTGTATCAAAATCATATTGTTCTAAATATGAATAAAGACATCTTTATTATGTCCCTTTTAACCCACTGAATGAGAATATGGAATTAATGCATGTCAAATCCCTGATTCATAAAATTAATTTCATAAAAATAATAATACCAGTGAAAAATAATTAGGGTTTTGTATTTACAAGACTAAAATAAATGTTATTTTTTTAGAGAAGATAGAAATTTTGAGACGTAAATTAAGCCGCATAATGTGTATAAAATCATGATTTAGAAAAGGGTTAAAATATACAAGAAAAGGGAATCACATTTTTAAAACACAATTTTTTAGTATAGTAATTAATGAAAAGGAAATAAGAGATAATGTCTATAACATTAAGATGTCATATACTAAAAAGGTTTTGGAAATGATGAGAGAAAATGGGTATTTCATTTACACTGAACAATCGTTCCTAAAACAAGAGGATATGGACCTTGTGGGATTGATAACACCCTGGGAGGAATCCATGGGAGGTAAAAATACATGAAAATCATGTAGTATGTATTTTTAATAAAGATAAATAGAGAAATGGGTCCTTATTTATAAAAAATTGGATGACTTGTTTATTATATTTATAATATAGGCCATGGAAAACTAGTTTTTGGAAAATGAAAAACCATGGGTATTAATGTGGTATTATATTGTGGTTTTGGAAAACATGGTATATAGTTTATGTTATTTTAATCCAAAATATTATATATTCAACTTATATTTATTATTTTATTCTTGTAGAATTATGGATTCCACAATATTAATGTTTATTATGTGAATAATTTAATTTCATAATTTTGAAATTAAATTATATGTTTGGAAACTGATTAAAATACAATAAAATACATTATAACAAAAAATAACTTGTTTTATGTCATGACATTTTGAAAATTTATTATTAGATTACCATACCATAATTTTAAGTCCACTAAATATACAGAAAAACATAATGTGTAAGTGTACTATTCAAAAAAACAAGGCATTTTAGAAAATTATCATAAATTTACCGTAAACTGATATTAACATGATGATTTAAAAAATGATATATATTTTATTATAAAATTATATAACTATGATAATTTTATCTTTTAAATATAAAAATAATTATTTGTTAAAAATAATAGCACATTAAAAATTCATAATAAAATTTCCATCACATGATAAAAATATAATTATTTTTTCATATATATTTAATTATAACTTTTTTTATCATAATATTTCATTAAAATAATAATTATTCATAAAATATTAGTCTATTATCAATATTTATATCATTTTAGTACATTTTTAGTCGAAAAATCTATTTATCAAATTTCATCTCAATTTTATTAAGAAAAAATATTTCTAAAATAGAATAGATGGAATAATTTTTTTATATAGTGAGTTTAAAATATAAGTACCTAGTACCATAAAACAAACACTTTATATCACCCATATACCTAATATATTATGTATTGAGATGATGATATATTCATAGGGAAAATCTACTAATATTTCCTGTGTTGTAATTTCCATTAACATGAAATTCTATCATAGGCATTTTCATTATTACTTCACTTGTTAAAGCATGCCTTGGGATTGGTAAAGAGGAGAAAATAATGATTCTACATCCCTCCCATGATTCAAAAGAAGGGATTCATATGGAATGAAACTACTGGTTGAGGAAACCATTTCCCATTTTTCTATTAATTATCCTTTTTCATTTCAACTAAAAAACTAAAATTTTAATTTTATAATTATTATAAAGAATATAGTTTCCAACTTTCATATTTACCAATGGTTATAATTGACCAAATGTCATATAACGGTCGAAAAAAATGATCATATTTTATTTTATCATCACATCATTATTGATGACAGATTGTTTTTAGTAGAAAATAATATAAAAAACATTTTATCTAAAAATAATATCATTTAAAAATAATGGGTCATTACATTTAGGGAATGAGTTTAATGACATATGGAGATGGAAACAAGGTTAACTTATTCTGGGATATATCATCCATAGAATTAACTTCTCATGAGTACATGATGGGAATTTGTTTGATGTCTTTTATAGACACTATGGGAACATGTTTAATGTGTTATATGCATAGGGTGGGCCCATGTTAAATCTCTTTAGGGGAGAGGATGACAGAATGATTATTATCTAGTAGGGATAGACTGAGTTTAGGTTTAATGTAACAACATCAACCTTTTTAAATAAATTTCCCATTGTGATGTAATTAAATTCCATTATATATATGATGGTAACATAAAAAAGTATACCTATTTGGATTCATTATATCATATGAGATTTAAAATATTGTTAAGCATCATAAACATTGATAATATAGACATTTAATATTGATCAAATTATTAGTATAATTTTTGGGTTTTGATCAATCTAATGTTCAAATGAAAAGGAAGAAATGACCTCGACCTTTATGAACATACCTAATGAAGACTGTCTATCAGAGCTTCTAAAGAAGGAAAAAAATGTATGACATTCCCCTAAATAATCCCATCCTGATATCCAACAACTAAATTTCGAGCGAATCCATTTGTAGTATAATTTTAATATCATCGAGATCACTACTCAAAGCATCTATAACAAACCACACCAAGAAAATTTCACAGTCATGTAACTTACCCATAAGAAGTTTGATTTCATAATAAAGAGATAAGTATCAAGAGCCTAAAAAAGTGAATATTTATATTTTATTTTCCAAATAATATATTCATTATTTACTTCCTATTATTTTTAATTTAGAAATTATATTTATTTAGATTTGATAAAAGAGAAATTGTACTTTGTTGGAAATATATTATTTCCCTGAAGGAAAATCTTATGTAAAATTAATGAAAATATAAAATTATTGAAATTTTATTAAAATATTATTATTATATAATATTTATTTTTTATATTCGGTAATATAATTTTATAGAGTCAAAAATAAATTTTATAAGGCTTCAAAAATAGTTTTTTTTCAAAAAAACCAAACATTTCTCGATAAATGAAAATTATTATTTAAATGTGAAATTTCAAATATATAGATAATTAATTGGACAAAATAATTTTTTTTAAAATAAGAACATATACATTTTCCAACTATGTGTTTTTCTCTATTTTCATTGATAGTTTAGTTTTTGTGTAAAAGTAAATACATTATAAATAAAAAATTTGTATTATGAAAGATTAGTGAAGCTAGAAATAAAATATATACTATAAATGGAATAAAATAAATAAATATATTTCCCCATTAAAATAAGGTGATTTTAATGTGAATTTTATAATTTTATAAAGTTATTATGAATCATTCGAAACCTATGTCGTATTTTAAGGTTTTCAATTCATTTTATAAGAAAATGATTCACTTCCACACCACCAAGGGTGAGATTTTAATTATTTAACATCGTGGTCTTATGAAACAATGAAAAAAACTATAAATTTGTAAAAACCATGGGAATAATAATGGGAATGTATGTGTTTTTATTACATTATTTTATAGAGTTAAAATACAATGTTTTTAAAATTTAAAAGAACCCTCGTCTCTTTAAATATATATACCAACTCAGTCTACCATTTCCCATTAGTAAAAAACCTTTGAACATGTCATTAATATTCCATCCCAACTATAAGTCCCTCCAAATGTGCCTTAATTCTCTCTATATGCTCCTCCTAATCTTTTAGTACCACCCTATAAATTTATGGGATCCTCTCCATCACCTCTTTATTCAAGAAACATCTTCATTTTATGCCTTTTCATTCTAATTATGAATTTTGGGTATGTTTTTCCATGTACGTATGATATTTAATTTTATTTAAAAACTATTTGTGTGGCCTTTAAAATCATTAGACTAATTTATTAATCTTTATGTACCATTGTTATGATGCCAAAATGTTATTGCTATTTTCCCTTACCAATCCTTCTTTTTGAATATCATTGATATTTCCACTCAAGGTTATTCCCATAGACATATATATAATAATTTTATTTTGGAACCATATGTATTAATTCCACACTCCTTTATCATGGAATTAAATATTATTCAATATGATATTATTATAAATTTACTATGTTTCCCACTTATACATGTCCATGATATAAATGTTACATGTGTGCCCAAAATTATATAATTCTTCAATGAATTGGTTAATGTTACAGTATCATAAAACTCAATTCAAGGGATTATGGAGAAAAAAAACTATTTGGGGAATTTTTATAATATTTTATAATGACTTTAATGTTATTAATACACTATTTTTATGATGACAAGATTGATGTTGCTTGAACATTCTGATGTTTCCTTAAGTTATAATGTTATATTATGTCTTTTTTTTTCGATGTGTATGATTATCATTATCTTAATGTCCCATTTCTATTCCTTATGTCTAACATGTATTAATGTTTTCATGTTATTATATGTTTATTCCATTATGAGGATTTATAGCTCACCCCACTTTTATGTATGTCCAAAAGTTATCAAATGACATTTTTAGTACGGTGGAATATTATGAGTATGATAAAAAGTATCAAATAATGTGATATACCCCCTATTTTATGTTTTTGAGCATTGTACCTAATTACACAAATACATTGTACATATCAATCTTATTGGTTTAATTTTGTGTACCATTATTATATAAATCATGATTTTTTAATAATGGAAATGGTTGTCATTATTGGTATCAAATAAATGTTTAGTTATGTCCAGGACTATTATTATAAAATTATAGTGATAGAATTATAAATTAGACTATAAATAATAAAATAAACCTAATGTTTTTAAATATATAGAGTAATTGGATTATAGTAAAATTTATCCCTCTCTCGATTCTATGACTTTAAGTTGCTCTAGAACATATGTACAAAGCGATAACACACCAAACACCACATTGAACTAGACTCAATCAGGAACATGTGAACAACAACAAGACTTCTTAAAACACTATCTTGACACTACATTGGGGTAATAATTGTAAAATTATCAGGCTCATTATTAATCATTATTATGGGAACTAAAATTCCCTTATGTATCTATGATAGAAAATAAATCATTGATAACAAAAACAGAATCCTTAAAATTCCTTGGTTATGTAGATAAATTTAAATATTAGTTATCCCATAATTTTTATTGGATTAAATATTATTATATTAACGATTTAGTAATACTTATCCCTAATTTTCCCATTATTATAGATAATAGACTGATATATATGACATGAGTAAACAACTAATTTGAATGGAAATGCGATGGCAACCCAAATGAGATGCCCATCCAAATGAGAGATGGAATTGAAATTATTGTGACTATACTTTCCCATTTGGCATAGGTTATTAATAGAAATACTAATTATGTGGAACATAAAAATACCCCATATGGAAGAAAAATACACTTTTGAGACCTTGATGTGATGAATGCCTATGAAACTCAATGGATAATCGGATCCCTTAATGATAGAATGACAGATAAAATCCATTTTAATTATCTTATATGTAATAAAATTTTATAAGAAAGAGAAGGTTATAATGTTATGCTATCATATGGTGGGAGATGATGATCATTGGAGGGAATTGATCAAGAATATGAAACCTTAAGAATTGATCAAAGAGATGGGATGAAAGGAATTACACAATATAATTTTCCCTAAATACTTTCCTCACTAATTCTGGCATATAATGGAATGGTATTTTGTTACCCTAATGAAAAAAGATGATAATTACTTTGGGTTGTATTAAGAAAACATCACAATACATTCATGATAAACTCCCAGATCTGATATTTACCCCCAATGAAATTTTAACCACTTCATTAGTGGGAAAACACCGAGTATAAATAATTCCTTATAAATCAAGGACATTGAGAGTTATGATTACATTTTAAGGTTTCCCTAGAAAGTCAAAATGTATATCGATGAATCTCAAGGGTCTCATAGGTATGTGAAGCTGAATGTGTTGTTCAATTTTGTCGGTGTGATGGAAAAAAATATTGGTGGTAATAAATTTTGACATCCCAGTTTTCAAATGTGTGGAATGAATCACCCCATAATTTTTTTTTGAATGGGGTGAGTAAATACTATCAGTTCTACTAGGGAAACCACCTAGTGAATGTCAATGGGAGAAAACCCCCATTATAATGGAATAGAAGAATTATCCAGCAATCACTCATCCATTTCTACAATGATTCAAATATAATAAATAAGGGGACCATTCATAACACATCTCTAAGATAAGGGTGGTGAAAGAAAATCATCACTAACAACTTCTAAAGAAGCAACATAGAGCTTTTTTAATTTTATACTCAATATAGGATCATGAAAATGATGCAGTGAAAGCTATAATAGATATTCATTCATGAATATTGAACATAATTGCTTAATATATTTCTATGAATATTATAGTATCTCAAAAGGTAAGTAAAAATATTCAGAAACCACCACAACGCATGGAAATATAGTTGTTAATGAAAAAGACAAACTGGGATATTATAGTATCCCAAGTAAAAAACTCACCCCATTTAAAATTTGAGGACTGTACTTATAGAATTTTTTTTACACTCTATGAAATTATCAGTATGAATTGGATTTCATAATATATATCGATAAAATTTTTTTGTGAGAATAAAATCACTCTTCATATAATTAATTAACCCTTGAGTCTATATAAGTAAAATAAAGTGGATGAATCTATCATTTGAACAAAATCTCAAGATTGGATATTATTTTCTTTTGATAATGAGGTTTTACCTCAAAATATTGAGTATAAGGTAATTATCAATCTTGAATACATTTTAATTGTGAGATAACATGCATATGTGTTTTATAAAGAATAAAATGGAATTACTATATAATAATAGGTTGAATTTTCTATCAATATTATACTTGGGAAATCATTATTATCCAAATATAAATATATAAACTATGTTGTTGAACTTGAATAGATGATTAAAAACTAAAATAGAATCATGAAGAGGGTTTATACAGCCATGTTCTTCACTATGTGGGGCACTAGTCCTCTTCCTCATAAAGAATCATGGGTAAGTGAGACATTAAATTGATTATCATGAGATCAACTATATCATGATTTTAAAAGTATCATATTACATGTATTGATTACATTGTGGACATACGATGTGGGGCCCAATAAATCGCTAAGTTGTATCATTATTTGAGGTATTTTCATGTAAGAATGAAGAATTAGGATATTCATAGGACTTCATTCCATACATGATATGTTCAATATGATGTCATAGTAATTCCATTCGTGCTCACAAATGATCTAGAAATCATAATTGAATTTTTGAATGGAGTATTTAGTGATTACCTCAATAATAATTTGGTTAAATTTATGGAATATATTTTAATATACTATAAAATCATAAAGGAGCATAAAGAGCATCTAATCAATATTCTTTAATCTATACTAATTGATAATTTTTTTGAAAAGTAAAACAAATTTGAGTTATTATTGAAGGATGTCTAATTTTATGAAGATATGATCATTAATAATGGGATATTAGTAGACCCATCAAATAAATTATAAATTTAATGAAGGATGAGGAATGAATATGTTAGGGAATCAGTGGTATCCATGGGTTATCAGGATAGTATAATTGATTTTTATGAAATTTACCATGACTATAAAACCGTCTAACAATGATAACATTGATTGGAGTCATGTTTTCTGGAATAAAAAATGTGAAGAGAGCTTCATTGAATTAAAAAAGTGGCTTATCAGAGCCCCTTCATATGATATCCACAAGTTGGAAACTATTCTTGGTATACATTGATGATTCAATGAAGAGCATGGGATGTCTGTCAATGAAAAATTACAATGCGACATCCAATATCATAATTAAATTTAATGTTAACGAATGGAACTACTCAAAGCATGATCTATATTTAAATTCCATAATTTTCATGTTAAAAATATAGTGTCATTGTCTTTTTGTGGTTTGGTTTAAAACACATAAAAATCATAACATCCTCAAGTATATATTCACCCAGAAATATCTGAATATGTATAATCGAATATGGTGGGATATGATTAATGTATATGAGTTTTCAATGTACTACCATCATAGGAAAAAAGTGGCAGAATCACTATATAGAAAGGATCCAACTACTTTATCATTGACGATAATTAAGATAGAACTGATCTTTTTAGACCTTAAATGGATGGATATGAAAATCATAATATAAAGAACATCAATAATACATTAACAATTGATTACTCAGCCATCCCAATATGAGATAAAAATGGATGGTTAATGCGATGATGTGTGAATTAATAGAGAGTGGATGCTATAAGAAAAAGAAAATCCTCATAGATCAATGTTAATAATGAATGACTTGTAATATTTGGGTCATGACTATATGTAATATCAAATACCATGTCAGTAATGAAACTATTGGATACTGAACATAATTCAACCTTCTATATCAATCTAAGAAGCACAAATATGTATTTATATATATGAATACACTATTTTTCTACAACATGAATAATGAGATCATAGAATATACATCAAAGTGTCTTGAATTCCATTAAATGTATTATTAAAGGAAAAAATCAAAGGGGACAATGAAACCATTTCCCATAAATACAATGAAATGGTAAACATTACCATGGATATTTTCACTAGTTTTTTGAAGATATCAATAGAAAATAAGGAAATATGGGTTGTTGTGCTTTGAATTTTAATGCCTTATCACCTCATTTAAATTTTATATTAATTCTTTTTTGATCAATATGCAATTAAAAACATTAGAAACGTTGGGAAGATGTATGGAACACCACAATTTATTGTATATAATTGATATCAATGATTTTTCATCCAAGTTCTGGAAGAGTCTCCAATATGCTCTTATGACTAATTTAAAATTCATCACATCTTATCACCCTCAAACTGATGGCCAATCTAAGTGTATTTCCTATATATTCACATATGTGTTGAGATCATTCTCAATTGATATCAAAGGTTTAGGGGATAAAAATATTTAATTCAATGAGTTATCATGAAATAATAAATTCCATTCACCAATCCAAATATCTCTAAATGCTTCTTTTTATGGGAAGTAGGGAAAACAACTTCAAGCATGAATGATGTTAAGGAATGGGAACTGATAGGTCTATAAATAGTTGAAAATTTGATGACCATCCCAAATCACATCAAGGATCCTCATTGAGTACCTAAAAACCATGTTGAGAATCATCAATAGGACATAATTTTTGAAGTTAGAGTAAGGAATCTGTCTGCATACCTCCATGGAATAATTTTATACCATTGGGGAGAAAACGAATATATTTCCATAATAAATTGTTCTATTTAATATTCTTGATCACATTGAAATTGTTGCCTATCAACTATCACTCCGATGATACCTATCTTAATTACACATGGCCTTCCATTTATTACTCTTGAGGAATTACACACGAGACCCCTCACATGTAATGAATCTAGAAGTGGTTCCATTAGAGAATGATATTTCATATGATTAGAATATTGTGATACTCTTTGATCATAGAGACAAAATTCTATGAAATAAGAAAAGTCACCTTGTCATAGAGGTATGGAAGAACCAAAATTTTTAAGAAGAGGCATAAGAACTGGATGAGTTTATGATAAAATCATTCCTTCAAATGTTTTTGTGTTCAAAATGAATATTTTTAGGGTAAAGTTAAATGGGGGGTGGGGGTAATTATAATGAACTAAAATTTTATAAATGAAATTCTATTTGTGATTGAATTAAGATCCCTATTATGTTTTATAGAAATATACGAAACATATACCTATTTGGTTTTATTATATCCTAGCAAATATTAGTGACCAGTAATCATTAAAAAAATTTATAATATAGCCATTTAATAGTGGTAACATGAATATTATAAATATATTTTTTGATTATTATAATAGAAAAAGGAAAAGGAATTGATGGAATTGAATTGTAGTATTATACCCTATGAAGATCGTTAATCATAGCTTCTAAGAGGGATATCATCATTCAGATTTATCATTGACCAATCCCCATCATAGATCTAATAACTAAATCATGATGAAAACCATTTAAGGAAGAAGTTCAAGATCATATATATCATGGACCAAAACATGTCTTTTGAACAACCCTATGAAGATATAACTATTTCACAATATAAACATATGGATTTCAACTATAATAAATGGGTCTGTATTAATTACCAAATAATTTTAATATGTTTCTAGTATTTTATAAGACAATCTATTTTTTGGGTAAAAATTAAATTGTCTAAATATATCGTGTTAAATATGAAAGATTAATGACCCAAAAATAAGGTAATAAATACAATAAATTTTATCCAAGACAAAATATATTTTTTCGCTAAAAAATAATGTGATTTTGTTGTTATTTGAATAATATTATAATGCCTTTATGAATCCTTAAAACTTAATATTATAATAGATGGAAAAAAATTAATTTTATTAAGAAAAATACTAACTTCCACATCACCAGGTGTGGTATATTAGTTATTTTTCTCCATGGTCATATAAAATAACGAAAACCAATCCCATTTAGTAGAAAAAATTGAAAAAATACATTAGAATGTTAATAGTTTTAAATAAATATTTATATAGATTCCAAAACCCATGATTGAAATTTTTAAATAACTCCCCACTCATTTACTATATAAACCCACCCAAGATCCTATTCCTCTTCATTCGATAACCTTGTATCATGTCCAAGCTATACCCTCCCAATTGTAGAGTCCTCAAAATTTTCCCCCAATATCTTAAGATAATCCTCCCAAGATATTAAAATCACCCACTCAAAGTAAGGGATCCCCTACTTCTCATTTTTATTCATGAAAATTCATCATTTATATAATTTATATTTAATTATGAATGGTGGGAAATGTTTCTGCCCACAACAATTAAAATTAATTTGATTTACAAATCATTAGACGCCCCTTTCCCTCAAATTACACAATTTTATGAATATTTATTCACATCAATTAGGTTAAAAAATTTCTTTTTAATATTTCCATGCCAAATCATTTTTTTGTAAATACCATTGATTAATACACTCAAGGAAATTACACTAGAAATTCAAAACAATATTGAATTGGTAATTCCATTTACATATTCCATAATCATTTATATTTTTATTAAAAATGATAAAATATTATCCTAATTTTAATGTTCTATGTGGAACACATATGCATGTACATGATATGAAAACAACAGCTGCCCAAAAAATTATATAGTGATCCAATTCATTGGGTAATATTTTAGTGTCATGAGTGTTGGATTTGGGGACCTAGAAACAAGCTAATTTGTACTTTATAATAAACATATATTAATTGGATGAATATTTATAAACTCCTTATCACATAATGATTATTCTTCTTTGTTACATAGTATGTGATAATGTCCTAAGAATAGTTGTTGCACTAAAATGTCATAGAGGATCCCTACCATAATGAGAACCCGAAAGTGCCATGACCATATTCTTGAATACATGTTCTATGGTCAAACGATATCATTTGATGGTACAAAAATTATACTAGCAATCAGGGGTGGGGACTTTGAATATTTGAGGTACCTTCCCCTAGTGTGCGCCTTTGTAAAATCCATAAGGATATTATGAGAACAAGACCCATCAGGAGGAAATCCACCTTCATAAGTGTCGTTGGATGTTCCTATCTATGTAGATTTGTATTGTCCCTTAAACATTTAGACTAATATTAATGGGTATTTAGACCCACTCACTTTGATATATTTATGGAAACCATTATGACAGATGTTCGTAGAGAGGTAGGATATTATGGGTGTGTCATGAGTAATAATGATTTAATGATTAATGTGAGAAATTATTTGTGACTTCTATGAAAGTAGAAATCTCAGGATCTTTTATGAAAATGAAATGGCCTAAATAAATCAATGTCTATCTTTTTCACTAGGAAAGTTAAATTCTCAAAATTCAAATAATGGGAAATCGAGTACATGGGTTGATGGAACATGCATGAATCCCACTTGATTAAAGATGTCAATACAGAGAGATTATATTACATAGTATGTTTTCTTATGAGGTGATATGTCGTTGCGACATCAAATTCTTTATCTTGGGAGGCTTGACCCTTTGATAGATAGTAATCTTGGACTTTGGGAAAGACGACCTAACCCCAACAAGAAAATGGCCCAGAGGGTCACACACTATGTTTATCCAGTATCTCAGTTAAATAATTTATTTTTTTAAAATGTTGAATAAATATTTTTCCGTATTTTGGTTTAATAATTATTCAAGTATGCCTTTCACATTCATCTTGTCACTAGTTATTTGAGAGAATATATTGTGGATGGAATATTTTTTGTTAGTGAATAATGCAGTTATATTTATTTAATAAATAAACATTCATTATTAAAGGAATGGTAAATATTGAGGAGGATTAAAGGACAATATTATGGATTTGAGGAGAAATAACATTAAATATTATTTGGTTAAATTATATTTAACTAAAATTTGCATGTTAAGAAAGTATCATTGAAATAATAAAATTTCTATTATTATTTGACATGGGGTTTTTACATAGAATAATAAATTATGTAATGACAGCTATGCTAATTTTTTATTATTAGCTAGTGAATTAAATTTCATAAGAAGATGACCTGGAAATAATAACATTACTTTTGTTATTTTACATGATGTTTTCACATGAAATAATAATTTATTTAACAACACATGTTATAAGTATTTATTATTTCATATTTAATTAAATTCCTCATAATGATATGTTTCATTATATAAGAAACAGGGTGTTTCTATCAGCTAACCAATCATTATCTACACAAAATCCTTGGGGAAAAGCCCTTGAGCCTTGATAACTATTCCCTCTCCAAAAATCTCTCATGAACAAGAGATATCCTCTTCTACCAGATCATAGGGAATGCTTTGGAAGGGATTATCATGATGGTTGAAGGAATACATAAAAAACACAAGGATCTTCACTTCTAGAACTCAATGACTCATTCACTGTCATTCGGAGAAATGTGGAGCACTTGTGGTTTACTGTGAGAGGATTCCTATCCTTGGATTCAACATCTCAATGAAGATGCACTTCATAATCATGGTTAGATGCATCAATTAAGAAAGAATCTCCTTCGAGGTAATTCGAAAATTTAATTATAATAATTATAAACAAAAATTTTCAATCCTCTCTTCCAGTTTGGGGTCATCTCCTTAGACTTTTATCATTAATTCACTTCTGTTGAACCTAGCATTCATCTTCGTATTGATCGTAGATGAATCATTGATTTTGGAAACATTCAAAGTTGGGTACATGCCCATACTAAACTTTGGCTACACCCAAAACCTAAAAGTTGTATCAAATGAGTCATATTTTCATTTATAATTATTTAAATTATTCATTGATGATTTATGCTTTAATAATTTTGTTTTTCAATTCAACTTTGATTGTTATAGTAAACTGAATTTAGAGATCTATTCCTCCATTATTGTTTCTAACATATCTAATAGAAATGAATAATTGTATGATTAATATTAAATCCAGGATCTCATTAGGAGGTGGTGAAAGTTCTTTCTAGATTATACAGGAATACACGACGTGTAGTGGGATCAACTTGTGGTGTAATTGTGTTCAATGAATCAAGATTAATTTCTAAAATACTCAAGCATGGTGCATTTATAGTAGGCAGTGTAGTTAATTCTCACACCACATGTTTAATAGTATAGACTAGCACACGGTCATCCGAACTAGACACCATTTGGCCTACTAGACAGAGAATTTATTCTCTTAGGGTCAGGGTAATGTCATGTATCCCATATATGGATTACCTAGTAGGTGACTTTGTAATGTGAAGTCTACATGGTGTGTGTCCCACATGACATGTCATGTACTCCAAATACTTATGATGTTCTCCTCACATGTTGTTTCCCTAGGCATGTACTTCAAATGGGCGGTGAAAAGGGTACATGCTATGTAGTCAGATCTACAGACAATGTATTGTTTCTAGATTACATATATTTTAAAAAATGATTTTTATTTTATGTAACACTTGATAAATGTTCCATTATGATGGAATACATACAAGACACAAAATGTGATAGTTTTTTCATATATATATAATTAACATCTTTGTAATGTTAAAAGATATAAACATCATGTATGAGTTGTATTAAAATTATAATTATGTGTGCATCATATATGTCATAGATAATTTTGTGTATACAAGTATAAATACATGCAGGGTGGTTTTGGATGGGTATTCACTAGGTTTCTTCCAAACAATAATTTATGAAAAAATTTATGGATGATAATCTCAAGAATATTAATAAAAGTACTATGAATACAAATGATTGATTAATTAAAGTTAATGATTTATCTATTTGAGTATAATTTATCTTAAAAATAATGATTAATAAATTTAATGCTAGTTTTATTAAATGTGAAATTAATTCCATTAATGTGGATGATCATGAGATAGACCACACCTTGTATTTAATTGGATACCTTTTAATCTATTAATTAAATTATAATTTTAGGTATGTCTGCTTTCTGCTCAATAATATATAGGGCCTGTGTACCCAAATTTTCTTTTATGTAAACCACATTTTACCCCTCACACGCATGTTAATTAAATGAATATGCAATGGATAGAGATCCTATTCTAGTGGAGGAAGTTCATGTTAGGAGATGAGGTGAATCCAATCCACAGAGATACTAATGTGGAGAGGTGGAAAGCTATAAACATGAACCATAAATAGTTCATGGTGTATCTACCATAGTTTAGGGATATTTTATCAAATTCTAGATAAAATAAACAATATTAATGATCATGATCATAACTTTTATTTTATTTCTATCTATTGTGTAGTTATTTATTATGGATGTTTGATGTGACCACATAATTAATGAACTATAAATCCTACAAAATTGAAATAAAATAAAAATTTCTTATGAAAATATATTATATATGCATGGATAATCACTTAAGTATAACCCACATACCATTATAAAAAATTTCAAAAGAAAATAAGTTGAAATTTATTCATTAAGTATAAATATATAAATTAAATATTATGTTGGTATAGCCTTCCATTACATTATTTACAATCAAACTATAGTTCAATGTGCTTGACCAACCCTAGTAGGGGTGATTTCAATTATTAGGGAATTCAAATTTGATGTTTTGGGTTGACATAAAATATTTTAAATCAATGTTTTACTAACCTAGTAGGAAGTGATGTAATTGAGAACCAAATGTTGAGGAAATCCAAAATTAAGGACTTTAGGATTGGGGAGTCCACTTAACAGATCATGGAACTATGAGTTAATGCAGTTAGAATTTGTAATTCCTTCCTAAAACCTTCCATGTTGACTAACCAACCATAATTTGGGTAATAAGAAGGAAAATATAGATCTTTTCTACAATAATTTTCAAGCTGTAGGATATTCCTAAGCCCATGGGTAGGAAATTGGGTTTTTAAAATATACTGGGAGACAAATAGATAATAATTTTTTTAATTAACTATAATTATCTAGAAAATGTACTAAAACATTGTTCATTTTAATTTGTATAAATATCAATTAAAATGACAGCAAACATATCACTGTGATCCATACATGTAAAGTAAGACCTTCTCACAACCATTAAATTATAAGAGTAGAAAATGTTCCTTCAGGTAATCCTTCTCCATGAGATGAAACCTTATGTGCTGCAAGAGCCTTTACCAATTTCTCTTGGAAATGAGGTGAGTGATGAGGAATGCTCTGTGTACATGAAAAATATGAGTTATTATACAGATGTTCAATGCCTCATGCTATTATCCATGACCAATGATCTCTTGAATAAATATAAGGAAATGAATTCTTATAAAATGATGTCTCACCTTCAGGATCACTATCAAGTGAAGGTGGGACATGAGAGGTATGAGTTCCCCAAAAAAATTTTCCCTACAAAGATTAGTGTGTCTAGGCCGGATGGAACAAAATTAGTTAATAATATTTTCTACATTGAGAATCTTTAAATCTTAATGATTAAATTCCCAGATATGTTGCATACAAATCTAATACTATCAGTTTTGTGTAAGACCTTCTCTAGTTTTATAGTGAATTATAATATGATATATAATGAAAAGAGTCTATCAGTGCTTCTTACCTGAATTATCCAAGTTGATAATGACATGGGACATATAAAAAATAATTTCATTATGGTGAATATGAATTTAAAGGACCAGGAAAATGGGCCAAGATTTTATAAACAATCTAATGAATTCAAGCACATTTTAACCAATAAGAAGAATATCCCGAGGCTGGGAAAGGAAAATGGGGCTTTATGCTTTAAATTTGAAATGTTAGGCCACTAGTGGAGGAAGATCAACTATAGGCAAGAGAAATCCAAAGGTATAATCATTATCTTGTGAAATATTTCCTTTTATACACATTGTGTATTAGATAGAGATTGTAGGTCTCAGGTTATTATTCAAATGTAGGAACAATGTAGATTCTAAAAAATTTATATAGGAGAGGTGGATCTGTGAGATACCAAAAGTGTGAGGCTAGCTTCTCTTTCCATTGGTGACTACCAACTCACATTGACAATGGGAATGAATTTGGTCATGGATGTTATTATTTATGGGTTGTTACCAAAAACATAATTTTTGTATCATGTTATGATACAGATAGATTAATTTTTATGTTCTGAAATAAATGTTTTTTCTTTTATAAGGAAAAAATATGTTATGGTATGGTACATTTAAATAAAAGTATTTATGTATTAAATTATGAGACTCATGTGTTGACAATTTATAATGAACAATGTCTAAATAACTCATACAAAACCTAGGTGTTCAATCACTACTGTGGTTATGTAAACCTGAAGTGCCTGAAAAATCTTTATTTATAAGGTTATTTAGAATACATTGAGATAAAACCACCTGATCGATGTCACACTTTATTACAATGGAAAATGTAAAGACCACCATTTTGTGGATAAGTCCAACGGGCTATAGATGTTCTAGGATTGATACACACTGATGTTTCTGGACCATTTCCTTTAGAATCTAGATGTGTATATTCTTACTTCATTACTTTTACAGATGATTTGAGTAGATATGGCCATGTCTACTTATTGAGCTATAATTCAACGTCCTTTGAGAAATTGATGGATTTAAAGAATGATTTAGAGAATCGGAATAGTAAGAATATTTGAATCTTCAATCGGATCTAGGTGGATAATATCTTATCCAAGAGTTCATCAACCTTTTACGGGAGTCTAGGATTCTATATTAACTCACTCCACCATATACACCACATTGGAATGGTGTTAGTGAAAGGGATATACATACCTTGTTGGTCATGTTACAATCAATGATGAGTCATGCAGATCTTATATTACCATTTTGGTTATATATATTGAAAATTTCGACATACACATTAATCCAAGTACCAACAAAGGTGAAAAATGAGATTCTCTTCATGCTATGGATTTTAAAGAAATCCAATTTTTCATATTAATGTGTATGGGGATGTTAGGCATTTTTAAGGCTTTATTAGTAAAAAATCTATCACCCTAGGGAACATTGTGTATCTTTATAGGGTTTCCCAAGGAAACTATGGAATACTACCTATACAACCCCTCAAACAAGATAGTGTCTATTTCCAGATAGGCTGTCCTTCAGGAGGGGGAGAACATCCTCAAAATTTAATGTGGGAGAAATATTATCATCAATGAATTTGATGATCAATATATGAATGAGTTGGTATAGCATAAATTCCCAAAGTTACTTGTGGAAGAGGTAGTTCATGAAACGAAAGTAATGTGTAGTTGTACAAGAGAGGTAAGGGAGCCAAAGAGTTATGGTTTCCTTTTCATCAATTATGGTGACTCATTATTGTTGGAGAATGATGAACCACTATCCTACAAGGATGTAGTAGAAATATTAGAAGATGTAAGATGGATAATAGCTATGAATTCTAAGATCGATATTACCACTCAAGGTTATTCCACTAGACATATATATAATTCATTTATTGGGGAACCATATGTATTTATTCCACACTCCTTTATTATGGATTTAAATATAATTCAACATGATCCTATTATGAATGTACTATGTTTCCCACATATACATGTCCATGATATAAATGTTACATGTGTGCCGTAAAATTATATAATGCTTCAATGAATTGGTTAATGATATAGTATCATAAAACTCAATTCAAAGGATTATGGAGTAAAAAAATTCATATGGGGACTTTTTATAATATTTTATAATGTCTTTGATGTTATTACCAAATAATTTTTATGATGAAAAGATTGATGTTGTTGGCACATTCTGATGTTGACTTTAGGTTATAATGTCATATCATGTCTTTTTTCCCATGTGTATGATTCTCATTATCTTAATGTCCGATTTCTATTCCTTATGTCTAACATGTATTAAAAGTTTCATGTTATTATATGTATATTCCATTATTAGGATTTATAGCTCACCCCACTTTTATGTATGTCCAAAAGTTATTCCATGAAGTTTTTAGTATGGTGGAATATTATGAGTATGACAAAAAAGTATTAGGTAATGTGATATACCCCTATTTTATGTTGTTGAGCATTGTACCTAATTACACAAATACATTATACATATCAATCTTATTGGTTTAATTGTTTGTACCATTATTATATAAATCATGATTTTTTTAATAAAGGAAATTGTTGTCATTATTTGTATCAAATAAATGTATAGTTATATCTAGGACTATTATTATAAAATTATAGTAATATAATTATAAATTAGTCTATAAATAATAAGTTAAAACTAATGTTTTTAAATATATAGAGCAATTGTGTTCTAGTAAAATTTATCCCTCTCTCGATTCTATGACTAGAAGTTGATCTAGAACATATGTACAAAGCGATAACACACAAAACACCACAATGATCTAGACTCAATCAGGAACATGTGAACCACAAAAAGACTTTCTAACAAACTAGTTTGACAATACATTGGGGTAATAATTGGAAAATTATCATGCTCATTATGAATCATTATTACGGCAGCTGAAATTCCCATATGTACCTATGATAGAAAATAAATCATTGATAACAAAAAAAGAATCCTTAAAATTCATTGGTTATGTTGAGAAATATAATTATTAGTTATCCCTTAATTTTTATTGGATTAAATATTTTGATATTAACGATTTAGGAATACTAATCCCTAATTATCCCATTATTATAGATAATAGAATGATATATAAGATATGAGTGAACAACTAATGCGAATAGAAATGAGATGACAACCCAAATGAGATGCCCATCCAAATGGGATATGGAATTGAAATTATTGTTACTATACATTCCAATTTGGAATAGGTTATTAATATAAATACTAATTATGAGGAACATCAAAATACCCCATAAGGAAGAAAAATACACTTTTGAGATCTTATTGTGACGAAGGCCTATAAAACTCAATGGATCATCAGATCCCTTAATGATATAATAATAGATAAAATCCATTTAAATTATATTATATATAATAAACATTTATAATAAAGAGAAGGTTATAATGTTATTTTATCATATGGTGGGAGATGATGATCATTGGAGGGAATTGATAAATAATATGAAATCTTAAGAATTGATCAAAGAGATGGGATGGAAGGAATTACACAAGATAATTTTCCATAAATACGTTCCTCACTAATTCTGGTATAAAATGGGATGGTATTTTGTTACCCTCAAGAAAAAAGATGATGATTACATTGGGTTGTATTAATAAAACATCGCTATACATGCATGATAATCTCCCAGATGTGACATTTACCCCCAATTAAATATTGACCACTTCATTAGTGGGAAAACACCGAGTCTAAATAATTCCTTGGAAATTAAGGACATTGAGAGTTATGATTACATTATAAGGTGTTCCTAGAAAGTTGAAATATATATCGATGAATCTCAAGGGTCTCATAGGTATGTGAAGCGAAATGTGTTATTCAATTTTGGTGGTGTGATGGAAAAATATATTGGTGGTAATAAATATTTACATCCCACTTTTCAAATGTGTGGAATGAAGCACCCCATAATTTTATTGAAGTGGGTGAGTAAATACAATCAGTTCTACTAGGGAAACTACCTAGTGAATGTCTATGGGAGAAGTCCCCTATTATAATGGAATAGAAGAATGATCTAGTAAACACTCATCCATTTCTCCATCGATTCAAACATAATAAATAAGGGAACCTTTCAGAACACATCTCTAAGACAAGGGTGGTCAAAGAAAATCCACACTAACAACTTCGAAAGAAGTAAGAGAGAGATTTTATAATTCGATACACTATATAGGATCCTGAAAATGATACAGTTAAAGCTATAATAGATATTCATTCATGAATATTGACCATAATTTCTAATTATATTTCTATGAATTTTATAGTATATCAAAATATTAGTAGAAATATTCAGAAACCACTATAATTCATGGAAATATAGTTGTCAATGAAAAAGAAAAAATGGGATATTATAGCATCCCAAGTAAAAAACTCACCCCATTTCAAAATTTTAGGACTGTACTTATAGAAAATATTTTTTTACACTCTATTAAATTATCTGTATGAATTGGATTTCATAATATATATCCATAACATTTTTTTTCTGAGAAGAAAATCACTCTCCAAATAATGAATTAAGCATCGAGTCTATATAAGTACAATAAGGTGGTTGAATCTATTATTTGAAAAAAATCTCAAGAATGGATATTATTTTCTTTTGATAATGATATTTTACCACAAAATATTCAGTATAAGAAAATTATCAATGTTGAATACATTTTAATTGTGAGAAATCATGTAGATGTGTTTTCTGAAGAATAATATCGAATTCCTCTATACTGAGAGGTTGAATTTTCTATCAATATTATACTTGGGAAATCATTATTATCCAAATATAAAAATATAAACTATGTTGTTGAACTTGAATAGATGATTAAAAACTATAATAGAATCATGAAGAGGGTTTATACATCCCTGTTCTTCACTGTGTGGTGCACTAGTCCTCTTCTTCATAAAGAATCATGGGTATGTGAGATATTAAATTGATTATCATGGGATAAACTAGATCATGATTTAAAAATATCATATTACATGTATTGATTACATTGTGGAAATGCTATGTGGGGCCCAATAAATCTCTATATTGTATCATTATTTGAGGTATTTTCATGTTAGAATGATGAACTAGGATATACATAGGACTTCATTCCATACATGATATGTTCAATATGAGGTCATAGTAATTCCATTCGTACTCACAAATGATTTAGAAATATTAATTGTATTTTTGAATAGAGTATTTATTTATTACCTCAATAATAATTTTGCTGAATTAATAGAATATATTTTAATATACTATAAAATCATGAAGGAGTATAAATAGAATCTAATCACTATTCTATAAACCATACTAATTGATAATATTTTTTGAAAAGTAAAACAAATTTGAGTAATTGATGAAGGATATATCATTTTATGTAGATATTATCAATATTAATAGGATATTAATAGACCCTTCAAATAAATAATAAATTTAATGAGGATAATGAATGAATATGTGAGAGAAATCAGTGGTCTCCATGGGTTATCAGGACAATATAATTGATTTTTATGAAATTTACCATGACTATCAAACCCTCTAACAATGATAACATAGATTGGAGTCATGTTTTTTTGGAATAAAAAATGTGAAGAGAGCTTCATGGATTTGAAGAAGTGGCTTATCAGAGCCCCTTCATATGATACCCCAAAGTTGGAAACTTTTCTTGGTATTTATTGATGATTCAATGAAGAGTATGGGATGTGTGTAAATTAAAAATGACAATGTGAAAACCAATTCCATAATTAAATTTAATTTTAATGAATGAAACTACTCAAAGCATGATTTATATTTAATTTTCATAATTTTCATGTTAAAAATATAATGTCATTTTTTTGTGGTTATGTTTAAAACAAATAAAAATAATAACATCCTCAAGTATATATTAACCCAAAAATATTTCAATATGTTTAATCAAATATGGTGGGATACGATTAATGTATATGATATGACAGAAAAAAAGTGGCAGAATCAATACATAGAAAGGATCCAACTGCATTATCATTCATGATAATTTATATGGAACTGATCTTTTAAGAAATTAAAACAATGGATAAGAAAATAATAATGTAAAGAACATCACTAATTCATTAACAGTTGATTTCTTGGCCATCCCAACATGAGATGACAATGGATGGTTAATGTGATGATGTGTGAATTAATAGAGAGTGGATGCTATAAGAAAAGGTAAATCCTTAGAGATCATTATTAATAATGAATGATTTGTAATATTTGGGTCATGAATATATGTAATATAAAATACCATGTCAGTAATGAAACTATTAGATTTTGAACATAATCCAACCTTCTCTATCAATCAAGGAAGCTCAAATATGTATTCAAATATCTGAATACGCTAGTTTTTCTACAATATGAATAATGAGATCATAGAATATACATCAAAGTTTCTTTAATGTCATCAAATGGATTATTAAAAGAAAAAATCCAAGGGGAAAATGAAGCAATTGCCCATAAATACATAGAAATGGTAAACATTACCATGGATGTTTTCACTAGTTTTTTGAAGATATCAATAGAAAATAATGCAATATGGGTTGCTGTGCTTCGACTTTTAATGCATTCTCACTTGATTTAAATTTTATATGAATTCTTACTTGATCAATATGTTAGAAAATAAATTAAAAATGTGGTGAAGCTATTTGGAACACAACAATTGATTATATCTAATCGATATCAAAGATTTTTCATCCATGTTCTGGAAGAGTCTCCAATATGCTCTTATGACTAATTTGAAATTCATCACATCTTATAACCCTCAAACTGATGGCCAATATTAGTGTATTGTCTATATATTCACATACATGTTGAGATCATTCTCAATTGATATCAACGGTTTATGGGATCAAAATATTTATTTGTATGAATTGCCATGAAATAATATATTCCATTCAAGAATCCAAATATCCCAAAATTCTTCCCTTTATGGGATGTAGGGAAAAACACCTTCAGGATTGAATGATGTTAAGGAATGGGAACTGATAGGTCTATAAATAGTGGAATAGATGATGACCATACCAAATCACATCAAGGATCCACATTGAATACCAAAAAAACCATGTTGAGAATCGTCAAGAAGACATAATTTTTGAAGTTGGAGAAAGGAATCCGTCTGCATACCTCCATGGAATAATTTCATACAATTGGCGAGAAAAACAATATATTTCCACAATAAATCGGTCTATTTATTATCCATGATCACATTGAAACTGTGGCCTATCAACTATCACTCCAATGATACCTATCTAAATTACACAAGGCCTTAAATTTATCACTCTTGAGGAATTACACCCTAGACCCCTCACATGTGATGAATTTAGAAGTAGTTCTGTTAGAAAATGATATTTCATATTATTAGAATATTGTGATGATCTTTGATCATAGAGACAAAATTCTATGAAATAAGACAATTGACCTTGTCATAGAGGTATGAAGAAACCACAATTTTGAAGAAGAGGCCTGGGAACTAGAGGAGTTTATGATAAAATATTTCCCTCTTATGTTTTGGTGTTAAAAATGAATCTTTTTAGGGTAATGTTAAATGAGGGGTGGGGGTGATTATTATTAAATAAAATTTTATAAGCGAAATTCTATTTGTGATTGAATTAAGCTCTATATTATGTTTTATGAAAATAGAAGAAACTTGTAACTATTTGGTTTTATTATATCCTATCAAATATTATAGACTGCTAATCATTAATTTTTTTTATAATATTTCCATTTAATAGTGGTATCATGAATATTATAAATATTTTATTGATTTTTATAATTAAAAAAGTAAAAGTAATTGATGGAATTTAATTTTAGTATTATACCCTATGAAGATCATTAATCAAAGATTCTGAGAGGTATATCACTATTCAGGTTTACCATTGACCAATCCCCATCATCGATCTAATAACTAAATCATGATCAAAACCATTTAAGGAAGAAGTTCAAGATCATATATATCATGGACCAAAACATGTCTTTTGAACCACCCTATGAATATATAACTATTTTAGAATATAAACATATGGATTTTAACTGTAATAAATGTGTATGTATTAATTACCTAATAATTTTAATATGTTTTTAGTATTTTCTAAGACAGTCTATTTTTTGGGTAAAAATTAAATTGTCTAAATATATAGTGTTAAATATGAAATAATAATGACCCAAAAATAATGTAATAAATAATATAAATTTAATCAAAGAAAAAAAATATGTTTTCCCTAAAAAATAATGTGATTGTGTTGTTATTTGAATAATAATATAATGCCTTTATGAATCCTTAAAACTTAATATTATAATAGATGGTCAAAAAATTAATTTTATTAAGAAAAAGACTAAATTCCACATCACCAAGTGTGGTATATTAATTATTTTTCTCCATAGTCACATAAAATAATGAAAACCAATCCCATTTAGTAGAATTAATTGAAAAAATACATGATAATGTTATTGGTTTTAATTAAATTTTTATATAGATTCCAAAACCCATTACTGAAAAATATTAAATAACTCCCCTCTCATTTACTATATAAACCCACCAAAGATTCCATTCCACTTCATTAAATAACCTTGTATCATGTCCAAACCATACCCTCCCAATTGTAGAGTCCTCAAAATTTTCCCCCAAAATATCAAGATAATCCTCCCAAGCTATTAAAATCACCCACTCAAGGTAAAGGATCCTCTACTTCTCATTTTTAATCAAGAAAATTCATCCTTTTGTATAATTTATTTTTAATTATGAATGGTGGGAAATGTTTCTTCCCACAAGAATTAAAATTAATTTGATTTAAAAATTATTAGAGGCCCCTTTCACTCAAATTACTCAATTTTATGAATATTTATTGACATCAATTATGCAAAAAAATTTCATTGTAATATTTCAATGACAAACCATTTTATTGTAAATACCATTGTTAAATACACTCATTTGAATTACACTAGAAATTCAAAAAAAATTGAATTGGTAATTCCATTTAAATATTCCATAATCCAGTATATTTTTCTTAAAAATGATAAAATACTATCATATTTTGAATGTTCTATGTGGAACATATATGCATGTACATGATATGAAAACAAAAGGTGCCCCAATAATTATATAGTGATCCAATTCATTGGGTAATATTTTACTATCATTAGTGTTGGATTTGGGGACCTAGAAACAAGATCCTTTGTACTTTATGATAAACATATATTCATTGGGTGAATATTTATAAACTTTTTATCACATAATAATTATTCTTATTTGTGACATAGTATGTGATAATTTCCTAAGAATAGTTGTTTCACTAAAATGTCACAGAGGATCCCTGCCGTAATTAAATCCCAAAAGTGCCATGACAGTATTCTTTAATATATGTTCAATGGTCGAATGATATCATTTGATGGGACAAAAATTATACTAGCAATAAGGGGTGGGGAATCTGAATATTTGAGGCACCTTCTCGTGGTGCGTGACTTTGTAAAATCCATGAGGATATTATGAGAACAATACCCGTCAGTAGGAAATCCACATTTGTAAGTGTCGTTGGATGTTCCTATCTATGTAGATTTTTATTGGCCCTTAGACATTTAGACTAATATTAATGGGTATTTGGACTCACTCACTTTGATATATTGATGGAAACCATTATGACAGATGTTCGTAGAGAGGAAGGATATGATGGGAAATCAAGCACATGGGTTGATGGAACTTGTATGAATCCCTCTTGATTAGGGATGTCAATACAGAGAGATTATATTACATAGTATGTTTTCTTATGAGGTGACATGTCGTTGCGACATAAAATTATTTATCTTGGGTGGCATGACCCTTTGAAAGACAGTAATCTTGGACTTTGGGCAAGCCCACCTAACCCAAACAAGAAAAAGGCCTCAAGGGTCACACACTATGTATAGCAAGTATCTCAGTTAAATAATTTATTTGTTCAAAATGTTGAATAAATTTTATTCCCTATTTTGGTTTAATAATTATTCAAGAATGCCTATCACATTCGTCTTGTCACTAGTTATTCGATAGAATATATTGTGGACATAATATTTTTTTGTCAGTGAATAATGCAGTTGTATTTATTTAGTAAATAAATATTCATTATTAAAGGAATGGTAAATATTGAGGAGGATTGGATGACCATGTTATTGGTCTGTGGAGAAATATCATTAAATATTATTTGGTTAAATTTTATTTAACTAAACTGTGCAAGTTAAGAAATTATCATGGAAATAATTAAATTTATATTATTATTTGACATGGGGTTTTCACAGTGAATAATAAATTAAGTAATGACACATACACTAATTTTTTAATATTAGGTAGTGAATTAAATTTCATAAGAAAAATGCCTAGAAATAATAACATTACTTTTTTTATTTTACATGTGGTTTTCACATGAAATAATAAATTATGTAACAACACATGTGGTAAGTATTTATTATTTATTAGTGAATTAAATTCCTCGTAATGATATTATTCATTATATAAGACTATGGGTGTTTCCATCATCTAACCAATCATTGTCTACACAACATCCTTGGAAAAAATCCCTTGAGCCTTGATAAGTATTTCCTCTCTAAAAATCTCTCATGAACAAGAGAGATCCTCCTCTACTAGATCATAGGGAATGATTTTGAAGGGATTATCATGGTGGTTGAATCCATACATCAAAAACACAAGGATCTTCACTGCTAGAACTCAAAGACTCCTTCACCATCATTTGGAGAAATGTCGAGCACTTGTGGTTGATTGCGAGAGGATTCCTATAATTGAATTCAACATCACAATGAAGCATCACCTCAGAATTGTGGTTAGATGCATCAATTAAGAAAGAATCTCCTTGGAGGTAATTCTAATATTTAATAACAATAAATATAAAAAAATATATTTCAATCCTCTATTCCAGTTTTGGGTCCTCTCCTTGGTCTTTTATCATTGATTCACTTCTATTGAATCTGGCATTCATCGTCGTATTGATCCCAGATTAATCATTGATTATGGAAATTTTCAAAGTTAGTTACATTCCCAAACTACACTTTGGCTGCACCCAAAACCTAAAAGTTGTATCAAATGAGTCATATTTTCATTTTTAATTATTTAAATGATTCATTGATGATTTATTCTTTAATAATTTTGTTAGTCAATTCATGTTTCATTGTTCTAGTAAACTGAATTTAGATATCTATTCCTCTATTATTGTTTCTCACAGATCTAATAGAAATGAATAATTGTATGATTAAAATTAAATCAAGGATCTCATTAGGAGGCACCGACAGTTCTTTCTAGATTACATAAGAATACACGATGTGTAGTCGGATCAACTTGTGGTGTATTTGTGTTCAATGCATTAAGATTAATTTCAAAAATACTCAAACCTGGTGCATTAATAGTAGGCAGTTTAGTTAGTTCTCACACCACATGTTTAAGAGTATATACTGGCGCATGGTGAGCCGGACTAGACACCATTTGTCCTACTAGACACAGAATGTATTCTCTTAGGGTCAGGGTTATGTCATGTATCCCATATATGGATTACCTGGTAGGTGACTATGTAATGTGAAGTCTACACAGTGTGTATCCCACATGAGATTTCATGTACTCCAAATAGTTATGATATAATCCTCACATGTTGTTTCCCCAGGCATGTACTTCAAATGGATGGTGAAGAGGGAACATTCTATGTAGTCAGATCTACAGACAATGTATTGTTTCTAGATTACATATATTTAAAAAAATTATTTTTATAATATGTAACCCATGATAAATTATCCATTAAGTTGGAATAAATATAGGACACAAAAATGTGATAGTTGTTTCATATATATATATATATAATTAACATCTTTGTATTGTTAAAAGATCTTCACATCATGTATGATCTGTATTAAAATTATAATTTTGTGTGCATGATATATGGCATACATAATTTTGTGTATTCAAGTATAAATACATGCTGGGTGGTTTTGGATGGGTATTCACTGGGTTGCTTCCAAACAATAATTTATGAAAAATGTTATGGATGAAAATCTCAAGAATAATAAGAAAAGTATTATGAATATAAATGATTGATTAATTAAAGTTAATGATTAATCGATTAGAGTATAATTTATCTTAAAATTAATTATTAATAAATTTCATTCTAGTTTTATTAAATGTGTAATTAATTAAATGAATGTGGATGATCATGAGCTAGACCACACCTTGTATTTAATTGGATACCTTTTAATCAATTTATTAAATTATAATTTTTGGTATGCGTGCTTTCTTATCAATAATATGTAGGGCCCATGTACCGAAATTTTATTTTATGTAAACCCCATTTTACCCCACACACGTATGTTAATTAAATGAATATGAAATTGATAGAGATCCTATGCTAGTGGAGGAAGTTCATGTTAGGAGCCGAGGTGAATCCAATCCACAGAGATACTAATGTGGATAGGAGGAAAGAAATAAACATGAAACTTAAAAAGTTCAAGGTGTATCTCCCGTAGTCCAGGGTTAGTTTATCAAATTCTAGATAAAATAACCAATAGTAATACTCATGATCATAACTTTTATTTTATTTATATCTATTTTATAGTTATTTATTATGGATGTATAATGTGAACACATATTTAATGAACTATCAATCCTACAAAATGGAACTAAAATAAAAATGTCTTATGAACATATATTATATAAACATAGATAATAATTTATGTATAACCCACATAACATTATGTCAAATTTCAAAAGATAATAAGTTGAAATTTATTCATTAAGTATAAATATATCAATTAAATATTATATTGGTATAGCCTTCCATTACTTTAGTTACAGTCGAACCATAGTTCAATGTGCTTGACCAACCCTAGTAGGGGTGATTTCAATTATTAGAGAATTCAAATTTGATGTTTTGTGTTGACATAGCATATTCTACATTAAGGGAATACTAACCTAGTTAGAAGTGATTTAATTGAGAGGCAAATGTTGAGGAAATCCAAAATTAAGGATTTTAGGATTGGGGAGTCCACTTAACAGATCATGGAGCTATGAGTTAATGCATTTGGAATTTGGAATGCCTTCCTAAAACCTTTCATGTTGTATGACCAACCCTGGTTGGGGTTATAAGAAGGAAAATATAAATATTTTCTATTATAATTTCCAATCATTAGGATATTCATAATACCATGGGTAGGTAATTGGTTTTGACAATATACTGGGAGACCAATAGATATTAATTTATTTAATTAACTATACCTATCTAAACAATGTACTAAAATGTTGTTCATCTTAATTTGTCGAAATATCAATAAAAATGACATCAAACATATCACTGTGATCCATATATTTGACGTAAAACCTTCTCACATCCATTAAATTATAATAGTGGAAAAGGTTCCTTCAGGTAATCCTTCTACAAGAGAGGAAACTTTATGTGTTGCAAGATCCTTTACCAGTTGCTCCTAGAAATGAGGTGAGTGATGAGGAATTCTCTGTGTACGAGAAAAATAAGAGTTATTCTATAGATTTTCAATTTCTCATTCTATTTTCCATGACCAATGATCTGTTGAATAAACATGAAGAAATGAATGCTTATAGAATGATGTCTCACCTTCGGGATCTCTATCAAGTGAAGGTGGGACATGAGAGGTATGAGATACCCAAAACTTTTGTCACTACTATGTTTGGAGTGTCTGGGCCGGATGGAACAAATGTAGTTAATCATGTTGTATACATTGATAATATTTACATCTTAGAAATTAAAATCCCTAGATAAGTTGCACACAAATCTAATACTATCATCATTTTGTATGAACTTCTCTTGTTTTATAGTGAATTATAATATGAGATTTAATGAGAAGAGTCTATCAGTACTTCTTATCTGAATTCTAAAAGTTGATAAGGACATGGGGCATATAATAAATGATGTCCTTATAAGGAATATGAATTGAAAGGACATAGAAAATGGGAAAAAATTTATAAACAATATACATAATTCAAGCACAGTTCGACCAATATGAAGAAGATCCAGAGGCAGGGAAAGGAAAATGAGGCATTATGATTTAAATTTGAAATGTTAGGCCACTAGAGGAGGAAGATCAACTAGAGGTAAGGGAAATACAAATGTATAATCATTATTGAGTGAAATATTTCCATTTATACACATTTTTTATTAGATACAGCATGTTGGTATCATGTTATTATTCAGAAGTAGGAAAAATGTAGATTCTAAAAAATTTATTGAGGAGAGGTGGATCTGTGAGATACTAATAGTGTGAGGCTATCTTCTCTTTCCATTGGCGACTTCCTCCTAACGTTGACAATGGGAATGAATTTGGTTTTACATGGATGTTATTATGTATGGGGTGTTACCAAAAACATAATTTTTGTATCATGTTATGATACAGATATATTTATTTTTATGTTCAGAAATAAATGTTTTTGATTTTATAAGGAAAGCACATGTTATGGTATGGTATATTAAAATAAAGGCATTTATTTATTAAATTATGACACTCATGTGTTGACAATTGATAATGAACAATGTCTACATGACTCATACAACACCTAGGTGTGGAATCACTATTGTGGTTATGTAAACCAGAAGTGTCTGACAAATCTTTATTTAGAAGGTTATTTAGAATACATTGAGATAAAACCAACTGATCGATGTGACACTTTATTACAATGAAAAATGTACAAACAACCATTTAGTGGATAAGTCTAGAGGGCTACAGAGGATCTATGATTGATACACACTGTTGTTTGTGGACCATTTCCTTTAGAATCTAGATGTGTATATTCTTACTTCATTACTTTTATGGATGATTTGAGTAGATTTGGCCAGGTCTACTTATTGAGCTATAATTCAATTTCCTTTGAGAAATTCAAGGATTTAAAGGATGATTTAGAGAATCAGAATAGTAAGAATATATGAATCTTTAATCATATCTAGGTGGATAATATCTTATCCAGGAGTTCATCAACATTTTACAGGAGTCTAGGATTACATATTAACTCACTCCACCATATACACCACATTGGAATGGTGTTAGTGAAAGGGGGATCCAAAATGTGTTGCTCATGGTACGGTCAATGATGTGTCATGTAAATCTTATATTACCATTTTGGTTATATATATTTAAAATTTCGACATACACATTAATCTAAGTACTAACAATGGTTAAAAATGAGATTCTCTTCAAGCAATTGATTGGAAAGAAATCCACTTTATCATATTCACATGTATGGGGATGTGAGGCATGTTTTAAGGCTTTATTTGTAAATAATCTATCACCATAGGGCACAGTGTTTATCTCTATAGGGTTTCCCAATGAAACTATAGAATACTACCTATACAACCCCTCAAACAAGATAGTGTCTGTTTCTAGAAAGGCCATCTTTTATGAGGGGGAGAACATCCAAAAAATGTAATGTGGGAGAAATATTTTCATTGATGAATTTAATGATCAAGATATGCACGAGTTGGTATAGGATAAAATCCCAAAGATACTCATGGAACAGGTAGTTCATGAAACAAAAGTAATGTGTAGTAGTACAAGAGAGGTAAGGGAGCCAGAGAGTTATGATTTCGTTTTCACCAAGGATGGTGACTCATTGTTGTTGGACAATGATTAACCACTATCTTATAAGGATGTTGTATAAAAATTAGAAGATGTAATATGGATAATAGCTATGAATTCTAATATGGATACCATTTATGAGAACTATATTTGGGTTTTAGTCTATGAATGAGTTTATGTAATGCCTGTTTGGATGTAAATGGGTATTCAAGAAGAAATTGTACATGAAGGGTAATGTTATTACCTATATATCAGGGCTAGTGGCTATGGGTTTTATAAAAGATAAAAATAATTGACGACGATGAAACATTTTCTCCATTTTCCATGTTTAAATCAATAAAAATCATACTCTCCATAGTAGCTTCCCATGTCTATGATATTTGGAAGATGGATGTCAAAACAACATTCATTAATAGGAACCATCAGGGAAATTCCTATATGACACAACTAGAAGGGTTTATGACCCCAAGTAAGCTAAACGGGTATAAAAAATGGATTTATCCATTTATGGATTAAATAATGAATCAATGTTATATAACATTCAATTTAATGAATCCATAAGATAATTTGGATTCATGAAGAATGAATTTTATCCATTTTTTGACAAGTAGTTTAATAGGAATGTGTTTTAATCCTAGTTGAGTATGTTTACGTCATATTGATAATTGGAAATGACTTTCCTTTGTTCCTATAAGTTATGGACTGGTTGAACAAGTGAATCTCCATGGATTAATAAAGTTATGCATCGTACATTATAGTGAAAAGATAATTGGTGATAGATCGAATAGGATTCTTGGACTAAAATGATGTTCATACATTTACTAGATACTAATGATATTATGTATGGAAAATTCCACAAGGGGAATGGTTCTAGTGTCACATGGTATACATCATTACAAGAAAATTCATCCTCAAACACAACATGAGAATGATAGGGTGAGTAAAATTCAATATGCTTCACCGATCATATCTATCATATACTCAATGTTATCTACCAGACCTAATGTTTCCTATTCACTAATCATGGTAGCAATAAGCCATGTAGATCCAGGAGAATTTCACTAAACAGATGTCAATACTATCCTTAATTATCTGAGAAGAACTAAGTATATGTTCCTACTGTATAGAGGAAGTGTAGATCTTGTCATCAGAGGGTATGCTGATGCTGGATTTGAGACAAATCAGAATGATATGAAGCCACAATCAGGATATTTGTTTCTATCTCAATGAAGGATCTGTGATCTGAAAGAGTTCAAATAATTAAGATTTTGTTGATCTGAAAATGGAATCTGAATTTATTCTGGCCTCTAATACATCAATGGAAGCCTTTGGAATCAGAACATTTTCTAGAACCATTATGTGGTGCCTAGTAGTAAAGATACCATTATATTGTATTATTATAATACTACATTGACGGGTATTGCAAAAGATCCATGGTCACATCCAAGGATAAAGCACACACTCCAAAATTTTCACCTCTTAAGGGATTTTTATCAAATAGGTGAAGCTGCAGTGAGAATATTGTCCACATAAGAGAACATGACAGACCCCTTGACTAATGGCCTATTTTAGAAGAAGCATGAATATAATGTGAGAGGTGGCAACCTGAAGGTTGTTATCAGTTGTCTCTAGTGTATGTGGGAGTCTATTTGAGTTGGTGCCCTAGAAACCAACTTATTTTTACATTATGATTAACCTGTATTCATTGTATGAATATTTATAAACTCATTATCACTTCATGATTATTCTACTGCATGACATAGTATGTGATAATTTCCTAAGAAGAGAATTCACCCATAAAGGTAAAAGTGAATCGCTACTAAGATGAGAACTCAGATCATCCAAAAAACTATTCTTGATTATATGTTCTATGTCCTGATGATATCATTTAAAGAGAAAAAACGATACAGGTTATTAGGGGGGAATCATAAAACATTAAGGAATCTTCACATGTGTGTCCCCTTTTTAATATGTAGGGGGATATTATGAGGAAAATACCACTATTAGGAAATCAACATTTCATAAGTGTCATTGGATGTTCCTATCTATGGAAGCGTGTATTGGTCCGTAGACAATATGATAATTATTAATGGGTATTATGACTCATGCACTTAGATGTATTGACGATAACTATGCCGACATATGTTTGCGGCAAGGTATGAAATATTTGGTGTATCATGAGTAATATTGAATTAATGAATAATGAATGAAATGAATTGTAACTTCTATGAAAAGATATCTTAGGGCCTTTTATGGAAATTATATATTCTAAATAAATCCATGTCTATGGTTTTCACTAGGAATGTTCAATTCTAGGAAGTCGATGAATGAGAAATCGAGCACATGGGTAGATGTCATATGCATGAAACTAGATTGACTGTAGATATTATGAAAACAATATTATATTACACAATAAGCATTCATTTAAAGTGACATGACATTGCAATATCAACAAATTTCTCTTGTGTTCCTTTACCTGTTTCTAAAAAGCATTCATGGAATTTATGAATGCCTAACTAATGAAAACAAGCAAGAGTCCTTGAGGGTCTCACACTGATTGGGTCCAATATCTCAGTTAAATAATTTATTTATTTAACAAGTTGAATAAATATTATTTTTGGTTGTGGATTAATAATTATTCATGTATTTGTGATCACATTTATTTTTTATCCAGTTATTTGAGAGAATATATTTTGGACACAATATTTATTTATCAGTGAATAATGAAGTTAAAATTATTTAATAAATAAATAGTCATTATTCATGTCCTGGTAAATATTGAGGAGGATTGGTGATCCCAATAATGGGTTTGCTGAGAAATAAAATTTAATATTATTTGGTTAAATAATATTTAAATATAAGACAAATGTTAACAATATTTCATGGAAATAATAACACTGGTATTATTAATTGACATGATAAATTCACATGGAATTATAAAATAAGTAATGACACATTTGTTAATTATTTATTTTTACTTGGTGAATTAAATTTGTTTAAGAACATGTCATGGAAATAATATCATTGCTATTATTTTTTGACATGGGGTTTTCATATGGAATAATAAATTATGTAACAAAACATATGCTATTTATTTATTATAACCTATTATATTAAATTCCCAGTTATTTTATTGACCTCAATATAATCTAAGGGGTCATTCAAATAGCTAACCAATTACTGTGTGCACAACATCCCTTGAGAAAAGCCCTTAATCCCAAGGTACAATTACCTATCTAAAACTCTCTCTAGAATGAGGGAGATTCTTCTCCACCAGATCATGGATAATGATTTGGAAGTTATTCTTAAGGAAATCTAAGGTAGACATCGTAGTCACAATGATCATCTTTTCTAGCACCCAGATACTCCTTCGGTGATGTCTAGGGATACATGGGTAATGTGTGGATCACCACTAGAGGATTTTGATACATGGATTCTACATCACAATAGAGACACACCTCATACTAGTGGTAAGATGCATCAATGAATAAAGAATCACCTTGTAGATAATTATTTAATTTTAATAAATTAATTATAAACAAAATATGTCAACCCTCTCTTCCCAGTTTCTGGTTTTGTCCTTTTATTATATCATTGATTCAACAATGTGGATACTGGCATTCATCATCGTATTGATCCAAGATTAATCAATGATTATGTAAAATTGTAATGATTGTTACATGCTCATCCTACACTTCTACTGTTCCCGAAACATATAATGAGACATCATGAAAGGGATTTTGGAGTAATCATAATCCATCAAATGAATTATTCCACTTTTTTTATGATTTATTTTGGTTATCCTTGACCAATGATTATGGTTGAATGTTAAAAGATGTTACCATATTTCCATGTTTATTTTATGTTATCATTATATATCATTATATTTGTTATTTTTTTAAGATTCTCCCCCTTTTTTATCTCTCATTGACTTTTCTATTGTCTAAAATACAATACATTATTCTTGTTATTCAATGTCTATACCATTACTAGGATATATATGAACCATTTCTTATGTATATCCCTTGGTAATCTGATGAATTTTTATGTATGATGTAATATTATTTCATGTTATGGAATTTTTAAGTAATGTCAATGCACCCATATTGTTGTTTGTAATATAATGTACCCAATTACCCAAATATATAAGATTTATTGATCATAAAATGTTTGTTTCATTAAATTAATGTAAAAAATCATGAATAATTATGTAATAAAGAAACGTTTTGCCTTATTTAACATATTAAATGAACATGATGGGAAAATTTTTATTGTTTTATGGGGAAAAGAATTTCATAGGATAAACATCTTGTGGGGATAGGTTGGGCTTAAGATTAAAGTATCACAATGATAATATGGTGGATTTTTCCCTCATAGGGATGATTTTACACATTGTTTTGATGAATGACATGATTTAACCACATAGCGGTATCCTACATATCATATTCCAGAGATTGGTATCAATACCCTCATTATTCAATGATATAGTTTATATTCATGTGATTGGAACTATGTATGCAGTTGGAAATAATGGGGTATGTAATATATTGTTTGGGATGATGTGTCGATGAGGGATGTTGTAGGTATTAGGCTTATAAGCTTCCTATAAAAAGAAAATCACTCATTAGGGAATGATGTGAGGATTGTTATTAGAAACTAACTAGGGGTGGAGGATCATCCCATGGTATAGGAGAATGTGGCATCCCATTATTGTCATACATAGAGCATCCAGTCATCATTTCATAGGTTAAGGCTATAATATTTTCCCATGTGAAATGGTTTCAGTAATGAAGTTTAACCTTATACTAATAGGATGTGGATTAAGGATGTTTTAATTCATGTAGATTGGAGGTTGATAGGGCATACATCCCTAGGGGGAGCATGTTAGGATGATCCATGGTATGGATCATCTACCAAGATAGGAATATAGATTCCCTAAAAGATGAAACCTCTAGGGCTTAGGTGTTCACTATTGATGCACATCTGGGATGTAAATTGTTCTTTCACTACCATTATAAAGTTAAAATCATGATAAAAGTCATTAGGGACCCTATTCTTAGGAGTATTGATAATTAGGGAACATATGAATAGTATAACTAGGTAGGCTAATGGATTCACTCCTATTATAGAGAGTGTCTAGTCGGGAACTAGGATGTTGTTTCATATAACATTTTTATGTAGAATGAAATTGTTATGAGAGAAATAAGATCTAATATAAGGTAAAATAATGTAGTTAGGATATGTGGTGGTGTGAAATATTGGAGTTGCATGAAGGATAGTGTTGTTAAAAGACTAGTTCACATGAGCAAACATAACCATTCTTAGGAAGTGTTGCTTTGGGATCACACAACTGATGGACGAGTAATTTTTAGTCCCATAGTAGGACAATCATGCCTTTTTTCTACTATTGAGGATCCAATGTCAATAGTAATCCCTGCCATCTCAGAATAGAGGGAGTTGCACATATGAGATAATAGATTCATATTACAGTGATCCCCTTTAATGTTGAGGGTTAGGTTTTATGTATAGATGAAATCCTCTAATGGTTTGACACAACACCTTAGGTTTGGAAAATGTACGGTCGCTCCACTATTCATTATTAATGGGGTTTGGGCATACATCATGCTCAATTAAATGCTACCTTTCTTGAAAAAATTAGGGGGTCTACATGATGGTTTGATAATAATAACTTACTTTTGTGAGCCTTTGCCTTGGAGAAATGGGGTTCAAATATAAAACTTTCTATATAAATCAATGACTTACTCGACATGAATTAGGATGGAATAATAGAACATTTTCTTTACTGTACTCCTTGTTTTTATAAATGGGAATTGGAAATTCATTAACCTTGTAGGTAATATTTGATACCCAACATTGGATTACACATGCATGTATTTTACGTGTGGAACACAAGTGTTGAAACAAACCACTAAAAAAATCTAAAACAATTTCCTCAACAATATAATGTTCTTTCTGTGCAGTTCAAATGTATTATTCTTCCAAAATAAGTCTTTTTTAGTGAATGAATTTTTTTTATTCCAATAATGTTACAACGTTTTAACTTAAGGATATCATGTGAATAATTTGGATGTGACTAGTTTAATTATCAATTACTGTTGTTAATAATTATTTTTTATATTATTAATCCAAAATGACATTATTTAAAAAAATGGTATAAGAAACCAGGAACTGAAAGTGTGAGAATGATTTAAATATATGAAAGGGGAGTGTTAGATTAGTGAAAATAACCCAACATTCCTCAATCTCATTATTAATTTCATTTATATTTTCAGTGTATGAAATAAATAGACAGATGAAAATTGACAAGGAAATAAAATTTAAGTGGTTTATAGAAAACATAAAACCATATATATAAATATATCTATACTCAATCCATTAATGAAAGAGATGATTTCAGAAACCATATTGTGGGTGATAAATATTCAGGGAGACATGGATTATTATAAAACTTGTTATATTTTTATGTTATTTCAATGTTGATTCATAAGCCTGATTTTATGTTTAATGATAGATTTGATGATATATAACACCATTATGCATGAATTTTATATGTTGAAGTTGGATAACCAATCAAAAAAGGTTGTTTAATATACCCTTGGATTGACCTTTTTGATAATTTTACAACATTTTCAAGCATCACAGATGATATTCAAATATATTACACATTATTTTATGAGTTTTCATAATATATCAAGGAATACTAAGTATTATACAATTAATTATATCTAGAGTTATAAGAATCAATGTTATTAAGGTTCCTAGTGATACATTTATCTTTATATATAGAGAATATTATGGGATTATAAATCATTGAATTTTAGTTTCTATAAAGGATAATAAACAAGTATAATTAAAACATATTACACTAAATATTGAAATTGAATAGATTATATTACGGACACTACTAAAATTAATTCCTATAATATGTAAATATTTCCAACATAAAGGGCATGGGTAATTTTTTGGTAATTAATGATGAAAAAATAATAATCCATATAAATATTCTTGATCATTAATACATAAGGAGATAATATATTTTTATGCATATTATATAAAATATATTAATGTCATCAGGGATGATTAAATATCTATTATTGAAAAAGATTATAGAAAACATTTTGTTCGATATATTTTTTGAATATGGAATATCATAATTATTTTAAAAAGTCTTTTTTCGCATTTAATATTTTTATGGATCCAATTTTTTAGGAAATTGTATGTATATATGTAATAATTACTCATGAATTAAAATTAAAATAATAAATTGTTTTGTAAAAATTAAAAATGTAAGGATACATGTTTTTTGAACGATCATATAAATATTTCATGTAAAACTAAATAAAAAACTATATTCCATGGACATATATTTATTTTATAACATAAATATTACTCAATAAAATATTTAATATTAGAAAAATTCATATTTTATTAAGAGTGATGCTGATTTGAAAAAAAATAGATAGTTCAAGAGTATGAAATATATAACCAAGGACATATGAGAGACACAAATTTACATAAAAAAGTATTGATGCCTATGATATTGTTCATGGGTGTGTAGATACATAAAAAATGGATAATCCACTGAATTCAGTAAACTGATTTCCACTAAGAACATATTAATTTGGTAAAATAGATATTGTTTATCAAATAATATAATATAAATCATATAAATAGAGTTATCTGTGAATATGGGATGGATATTATAATATCTTTATTTATATCATATAAAAATACAAAATGATGGAATCATGTATCCATTGTGTTTTTGAATATATTGAGTAAAAAATATATGACATTTTTAATGGAATGATAATTTAAATTCATTTAGTCAATGATTATTAAATTGAAATATATTCCTAATAGAGTAATAAGATATGTTCTCACACATGAGATTTTTATTAACCCATTTGATTTGACATAATCTTGTTTTCATCTGGTTATAAATTACTAATTAAATCAAAAATAATGAGTGTGAGGAAGAATGTGAACAAAACATGTTGATATGTTAAATCTAAGAGAATATGATAGATAAAATGTGTTATATGATTATGATGTTAGAATATAGAAAAATAAATTATTTATATATTCATAAGGCTGATATTCAATAATGATGATCACTAGAGGTTATAAAAAATACAAGATTCCATTGAATAATACATTTATGTATTGGGAGAATAGATTTATCATATAAATAATATTATTTTCATTTTCATGCATATATTTTAGAAGAGATGACTATTATAAGTTGAGACATTATGTCCTATAATTTTCACTTCCAATATAAGTTCTATATTATACATTATATTAAACCCTAGCAATTCACTATTGAATTTTTATTAGAAGAAAATGTCCTATATAAAATATTTAGAAGATGGGTTTGGGTTATTTTACATGTGTATATTAGATTATTTGTTATTTTAAGTAATATATAATTACCGGTCATCATTATCAAATTATACATATGTGATGAAAATAATCCACTAGGATAATGTTCTTATTGTTCACCCTGATTGATATATATCCCTAATTAATATTTATTTTTATATTATTTAATTAAAATAATAAGTTAAATATGATATATATTTATGATAAGATTTCACATTATAATATAAAATTTTCTGATTGATATTTATTCAACATTGAGAGGGTGTGGGGGAGAAAAACCAGGTTTGGTTTCAATAAATGTATTGCCCAATTTTAATCACTTATATTAAATTTTTTTTGAGAGGATATCAAGTTACATATTATAACCATTATTTCTTATGTAACACAACTAATCATACAAACAAAATAGAACACTATATTTACTATGATCACTTTATAATATATAAGGATAATCTTTTAATGGGAACTAAAACTAACCTATATCACATGGAACCCAATTTTTAATCATTTTAGAATAATTAATATGTTATATTGTGAAATTATATTATTTATATAGAGTGAATTGCCACAATGGGTCATTATAATAGCTAATGATAGTTTACAACAAATTATAGGCACCGAAAAGAACACATTATTATATTATAGACACAATTATATTGGTGATATGAATCATTTTTCATATTCATATTATTATTATTTACATACATGAATAGTACCTTGAAATTAAGAATAAATCCCTAAATAATAACTGGAATATTTCCCTTCATTCCCCTTATCAAATGAATGAAGTCTTTTCATTATGTGTAACTTGAAATGAACATAACCCTCTACCTCTTCTTCACTCAACTTCAAATTCATATTCAATGTGAAAACTTAACATCAAATACTCCCTTATTCTCTCCCATTCCACTACTATAAAATGTATTTATTCAACCCAATTTCTTCTTCTATTTTCATTGAAATTACAACTTATTTATAATATGACAAGTCATCTCACATTTTTATTATCTTTAATTCCAAATTATTTTCTCACTATGAACCATGGTCACAAACATCACAATTACTAAGAGAGATTGGTATAATATTGAAGACTCTTCAAAATAATTAACAAATTTTCTTCTACATATATACTATAATAACAAGGAGTCATGTACTAAAATTGTATATTCATTGTGTGATTAATGTACCAGTTAGATACCACCATGAATCAAATAAAGTATTTCCAAATTAATACCATTAGTTAATCATTATATTTAGTTTTTAAAAATATTTCCATTATAAATATTCTTATAAATCATTTAGTCATCATAAAATATTCCATGTTTAAATAAATAGATGTACTAGGGAAATAATAAAGTTTGTTGCGGGAAACATGGAATATGGAGCAATAAATCCAATAATAAGATGACGATTAAGAAGTAAACAACTAAATTAGGCTATCAATACCCTACGAGAAAGGTCTTACTAAACAATGAAAATAATGGTTCAATTATAGAATATTATATAACATAAATGAATATAGTAATTCCCATTGACTACTTGGTATCTTCAGGGCTAATAAAAATTTGGTTTGATCCATCATTACAACTAGGGAACAAACTCTAACAAGTTCACAATTTAAACTAGGGTTTTTATCATCACACTAATGGTATACCATGAATTTCAAATAATCATTCAATATTAAATAAAAACACAATAAAGTAATAACACTTTCTAATATTATATAAATATTTAATCCAATGAAATTTACAAATTTTAAATATCCCTTCAGGTTTCATTATAGTTAAAAAATTTATCAAATCATTTTTTAAAACACATGATACGTGTAAAATAGTTTCATAGAAAATTAATTACAAAATCAGCAGTGAAAAAATCCAATATAATAATAAATTTAACCATTCAAAGGATTTACTCAATATGTAATCAAATGAATATAAAAAATAAAACCAAATGAATTTTTAAGAACACATGATGTTCAAGGGAAAGACCCATTTCAAAGAAACACATGCCTGAAATCCAATGAAACCTTATCACCATTACCTATAACCATTTAAAATTGAACAAAGGGAACCTTAAGAATCATAAAAATGTATATTTATTAAACCTTAAACAAAATTCAATTTTCATCCAACCATGTGTTTCTAGTGTTCCAAAACTCATAATGGAATTGATAATATGGGAAATGATGATGAAGAGATGGGTAATAAGAAATAAATCACGTCATATGTTAATAAAATACAAAATATTGACTTTAAAATAAAAAATTGAAATGAAGAAGAAGAATATTTGTTGAGGGTTTTTTATAATCATGAATAATAAATGGGGGGAGGAAAAGCGTTATAATTTCCATGGTAAAATTTGTTATTTTGATTTTTTATAAAATAGGGATTCCAACTAGGTTAGACTAACAAAACCCTAACTATGTCTGTTACCACAATTATTATAATTAGGATATTCAGTTTCATGGGAAGAACACATAGTTTTCTAAACCATGTGATATATAGAAAAAATTGTATTCATTTAATAATCACCCATTTTCATGATTTTCTGAATGGTTTGCTTTATAATTTAATTCACATTGTTCTTATGTATGTTCCATTATATTCCTTGTAAATTCAACCACAACCCCATTAAAATTATAAAATTTGTTAAAATGAAATTTAAAAACAAAATAAATACATACAATTGACATGATAGAAGTCACATTTTCCCCCACTATGCCACTTTATACTCTAAATAATTATGTATAGTTTCAAATTTAAAACTAGTTTAGTCTAATGAACATTCAACAAAGCTGTATTCTATTAAGAAACATTGATGTCCCAAACACCGCACCACAGTACATGGACTAAGTGAATTATTTTATATATCCACACATAATTATTATAATATTCACTATGAATGAGTATCTTAATGATAGTCATTTAAATATCAACCATGATATCAAGACAATAAATTATTCAATTGGGATATATGTAAAAAGAAATTGATGGAAGATTATTGAGATTATAGATTTGACCTTTATTCCACCATCAAAAGATACATAGTGACAATAAGTGACCTAAACAACATAATGTAAGCATAAATTGAATTCCCTTTTGGTGATATATAAAAAATTTTCTGCTTTTAAAAACACTCAATCATATAAAAAATTCTATAAAATTATGGCTATAATAAACCTATTATTTCTTATTACTCATGGATACCACTAATCCCTTTAGGATTAGTTGTACTTTCTCCACCATCTCTTGGATTAGTATAAATATAATAAACAATCATTTGTTATTCTCATTCAAATATAGTATATATTGAAATGACCTCAAATAAAAGGCTCTAACAAGAGAAATTTTGATCATGGTACAACACAAATATATATACTTATATATATAGATATAATGAAAACTAATATAAGACATTTCTCCCAATAACCACTAAAATAATGTTTTCAGTCTCAAATAATATCATTAACGATTTGGATGGTCTTATTAATGTCACATGAATATAAGGATAATATTACATGATAAAATTCTGCTATGATCCAATTACATGATAAATAATTTTTTAGAACTATGATATAAAGCATAGAGTTCATTAAAAAGTTATAGATGAAATAAAAGCATGGATTTACACTAACTATAATTAAAAAATCATCTCATGATCTTCCACTTCCATAAATAGTATGTGGTGGGATGATATCAAAAAATAATACATGATGACACAAATAATATCTTACATACTCAGTGTCTGGGAAACAATAATCATTAAATCCATGGAGATAATATCTCATATCAATATTATAATATTAATGGGATAAAATAATATCATAGTTTATAAATGATCCTATTTGATCATCTATCACATGCGACATCGTGATATGAAATTTCTAACTGTAAGTAATATTCTAGGAAAAAAATTATCCACATTTGAAATCAATAAAATATTTTTGTATCATTAGAAGGAATTTTCAAACTAGACTATTTCACATGCTCTATGACCTTCATCCTCAAGTCATTGTTGATGAAAAAATATCTCCAAAAATTAATAGCACCATAAAGTGACTATGAATTAATTTTCATGGTCTACCCCTTATTTAAAATAATACTGATTTTAGAAAACATAAGATCCATTTCCATTTTATGAAAAGTATTATCATTGATTGAAGACTTGTATTGTGAAACAACCAAACATTCTTTGTAACCATCTTCATTAAAATACAATTCAATGTCATCCAACATAGGTATTAGGATCCATTTATCTCGATATTCTATAATTCTGTGGGATCATATGTTCCTAATTAATGTGTAACCTTTAACATTCACATTTTCTATGGTATAAGATATATCAATGTTAATGGTCTTGGGATACTCCAACAAATATATATGTAGGATATTTAGGTCCCTTAGGGTTATCATATATATGGGTATCCTATAGTTCGAATACACTATAACCTCTCCTAAAAACATAGTTGAACAACACGATCAAGTTATGCATCCCCAATACAAAATCAAGGTCATGAGTGGATAGAATCTTTTCACAAGGGAATAAATAGAAATGTATATATCACAACACACGATCACACTACATAAACAAGTACCCCAATATTAAAACCAAATCATCGAAATATGAATCATAACCCTTATATGGATTATAAAAAAAATTATAATATTTGAATCCTACATAATTATCAGCTCCATAAAAGATAGATGACAATTTAAATCCTAATGAGACGTAACAAAATTTTGATTAAATATTTTCATGATGGAAACAATGATAAATATTCTTTGAATAATTTCCTAAAATATCCATTTAATCATAGTGACATCCAGATATCATAAACATTATGGGTTTTATCTAAAGATATCACGACACACATCATACAAAGATACCCTGAAATGTATTTTTATCATTTCCCATGGCCCAATAATCTCACTTATATATTCCAAAATTAATATTTAAAGAAAATTTAATAATTGAGGTTTAGTTTTTGGGTTTTCAAGATTGTGGATGAATTGTAATAATGTTCTTCCCTCTATATAGATTACACAATGTTATCATTCAAAAACACCCCAAAAAGAATCATGATATTAATTAAACATCTAATTCATCAAGATCATTAAAATAATACAAATTTTTTGAGTAAAAAATTCCTAACCAAACTTCCATAGTTCCCATACCTAGTCATTAAAAAAACTTTAGTAAATTTATTTTCCCCTACCCTAAACATATGGTATCCTGATCTGAAGTCATTTTTTGAAACCTACTAGGATCTCATCAATTTAAAAAAGGATCATAAATATAGGTAATGGTGTATTTAATCTTGATCAACACCTATGTACATTTTTTATAGTTGACTCCTATTAGGAGACTCTAATAAAAAATCTGTGAATGTAGTACCAATGATACCCAAGGTAATACTCATGGAAAAATTTATATCCTAAATATATTGTCTTATCATTTAACATTAAACCCTTCACCTTGATAGGAATATAATTTTAAATGGAATTGTAATGGGGATCATCAAGGGATGTAAATTAAAGAAGAACTCCACTTCCCACTCTTGTTGAAAACTAGAGACATTATTCAAGAAAAAAATGAGATACATGTCTACAAAAATTTTAATTTGATAAACTGAACCTACTTAATTTAAAAAAAGAGAACACTAGAAAACAATAAATATATAAATACATCATCCTAAGAAACCTGAAATACCCTTCCATACCTAGGTTCTTAATCACCATATATTTTCTGATTTTCCACATTAGAAGAAATGAATTCAACTACTGGAAAATATAAATCAATCTACATATTATTTATGAGCATAAAATCAATGAAAATGGTGGGGTGAAAACATCATGACCTATGAACATGAAATCAAAAAAAATATCAACATCACTAATAATAACAATAAACACAATGAACATTATTCTATAACAATTATGTTTACATAATAGAGTTGAAATGTAAAACATGAATTGAAATAATTAAAAATAAGAAACTAAATCACAAATAAATTTTTATAAAATAAATGAATGGGAAACAACGCAATCATGAATTAATAAATCAATTTATAAATCAATGAATATCTTACCACTAATCATCGTGGTTCTAGTCTTGGAAACATGTTGAATGATCTAAGTGATATAAAAAATTATAGTCTTCTTTACAAAATGAATTATCATAGTCAAGAGATAATGTCATTTTATAAAATAATTGTACACCACCCCCTTTGAGTCTTCCCATTGAACTAGAGATACCATGGTAAATGAATACCCAACTATACCACCCTTCACAGGACATATATAAAAATAAATATGATAGATCTGATTCTCAAAATAATGGTATGCCTTGGATGTTTAATGAAATATTAGTTTAGTGTGGACTTTTTTCTACATTGGAAACAATCACATATATCCACTAGGAGGATTACATGGGAACACAATATAAAAAATGATGAATAGTGACTCCTCCAATCCCTTTGAACTCCTTCCAAAATATCTTTTTATTCAATAAAAATAATTCACCAACATTTTTGTAGAAGGGGAGCCACTGAGGACTATTATTACTGCTATATCCTTTTACCCTATTAAATCTATATAAAAACAATATTATTTTATTTAGAAAACTATAATGAGTCCCAAAATTATACGATGCTTCAACATTAGATCAAAAAATCAGGAATTATGTTAATTTATATTGATTATAAATATTGAATGATGATCTATATAAATATAATGAATTGATTACAATAGTAATGAGAGGGAAGCATATACTAGTGTCATGTAATCTTTAGATTTTTCAATCCCCTATATCCAGGAGAAATTTTATATTTGATAACATTCATAAACATAGACCAAATATGAACCACATGAAACATATATTTAACATAAATCTTCTACTACATATTTCTAGGTCCTTCTAATAAACATGTGATGTAGAAAATAGTATAATTATATTGATACTTTATGAAATATATTATATTATTTTTATTTTCAATCCACTCCTCATGATCACAAGACCCTTTATAGAAAAAAATGAATATTGGATTATACATAAAATGAAACTTTGAGAGATCCAAATTTTATTCATGATATCATCATACATCATGGACCAATGAATTTAATGTTTATAAGACTTATTCTGAGATAACACAATCTATATTAGGGTTATCTATTTGTATACGCTCCATAGATCCCCCTCTTCAATCCATTAAGACCATTCTTAGAGGCATGATCTATATCACCCTATGAATAAACATATTTAATAAAAAATATCAATTAAAAATCATTAATTTAATAGAAAAATACAATCATTTAGCCTAAAACAATTAGTGACATCATTTACGGAAATTATATGTACCAAATGTGTGAAAGCCATAAGAATTTAAGAACATACTAAATGTAAATAGTTTCTATGAAATGATAGAAAAAACATGACAAAATCATTAATGTTCCACTAGAGGGGTGTCAAGACATGGACACATAATTTCCAAAATTCATCTATTATTTGTGATCCTCTTGTTTTATTCTAGGTTTTTACTCATATCTTGAGACATCGCAAAACAAAATTCTAGTTCTTACTTAATAAATAATAAATGATAAAAAATTAATTTTTTAATATTACTCAGAATTGAGTACACTACTACCATACAACTCCAAACCAACCTTGATAACTCAGAGTTAGAATGAATTAAGTGAAGTATATTCCATCAATCAAAAATAATTTTTTTTATAAAATATAATTATGTATTGAACATGCACGGGTTGACCAAACACATAGCAAAACCTTTATTTATATAAGTCTCCAATCATGTTCCAATTTTCCATTGGTTATAATTAAGTACCCAATATAAAATGAATAGTTATGGGTTTTACATTCAGAATGGAATAAAAAAACAATTAAATTCATTTCTCTAAAAATATAACTTTTCCCACCCATATCATGGATATCCATATATCTTAATAAATAGTTTATAATTACAATAATAATAATCCAATGAATAAAAATGATAAATTATTTCACAGTCCAATATAATTTTATCATAGTGTAAATTAACCAAAATATAGTTACAACCATATATACTGATATTAATTATCCACAAAAGTCCACATGAGGTCCAATCTACTAATGACCCATAATCACCACACCAATTATACCAAAAAGAAAAATAAGCAATAATAAGAGCCATAAATCTTCACTGTAATAATTACATTACCTTTATCATATAAAAAAATTTCTTCATATACAATATTATTATATTTAGTGTGTGATGAAATCATTAGATAGATAACAACATTTATTTATATGATTTATTTCACAATAGATATTATTTTCATTATTATGAATGTAGAGTTTGTTAAATTTTACATTAAGAAAATTAATCCTATTTTTTCCATTTAAATAATAATTATATTAATTAATATCATAAATAACGAAATTATACAATATTCCGAAGATAATATGTATAGATTAGTATTAGAATCCAACAATAATATAGCTAATGTGATGTAACACATCACTATCTATCAATCCATTCTCCATGTATTTATCGAAGTGATTATGTATAACAATAATCTATCATGGAGAACCAGTTGTAATAAATAAAAATTATAATGTGGGGATGTTAGTTAGTATCTTTGTGGTCTATATCAATCTCATTTGACAACTCAAAAAGACCATAACACTGACCATATCTATCACACAATCCATATTAGGGTTTTAATTCATCAATTTACTAACACTCCTTATGTCACCCTTGAGTATCCAACAATTATTCCACAAAAAATATAAATTCAGTAAAATCATTAGACATACCCATAGTTCATAAATCATCAAAAAATGTAAATTCAAAATTAAAAAATAATCTTGAAATTCCATTAGATTCATATTTTCTGTTTTTTTTTTCAAATATATTGAATATATAAAACTATGATATTTTTATATTGAATAAAAAAATTACCCATTAATAATAACAACATCTAATAATAACATTAAACAAGAATAACCATGACTATTTAAATCATGAAAAGAATATAATAAAATCCATACCAATAAAAATATCATGAACCCAATATAAGTTAACAGAATGAAATATTAGGTTAAGACACTTGAATCATATCTAATAAACCTGAATTAGCTTTATTTAATACCACTAAAAAATTGATGAATGGTAAACACATGTATCAAATGAAAAAATAAATTTCATTAAAACTCCAACTTATGCAATATGATTATCCCCCTATGGGGTGATGGGATTCTCAAACAGTAAATTAAATTAAAAAAATGAATAAATTATGATGAAATGTGAAATCTGAATGTAATAAATTCTTACCAAAGAAAATCCAAACATTCTGAAAGGAAACCACAAAAGTGGTGGTGTGATAATATGATTCATGGATTATGAATGAGTAACAACACAAATGGGGAGAATTGGGAAAGTGAAATGATGAATTTATAAAATTAATAATAGTATTTTTTTTAAATATATGTAGAAAACATGATTTGTGGATGATTTCTAGACTAACTATTATAAAACAATGTTGGTTTCCAGAAAGATAAAATACCCTCAAAATATATCATGTATTCATTAGTATTTTGGAAAATAATGTATTGGAGAGGTAAATTTAGACTCGTTTCATCCTCCCCTTCTCATGTTTTAGCCCATGATTATTAATAACAATGTCGTAAGAATGTTCTCACTATTTTCATCTAATTTTATCCAAATAGTATAACTTAAATGGTTAATAAAAGAACCCCTGAAAGTAAATTTTTATATTTTTTTGGCATATTATTTTTTATTGATAAAGAACATGGGTAATGTTAGTTGTGTAGTTTTTTCATCTTTATTGACTTGGTATGTTGAAAAAATCCTCCAAAATGAAATGGGTGGTCTAGATATGTACGAGGATATTTTTCGCAATGATTTATTGATATATTGGGTCAAAAATTGGATGATGTCTCTAGGACTATGAAATTTGTATTTCAATGAATTCCACATAAAAATATGGAAAATATATTTATTTTAGTATTTTTGGATGTATCACGAAGGAATTTTGACTCATGAATGTTTTATGTTTCAATAAGGTGTTGTGCTAGTTTCATTGTGTTTGAGTGTGAAGTGTTGATGGAAAACCACCACTATTATGAGAAGCATTGTGAATGGTAATATATCCTTATATATTTGTGAGGACACAGTGATTCAAAAATAAGAATGTGGATATTTGAGAAAAGGCAATGGTGAGTTTCAAATCTTCACAAAATGGGTTTCCCATATATAAATATCTATAACCCCCCTCATTAGGAGAGAAAATCATTAACAAAAATAAAATAGAATAGAATTCATTATGGTGGTTTTCAAATGATTTTTATAACATGATTTATTTATGGGGATCTTATTTTTTGTTGAGAAAGAAGTTCAAAAAGGATATGTATGTATCACAGATATTGTGAGAATCTGGAAGGCTAAGTTATATTAAAAAATGTTAAGATCCTTATGATGGATATTTGAATATTTTGAATTTTGTGAGCTTTTAAAATCTTTATCATCATTAATTTTGATATATTCTCAAAGGTAGTGAGCTTCATTAACAAAAATTTATTTTCCATTAAATATATAATAATGTTTTATTCATCAAGTGTATGAACATGAAAATTAATGATTCACTAAATAAGGTGTAAAACATATTGATTCATGTAGTCAAATGAATATATTTTTAAAGGATAATTGATCATTTTTCAGTGGAGAGAGTATGGATATTTAAAATTTTGATTTTTTTAATCCAAGTGGGGTAGTGGGGAAACTACAAGGATTGTAACTAAAATTATTTTTAGTAGATTTGGTATATAAGAGCATTAACTTTGTATGCTACTTAGAAATATGTCAGCGCGGGTGAACCAAGTAAAATTGATGTGTCACATGTATGCATTCATTTTTTGTTCATACATTTTATAGGATAAAATATAATATTTTTTGGTTTAATGATGAAAGAATATTGGATGGGGCTGTTGTTTTAAATTATTATACCTCAATTCACCCACTTTTTAATGTATTTAACCTGGATTGGCCAACATCAACTCTTGAAACACATTAAATTATTAAAATAAAAGTTAAACATAATATATTGATATGTGTGTGTGTGAATTAGTGACATAGTATGTTTAAAATTCATGACATTAACATGAATCATAGAGAGATTCATATATATATATTAATCATTCATTCTATAAAATTAAATCATTCAATTTTTTTTATTTATGTTACATAATTTGAAATAACATTAATTCTACAAAAAACATGGATAAATCATATATACATGGAAAATAATCCTTATGTTCTTTTTGACCATCTAAAAAAACCTCTATTAAATAATTATCAAAAAGAATAAATATTCTTTCAAATAATATTAATGATAAATATGAAACTCTATACCTTTATATGATCTTACTTGAACATTTATATAATGAAAAATTTATTATAGAATTAAATTTATATAAAATAACATCCATTTGAAATTATAGTCATTTGAGAATTCCTTACATATGTGAATTTATTTTACTTAAAATAATTTTTTTTTATTCTTAATTCATCCTCTTCTAAACTACATAAATTTGTTATTATTATTATAAAATTATTAAATTCATCCTCAAAAACATTTAATCTGATGGAAATGACTCATAAATTATTAAAAAATTGATTATATTCTTCTTAGATTATTCAAATTGATTGCACCATTGTACACAGATTATAGTTTTTTATCAATCTGTTTCTGATGAAATAACTTAGGCACCTTTCACAGATTCTTTTACATGAATGCACTACTACAAATATATTTTCCAACCAATAAATAAAAGGTTGTATAAGAATTCACCATATATGGTGTTGTAACAAGAACTGTGATTTATGTTTTTAAACAATAAAATATAAGGAAAATTCTAGATACCATAATTAGATATTGATTAGTCGATCATTATTTTATCAAAAAAGCACCCATGATTCAATTGTTCAAGTACTATACAGATTTCACTAAACAAACATGACAACTATGAAACCACACATTTTATAATCTTGACTCTATGATCATGTTGCAATTCATTTAGAGACATTACCCTACATATTCTATATCCAACTATTCTTGAATGTTTATCTCACTATTATGATCATTAGGATTTCCTTATGATTCCCTAACTACTTTAGTGGATGGGTATCCTTTAATCTAGGAAACCTTTTACTCTATCAATTTGTAATTTTATTTTTAAATAATCAATTATATTATTTCAAAATACTCAAAAACATTACTTCCAAAATAAAACAAACCCAATTTCGTTCTTCTATTTATGATTCATCCAAGTCATTTTTTATTGAAATTAGTATAAATTTATATTCTCTAAATTTTTAACCATTAAGATATGGAATTTATCCTTACAACTCCTCCATGGAAATCAAATCTTCAAATTACTTCTTTTCTTCAATAATTAATATATATACTAATTTTTCAATGTCTTGTACTTCTTATTATGTGATGATTTTTTTTAAAATATTAAAGGATATATTTCATGTTATTTCCTTAAATCACTATTCCCTAATATTTTAAGGAATAATATATGTTAATTATTTATCACAAGATTCATGTAATTGTTCTTATAATATCCAATCCCCTTATCACTAAATTTATTATAAAACACACATTTATAGAAAAAATTAATGTATTCAAGATATTTATTAAAAACCATTGAATATAAATTCATCTGACACAATGTTATAGAATACATATCTTAATTAATACTTCGACTGGCATAATCCCCTTAGAGTACTTTTTGAGTTATGATTGTTGAAAATAAAGTGGGAAGATTTTTAAAGTTGGTATATGTTTTTCTAGTGTCTATATATTAAGGTTTATAATATATTTCAATTAGATATTGTGCGAGTTAATGAAATTATAAAAAATAAAGTATAGCTGAAGGTTTTAAAAAATTTACTTATTCTCTAGTAAGCATGTTTAATTTTCATGGATTGTAAAGGATTTATCTTCTGATTTATGATGTGGAAGAGGATATACATAACCATTATTTTTTATATGTACAAAAAAAATTGATATTTATATAATATTTTTAGAGCTATGTAATTATTATCTTCTTTTCCTTGCCTCATCCATAGAATGCATTACCATGTTTTTATCCCATGTTACCGTCTTCTCAATGAATCCTTAATCATCAAAATATGTATCATAAAAATATTCCTTATAAAAATTAGTTTCATAAATATTATATGTATATCCATGATCTTCATAAACATCATGGGAGATCATTAAGCATAACAAATGGTGTTAAAATCTTTACATAATGAATCGCATGGATAATAATTAACATCAAAATTCCAAATTCAGATTATCAAAATTAAGGCCCTGCTCTGATGAATTAATATAAGGACACAACCTTAAAACATTACTTAATCTTGAATTAAATGAATAACTCACATTCAGGATCTTTTAATGTTTATAGTTTTAGAGAATCAAGCCATAACTATAATTTCTCAAAAGTTACAAAGTAGACACTTCTACTCAGTTTCCATTTTTTTCATAAAATAAAAACATTTGAAAAAATATTCATGTCCGGTTCCATGTTTTAGACAAAATTAATTTTCTTGATCCCATCCTTGAACCTATTACACATTATGTCCTGTGAAAAACATTTCAAAATCTTGGTATGAGCATAAAAATCCCAGTAAGGGATACACAAAGAAGGAAACTATTAGTTTTTCAAAAACAACAAGTAAACCATGAATACCTAATCATAAGTAATACCTTTCACCTATATGAAGTTTTAAATAATCTTCACTAAATAAAATGTCATTGCTTTCCCTTTTTGTAATAAAATGATCACTATAAAACCCATATAAATAACACATAACATATAAAGGTAACTTGGAACATAAATATACTTAAATGGAATAACAATACGATCGAATTCCACATATGTCACTAAATGGAATAGACACACGATCGACATCAATACCCAATGAATTGGAGGTTATAACCTAACCACCCTTCTTGGATTATTACGACACCACCCGTAATTTGGTTTATCACGTAACCACCCGTCAAATGTCCAAGTACAATTATAAAATCATAACACAAAAAAATATAAAGGAAAGAAAACATTTCTACATTTGAATAAAAATATATCACTTAAATATATTGACATAACAAATCCATTGTAAAAAAAATTTCAATACCAAAATACATAATATAGTATATGGTATTTATTTTTCCTTTTAAAAACATTACATTCTGTTAAGGAATCCAAAGAACAAGTAATACTCATCGCGGCAGAAAGGACGTTGTCACCACATACGTTAAAATAAACATTCCTTATTGTCGTTTAGTAAAACACTTAGTAGGAAAATATTCCCTTTAAATGAAATGAAAATTCAACATTGTTTATACAACGTATAAAGGAAATTTTTGTCTTAAAATAAAATATTCTACAATGAAAGGAGATTGAGACGAAGTCCCTTACCTCATGTCTGACTTTAATCGATCATTATTTAATCTATTGAATAATATACTAAATTTAATTTATACTTTCTTAATAACCATTTTAAAGTTCATTATCCCTTTTATATCACTTATTAACATGTTATGAACATTATGTAATCATTTAAGTTAATAACGGTCGTTTTTTCAATATTTGACACTTGAGTCAAAAATAAACTTCTTATAATTACAATTTGTGAATGTGGTAAAATATCTATTATCTACAGAATGATATTCATGATGTAGATATAATATATATAATATATATCCATTATAAAATGTATTTATAATAGTCCAAAACATTTGAAGGCATGAAATGAAATGCACCATTCACTGAGATGGTAAACCATACGTACATATGAACACTACTTTCACTTCTATTTCTCATTTAATGGAGTGAAGAAATAATGATATAGAGGTAAATTATAATTCCAGTATAATATCATATATAATATTATTAACTCCATCCTTTATAAATCCCACATATGGCATTAATGATTCAAATCACTTTGTGGGGGCGGTAGTCCGCTCTTCCTAAAATGAAATTATTGCATTTAACGATTATGGAAACCATAAAGGTATGACATAAATGAAAAATATAGAAGCATAAAGAAAACATAAATATAATATTTATCATATATAAATATAGTTACATCTTAATGGCCACCATGAGAGGCGGTAGGGATAATTGAACAATCATTGTTTCGTGAGGCAGTAGTTCGCTGTCCACAGAAACAGTATGTTATTCACCCATTAGATGGAGGTGTGTGTAAGTGTAGCTTGAATAATTATTATAAAAACATAATTTTATATTGAAGATACTGTTTTTGTTAAAGATGAAAGGAATAAAAGTTTTTAGGGGGTTGGATAAGCAAAATTAAACAAAAGAACATAAGAGAAGATGTTACCTTTAAATCGGGTTACTCCCCTTGGTTTGAACCAAAAGGTTTTCTTGAAGTGATTTATACCTAAGGTAAGGCTTATATGTTGAATAGAGGGATATTGGGAGCTTATTTTAGTAGAGGTTGGATGAGATAAAGGTCACGATAAGTGTGTTAAATGGGTAGCAAATAGTGTCTTTTTATAAGGGAGAGGAGGGGATCTTCTAGAAAGCTGGAAAAAATTATTTTATTATATATTGCTTTTCGGTTTCTAAAGGTCCAGAAATCATTAAAGTCTAAGTAAAGGTGACACATGTTTGAAATAAAATCATCCAATAAGAATTGGACATGATTTGGATATTGTTTTAAACTTTATCTTCTTATTTATTTAAATTATTCAATAATGACGTAAACACACCATAATCATTGCGTTATAAATAATTTTATTTATTTGATGTCTAAAAATAATTAAAAAAATTACCATGATGTAGGAAATGTTATTATCATTCTAATTAATACTTATATTCATATATATCAATTAAATTACCACATCTAAAAATTATTTTAGTTAAACAATACATGGTTGTGACATTTATATTTTTACTTTAAATAAAAAGGTATTAATGTCATTATCATACCCATGTGGCTCCATGGGATCCCAAAATAGACCCACGGTTTTTCGTGGTCGGCCAAGACTCATCCAATAAGGGTAGTACAAATGTAAAGGTAATTTCATATTATTATAACCATATTTTTTTTCCTAAAATTAGATTAATTTCCTTTAAACACGGTTAATAAAATTCAAAAGTTACTATTCACCAAAAATTATTTTCATCCATTGAACCACATTTTACATACTAATGACAACCATGTATGTCTGATTTGTGATATTCAATTCACATAACTAGTAAATTTTCATTTAAAAGAAAAATCAGTTTTTTAACTACCACTTAATAGTTTCACTATTCATCAAAAATTGACGTTTTTTAGAAAAATACCAAAAATTCACCCTAAGCTATAACTGACATTCCAAATTAATTTTTTTTTTCTATTTTACAAAATTCAAAAAAAATAATTTGCATTAAAGAATTTTATAATTTATTCCCATTATCAAAACAAATAGCATGTTTTTAAGAAACAATATCTATCAAAAGATTGACACTTATTTAAGTTCAATTTCAAAGTGAAATTAATTCCAATGACCACCATTGTATTAAATGGTAAAAATATATTCTAATTACACTATAAATGAATTAAAAATATAATCTAAGATAATAGATAATTTATATTAAAAATGAGGTTTTGAATTAAAATACAAGATATTTCACTATTCATTTAAAAAATGAACTTTATCATAAAATTAACAAAAACATATACAAATTAAATTTTGATGTCCCAATTCAAGAGTATAATTTTAATTGGTCCAATAGAATGTATATTAATGTCCAGAACTACATTTAATGAGGGTTCTCCATCAAAAGGTGATAAATCGACCTTTTAGTGAATATTAGAGTATTTATGCTTTAAAATTGGATTCATTCTCATTTTAAGCCTCTAAAATTTATTGGATAAATGTAAAAACATTTAAAAAACATATATAATCATATTTTATTTATTTATATTCATTCCTACCAATACAAAAACTAAATTTAAGTACCATTTAAAATAATATTATTATATTATTAGTGTTGAACGTAAGATTTCAAATAAATATGTTGTTGCGTATCTGGTACGCCATCGAACATAACAACCTCATTAATGTAAATTTAATATTTAATTCACAAATATTAATAAATATAAAAATTTTGTATTCTTTATTTATATGGGATGTTACATCCTCCCCCCCTTTTTGGAATTGTGTCCTCGCAATTTTATTAACTTATAAAATAAATTGGTGTACTTATCCCTCATAGAATTTTCAGATTCCCACATTGCCTCTTCAACCATATATTTTTTCCAAAAAACCTTCACCTGATAAATTACCTTATTCTTCAACACTTTCTCTCTACGGTCAAGAATCTGGACTGGTTGTTCCTCATAAGAGAGATTCTCTTCCAACTGAACTATGTCTGGGCTCAAAACATGAGATGGATCTGGCATAAAATTTCTCAACATTGGAACATGAAAAAAATTGTGTACCTTGGAAAAAACGTGGAGGTAATGCCACTCTATATGCACCTAATCCAACATTCTCTAGGATTTCATAAGGTCCAATAAACCTCAGAATCAACTTTCCTTTCTTGCCAAAACACATCACACTTCTCCATGGAGAAATTTTGAGAAAAACATGATCACATACCTCAAAAGAAAGATCCTTCCTCCAGTTATCCGCATAACTTTTCTGCCGACTCTGAGCTGTACTAATGTGCTTCTGAATTAAATGATCTTTTTTTGCCATCTCTTCTACCAATTCTGGTCCCATTAGCTTCCTTTCTCCTACTTCATCCCAAAATTATAATTTCGACACCATTTACCATTTAATGACTCTAACAGAGCCATCTGTATACTTGAATGAAAACTGTTATTATATAAAATTTAAACCAAATAAAGATGTTGGTCCCAACATCCCCAATAATCCATCATGCAAGAACGTAACAAATCTTCCATGGTCTGAATTGTTCATTCTGACTACCCATATGATTGTGGATGAAAACCTATACTAAAAATTAATTCAGTTCCCAACGACTTTTGAAGTCCTTTACAAAAGTTAGAAGTAAACCTATGATCACGATTAGATAAAACGGAGAGGGGAACTTCATGTAACTTAACTATATCTTTTACATACAACTGAGAAAGTTGATCTAGAGAGAATATATCTTGAATAGGAATGAAATGAGAAGATTTAATGAATCGATCAACAATTACCCATATTGCATTATTACCTCAAGATGTCTTTGGTAATCCCACAACGATGTCTATGGATATATTTTCCCATTTCCACTCTGGCACCGGTAAATACTGAAGCATCCCTTTTGGTAACTGTTTCTCTACTTTAACATACTGACAAGTCAAAAAATTCATAATAAAATTAGTAATATCTTTTTTCCTTCCATCCCATCAGTAATACTCCCGAAGATCTCTGTACATCTTAGTACTTCCAGGATGAACTGAAAACAGGGAACTATGAGCCTCACATAACAACTCATTCTTCAACTGTGAAGCACAAGGAACACATAATATCTTACCAATCCTTAAATCACAATCATTATCAATGTTAAATTCAGGAAACTTTCCCTTCTGAACCAGCTCAATCTTTTTATGCAACTCACTATCTTTCTTCTACGGTTCCATAATTCTGTCTGATAGAGATGATCTCACTAACACATGAAACAAAATAGAAGAACTTCCTGCACCAAAAACTTCTATTCCAAAGTTCATAAAATCAAAACCAAAGGATCTCGTTCCAAATTTATCATGGTTAATGAAGCATTACTTTTTCGACTCAAAGCATCAGCCACTTTATTGTTTTTCCTAGATGGTAATGAATTATACAATAATAACACATGATTAATTCCATTCATCTCATCTATCTCATGTTCAATTATTTCTGAGTAAATATATAGTTTAAACTTTTTTTATTGGTATATCTTTCACACATTACTCCATACAAATTATGCCTCCCAAATTTTAAAGAAAAACAACAGCAGCTAATTCCAAATCATGTGTTGGGTAATTTAACTCATGAGTTTTCAACTGACATGAAGCATAAGCAATTACCTAATCATTCTTCATAAGGAAACAACCAAGTCCTTTCAACAAAGAATCATTGTAGATATCAAAATCACCATTTCGGTAAGGCATTGCAAAAACAAAAGCATTCACCAATCTTCTTTTCAATTCCTGAAAACAATCATCATTGTATTTTGTACAAATGAACTTAACACCTTTTTGAGTTAACTTAGTAATTGGACTTGATAACTGTGAAAAAAATTTCAACAAACCTCATGTAATGACCAGCTAAACTAGGGAAACTACAGATCTCAGTTATATTTATGGGTCTTGGCCATTGTTCAACAAATTTTTTTTTATTATGATCTATAGTTATTCCATTTTTTGAAACAATGTGACCATGAAATGAAATTTGTTGTAGCCAAAACTCACACTTGGTGAATTATCCATACAGTTTCTTTTCTTTTAAGTTATGCAAGATAACCCTTAAATTAATTTCATGTTCCACTATACTTTTGGAATAAACCAAAATATCATCAATGAACACAACCAAAAACTTATCCAAGAAATAATGAAAAATATCATTCATTAGATCCATGAATATAGCCGGTGCATTGGTTGACCCAAAAGGCATAACTAAAAATTCATAATAGCCATATCTAGTATAAAACGTGGTCTTCAGAACGTATGATTCTTTTACTTTCAACTAATGGTACCCTGACCTCAAGAAAATCTTTGAAAAATACGAAGCTCATCGATATGAGGCAAAAGATACATTTTCTTAATAGTTAAGTTATTCAATGCCTATAATCAATGTAAAGTCTCATTGAACCATATTTCTTTTTAACAAACAAGACAGGGGAACCCCATGGCGATGTGCTAGGTCTAATAAAACCTTTATCTAATAACTCTGACAATATCTTCTTTAACTCTAAAATTTCAACTTGAGCCTTTTGATAAGGGGGTTTTAAAATTGGATTAGAATCATGAAATAAGTTATCAGTAAATTAAACTTCCCGATCATGTATAATACAAGGAAACTCATTAGGAAAAACACAAGTTACTCATTTACCACTAGAAAATCATTAATCTGAACAATTATTTTGTTTTTTTACAATATTTTCAAGGTAACATTCATTTCCATCATTTACTAGATTCTCAACTTCCTAACATGTTATCAAATATAAGGATTCATTCTTATACAGAAACTAGTAATCTTTCTGAAAAGAAACCTCTTTAGCTCTATAGTCAATCTTAGCATGATAAACAGAAATCCCATCCATGCCCAAAATAACATCAAACTCATCTAGAGGAAAAACAATAAGGTTTGCTAGTAGATTCTTTCCACACAAAAGGAAATGAAGGTTCTTATAATTTATTTTTTTCTCAACATTTCCTCCTAGTGATTTTACCATAAGATCATGATTCATATCTTGAGATGGAATTCCCAATTTACTAGAAAACATCTTAGAAATGAAAGAATGTGTAGACCTTGAATCAAACAACATATTGGCATAATATGAACAAAAAAATAGTGTACCTGATGCTACTTCATTCGATGTCCCAACATCTACTAAAGTAGTTTCTAAGGATTTCACCACCCCTTTCTACTTGTAGTCTGGCTTCTTTACCTCAGTTGAGTTCTTCATCAGGCACTCATTTTCATAATGACCCATGTCATTACACTTAAAACATCTTACCGCTGGCTTTTCATTGTCTTCCTGACCATATTCCATACAGTTACGAGAAATATGACCACACTTACCACACCAAAAGAACTTTCCAGACTTTGATAAACATTCTCCGGGATGCATTTTACCACACTTCTCACATGATGGATATTTTGATTTCTTACCTCCAGGCTTCTTTGATGAATTATTTCACTTTGCCTGCCAACTGGACCTCTTATTCTGGTGTTTTTCAAAGAACACCTGATCATCGACAAACTCTATTTCCACCTTCTCCGTACATCGAAAAAGGTTTCCATAGCTTTTGTACTTGCAAGAAGCTAAATACCTTCGATACGTTGGCTTTAACCCTTAGTAAAAATGAATGATTTTATTATCAAGATCTCTTATGAAATTTGGAGCATACCTTGCCAGTCAAGTGAACATTGATTCATAAGTATCCATTGAGTCATCCTCCTACCTATATATTAGGAATTGTTTTTCCATCATAAGATGAACCACCTTAGGAAAATATTTCTCAAGAAACATACCTTTGAATTCATCCCAGTCAAGATCATAAATCACCTCACTATCCCTGATATTTTTCACCATTGACCACCGCTGATCAGCATCACCTTAAAAACGATAAATAGCGAGACTAACCTTTTGATGTTCTAAACACCCCATTACATGAAGTATCTTACCCAATGCTTTAATCCATCCTTTTTCTAGCACAGGTCCAGAGTATCGTCTGAATGATGTGGGATGTTGCCTCATAAAATGATCCACTATTAACATTTTTCACTGTGGTTGATCTGGCTAATCCCATGTATGGATACCACCACCATTTAAACCTTGAGTCAACTATTCCATCACTGCAACAAACTATTCAGTTCCAATTCCGATCATCTCAGGATGTTGATTAGGAAGGTTGTTTTCCTCCTAATGTCGTCCCAACATAGCTTCCCTGTTTCCTCTGGGGAAAACCATTCTGAGCACAGAAATATCTTAGTCGATGCAACATGGTAATATTTAAATGCTATATCATTTTAATCATACCATAAATTAATTTATGAACATGAATTTAATAATATTATAACTTCTATAAGCGTCTAAACTGACCTTTGATACAAACTATAAGGACCTAGCCTTAAAACATTACTTATCCTTGAATGAAATGAATAATTCACATTGAAGATATTTTCAGGTTTAGAGTCTTAGAGAATTAGTTCATAACTATTACATCTCAAAATTTAAAAAGTAGACACTTTTACACGGTTTCCATTTTTTTCATAAAATAAAAACATTTGAAAATATTGTCATGTCCAGTTCAATGTTTTAGTTAGCCTGACTTTCCATGATCCCAACCATGAACCTATTCCACTTTATGTCCTGTGAAAAACATTTCAAAAACTTTGGATGAGCATGAAAAGCTAAATAAATGATACACAATGAATTAAACTGTTAGTTTTTCAAAACAAAAAGTAAACCATGAATACCTAATCATAAGTAATAAATTTCACCTATATTAAGTTGTAATTACTCTTCACTGAATAAAATATCATTTCATACACTTTTGTAATCAAAAGATCACCCTAAAACCCATATAATGAACAAATAACATATAAAGGTAACATGGAACATAAACATACTTAAATGGAATAACCATACAGTCGAATTCCACACATGTCACTAAATGGAATAGCCATATGGCCGACTTCTATACCTAATGCATTGGATGTTATAACGTGACCACCCATCCTAGTTTATCACAGCACCACCCATCATTTGGTTTATCACGTAACCACCTGTCAAATTTCCAGTTACGATTATAAAATCATAACACATACAACAAATATAAAGTAAAGAAAACATTTCCACATTTCAATCACAATATATGTAATGGCCCGGACCTCTCTAGTCCATTATTTTGTAAAATTCAGATGTGGTCAACACAACACTCGTAATAATGATAATTCTTAATGATAAAAATAAAGAATAATTTATAAAAATTAAAAGATGATTTTTCAGTTTATTATATTAAATAATAAAGATGGTGATATAAAGTGTGTGATTAATTAAATTAAAAGGGGTTTTAATTTTACATAAGAATTTAATAAAATAAGGTGGGGAGATTAAAATTAATTGAGAAATTGTTGGAATTAAATTACAACAATAATAATAATAATAGGTGTTGTATTATTAATATTATTCATAATATTAATGAGAAATTAATAAAATGAGTTATGATATTTATTGCAAATAAATAAATGAAGATGTGTAGTGTAAGTGTTATTATTATTATGATGGCTTGAAAATATTTAGTGTTAATTAAATTAAAATGGTTTAAGTTAAATCAATGTGAAATAAAAGAAATAGAATTGAATAATTAAAATGACGTATGTTATGAAAAATTGACATGGCATGGTTGGATATGGATATCCAACGTGGTGGTTTAATGTAGTCAATACGATGAGCGTAAATATTATTGTTATTAAAAATAATAATGGCGATGAGTTAATAAAATGAAATAATGAATTGTTATTATTATTATTGAAAAAGAGTAATAACAATTATGACGTAAAACTATGTTCGAGAGATTGATGAAATTAAATGTATTAAAAAGGGGTTGAATTTGTAAGTTATATTAATTTTGTTTTGTCATTTAATTCCATTAAATTAAAATGGTTGTGCATAGGTTCTCCCTAAATTGAAATCTGAAATTAATAATATTACTAGTATAATAATATGATAATACAATTAAATTAATAATGGATAAATTACAAAGGAATTATTATTATTTCTATTATTCTTGAGCCGCATGAAGAATATTTTATATGTATATACTATATAACATATATAATATTTATATAATATAATATTAAAAAAATAATATTTATTAAATGAGATAATAAATAAGAATAAATAAATGGGAAAAATAAAGGAAGGGTGGCGTGATGTTGGTGTGTAAAGGGGGCATAAGGGGTTCTTTTTTCCCCTTAAATAAATAATGATCATATGATAATATTTTTATTATAATAACTGATATAAGGGGGTGTGCATGGAGTAAGGGGAGAGATTCATGCCACAAGCCTTTTGATTTAAATATTAAATTAGTATTATAATAATAAAATATTATTATTATTATTTTGGGTGATCAAAACATAAAAAGTGAGTAACATTTTCATATAGTGTCAGAATGACGAACTGTCAGTGACTACGTAAACTTGTAATTATAAAGGTATTTTTAATACCAATGATAAATATCTTTTTATGACTTTTGTCTTAGGTCAATGAAATTCCTAATATTAATTTATTTTTTTAACATTATTATTAAAACACGTGGAAACCGCGTGATGTGTCGCCTGTTGACCAGTCAATGCGTAACAGTTATACGATTATAACGCGTATTCATTAATTCACGCTGCATACCATTCTTCTTTTATTTGTCTATATAAATAGAGGGTCACGTATTATTTACGAACCTCTCTTCTTCTCCACATGACGACACTCCTGGATGACTGAGAAGTCATCCTCCAAACTTCTTCATCCGGACTCCGATTGTCAATCCGTCAGTGACTGTAGGATCGTGTCAACGAGGAGAACATCATACACCTTGTTCAGTTCTCTCTTTTTTGACTTCCCCTCCATAGTATCCAATTGAGGAGACAACTGATAATTGACGGGAAAGACGATCTTTGATAAACGACTCTAAAAAGTCATTCTGGGAGAAGCCTTGTGATCGTGGTGGTTGTGTTCGTAAAAGGACATCGGAACCTGTTCAGGTAGAGATCTTACCTTCGTCTCTCTAAATTGTGTATCATGTGGGGTGGGTTTCAACTTGTTTTCTAGGGATACAGTTGAACTAGTAAATAAAGATAATAACTGATTAAAGAACGGATATGGGGACGATTATGTATGTTATTATTCTATCATGTTTATTATGTGATTATGTTTTGAATTGATTAGGATTATGCTTACTGAAGATCATGATTGTTGGGGGCCTTTGCTTGCGCAATTAAATGTTTCCCTCTCCTTCTGGATTTTCTTGTGGATGGAAATTTTATTGAATGTGGAATCTAGTTAATCACATAATGTTGGATGATTAAATAAATACCGGGAACCCTTGTGTGATCATCCCAGTCGAACAAAATAGAATAATGAACATGTTAGTGTTGGGTTGGTTTTGTTATGTGATGTGTGAAGTGGTAATTTCTAGGTTATTGTGTGATGTGGTTGTGGATGATTAGCAGTGGGGCTACGGGATAATTGATATGGGCTTATGGTGGTGAGCAGTGGGGTTGCTGGTTTACTTGACTATGGGAGACGTGTGGAGTGGGGCAGCGGGGCTTCAAGAATGGGTTGTGATTATGAATAATAATGGAAAGTTGATAAATGAATTGTGGGGAAACGATAATATGGGAATAATCAATGGAATTGATTGATTGATGACGTAAATGGTAAGTGATTGCTTGTGTTTTCCCTACCATTTTTTGTGGTCGGTAGGGATATGTTTTAAGAACACTCGATTTGGTTTGGTTGTTGATAGTTGCCCAATAGTTAAAATAATTGATAACTAAATCTGTTGAAACATGAAAACATTAATGGGGTTTTGGGATTGATTGTTGATTGCATATTCGTTGTAGTAGTGTCAAGGCACATGCTCATATCTCTTGTGTAGAAGCCTTAGGCTGGGTTGAGGGTTTGATTATATATACCTTGTACTTTCTATGTTTCTTTACACACCCCACCCATGTTGAGCAGTATGTGACGAACAGCCGTGGGAAGGGGGGTGTTATTCCCAACATCCAAAGGAAATTGTGGATGGCTGGTTATTGTTCTTCCCTGTGCTCCCTCTTCTAGGTTCTATAGCCCAAGTTCCTTTGGACAGGTTTCGACATATGTTTCCTAAGAATCTTCGCGATGAGGTTTCTAGGTGTCTTTGGGATGAGATGTGGTTATGGCTGAGGATTCTGTGCCGGTGGGTTACTATGAGCTTCGTATGGCCAGGTTGTGGCACCAACTCGAGCTTCGTATGGACAAGTTGCGGCACTAGCTCAAGAAGAGGGGGAAGCATCAGAGCATTAGGCATGAGGGTTTGAGCAGTATCCAGTGGGAAGGTGGTGCGGGGTACCCATACTTTGATAATATTACTACTATACTCTATTGACTTGTGTTATTTGGTGATTGTGGCTGGTGAGGTTGGGAGGATAGATTCCTTGCTAGGTTTGGTTAATTATATTTTCTCACAGGACATTAGGATGTCTCCCCACTTGTGCACGAGAGCTTTAGGTTTTCCTCATGAGTATACTTGTATGTTCACCCTATATTTAATTTCAGGTTTTAGGAGGACTTTAGGGACCGTGTGGGACCTTGATAGTAGGGAATTGGAGTTGAAGGTTTCTTTTTGTTTTTTCATTCCTTTTTGGTAATACATTTTATAAAACCTTGTACCTTTGTTTTAGTTTTATATATAAAAACATGCATTTGGGTTTGATTTTGGGTTTATTTCCATATACTTGTTCCTTTTTCTTTTGGTGTTTGACTCATCCTATTTCCCAATCTTAAATATATAAATGGGTAATTCCTCCCATATTTTTGAAAACTCATACCCTTGGTGCTAGTCGCCACTCCGGGGCCTACTGGAGAGGGGACTCGAGGGTGATTATATCACCTTCACCATTGCCAGCTCAGGAGGGGCATCTTTGGTTGGAGGGGGTCATGACAGAATGGTATCATAGATGATTGTTGAGAGATAGGATGGAGTCTGGAGATTAGGCATAGTTAGGATTGCATGGGTTGGTTGGGAAACAATGTTATCCAATCTTGGTGCGTGACATAGTCCAGGGAAGACCAGCTAGGACATGAGATTTTAGGGCCCCCATGATCTGATGCAAGTACTCTGAGCTTATCGAACAACCAAGTGAGATTGCATTGATTGCAGGGTAGAGACCCTAGGAAAGGTACATGCATCATAATGATTTGTGTTTTACTTGATTTGGGTGTTCTGGGAAAGAAATCAGAATAAAATGATAAAATGGACCTTGAGAATAATTTCCTTACTTCTCGGGCTTAGGCGTTCCTTGTTCTGAGTACGGTTATGACACCTAGAAATTGACCATCGGTGACTCAGGTGTTTGAGGACCAGCATGAAGACATGGTCTATCAGCAGAGGTTCGATCAAGAGGAGCTAGGCGCGGATACTTTCATGCAGTAGAGGCGACATCTCTAGAAGGATTAGGGATCGATAGAGATGTGTATGGGTTTCCTTGAATGCTCTCATTTATGTTTTGTTTGGGAGCATTACACTCCATTGTTTGAACTCTATTTTGATCATCCTTTAGGCCTGGACCTTGTTTTTTTGAGTTTTTAATGCTATGTTGTTTCCCTCTTTTCTTTAAATATATGTGAAGAGCCCTATCAATTGGGGAGGGGAGGACCTAATCCCTAATCGAGACGCATTAATGTGGATGAAATTAAACCTGTGCAGGCGAGTCAGTGCCACCTAAAGCAGATAATATCTCGACATGGGAGATGGAATTTCCCAAGCCATGTGTTCAGGCAACGGGTTGGTTGTTTTGTGCAGTGTTGGGGGCAATGTAAGTGAGAAATCCTAATATATGGAAGTGGGAAGAATTAATCCTTAATCGAGACACATTAATGTGGATGCGATTAAACCCATGAAGGCGAGTTAGTGAAGCCTAAAGAGGATAATATCTCGACATGGGAAGATGAATTCCTAACTCATATTATTTTGGTTGCTGGTTTTTTTCCTGTTCTAACGAGAGCCCTAAGAGGTATCTCGTGGGGTGGTTGTTCGGATCACTTCTATCTTTTGGTTTGGTTTTTAATTCTCGAGGAAGAGAATGTTTTGAGTGGTATCTGATGTAATGGCCTGGACCTCTTCGGTCCATTCCTTTGTAAAAGTCAGATGTGGTTAACACAACGCAAATAATAATGCTAATTATTTATGATAAAAACGAAGAAGAATTTATAAACATTAAAAGATGATTTGTCAGTTTATTATATTAAATAATAAATACGGTGATATAAAGTGTGTGATTAGTTAAATTAAATGGGGTTTTAATATTAAATAAGAATTTAATAAAATAAGGTGGGCAATTTAGAATTAATTGAGAAATTGTTGGAATTAAATTAGAATAATAATAATAGGCGTTTTGTTATTAATAATATTCATAATATTAATGAGAAATTAAAAAAATGAGTTATGATATTTATTGAATATAAATAAATGAAGATGCGTAGCGTAAGTGTTATTATTATTATGATGGATTGAAAATATTTGTTGTTAATTAAATTAAAATGGTTTTAGTTAAATCAATGTGAAATAAAAGAAATAGAATTGAGTAATTAAATTGATGTATGTTAAGCGACAATGACGTGGCATGGTTGGATTTGGATATCCAACGTGGTGGTTTAATGTAGTCATTGTGATGAGTGTAAATATTATTGTTATTAAAAATAATAATGGCGATGAATTAATAAAATGAAATAATGAATTGTTATTATTATTATTTATAAAGAGTAATTACAATTATCACGTAAAACTATGTGCGAGAGATTAATGAAATTAAATGTATTAAAAAGGGGTTGAATATGTAAGTTATATTAATTTTTTTTGTCATTTAATTCAATTAAATGGAAATTTTGGTGCATAGGTTCTCCCTAAATTGAAATATAAAATTAATGATATTACTAGTATAATAATATGATAATACAATTAAATTAATAATCGATAAAAGACAAGGGAATTAATATTATTTCTATTATGCTTGAGTCGCATGAAGAATATTTTCTTTGTATATACTATATAACTTATATAAGATTTATATAATATAATATTAAAACAATCATATGGGTTAAATGAGAAAATAAATGAAAATAAATAAATGAGAAAAATAAAGGAAGGGGGGTGTGATGTTGTTGTGAAAAGAAGGCATAAGGGGTTCTTTTTTCCCCTTAAATAAATAATGTTTATATAATAATATTATTATTATAATAAATGATATAAGGGGGTGCACATGGACTAAGGGGAGAGATTCACGCCACAAACCTTTTAATATAAAAATTAAATTATTATAATAATAATAAAATAATAATATTATTATTTTGGGTGATCAAAACTTAAAAAGTCAATAAATTCTTAATATGGTGTCAGAATGACGAACTTTCAGCGACTACATAAACCTGTAATTATAATGGTCATTTTAGGACCAATGATAACTATATTTTTATGAATTTTGTCTTTGGTCAAAGAAATGCCTAATATTAATTTATTTTTTAACGTTATTATTTGAACATGTGGAAACTGCGTGATGTGTCGCGTGTTGATCAGTCAATGCATAACGATTTTACAGTTACAACGCATATTCATTAATTCACACTACGTACCATTCACATTTTCTTTGTCTATATAAATAGGGGGTTGCGTATTATTTATGGACCTCTCTTCTTCTCCACATGATGACACTCCTGGACGACTGATACGTCATCCTCCTAACTTCTTCATCCGGACTCCGATCGTTGATCCGTCAGTGACTGCAGGATCATGTCAACGAGGAGAACATCAAACACCCTATTCTGTTCCGTCTTCTTCGACTTCCCCTCTGTAGTTTCCAACTGAAGAGACTGTTGATAATTGATGGGAACAACGATTTATGATGAACAACTCTAAAAAGTCGTTCTGGGAGAAGCCTTGTGATCGTGGTGGCCATGTTCGTAGAAGGACATCAGAACCTATTGAGGTAGGGATCTTACCTTTGTCTCTCTAAATTGTGTATCATGTGGGGTGGATTTCCTCTTGTGTTCGAGGGATACAGTTGAACCAGTAAATAAAGATAATAACTGATTAAAGAACATGTATGGGGAAGATTGTGTATGTTATTATTCTATCATATTTATTATATGATTATGTTGTGAATTGAATAGGCTTATGCTTACTGAAGATCACGTTTTTTGGGGGCATTTTCTTGCGCAATTAAGTGTTTCCCTCTCCTTTTGGATTTTCTTGTGTTTTTAAAATTCCTTGAATTTGGAAACTGGTTAATACAATAAAGTTGGCTGATTAAATAAATACCTAGAACCCTTGTGTGATCACCCCAGTCGAACAAAACAGAATAATGAACATGTTGGTGTTGGGTGGGTTTTTTTATTTTATGTGTGAAGTGGTAATTTTTAGGTTGTTGTGAGATGTGGTTATGGATTATTAGTAGAGGGGCTGTGGGATAATTGATATGGGGTAATGGTGGTGGGCAGAGGGGTTGCTGGTTTACTTGAATATGGGAGACGTGTGGAATGGTGTAGCGGGGATACATGAATGAGTTGTTATTATGAATAAAAATGGAAAGTTGATAAATGAATTGCGGAGAAACGATAATATGGGAATAATCAATGGGGTTGATTGATTGATGATGTAAATGGTATGTGATTGCTTGTGTTTTCCCTAAATTTTGTTGTGGTTGGCAGGAATATGTTTTATGAACACTTGTTTTGGTTTGGTTGTTGATAGTTGCCCAATAGTTAAAATAATTGACAACTAAAGCTGTTGAAACATGAAAACATTAATGGGGTTTTGGGATTGATTATTGTGTGAATATTTGTGGTAGCAGTGTTAAGGCAAATTCTCAGATCTCTTATGTATAATCCTTAGGTTGGTCTGAGTGTTTGATTATATATACCTTGTACTTTCTATGTTTCTTTACGCACCCTAACCATGTTGAGAACTATGTGCCAAACTCCTATGGGACGGGGGGTGTTATTCCCAACATCTAATGGACATTGTGGATGGCTGGTTATTGTTCTACCCTGTGCTCCCTCTTCCAGGTTCTATAGCCCAAGTTCCTTCAGGCAGGTTACGATAGATGATTCCCAAGAATCTTTGGGATGAGGTTCCCAGGTGTCCCCAGAATGAGATGTGGTTATGGCCGAGGATTGTGTGCTAGCGGGATGTGATTGATATGGCAAAGGATTGTGTGCCGGTAGGTTACTATGAGCTTCATATGGCCAGGTTGCGGCACTAGCTCGAGTTTCATATGGCCAAGTTGTGGCACTAGTTCAGGAAGAGGGGGAAGAATCAGAGCGTTAGGTGTGAGGGTTTGAGCAGTATCTATTAGGGAGGTGGTGTGGGGTACCCATACATTGATAATATTACTACTATACTCTATTGACATGTGTTATTTGGTGACTGTGGCTGGTGAGGTTGGGTGGATATATTTCTTGCTATGTTTGGTTTCTTCTATTTTCTCACAGGATATTAGGATGTCTCCCAACTTTTGCACGATAGCTTTAGGTTTTCTTACTGAGTATACTTGTATGCTCACCCAACGTTTTCTTTCAGGTTTCAGAAGGACTTCAAGGACCATGAGGGACCTTGCTAGTTGGTTATTGTAGTTTCTGGATTCTTTTATTTTTTTTCTTTCCTTTTTGGTATTGCATTTTATAAAACCTTGTACCTTTGTTTCAGTTTTATATTTAAAAACATGCATTTGGGTTTGATTTTGGGTTAATTTCTATATACTTGTTCCTTTTTCTTTTGGTGTTTGACTCAACATATTTCTGAATCTTAAATAAATAAAAAAGGAAATGCCTCCCATATTTGTGAAAACTCATACCCTTGGTGATAGATGCCACTCCGGGGCCTACGTGAGGCGGGACTCGGGGGTCATTATCTCCCTTTCACCATTGCCAGCTTAGGATGGGCATCTTTGGTGGTAGGGGGTGGAGAAAATATATCACGTAAATATATTGACATAATAAATCCATTATCAAAACAATTTTCAATACCAAAATACATAATAGAGTATATGGTATTTATTTTTCCTTTTAAAAACATTAAGGGTTGTTAAGTAATCCAAAGATCAAGTAATACTCGCGTTGGCGGAAATGTCATTGTCATCCGCATACATTAAAAGAAACATTCCTTTTTTTTCGTTTAGTAAAACGCTTAATAGAAAATGATTATCATTGAACGAAATGAAAAGTAAAAGGTGTTTATACAGTGTATAAAAGAAAGTCTTGTATCAAAACAAAATATGCCTCAATGAAAGGAGATTCAGACGAAGTCCATTACCTCGTGTCAGACATGACTCGATCATTATTTAATCTCTTGAAAAATAAAATAAAGTTAATTTATACTTACTTAAGATCCCTTTTCAAGTTCTTTACTCCTTTTATATCACTTATTACCATGTTATGAACATTATGTAATCATTAAAGTTAATATTGGTGATTTTGTAGATATTTGGTACTTGAGTCAAAAATAAACTTCTTATAATTACAAGTTGTTTATGTGGTAAAATATCAATTATCTCCAGAATTATAGTCAAGATTTTGATATCAAATATATCATATATAACCATTATAATATTTATTTATAACATTAAATAACATTTGAAGGTAAGAAATGAAATGCACCGTTCATGGAGATGATAAACTGTACGTACGAATGAACACTACTTTCATTTATATTTCTCATTTAATTGAATGAAAAAATAATGATATATAAGTAAATTACAATTCTAGTATAATATCATATATAATATTATTAACTCAATCATTTATACATTCCACATATGGCATTAACGACTCAAATCACTTTGAGGGGGTGGTAGTCTGCACTTCCTAAAATGAAATTATCTCATTTACCCATTATAGAAACCATAAAGGTATTCCATAAATGAGAAATACAGAAGAATAAGGGAAACATAAACATAATATATATCATATATAAATATACTGAAATCTTAATGGCTACCATGAGAGGTGGTAGGATATAATTGAACAATCATCGTTTTGTGAGGTCGTAGTTCACTGTCCACAGAAACAATATGTTCTTCACACATTAGATGGAGGTGTTTGTATGTGTAGCTCAAATAATTATTATCAAAACATCCTAGTAAATTTAATATACTGGTCTTGTTACAAAATAATGAAATATAAAGAGTTTAGTGGGTTGGAGAAGCACAATAAAACAAAAGAACATAAGAGAAGACGTTACAATTAAATCGGGTAACTCTCATTGGTTTGAACCAAAAGGTTTTCTTGAAGAGCATTCTGCATAAGGTAAGGCTTCTATGATGAAGAGAGGTATATTGGGAGATTATTTTAGTAGAGTCTAGAAGAGCCAAAGTTTTTGAGACATGTGTGAAATGGTTAGGAATTTTGGTTTTTTTAAAAGAGAGAGGAGGGTCTCTTTTGGAATGCGTGAAAATATTATTTTATTATATAATGATTTTCGGTCTCTGGAGGTCCAAAAATCATTAATGTCTATGATAAGGTAAAAAATGTGCTAAATAAAGTCATCCAATAATATTTGGACATGTTTTGGATATTGTTTTAAACTTTTTATTCTTATTTATTTAAATTTTTCAATAATGACGTAAACACTCTATCATTATTATGTCATAAATAATATTATTTATTTGATGTATAAAAATTATAAAAAAATTAACATTATGTAGGAAATGTTTTTATATTTATAATTAATATTTATAGTTAACTATATCAATTATATAACCCCATATGAAAATTATTTTAGTAAAACAATACATGTTTGTGACATTTTTTTTACTTTAAATAAAAAGGTATTAATGTCATTATCATAGCCAAGTGGCTCCATGGGGTCCCAAAATTGACCCATGGTTTTTCTCGGTCGGGAAAGAGTCATCCAATAAGTTTAGGACATGTTTAAAGGTAATTTCATATTATTATAACATAATTTTTACCTTAAATTACACAAATTTTCTTTAATCGCAGTTAATAAAAGTCAAAAGTAACTATTCACAAAAAATTATTTTAATCCCATTGAACCAAATTTTACTTACTAATGTCAACCATGTATGTAAGATTTTTGGAATTAAATTCACAGAATTAGTAAAATTTTATTTAAAAGAAAAATCAGTTTTTTTATCTACCACTTAGTTGTTTCACTATTCATCAAAAATTGATGCTTTTCAGAAAAATAAAAAAAATTCACCCTAAACTATTTTTGATATTCAAGATTTAAAAATTATGTCTATTTTAAAAAATTCAAAACATATAAGTTTTATTAATGGATTTTATAATTTATTCTTGTTGTCAAAACAAATAGCGTGTTTTTAAGAAACAATATCTCTCAAAAGATTGACAATTGTTTAAGTCAAATTTAAAATTGAAATTAATTCCAATGACCACCATTGGATTAAATTGTAAAAATATATATTTTAATTACTCTTTAAACCAATTAAAAAGATATTATAACCATGTAAATAAATTATATTAAAAATGAGGTTTTGATTTAAAATACAACATTTTTTAGTATTCATTTAAAAAATGAACTTTATCGAAAAAAAACATACACAAAGTAAATTTTGATGTCACTATTCAAAAGAATAATTTTATTTGGTTAAATAGAACATATAAGACTGAACAAACTATATTTAAATAGGGTTCACCATCAAAAGGTTAAAAATCAACCTTTTAGTGAATAATTGAGTATTTATGATTAAAATTGGATTCATTCATATTTTGAGTCTCTAACATTTATTGGATAAATGTAAAAACATCTATCAAACATTTATAATCATATTTTAGTTATTTATATTCATTCCTGCCAATACAAAAACTATGTGTTAACTATCATTTAAAATAATATTATTATATTATTAGTGTGCAACGTAAGATTTCAATGAAATACGTTGTTGCGTATCAGATATACCATCGAACATAGGAACCCCATTAATGTAAACATAATATTTAATTCACAAATATTAATAAATTTGAAAATGTCTTATTCTTTATTTACCTGGTATGTTACTTTTAAACCATTTTTTTATGAAATGGATGGAATTTTAATGTTTATTAAATTCATTATATTGAATTTTTAGTATTTTTATCACATGGAAACATGTAAATATTCAAATAAATGACAAAAATATGAACTCTAGGAGAGTTTCTAAAATTAGTCAATTTCTTTTTATTTGATAGTGGGAGTATTTTCAATATGCAAAAGTAACGATTTCATAAAGTTGAATATTATATTATGATCCTAGAAGAGAATAATGATTCTTTTAGATAAAATTTATCAACTAAATTTTGATGAATGTACAATGGGATACACATTCACATTCTTTATGGAAGAAGAGAAAATGGGAGAGGGGAGAGTTCTAGTACAAAATTCTAGAATATTGAAGATAAAGTGGAAATTTTTTCTATACATAATTTAATTAGATGTTCCTTAATTATATGTTAAGGTTATAAATAATCAAGTGGTATTTTAGTAATATTTTTATTATTGATAATAAATAGTGAATTTTAGGAGTATTTCATTACACTATGAAGAGGAGTATGTTTTCCTTTATTTGATTTGTGGGTTGTAAGAGTAGAGGGTCACTGTGACTAATAAATTGTGTAACCAAAAATAAAGAGTTGTTTTTTTCATTTTGGTCCATACAAACATTTTTTTCATGTCCCATTGTTTATTCTATTTAGGTGATCAATGAAAAATTTATTACACCAATTAGTTTTACTATATTAGGGGTTTGGGGATTGGAGATATTGAAGTGTATCTAAAAATATTGCACAATATTGTTTACAATGAATTGTTTTAATAAATAAAATATGGTTCACCAACTCTCATAGTTTATGATGTACTATAGTCAGTCATGTGGTATCAAGGATGAATGTTCTTTATATTGGTATCTCTATCTATTTGTAATTATATGTTTTAATTCTTTTTGTGTTGAAAAATATTGGAATCCTTATTTTTTAAGATTTTAATGTTCATCTATGAAAAAAATGAGCGTAACATTATTCTCATTTGTTGATAATGGTCCTAAAATTGCATATAATGGATGAAATATATACATCTATGGATGATATATCATTGATTGGTAGATGAAGTAATGTGTTGGATGCCAATACTATAGAAATAAATTCATTAGAGGGGATCATTATAGAACTGTAATTATATTAAGCAGGATTCATATAAGAAAACACATGAAACACGAGAGATGATACTAAACATTTATGAATTATATTAAAAATTTTAGAATTAAAAGATTTATTACATGCATAAAAAGTATTAAAACATAATAATGAGACAAAAAGTGATAGATGTTTCTTTATATAATTGGTTAAAAAAATATTATAACTAATTTATGTAATCTTAAAAGATCATTGTCTTGATAAAAATTGATACGAGATTAGCATGGATATTTCACCCATGTTTCTATGTAATTGTTTTATTGATTAAATTTAAAACCATTAGTTAAGACAACATAATACATATATAAAAAATATCTCTAATTCTATGAGTATTAATGAATATTATTTAGTTTCAGGAGACGTCTCTCATGGGATATAATTCAAGATAATTAATTATCTCGAAGAAAATTAATAAATATAAATATATAATCTAATTTGATAAAGTGGTCGCATTCTAATAATATGAAAATATGAAAAGGAATGTTCAACAGAAAACTACCAATATCTTTATTGTAACATGGTAATGTGAAACAATTTTACACTAGTTATCAAAAAAAATTCTGGGATGATGAAAGTGAAGAAGAATGGAATATAAATTCACTCAAAGGTATGAATGAAAATTTAAAAATTAAGCACAAATTCCTTATATAAATGAACATACAATCTAAAAAAATTAATAAGTTAGAGGAAACATAAGTTGAAGTATTGAGGTTATTTAGGTATCATTGTAAAAAGTTTCTTACGGATATTGTATTCACAAATAAAGAGAAAAAATATATAATAAAAATTAAATAATCAATGGATGTGTTGGTCGTGACTATAATCATGAATAATCCAATAAATATATATATATTTTGTTAACTTTGATTTATAATGGTAATGGAATTTTTCATAACATTAAGCATTATATTAAAAAACAAAAAGAATATAAGTATGAAATATCATAATAAATTGACAACCAAAATATGGGAAACTCTAAAATATTTTATTTTTTTAGTTTACGATCATGGTTTATGAATAGGTGAAAACTATTTATATACAAAATAGTTCTATAAATGTGTAAGGATAATGAATTTAATAACATGAATCATATTTAATGTTGCAATGAATGCAATGTAATGATCATGAAATACTCTAAAATACCTGTATGAAGTCTATGAGTATAAGTACATCTAGAAATATGAATTTTCATAGGGGATATGACTAGATTTTTTATTACTATTATTAGTATACAATCATTCAGTGACAGATGAATTCCTTTAATGATGTTGTATTAAAATATTCTTTAAGTGGAATTGAATTTAATATATCAATCACCTAAATTTAATAATATGGTTGATAAATATAATACTAGTATAAGAAATGTTAATAATACAATAGAGGAAAATTTATTTCAAACATTATTTGTTATTATTGATTATTATTGGGATAAAACCAGTATTTATAAACTATCAAACTACGAAAAATAAGTGAGAATGAAATAATAATATTCATGTGAATATATTCTCACTTTTTTAATGATTTTGATGGTTAATGTTCTTTTAGGGATGGTTTTGTTTAAAATAATTATTTTTTTCATAATGGTATGAATAAATATAACCATTGTGACTAGTTGGATTTTAGAGTAAAAGTTGTAAAGTATTATAAATTTTTATGAAAACTAAATATATTTTGTGATCAATTGTAAGATATTGAATAATTTGTGGAGCTCTAGGTGAGGTAAATATTTCTATTCTACATAAATTAAACAAAAATTCATAAAAAATATTTAATAATATTATAAGTACATCATTAATGAAATATACACATGAGAAATGTAATTATCCATCATGTTGAATCTTGATTATGGGTGCACTTCCCCTATGATGGGATGTCAAGATCACATCTTTAGTGTGAAATAAAATATGGATTGATTATTTTGTATTAGTAATGATGAGTGGTTAAATATTATTGGATCACATATTTCAAATGATGGTGGAATGAACCTGATACCAATTGATGTTCTCTTTCGTGAATGTATTAGGAATAATTTAGTGACCATAATATAACTACATTCAAGAAGAAATGATGTGAAATTTACTATAAAGAAATGGAAAATTATAGAAATATATTGTTTGACTATTAATAATTGTTAACATAACTAGGGTAATAATTACCATATATTAAATAAATATTTGTAAAAGTGGTCAAAATTATATGAAAAAATGCTATGATATAGAATCATATTCCATTAGAGAAAAAAATAATTAAAATCATGGTCAACATTTATAGATCTCAACAGATTCAAAAAATCTAATATGATTATACTCATAGACATTATTTTTGTTAAATATTAAATATTTAATGAAAAAATTCACACTAAATATAGTGAACATATTCATTAACATATATCACTACATGATTTTAAGCATAATTTACCATTATGTAAAAAATAATCGATGATTTTAGTGATGATGGAAGACAAAGTAAATAATTATGAAGAATAAAACCATCATAAAATAATATTTTCATTGTTCTCTATATTTATATCCTATAATACATTGATCTATTAAATATTTATAGGATAAAATGGGGAATACATTAACAACTATATGATAAAAAATGGCTCTTAAGGAAATAGTCATGGTAGTAAAGAAAAGTACATGAGTTATAAAGAAAAACATTATGATATAATGATTAGTATCACATGAATAAACATTTGAAAAAATAAAATATATAAAATGGAAACATGTGATAATGGAAACATATAAATGTAGAAGAACCATACAACATTACATAAACATGTGTCAAGGATAACTTCTGTGACTATATCACATGGTGGAAAAAGTCTAATGTTGGACTAGGTTTACCCCATAATCCCAAACACGATGTCTAAAGAGTCTAAAAATTAACGAATGCATAGGATACCTATCTAGGTGCACTGATTAATATATTTTGATGCATAAGTGTGGAACATGAAGAATAAAACATAATAGTCAAGTATAAGGATTGCATGTGAAAGGAAATGGGCTTCTTAGTCATGTCATACGACATAAAAAGTGAGCGTTTCATAATGGTGTACTAGAAATAATGGATTTTAATAATAGATGGATATTTATATTGAAAATTATTCATATACCATGATAAATTACATCAAAAATACGACAAAATAGGTAAATAGAGTGTTTAAGAAACTCTATAAATGAACCACATTATTGAGGTTTAAAGAAAAACATTAAAGAGTCTTTAAAGAGGATAAAAGAATAATTGTTTATATAAAACCATAATATAATATTGATAATTTTCTTAGATAAAATCAGTTATTTTAGGAATATTTTTGTGGATTAATAATTTTTATGGAGTGTACATGGAATTAGGAAAGAAACAGTGATGTTCCCTTTAATCAGGATTACTTATTATAAGTAATTTTAGAATAATATGTTTTTTAAAAATTATTTCAAAAAAAGAATGATGAATGGATATATATAAATATGATTGGAAAATATACATATGATATATAATATTTATATAAGAATATTCTTGAAATCATAGGGTTTATAATGATAGAAAGGGAAACACAAATGAAATTTGGAGGATTAGTGAGCTCTATTACTTTATATTCGAAAGTGTTCTTCACTTAGAAATAGTGTTGAAGAGACTCAAATTTGATTCATTAATAATAAATTTCAAAACCAATTATTAATATATTTTAATTATTAATATTTAATTATGTTTATTTATGACCATTTCTATGTGTTATGATGTTTAATTTCATTATTCCTAGTGAGTTTTTTTTCAATATTTTATTACCATTTGTCTTGATATAAATTATGGGAGTTCATAAAAAATGGAATAAAAACACAAAAAATTGTATTATATTAAATTTATTCAGCACCATAATTTTCTGTTGTCTTATATATCATTTTTAATTAGGGTATTATGATGATTCATTAGGTAGAATGTTAATGATAATTATTTAGTTTATTTTGGTTGCTTTCTAATCACTATGGACTAGTTTAATTTTGTTGTTAAATATTATTCACATATATAAGTTCTAAAACATGAAATGAATTATTATAGACAATTTAAATTTTTTATCCATTATAATTGTATTATGACTAACCATGAAGGTGGTAATTAAAATAAATTCATCATCCAAAGAGTTTCCGAATCGACACATCACAGATTATGTTATAGTTTTTTGAATAAATATAGAAGTGAAAAAAATTTGAATATGGATATTAAATTTACAGCATAAAATTATAGTATATATATTATACTAGAGTTACCATGCTATTTTGGATACAGGAGTTGAGTGGAGGATATGAAAAATAAATATATTAAAAGGAATGATGTTAGATTTTACCTCTTTATTATCCCCTCCTCGAGAAAGTCCTTACAAAACATGGTATTAGTCTTTTGGTGATGAAAACAAGACAGAGGGTATGGGAATGATTTTTGGGAGAGTAATCGGGATGAATATTATCATAATCTAATTATTTGAAGGTTTGAGGGTAATGGGTGTCGAGAGGAGGTATTTATAGATGGATGAGGGGGTTGATTATTTTATTTATTTTTTCACCATTTTTCTCAACAATATCAATATTGATTCGCCATATGATAAATGTAAGAAATTGGTTTTGGAGAGGATGAACAATTTCATGAATACCTCATCTATATATCATCCATGACACAATAGTTCTTGTATTTTTTAAAAACTATAAATTACCGTATATCGCTATCCACTAAAATGTAATCTAATTTATTAAAATAAAAAAAATATCTTTGGCTATTTTTCAATGTATATATTAAAAAATATACTCCATTTTATAAAAATAATTTTTTAAATATGTTAAATTTTATTTTTAATTAAAATCAAAATTTCTCATTGATAATTATCATTTTAATTATGAAATTTTTTTATGACACTTTATAAAATGTTAAATAGTTACATTTTATAGCAATAAGAAAACATAATATATTATTTGTAAATAATTTATTTACTTCTTACATGATAAAAATATATCATATTTTCATTTATGAGAAAGATAATTTTATGAATATTTTAATTGAGGAGTTTACTATTCTGATGGCCATATTACTATTCATATTTGTCATATTACTATTCTAATGGTCATATTACTATTCCATGTGTCAAATTTCAAAAAATCAAATGTGTTTAATACATCATATAAATTCATAATATGACATTCATTAGTCCCTTATATTTTAACATAATGTTATATATATTATTTCATAATTTAATGTAATAATTTATTGTTTTTTATTTTTATATCTTTGTTTGTGAGTGCAGTTATTACTATGCTTATAGAAGATGAAAATTACCCTATTCTTAATATATTGTTTTCTATTAATTTTCCTACAATAATATTTCAAATTCGTTATATATTTTTTGATTAATAAAGTATAATAATTATCATATAATGATAATGTTTTTATTGGGTTCTCTAAGTGATGTATTTTCATTATACTACATGTGATATAAAGGGTTGATTTCATTTAAAAAATTTAAAGTCTATACATTCTACCCAACATTATGAAAATTATTTCATGAAACATCTTTTTACATTGTATTGTTAAATCACACAAGGTTAAATATAATTTATAACATCGTAAGGTTCCCTTGTCTCCTATTTATAGTAATTGTTCATCAATAGTACATTGACTAGATGATTTTTCCTGTTGCGTAAGACATTATCTCTATTATCTAATATCATCACTAGATGCTAAGAAAAAGAGATTAGATTCCAGTTGCACCACCATTGAATTCAATACATGTGAAGGATATGTTATTTACATACTAAATATGGGCATATGGAATTCATCATGCACTTGATACAAGGTTTTTTGATATAAATTTTGATACTCCAAAACACCAACCCGGTCAAGATTCTAGAAGGGGTCAATGAATCAAGGACGTTTATTTCCATTCATACAAAATATCATGACTCTGTTCCCTAGAGATATATAGAAGAATCTAATGTCAAAATCTTTAAAATATGTGTCCTCTCAATGATTATCTACATATCTCTCCTATCAAATTTAGTTTACCGTTATTTGAGGCTGAATGGCTTTCACCATTTCTACAATTTCAACATATATCATGACTCTCTTTCTATGTTTCTATATTTGATGACATACATAGTCAGGACTCACAAAATATGACTCCTTCCTTACTGAATTTAAATTTTGAGTATATACCCTTTATTATAAAATCTAGTTGTTCTAAGAATTTCAACATCAATTCCTTGAGAACCCATTATTTGTTACATAATGTGTGGCAGAACAATAATGTGTGAAATAAAATATGATATACATTCCATTTGGAATCTCATGTACATCCTTTTAAATTATATGATTATTGGATCATTCTCAATTATCATAATTGATAATGTTATGAGGTCCTTACAACATAGAGAATCTTCCATATTATTTGATTTCATAATGAATAGTTGATTAAATAGTCATACCCACTAATATTGTCCAAACATATGATTAGAATATATCTCACACTTCTCCCCATAGTGATAATGCTTCCATATTTTCAATGTGAATACATTTGTTACAAACATCATATCATTCATAGGATATTTTTTCTCATGAACATTAAACTTCCTTGAAGAATATAATATCACATTATCATTTTTCATTAGTAAAAAAAAACAAATAATTAATTTGAATAATTATATTATACAACAATTTCTTTCCTACATTTCATGAATCTATGAATTAGTGTAGTAATATTTCACATCAAGATTTTCAATTCCATGCTTTGTCTCAAATTCTCTTTTTGTTATTAGTGTTCTCTAGATTTTCAGGTGTTTCAGGTTTAAATTGAGTATCTCTGGAGTTCATGATCTACGCAATTAGTCATGGAATTATTAAATGTTATTTGGACTTTTTTTTAAAATGTAATTTATATGGATTTGGTGTCTTCAAATTGACTTTGTGACACTCCTAGTGTCACTTTTTGGGGGGTATGTTTACTTGGGTGGTTTTTTCATGATTTGGTCCAAAACATGAGCTCATTTATAGATTTTAAAACAAAAACATTTCTCTTATAAATCTTATATTTTCAGTATTTTCACCCATTAATCTTCCCAAATAGACTCCCCTGATGTATTCAAACTACCATATTCATTTTGAACCCTTAGGAACTCATAATCATGTTGGATTTGTGTGATTTATTCAGGAATTGGGCCAATATTTGATCCAATTTTTATATTCGAAGAAATAATTTATTTCTTTTACATCTCATTAGTTTTATAACATTTTCAGTGATTAGACATCTCAATTAATACCGACAACCCTAGGTGCACCCCCTTGTTCAGTTATCCTTCTTTAGAGCTCTACTTCATCACAGATTAGGGATAATTTCCTCAAGGTTTCTCAAATCTTCTTGATATGAAAATGGAATTTATTTCCTACCTAAATCAATCATTATTTACAAATTTCCCCCATTTACATACCCAATCAACCTTCTCTTCCTTATCCGAACCTACCTATCAATTTTGGAAGCTTGAAGATTCAATTATAAGAGTATTTGTGGTGATTCCTTCAATTTCTCTCAAGTAAATTAATTCATCTATTATTCCTTGAATTTACATAGGGTTTCATCCCTCCATTTTGATGTTCCAAATGTCACAAAATAAGGGTTTTATATATAGGGTTTTATTTTGGGTTTCGTGGTCCAGTATTGTGGATTTAGTTATGTTTTCACTCCCTTGTGTAGTGGTGGATGTGCAATTGATGTTTTTCAGACAGATTTGGGGGTTTTGAAACAAAATATAGGTGATTCTATGACTAAGAATTAATTTATGAGTAAGTGTTCTTTATTTACTTATTTATCATGTCTCTCATATGTTATTTGGTGGTGATAAATCTATTTTTGTGGGAATTGGATGAGCATTTAATTATAATGTTTATTTTTTCTTAAAACGGTGTGTTTTTCTTGGGTGACACTTGTCCTATCATTTGGGTTCAATTTATTACATGTGGTAAGGGATTATTAAATGTGTATTGGGATTCCAAATATCTATTGGTAGGGGTTTGGTTTGATATTTCCCTCGAAATAAGGGTTTTGAATTATTTTTATGTGCAAATCATTGTTATACTTCTCAGATGTGATTTGTGAAATTTTTAAAAGGATTACTGAGTTATATAATGTGTGAAATAATTGTTTATGTACTATTTTGGAAGAAATATTCAATTAAAATTGTTTTTAAGATAAAATTATATTTTAAACGTTTTTGGTACATTTTATGAATTTTTTAAATGTTTTATTAAATAGTAAGAAGGGTGTTAAACATGTTTATGAGCTGTTTTGTGTGAGTATGATGTTAATATTAATTTGAATGTGAACGGATTATTATATGATATGCTTCTGGGACGTCTTATATGTTTTTTTTGAAATTGAATTTTAATTTTCATATAGTATTTTAGTAGTTGTGAAACTTAATTGTGCTCAAAGAGGGAAACCCAATTATCTATGTGGGTAGATGTGTACTAGTATGCCAAAGATCTGGAGTGGTTTCATCCCTATTTCACATAGTATGTTTGGAGACCTCAACACTAAGTAAACTATTATGATGATGTTGGGGACCAGTTTGTTATGTTTATGTTCCCTACTAGCATCTCATGCATGAGAATTAATATTTATTATGGTTACTTTTCACTGAGATACGAGGTACCTAGGGCCCATAGCTTGCTAGTTCCTAAGGGTTTTCTATGACTTTTTCTCATTGACTATATGAAACTAACCATCGGTATATGGTGTGTTTGAAAGGAAAATATAGTATATTTTTCATTTTATTTAAAATGTTTCTTGCATAAAAATAACCCCCTTAAAAATTGTTTTCATTAAATGTTGCATCCTTTAGAAAATTGTTTCTACTATTTCTTGTTTATGGAAAATTGAAATATTTTTATCTTATAATTTTAATCACCATGAATATTTTCATTGAAATCCAATTGGGAATAGATCAAACCTTACATAAAAACATGAATGTATGTATAAATCTTAATCATTGGAAAATGTTTGGATTTTTTTTAGTGCCAGTGGTTTAGGTTGGTAGATTCTTTTCTTTGTGCGGTGTAATGGGGAAGGCTTGGGGATGATAGAACCATTCTATATTTTTTTTGGAAATAGTATGTGTAGACTGAAGGTAGGACTGTCAGAATATATGTTGTAGTTATAAGTAATGTTCATGGAAAGTAAACCTCATGTCGAGACTTGTGTTAACAGGGGAGATGAGTTTCTTCTATGTCCATTGGATCTTGAAGTTGTTCAATATTTGGTAAATTAGATTGAAGTTAGGTCAATGGTCTTAGTTAGCTTTCAGGGTCTATCATGCCATGTGTATATTGTGATATTGTCCTATACCACACTATGTGATGGTGTTTTGAATGGTGTATGACTTGAAACCATACGTCTGAGTGAACCATCAACACAGGTTTCCCCTTGATTCATTTGACATATTTATGGGTTTTAGAAAATCATTCTTGAAAGCTCTTGTTTTAGAACAATAAAAACATTATCTTAAAATGGAAATGGATTTGAGTAAATGGTGTTGTGTTTATTGGATGTATATTTTCACAAATAAACCATGTGGTTTACTAAAATTAATTATATTGAAATTATAAATTATGTTAAAGAGGGTTTTGGAAATTAATTTAACATGTAATTTTAATGTGGGAATGGTGTCATTTTCAAAGGGATTAAAATTGGGTTTTCGGAAATGTTTTGAATGTGGTTTTGAAAAGATGGATTTTTATGTAGTGTTATTTGTGTATGATGACATTGAAATTTTATAATTAGAACTTTCGGATTCACAAAAATCGATGGATTGGAAAATTATGATGTTTTTATAGTGGATTTTTAAATTCTGTTTTGAGTGGAATTTTTTTATTTGGTTTTGAAGAGTTTAATGAATTTTATTTGATTGTTGTTGTTATAAAGAGTTTCATGTATTGGTTATTTCTATGGAAAAGTGGATGAGTGCCCAGATTAGAATGAGATGGGTTCCCATGGTGGTACAAAAACAAGCATCTGTGATGCCTATGAGTTACCATTGTTTAATTCTTTAACTATTGACCCCATTTACTTTAAAAGAATTAATTTTTGAGGAAATTTTATATTTTGATAAATACTATTTTTGAGGGTGTGTGTTATGTGTTTTTGAAAATATAGTGGTTTGGTGTATTCATTTTGAGAATACCTCTTGTTTAAATAAGGTTTTTATTATTTTTGGTATGTTGGGTTAAAGTATTGATTATTTTCCCTTGGTGAGAAATGTTTTGGGAAGCACTTGTGGTTGTTCCCATCATTTTTTGAGTTATTGGTTGTGCCATGTTTTGAATAAAGGATCAGAATGGTTGAGTCCATTGGTTTTCATATTTTCAAATATATTCCCTCTATAAGGTGTTAATTAATGATTTAAGTCTAGCCACCGCTGATTTGTCGTTAGAAAATCCTGTATTTGATCAACACAAGGAATTTCTTCTTGATTTTTGGGTATTGAATCTACCCCTATTAGTTTTTGTCTAATTTTATCCTCATGTATTAGGAGAGTGTTTGTGGAATGTTGAAATACTCATGGGTTCTCTAAGTTGGCAGAATAGTCCAAGGTGAAGTTTGACACCATTGTGTATATTGGTTCTATCTAGAAGTGGTTAAGGGGAATCCTAGTGAGGAAGGTGAAAGCTATTTAGGGTTGTTACTATTTAATGATTTTTTAAAAGGTCCTTGTTTCATTTTTCAGTCTTTTAGAATTTAAAGTTCATGTTATCCATCAACGTGGAAAATCTAGTCTTTTCAGGACTTAACGGTCACTTACAGTGATATCATGTTACATAGAACTCTCTTTAATGTTCAAATCCTATTAATGACATTTTCACAAAGAAGAGTCGTGTATGGTGGTTTCATGTTGTGTTTTAATTTTTTAAGGGAAAAGGGTGGATTCGGTTGAACCATTCAAGGGATTCTTCTTAAATAAAACAATGTTTCTATTTTAATATTTTTGAATTCATTTTTCTATGTGATGATAATTTCCATCTATTTTTCCTCAACTGTTTCATTTTAGGTGTGAAAGAGGTGATGCATGGAAATCATGGTAGTCCATGTTTCGGTAATGGGTTTTTTTGAGCTAGTAAATTTCATCAGGTGTTGTGGTCATTATCTCTTGAAAAATCACATTATATGCTTCACACATAAGGGAACTATCCATAGGCCTCTGAGTGAATATTTTTACATATTCTGGAAATTACCAGGGGTTTAAGGCATCTTTGTAAACCTTTGTCTCTATTATGATAGTTGGAGACAATTTTATGTTCTATGTGGTGGTTTCATTTCATGTTGTCCTAGGTGGTGGAAGAGACCATGTGGACTTTATCCCTCGGGGTTTTAATCTGCATTGGTGGTGGAGTTCTTCTTTTGTTATTAGAAGGCGAGGTGGATTTGTTTTCTAAAAACTCTTTTATGAAATTTTTTTGGTGAAATTAGTAGTCTGATTGTTCAGGGATGAATATTCTTGTAGTCTCTATTTAATCTCAATTTTTTTGGACTCATCCAATGATTGTAATGTTTGTGGGAGTGAGGTACAAATTAGTGTCTCTCTTGGTATGGAGTTTCGTAGATCGATCCACTTATGGTGGGGACTAGTTATTACATGTTATTTTTAGTGTTGGCCCATGTTTTTTGGTTAATATGGTTGTCTGTTATAGTGGGGAGACCCACCGTGGGTCTCATGTCGGTTCTCATGGTATAAGTCTAATAGTAGTCTATCCCTTATGGCGTGGAGTCCATTAGATCCTCCCCCTATTTGTGTCTCATTTTTATCATGGGAAATAAAGTTGGCTCTTATGGTGGGGTTTCTATTAGGATATCCTAATATAAGTGAATCAGTTACTTCCTTGGTGATGGCATCACGGTGGGTAGTGTTGTTTAGAGTAATCTAACAAACAATTTTTTCCTGGGGTAAACATTAGGGTGAAAGCTAGCCCAACAGTTTTGTGGAAGTATGGTTGTGGTAACATTGATTGATAAAGGATAATGGTGTAAATCTGGGTTGGTGATAGTATCCCTTACTTTTTTTTGATCAAATGCAGGTGTTTTGGACTTTGGGGTGTGGAAGAAACTTGGCAAGGGAGTCCATCTCTGCCTATCAGTTGAGTTTTTCATTTCATTTGGAATTGTTTTGGATTTATAGGGGTGTAAATATATATATTGGGTATAATTTCACACCCATATTTTCAATTCCATTATTTGTTTCAAATATTCATTCTGTTCATATTTTTATCTTGGTTTCCAGGTGTTCCGGCTTTAAATTTAGTGTCTCAAGTTTTTTTGATCCAATTCATTTGTCTTGGATGTCATGGATAGTATTTGGGTTTGTATTTTGTTTAAATTGATGTTGTAAACATTTTTTAACTTGGAATTAAATTTGTGACACTCTGAGTGGAACATTGTTTTGTGGTATGTTTATTGGGGTGGTTTCATTATGATTTCATCCAAACTGTGAGCCCATTTCCATATTTATAATCAAATTTTGTTTCCTTTATAACTCCTTAATTTTCATCATTTTCACAAATCCCACTTCCCACATGTCATCCCCTGACCTATTAAAAACACCATATGCATTTTTAACCCTTATAAACTCATAATCATGGTGTAATTGGGTGATTTATTCAAGCATTTGTCCATCCCATTGTTGTACCCCACACTCTTTGATTTTCATGATCACAATCACTTTCATCTTTGTCTAACCTTGTTTTCAAGTGTTGTGGATGATAGGCAAAAGATTGCCAAATGAATGGCCCAAGAAAGGACAAGGAGTGGACTGAATTTCAGTCCACCGGCCAACCGGTGTGATAGCACCAGCCAGTCGGTGGAACTGGCAGAGGCATTGCCCACTGCCAGGTTCCACCGGTCGACCGGTGGCTCTGTCACCGGTCGACCGGTGGCATCCAGCCCAAATAGTGTTTGCTACTGTCTTTCCACCGGCCAGCCGGTGGCTCCTCCACCGGTCAGCCGGTGGCACCTGCACAGAGTGGCAAGCTACTGTCTTGACACCGGCCAGCCGGTGGCTCTGGCACCGGTCAGCCGGTGGCTCCTGGATAGAAATCCTCATCCTTTTTCAAGGCACCGGCCAACCGGTTGGACTGTACCGGCCAGCCGGTGGAGCCAGTCAAACTAGCCGTTGCAGTTTGACCAGGCTGGCCCACTTGGCTCCCAACGGCTCTTTAAGCCTCTCCAACGGCTTCAAAGGCCTCCAACGGCCATATGAGGGTTCCCCCTCTATAAATAAAGGACCTTGATCCCCCGGAAGCCTAAGGAACATTGCCGGAACTATACGGAAGCCCACGGACACCTTGTTGATCATTCGGCGTACCTCCGACGCATTCCTCCAAGGGAACCCCAATAGCTCCAACAACTTCCACATCCAAGGAGCTCCATCAAAGAAGCTTGGGAGTGCACGTCTTCAACTCCAATCATCCATTGGCGCCCAAGGCTTCTCCAAATACGGTTTTTATTGTTGTATTTATTTTGAGCTTTAATATTGGGTTTGTGCCTACAAACCCCAAACTCTTTCTCATCCCCTCTTTTTTTGGGTTCTCACACCACCACTAAGGTGTGAAGAGGTTTCTTCAAGCCTTTCCTTTTAAAAGGCTTGTGTCACCGGTGAGCTAGCCTTCACCCGTTAAAAAGGCTAGTGAGTTCTTACTCAACCATTAAAAGTAAGTGGGTTCTTGCTCAACCAATAAAAGCAAGCTGTAATAGGTCCTAGTGCTACCTCAAAGCCTAGTGGGTTTCTTGCTAAAACCATTGAAAAGCAAGCGGTAGGAATCTCTCAACGGTTGAGTTGGGAGCGGAGACGTAGGCCGGGTTTTGGCCGAACTCCGTTATCAATTTTGTGTGTCTTGCCTCTTTACTTCCGCTGCATTCTTTACTTTGATTTTTAATTTGTTAATCTTTTTTAAAAAGGCAATTCACCCCCCTCTTGCCATCATTCCCTTGCTTTTTCTTCCGGCCAACAATTGGTATCAGAGGGAAATTTGAGTAATACCCTAACCCGGTTTCAAATTTAAGATCCATTAAGATGGCATCAACCTCTTTCGCCCCCGAGGGCCTCTCATTGGGTCGGGCTCCATTTTTTGATGGGTCCGACTATAATTATTGGAAAACCCGCATGACCACTTTTTTAAGAAGCATAGGATATCCCATTTATAAAATATTCATGCAAGGTTACACTCTCTCTTCCCCCGACGAATCCAAATGGACACAAGCCGACATTAAAAATTTTGAGCTTGATGGCAAAGCCATGAATGCTCTTCATTGCGGCCTTGACCGAAATGAGTTCAATCGAGTTTCCACTTGCACCTCCTCACATGAAATCTGGAAACTTTTGGAGGTTACCCATGAGGGGACCAACAAAGTAAAGGATACTCGATTGGACATGTATCGTCAGGATTTTGAGTCTTTTTCCATGCACCCAAATGAATCAATATTTGAAATGTTTACTCGCTTTACTGACGTGTGCAATGGAAGGAAATCTCTTGGTGATGATGTTTCAGCCGAGACGATGGTCAAGAAGATCCTATGGGTCCTTCCGAGCTCATGGGCACCAAAGGTGACGGCGATCCAAGAAGCTAAGGATGTCAAAAATATGCCGGTAGAGGAGCTCATCGGATCCCTAATGACGTACGAGATCACGATGAGGAGGCAAGCTCAAAAGGAGGGCACACCAATCAAGACACCAAAGAACATTGCCCTCAAGGTACAAAAGGAAGTAAGCTCCTCCTCATCTTCTTCCTCATCTCCTTCCTCATCTTCCTCATCATCAAGCGGCGACTCGGAAATGGAGAATCTCGCCCGCCAAATGCATAAATTTATGAAGAAGCATAAGAAGAAGAAGAAATCTCGCAAGGCGCGAAAGCAAGAACCCACCGAAAAATCCGAGCCCAAGGTGAAATGCTAAGGGTGTGGCCAAAAAGGGCATTACAAGCCCGATTGCCCACTCAACAAGAAACGGGCCACGCCAAAGGAAAAAGGAAAGAAAAAAGTCCTCAAGGCGACATGGAGTGACACCTCATCATCATCCTCCTCCTCCTCCTCAAGCGACCAAGGTAAAAAATGCCTAATGGCAAAACATGAGGTATCATCTTCCGACTCTTCTTCCTCATCATCCTCTTGTTCTTCAAATTCAAATTCTTTCAATCGCATGTCATATGAAGAACTCCAACATGCTAGAGACCAATTAGAAAATGGTTTTCATGAGCTTTCATCAAAATTTGTTTCTTTGAAAAAGAATTTCAAAAAACTCTCCTCTGAAAAAGACCAACTTCTCAAAGAGAAGGAGGAACTCACCCTCAAAATCCAAAATTTCCCAAATGTTGATTCCATGGAATCAACCATCAAATACCTAAGGGAGACCCTAGCTAAGTTCACCCAAGGGGAACAAAATTTGAACAATATCCTAGGTTCCCAACGAATTTCTAGAACCACCCAAGGGCTAGGCTACACCAACCAAGCTTCCTCCTCCCATGCACCCACTGTTTTTGTGAGGGGGAGCTCTAGTTTTAAATTTTGTAATTATTGTAAAAAACCCGGGCACCTCATTTATGAGTGTGATTGAAAAAATGCCCGGTACGGCCAACCCAAGTCTATTTTCTTTTCCGATGAGTTTTATAGGAGAAGACCCGCCATGAGACAAGTGTGGATTGAAAAATCCCTTCTAGCGAGTCTCACGGGACCAAAATTTGTCTCGGTTTCAAAAACCGCTCCCCGGTGATTAGTTGTTTTTATTTAGGGGGAGTTGGGTTTGTTTAAGAATTTTCAAACTTTCAATTTCAACTTTTGGTTTCAAATTTCAAATTTCAATTGGTTTTTGATTCAAAACTTTCAATTCAAACTGTTATTCAATTTTTTCAAAACTTTCAATTCAAACTGTTATTCAATTTTTGATTCAAAACTTTCAATTCAAATTTCAAAAATTTCAATTGATTTTCAAATCTCAAATATTGTTTTTCAAATCTCATTTCCCTCAATCAAGTTTTATGCCCCATTCTATTTTGATAATCACAAAGGGGGAGAATTTCTTGATTGATTGGGGGAGAAATCTTTCTCTCATGCATTGCTTGTTTTCAATTTATCATTTAAAGCATGCTTTTCATTTAAGCTTTTACATTGCTTAGATAAGTGATTGTGATCATCAAAATAGGGGGAGATTGTTGTACCCCACACTCTTTGATTTTCATGATCACAATCACTTTCATCTTTGTCTAACCTTGTTTTCAAGTGTTGTGGATGATAGGCAAAAGATTGCCAAAGGAATGGCCCAAGAAAGGACAAGGAGTGGACTGAATTTCAGTCCACCGGCCAACCGGTGTGATAGCACCGGCCAGCCTGTGGAACTGGCAGAGGAATTGCCCACTGCCAGGTTCCATCGGTCGACCGGTGGCTCTGTCACCGGTCGACCGGTGGCATCCAACCCAAATAGTGTTTGCTACTGTCTTGCCACCAGCCAGCCGGTGGCTCCTCCACCGGTCAGCCGGTGGCACCTGCACAGAGTGGCAAGCTACTGTCTTGACACCGGCCAGCCGGTGGGTCTGGCACCGGTCAGCCGGTGGCCCCTGGACAGAAATCCTCATCTTTTTTCAAGGCACCGGCCAACCGGTGGGACTGTACCGGCCAGCCGGTGGAGCCAGTCAAACTAGCCGTTGCAGTTTGACCGGGCTGGCCCACTTGGCTCCCAACGGCTCTTTAAGCCTCTCCAACGGCTCCAAAGGCCTCCAACGGCCATATGAGGGTTCCCCCTCTATAAATAAAGGACCTTGATCCCCCGGAAGCCTAAGGAACATTGCCGGAACTATACGGAAGCCCACGGACACCTTGTTGATCATTCGGCGTACCTCCGGCGCATTCCTCCAAGGGAACCCCAATAGCTCCAACAACTTCCACATCCAAGGAGCTCTATCAAAGAAGCTTGGGAGTGCACGTCTTCAACTCCAATCATCCATTGGCGCCCAAGGCTTCTCCAAATACGGTTTTTATTGTTGTATTTATTTTGAGCTTTAATATTGGGTTTGTGCCTACAAACCCCAATCTCTTTCTCATCCCCTCTTTCTTTTGGGTTCTCACACCACCACTAAGGTGTGAAGAGGTTTCTTCAAGCCTTTCCTTTTAAAAGGATTGTGTCACCGGTGAGCTAGCCTTCACCCGTTAAAAAGGCTAGTGGGTTCTTACTCAACCATTAAAAGTAAGTGGGTTCTTGCTCAACCAATAAAAGCAAGCTGTAATAGGTCCTAGTGCTACCTCAAAGCCTAGTGGGTTTCTTGCTAAAACCATTGAAAAGCAAGCGGTAGGAATCTCTCAACGGTTGAGTTGGGAGCGGAGACGTAGGCCGGGTTTTGGCCGAACTCCGTTATCAATTTTGTGTGTCTTGCCTCTTTACTTCCGCTGCATTCTTTACTTTGATTTTTAATTTGTTAATCTTTTTTAAAAAGGCAATTCACCCCCCTCTTGCCATCATTCCCTTTCTTTTTCTTCCGGCCAACACCCATGATCCCATTTCCAAATTTAAGGAAATAATTTACTTATTTAATATCTCATTCATTTTTTAAAACATTTCATTCATTAAACATCTCACTTGAGACCAAACATCCAGTAGAGCACCTCCATGTTCCATTTTCCATCTTTGTAGGTCATCTTAATCGTGGATTATGGACCATCATCTCAAGGATTCACAAATACACCATATATAAAAAGAGAATTTGTTTTTAATATATGATTATTTTTTTATTTCCCCCATTTCAGTCCACACTAGAATTCATTATCCTTATTTTTACATTCAACTCAATTTTGTTTTATTGGAAATTAAACTATTTTTGTATCTGGGGGGATTTCATCAATGTTTCTCAATTAAGTGAATTAATCTCCTGGTCCTTACATTTCCATAGGGATTCACCCTTCATTCATGATATTTAAAATGTCAAGAATCTATGGTTTTATACCAAGGGAATTATTTTGGATTTCTTGTCTCAATATTGTGTATGTAGGTAGGTATTCACCTGCTTGTTGTGCGGCGATGGTGTGATTGAATTTTGAGAAATTTATTTGGGGTTTTGAAAAAAAGGTAGGATATTCTAGGTGTAACCATTTATTGATGAGTTAGCTTTAATTATTTACACATTTATCATGTTTCTAATATGCATTTTGTGGTGTGAAATCATATTTTTGTGGAGGTGGTTGGGTTTTTATTTTTATATTTATTTTTTTATGGAAATGGCGTGTTTTTATTGTGTAACACATTTAGTATCATTCAGGGAAACTTTATAATATAAAAAAATGGTAAATAAAAATTGGGTTGGGCAGCCAAATATGGTTTGGAAGTGTTTTCGTGTTCTTTTAGATTTGAAAGAGGGGTTTTTAATTGGTTTTATGTGAAATACATAGATATACATCGTGGAATATTTTTTTTAAATTGTAAATGGTTTATTGAGCTGTAAAATGTTTACGAAGGATTTCACACATTTTTATCGCATTTTATTAATTGTTTGAATTATTTATTAAATTGTAATAATGGTGTGAAAAATGTTTACATGTAGTTTTTTGTGTGTATGATATTAAAATAAGATTGAAAGTAAATTGAGTGTTATGTGACATGACTATGGGATGTTTGGTGTGTGTGTGATTCAGAAATATAATTTTCATGTGAAAAAGGTAATTTTATAAGATGTGTAACATTATAGCAAACAATTATGGATAGCCTAGTATCTATGTGGGTGGTCGTCTACTAGTATGTTTGTTATCTGAAGTGGTTTCGTCAATGTTTCAGGTAGCAAGTTTGATGATGAAAACACTAACTAAACTATTATGATGATGTCGAGGACCAGTAAGTTATGTGTATGGTCCATCCAATCGGTTCGTACAAGAGAACATATATTTATTATTGTTATTTTTCACCAAATTATGAGGTGTCTATAGCCCCGAGCTAGCTAGTGCCTAGGGGTGTTCCCGTGAATAGTTCTCATTTACTATATGATACTCACCATCTGTATCAGTGATTTTTTTGGAAAATTCAATATCTTGTCCATTTTATTTAAAATATTTCATCCCTTATAATAGAACCATTTAAAACTATATTCATTTAAAGTTTCATCATTTAGAAAATAGTAGCTACCTTCTCTTGGTTATGAAAATTTGAAATCTTTTTATCTTATAATTTTTATCACATGTTATATATTAAGTGTAATACTATTGGGATTAAGGTAACACCATAATTTTACCCTTGGGTTTAAGTGGACTTGTAAATCTATGTCATAGTTAAGGAAAAATATTTTAGTGCATGTGGTCTGGGTGGTCTGCTTCCTCTTTGTTGTGGTGTTATGGGGAATGCTTGGTCATGATGGACCCTTGACATGTAATTGAACATGAGTTGTTTTTCTGATATTTTTGAGTTGTGGACCACTTGGAATGTGTATAAAACCATTAATTTTAGTTCATAATTTTATTGATTTATTTTTTAGAATTAATATTTAGATTCAATTTACTAATTGTTTTTGGTTGTTTAATACTTCTAAATTCGGTTAAATTGTTATCAAAAAATTATTTATCATACATAGAAACTTATGCCATCCTTTAAGGATGGGGAACACCCATTGAGCCTTGCTATGTACTAGGTCTCGTGTCGGTGTTCATGGTGACATGATTTGGTTTGTGACATTATAACCCTCTAGTTAAACTAATTGAAGTAGTATTCATAAGAACTGGTCTTGAAATATATTTACTCCCTTTTGATTCAACTTGGTTATTAGGTTATACAATGATGATAAGTTCATCCAAAATAATTATGAATTTTCGGATAGACCAGTGATAAAATGAGATTTTATTATAGATTTTGGTCTATTCCACTACTCAATTTCATTTTTAAATAATGGAAACAAAAATATCTCTTCGCTAGTGATAACACAAACTAAGGATGTTAATCCCTACACATATAACCCAAAATTAATTTACATTTAATATATTTTCTAAATTCAAAAATTATTTACCGTAATATTTAAATTCTAATATTGTTCCCCCTTAATCATGAAATATATCATAATATCATCTATATATTTTAAAAGAAAATTTTCATTTTAATTTCTATGTACTCTATTAAAAAAGTGTGGGAATTTATAGATCATTATAGAGTCCCAATTTAATCAATATGAACTCATACTACCCATACCTTAATAGAATTATTATTTTGAGAATATATTTATTATAAATTTAATTGATTTCTTAATAATTATAGTAGTTTTATAATCATCCTTGAGGGTGTTATTGAAAAATGAAAACTCATCATCCTGGAAAGTGGTGATTCCACTCACCACATATGATGTTTTTACTTTTATAATAAATTGAGAAGAGAATGGATTTGACGATGGATATTTCATTAACAAAAGAACATTATAATAAATTTATTATATTTTTTATGATTATGTTTTGGATAGTGGAGGTGATAGGTTAATATTAAAATAAAATTAATTAAAATACAAAGAAAAATGATTTTACATCATGAATTTTGTTTCCTTGAGAACCACATTATTGAACTTGGTAATAGTATTTTGGTGATACCAGATAGAAAAATAATTAAGGAAGAGGCTTTTAAAAGGAATTGGGTGGAATATTATCATTCTCCAAATATTAGAGTGTGTGAGGAGAAGATGTAATGAGATGTAGTATTTATAATGGGATTAGATGGGTGTTTTTTATTATTTTTTTCATTTGTTTTTTTTCTGAATGAATAATTTATAAATTACATATTACCATAAATAATTTCTGTAAATGGGTCAGTATAGTTGGTACCAATTGGTTTTTATCCCATCCATACATCATCCACTACTATATAAATCTTGTATTTGTTAAATATTAAAAATTACAGCATTTCACTATTTAACAAAAAATCAAATATTTTATAAAAATCCCAAAAGTCACTATTTTGGGTGTAGATTTCCAAAAAATTTAATATATTTTATGAAATAATTTTTTTAAATATTATAAATTTATTTATTATTAAAAATTATTTTCTATTTGAATATAACAATTATAATATTATAACTAATTTTATGATACTTAAAAATTAATAACAGTCACATAAAATTTTCATATAATTATATGAAAAAAATATTTATATATTTAAATATTTTATGAAAACTAAATTAATTTTAATTAATTGTATTTATTATAAAAATAAAAATAAATATTTATGTTTCCAAAAAATACAAACACTTAAATTATTATTTTTAAAACATGTTTTTACTTATTCCTTGATATAAATATATCATATATTAATTTATAAAATATATAAATTTTTGTTATATGTTGAGAGCTTTGTTTACTATTATATAAGCCAGATTATTATTCCTTATTGCCACCTTAATATTTCAATGGGTATGTTACTATTAAAACTGTTAGATTTCTAATTTTTATAATAGTAAGTTGATTCCTATACAAAAAATTAATTCCGTTAAACATTAATATATATTTTCTACCAATGATATTTATACATTAAAATTATAAATTAACTTTTTTTATGTTTTATTTTTCTAGATTTTTTCATGATTTTCATCATTGAAGTTGATTGAGAATATCTATATTATCGTATTCTTATACTATTATTCTCAATTTACTTCCCTCATGTATTATTTGGAATTATAATTTGTTTTTTCTGACTAATGTACAATTATTAATTCATGAGGATAATTTATTTAATTGGGTTCTCTATGTGAACTATGTTATCTAAACTATATGTGATAAGAATGGATAATTTCATGGATAAAATCTTGGTTCATTACACTGAAGATAAGAAAGCAGTCCATGAAACTAAAGATAGTTCACAAAGATGCTTCATGGATTATGGAACATAAATAATGTGAAGAAATATTGAACTATATAATATTTATTTATTACATTAGAAGGATGTTCTGGTTATTCTTATTAAGAGAAACACTATGATAAAAAATTATAATACTTCATTTTTAAGAAAATATTATAAGATTATATTTATAAAAAGGAAAAATATCAACACTTATAATGGTATTTAATTTAATAAAATAATGAAGAATAAATACATTAGAATGGAATTAAATTCCATGTTTTGGTATGAAAAAATAAAAAATATACTAATTTAGAGGGTGTTATGATCATAAAAAATGGATCGCACTATTATTATAAAGGAGAGATAAATGGTTAAATTTTGTATGGTGAGAATACCTACATATTTGTATATATCATATATTGATTTCATATGCCATAATGATGATCAAAATCCCCAAAATATATTTTATGGAATTCATACCACAAACATCTAATTCATACATATTATGAGTAAATGATTTTTAATCAATAAAGTAATTCTTTAGAAGTCATAACTTTATGTGATGAATGGGATATTAATTTGATATTCATCCAACATAAATTCATATATGTGAATGAATAATATAAATTGAAAAATTGGTGAAATCCATGATTTAAGAGTTAATGAAAGTGACAATGTTTTCCGCATAAAATATTCGATTATAAATTTTGGAAAGATGATTTCACAAAAACATTGTTTTGATATTTATGAAAAACATGATGATGAATGTATATTTAGGATAACTTCAGAGGATATAAAAAATTATATTATAGCTATGAAAATAAATAAAATTCATAAGTGGAAGAATATCTATAACATAGAATCTGTAAAGCCATAGTTTTTAAAAATTACATCATAGATAGCTAAAAAATCACGTTTGAACAGAATATAATAAAAAAATAGGAAGAATAATTTTTCACAACTAGAAGCTGAAATAATATAAGATGATACATGGGTTTAATTGTTGGTCAAGGTAGTGAATGAAGAACCTAGCCAAACTTAATGGTAAGGGATTTGGAATTTATTATAAGTTCATAGGTTTAAAATATTATCAATACTATATGGATTTACTAAAAAATAAAACTGAAGGATGTTGAAAATGTAATAAAGGGATTACATAACATATAGTGTTAATTTGTTATTTATTCATATAATAAATTTATATTGATGAATCATTTTCATTAGAGGATTAGTAGGAATCTATAATATTTTTAACTATGGTAGCACAAAGAGGCATTGAATTTTATAAAAACTATTTTAAATAATTATTAATAAATATTATCTCGTAAAGGGACATTTTTATTGAACAACCATATTGGTTTCTTGTTAATGAAGAGGAAATTTATGTTCTTTATTTAATGATGTTCTTAGGATGTTAAATCCAAGCACCAAGGTATTTGTGGGCATTGATTGATAAAAATGTGAAGAATCATATATTTTAAAGATATTTTGTTAATAAAAATATTTGAAAAAAATAATGAAAATAATTAATGTTTATTGGTGCTTATGTGTGTGGATGAAATAATTTTTAGATGCATTAATTGAGAACAAATAAACCAATTTTCAAAATTTTTTAGATGTGAGTGTTTGATGTTTTTGATCAGTGAGCTAAAATTCATCTATGTCTTACATATATATCATGGGATTAAAGAAATAGTAATTTATCATAAAAAATATACCAAACTGATGCAATAAAGGATTAGTAAGGAATATTTCAGGCCAATTATTACTTTGGAAGATAACTAAATGAAGTTATATAAATATGAAAATAGTGAGGAAATTAATTTTATTCATTATTTTTTATCATTGTATGTTTTATATATTTGATACCCACCTGATTGGATATTATTTTCCCAACATTCCATGTCTGACACTATTAATTCGTTCCCTAATAAATTCTTTATGCAAGTTATAAAGATAATAATTTCTCTTATTAGTCTCACATTAGAGTGTGGAGAATTTTATTATTATAGTTCACAAAAAAAACTTTATTTGGCTAAATGTATGTGGATTGGAGATTTTTTATTTGAATGAATGTCAACAAGGGAGGTGTATGTTTCCATTAAATTCATTGAATATATTGTCTATGAATGATGCAAGATAAAACACAATTTATTAAAATTGTAAAATAACGTGATGAAAATGGGTTTTATGTGTCCTCTCTTACTCCCATCATGGGTGAAAATATATGTGCAATAAATATTAGTAAAATTTCAATTCTTATTTATATATGAAACATAATTTTTTTCAAGGAAATTTTGTGGGATTTTTTTATGTTGGTGTATGTGTGGGAATTATACTGATTTATTTTTATTATGGATAATGAAAATACTGTGGATTATCATGAGAGCCATATTTTTATTCTATACATCCAACAGAATACCACCAACAATATGAGTTATACTAGAGACCTCCAATCACCTTTGAAATATTATTTTATAGAAAGGCATGGATTTTATATTAGGTTCAATTTCTGAACATCTAATTATTTCATATTAACTTCATCAACAATGCTATTTAGGATTTTGAAAAAATAGGATATTTTTTTGTAAATATACTTAAAATAGAGAGAAGTACATTTCTTAATGAAGAGGGAAATTACATTCCTTTCATGATATGGGGGTTTAGTGTTTGAAATGATAGAAAGAAGTTTTTATGAAACCCCATGTTTGTAAATGAGTTTGTAATTCATTTGAAAATTTTAATTATTTTTTAGATAAATAAAATTATTTAGAATTAGGGTTCAAAATATAATTTTAATTTTTTGTACACATGAAAATGGTCTTTTTGGATATGAAATGAATCTTGAATGGTGATTTGGATGTTTTTGACGTAACTGGACTGTTTTAGCTGGTACCATTGATGATCAAACATATATTTTGTGACTTGATATTTTTACCTTCATGTTTCAGTTGGGAAGAGTAATTCTCCTGTCCCAATACCATATAATAGATGAGAATTTATTTTTTTGGAAATTATAATTTCAAAAAATGGTTTTTAATTGCAGTGACCATCCTCCCACAATTTTGTGTAGAAGACCCCTTCATCCTAATCCTCCTTACCACTAGGTTTTTCTTTGATCCTGGATGCTCCTAAGTAAATTTTGTGATGATTTATGATGATAAATATAAAAAAATTATATTATTTCATTTATATCTCTATAAATAAATTTTATTTCTTTTATATTATACTTACAAGCTTTACATAGTTTAAATTGATCATGACATAATATTTACATACTATAATATTATACAAGGTATTGGTATCTTTATAGATGAATTTTAATTTATGAATATGAGTATTCTCATTATGAAATAAATCTAAAATGTCCATATAAGATATATATTTACTTATTAATTATTAGGAATTAAGCTCTCATTTTTTATTAATGTTTATTTATAGAACAAAATGTTATTTTTACTAAAAAAGTGTATTTATTTCTATTTATACTAATATTTTATAAATAATTTTTAATAGTTTAAAAATATTATTTAAAAACATTTATATAATTTCTGAAATAATAATATAAATATTTTATTTATGTGAATTTAATTTTATTTGTGTTAAAAGTAAAATTTTCAATGAAGTTTAAAAAAGAATGATTTTTTATGATTTTTTTCATTTCATAATTTATAATGTGAATTATTTATTGAATTTAACAATTATTTTTTGAAGAAAAAATATTTGAAATAAATTCATTAGTATCAAAATTACTGTTATTTTTGTAAAAAATAATTTTATAAATTAAAATTCATTTTACTCAAAAATCATTTTTCGTCAGGTTTAGAAAGAACATTTTAAATTTAATTTCATCCACATTGAGGGAATAAATATTTTAAAATAGATGTATATTTTTGAATCATAGTAATTAATATTATATAATTTGGATTTTAAAAATTGGTCATTATGTATAGTGACCGAGTTACAATTCAATGCTATAATAATAGTAATAAGTTCCTTGTGAGGGGTTAATTTATATATAAAATGGATAGTTAAAGAATAAAATTTCTAATTACTATTTTTTATTATTTAGATCCTATCTCGTCTAATTTTCAAATAGGTGTCCTTGGGGACATAATTTTCTTGAGTAAGACATTAATATATTTTAATAATAAAAATTTCCAATTATTTCCACTCCCTCCAATATAAAATAATACACTATCTTCTATCCGAATCACATATAATGGTCCTTCTAATTTGGGGAATCCCTAACCATAGTTTTTAAATAATATCAAAAAATATCATACAGGTGTTATATTTATAATAATACATCTTTTCAGGTCTTGTGGTGAAAACTAATGGAGGATTATCAATGAAGATAAATAAATCATCACTGAATACTAATAATTGTATTTCATCTTCCAGATTATATAACACTTTTGTATTCATTATAAAAATTTCAATCCATTATTATAATTATACAAATATTTTATTAGGTCTATTTTTAACCATTATTCACATCCCTTAACATATTATTGGATGTTAGCACAATGTTCATGTCTAAACATGAGCTATATCCCCATAATGAGGTGATTTTATATTTTCGGAATCATAATTTAGGTATTTTAATTATGATTTATTATATATAAATATATATATGTCTGGTATAAATATTATTATTTAAATATGATATCTTATCTACCATATAACCCATAAATCCATTATAAAATGATTATGTCACCAATGAACACATGTGGAGTACCACCATAATAAAGCAATGACTTTTATTATTCCCTTATAAATAAAATATATTTTACTAATTATAGATTTAATTAAAATTTAGAATATGTTTTATGTAAATATTAATTTGTAAAGTTGATTTTAATTTTATATTTCCTTTTTTTCAATAAAAAACTAACAACATCACACATGAGTATATATTGAATACCATATCTACGAGGTGATGTAATAAAATTCTCTTCAATACATTATTTTAGTTATTATAAAATTTAATTTACAAAATAAATATTATACTTATGAAAAGATAATTTTTTCATAGATCATGAAACATTTATTAATGTTGAAATACATAAACTATCACTCCAAAAAATTCATGGAAAATAGACCAGTGTCAATTAACAGTCAATTTGTGGGATGAAATGTGAATTAAAGGATATTTAGATAAAATAGTGTAATGGAAAATATTTTTTTATGTGGTAATATGTTTTTAAATAAATACAATGTAAATATATATTTTTTATTCCAGTTATTTGAATGTGTATAATGTCATATGAGACTTGAAATTATGTATTTATAATACTATCACATATCTTTTGGATAATGTTAATGAAAAATTATTGTTAATGTTAATTATAAAATAATTAACCCATAAAACTCAATTTTTTTTATAATATGGTTATTGATTTAATCTTCATGTAATTGTAATATTTTACACTATTGGGTAATTAAATTTTTTTGAAAATGATTTTTTAAGAAAATAAATTTTTTAACTTTTTATCTAGGAATCATTTTATTCCAAACCCATATTATCCTTAAAATTCTTTCAATAATTTTATTAACTATTCAAAAAAGAATTTGATTAAAAAGATATATATTTTTTAATTCTATTAAAATTTATTAAAGGGATCTTATTTTGATTTTTTGAACATTGTATATTTTTTCAATACTGAGAATAAAATATTTTTTTAAAATATACCATATGAACTTCATTCCCGACTTTCATGGATTATCATTAATTTTAATATATCTTTATCTTTTCGGTCATACCATTCAAATAATATATTTTTCAAAATATTTTATAATATTTTATATTTTATATAATTGATTTCAAAATGGAAAGGGTGTTTTACTTATTATATTTTCCAGTTATCTTTTCAATATATTTTCAGATATAAAAACATAATATGATGTTACATACTCTTAAATAGATACATGATTAAATAAAAAAAATACATATTCCATTTCTGTAGTGTTACTGAATATGATGATGAAATTTGGATGAAATAGATTCTATTTTACATGTGTTAAGATATGAAGATATTAGAATTTTTTTTATGGCAGGTGGATTACATATGAATAGATTATAATTATGGGATGGTTGGGTCCATTATAGCCCCAAATTAATTGGGTAATGAGATGTAGATATGTCATTTGATTGGTTTCATATGTGTGGACATGATTTCATATTTTTAGATTTACATTTTTATGTGTGAGTATGATTTATTCATTTAATAATCAAAAAATTGTGCATGGACATGATTTTGAAGGGCTATGTTCACATTTGGATGTGTTAGTATGATTGATTTAATCTATGCACAAAATATTATGCATATACATGATAAAAAACAGTTTTATTAAATATATTATTATTTAATATAGTTATATTTATTCATGCATATGTTATGGCTATTGAATGATTATTACTACCTTGAATCCCTTATTAACAATTCCCCTTAATGCGATGAGATTTTTTTAGTTTCTCATAAAATAATTTCTATGTTGAAAATTTTATTATGTGAAGATGAATATTATTTTGTTATCAGTCCCTTTGGATAATAATATTATCTTATGATTGATACCTCTCATGTTTACCCATACTGAGTATTTAGGCTCAAACGTTATAATGTTTTCTTTCCTATAATATTGATGGAATTATTATAGAATATGATGTCTATATGAATACTACTATGAAAATACATAAAAAATATATTTAAAATTATTAAAGAAATAAGTTTGTTATTTATCTATTACATAATTTCATTTAATATTTTTGATCCTTTAACATGTATTATTGTGATACGTATTTTATATTAGTCTATAATGATAAAATATTTAATTATAGTAGGATTTTGTCATGTCAATATAAGAACTCAATTTCCCATTATTGGTGTCTTACCCATCTCACCCTCAATCAATTTTTCAATAGTTTTGTATTCAAGTTATGGTTCCAACAAGGAGTGGTAGAAACATCTGTATGTGATAAGGATTTTACTCATCCATTTAAGAGTGTTTCCCATGATATCACAAAAAAATCATCACTAAATGTTTTGATATAGGTACATCTAGCATAAAATAGATTATAGATTATATTTTTTTTAATAAAATTATTTTTTTATTTTTTATTTTTGAGGACATTGACCCAATGTGTTATTAGAGATTCATTAAGGTGCTTTAATTAATGGTTGGTAGTGGTTTTAATGATATTTGATCTCTTTTTGTGTCAAATTATGAGTATTAATAGATTAAAATACTTTTATAAATTAATTATAATTGTATAAATTTTATTCTTTTGGTTCGAAATGTGATATAGAATGAGATCATTGGGAATGGATTGTTGGGCTAAAATGAGACATTCCTAGCAAAAGATATTTCTTCTATGTCTCAATAAAAATTATAAAACTACATAGAATGTATTTGGTAGTCCTTGGTACCCAACATAATGTTAATTTATGTTTTATTCCAAAAATAATGAGTTGTCACTCCATTATAGTTCTTGAACCATTTCTATTAATGGAATTGAATAACAAAATCTCTAATTAAATTCATTGGTTAATTTTAACTTGAATTTATAAATACAATTAATAAGGCGCCCTAAGAAATTATGGGATATTATAAAATATATTTACCTCATAATTTTTATATGGAAAACTTCTTGATTAATGTTTTATTTTATTTTATATGAACCTCACTTCAGTGGTATAATTAATTTGAAATGAAATTCATCTATGTTAGTTTCCCTTTTAGTATAATCCTTTACAGATCTCTAGGAATAGATTAGTGATGAGATGTTATGTATTTCCTAATTGTGTAACAATTTGTGGAATATGTGATTCACTAAAGAATGATGTTCAATGAGATGGTTGTGGGGTGTTCCTCCCCCACCAAGACCTGGTGACAAAGGTGGGGAATCCATGAAAATATAGATGAATAGATTTAAATTTCTAGCCTAACTAGATTAATATATAATGTGAGTGGGGTTGAGGTCATTACTGTAACATACCAAGAATCCATAGTACGTTTCCTTTTGAATAATGTAGTTTCTGGCATTGTATGCAACTTGGAGTTTTAACACACTGTGGCCAAGCAAACTAGCCGCTATGAATAGTAATACCATCATTTACAAATTTTCATAAAATATAATTTTACATCTTCTATGAGTTGAATTTCAAAAATCCAAGAGACACTTTTGACATCAGTAAATTAAATTTGGTTCAATAATATGAAAATAAGTTTATGTGAATAGTAACTTTTGACTTTTATTTACCACGACTAAGAGTTAATAAGGTAATTAAGGGTAATAATGATCTCATAAATACCCTAAAAACATGTATTAATTCTATAGTATAAGTGTAATTCGACCCAAAACAATAATATATATAAAATATGATCCCCTTTTATCAACATTGATTAGATTAGGACATTTATTATTATTTTATTTTAAAAAGAGATAAAAGTGCTAAATTGAATTTTTAATAGCTAAATAATTTTTAATATAGGATTATACATAAGATAAATTCAATTATAAATATTAATTAGAAAGATAAAAAGATATACTATATAATGGTATTTTATTTATAATTTTTATACATTATATAAATAAATTTATTTATGACATAATGATGATGCATAAATTAACTTATTAATGAAAGATAAAAATAATTGTTATTTTAAATATCCAAATAAAAGTAAAGTGAGACTTAAGATATATTTACCTAATTTTTAGGCTTATATGACATGTTATGGTTTATTAATTAAACATTATTCGAAGTGATAATGTTTTTATGACATTTAAAAATAATCAAATACTAAATCGTTTCAAAATTGACCAAATTTAGTTTTTAAAACAAATACTATTTTATTAATTGATATAATATTCCAGAAAATATATGGTTTAGAAAAAGGAATTAGATAAAGCTATATATATTAATAATGTACCCCTTGAGTATTCTCATTGCTTTTTATAGTATGTTTATTAACCATATAATATAAAACTGCAAAGTGACAAGGTAAATGTCAAACTATTTAACTAAGAGTTAAATAAAAAAGATAAGGTTAATAATGTGACATAAACCTGTATAAAACCTATTTATTTAGAGGTTTTTGACTAACCCACACATTATCCTAGAAATAAATAATTTTTGAGCCATCAGAAGTAGAAAATTATTTTATTATAAAATAATATTTCATATTTTTCCTAAAGTGACCCTCACATCTCTTATAAAAAGGTACTTCCCCTTCACATAATTTCACTCCTCCAAAGCCATTTTGCTTAATCAAAACCAGCCCTAATAATCTCTAAAATATAATCCCTTCAACCTAGAGGTATTAAATTTATCAAAACTCCACCCTAAGGAGCCTTTTGGATAAACTCAAAAGGAAACACCCGAAGAAGAGATAATAATTTCACCACCCTTTTTCAAGTTATTTTTTTCTTCCATATTCTATTTCATTGTTTTTTCCATACCAAAATAATAAATCCGGTACCTTATACATACTATGATGTTTTTTATATATTTTAAAACCATATTCATTATTCTATCCATCGTATAAATAACAAAGTCACCATACATGTGTACGTTTGACTTACCCTCTCCACGTCATGTTGTTGTTTGTTATTCAAACACATCATTATTTTGATAGGTATAATAATGATAATAACTAATGTAAATAATAAATATAACATGTTAATGATTTTTAAATATGATATAACATCCAATTACATACTATTTCACCATCAATATAATTATATTGTCGCTCGTGCGTATGTACAGATTACAATCTCCAAGAACACGATGAGATTCATTCTCCATAATAATCATTCAAGAATATTTTTCATTTTATCATTAAAGATAATGTTTAAAAACAAAATATCATTGTGTATATGAATCATATAAATCCTATACATAACAAACATGTCTTACTTTACCAATCATATAATGGAAAATGTGCCAGTTAACACCCGAAATGATGATACTACATAAATATTATTAACAAAGCAATATTAGAGGATCATATATGATATCATATTTATTTATAATATTCTTATATAATATAATAACAATGTTTTAACTTATATATTGGAGTTTAACAGACCATATAATAAGAAAAAGTATAATTTAATGGTTAATTCTACAATATCTTCATTATCTAATGTTGTTTACACGTTAGTATCTACTGGGACTTCTTTATCATCCACATCCGTGTTTATTAAAACTGTATTTCAAAATATATTTAATATTTCCTAGACTATGGGTTAATGTTATTTATAAATTTTTTTTACTTTATATAATTTTTATTAAAAAGGATTCATTCTTTTGTTTTGTAATCAAGGTACTTTACATACTCTTCAACAAAAATAAGGAAAGAATGTTTTTTAAACTTATAAGGCTTGTGATGATATTTTACACTATTATAAAACCTTCAAAGACTCCCTTAGAATATTATAAGAATATTATTCAAAATAAATGTTTTCTTTTATATTTCGGTGACTTTTAAATAATTGCAAAATAGAAAGAGGTATTTCTTTTCAATAGTTTTAATTTCATCTATGAAAACATCCATTGATGGATTTTAAATTTGTTTGATGTTTATTTATTATGATACAAATCATCCATATTTTATTGATGTTTTGTTAAATGTTTTACTATGAATGTGTTATTTTTATACCATTTATGGTTTATGGATAAAGTATGGAAATTTTTATGCTAGTTTTAATAAAAATGTTTATGTTATGTTTAATCCTATTTATATGAGGAATGCATGAGACTTAGTAATTGATGGTTGGAACCTACTATAGCTCCTCGATGATCAGTATGTCTCATTAGAGAAACTAGTGTTATAAGGCCCCAGCCTTAAACCTTACTTAATCATGAGTTATTACAAGATTACACATTGAGGATCTTTTCGGGTTTAGAGTTTTATAGAATTAGATCATAAAACTTGCAGTACATTACACATATAAACAAAGTGGTTACATAAAGATAGTATTCTTCATTACCATTAATGGAAACATATTTAAGATAAAACATGGATTCTTTCTTGACACTTCCTTGACACTATCATCATATCATGGACCTTTCCCCTGACCTGTGAAAATCATTTCAAAAAAAACTTGGGATGAGCATAAAAAGCTCAGTATAGGTTATAAAAAAATGGAAAGGAAACATGGGTACATATATACATAATAATTAAATCATACTTTACCCATAAAACATAAGCACTTTAACCTACCTCATCAAATCATGAGTAAATCATAGAAATCATAAGACATAAAGGTAACTTGAGTTATTCATAACATTCTTACGTAGGGAGTAACCCTCTTGGTTACGTTTGGAATACCCATCATAGTATATTCCCTAAATCTCTTCGGAGAAACCTTAACGTTTCACTCCTTCGCGTTACCCAATGCATTGGAGAGCTATATCGGGCTCACCCGCCCTTAATTTATCACGGAACCACCCGTCTTCATAATAATGCCCAAGAACCATAACATAATCGTATCACATAAAACATGCATAAAGGAAACATAACATTTCCACATTTCAATCACAAGATATCAATACAACACAAAAAAAAATTGTGAAAACCATTTTCAATACCAAAATAAAAGAAAAGTAAAACATGGTATTTATTTTTCTTTTAAAAAGAAGGTATGGCTTGTAGAGGAAGCCGAAACTCAAATAACGGTCACGACGGCGGAGAAGTCGTTGTCGCCGCATACGTACGACAAAAACATTCCCTTTTTTCATTTAGTAAACACTTCGTATAAAAAAGATTCCTTTTGAATAAACATAAATGTCAAAGGGGTTTATACACCGTATAAAAGAAAGTTGTGTATAAAATAAAATATGCCTCAATGAAAGGAGATTGAGACGAAGTCCCATACAAAGATCATTTTTTAAATGAATTAGATCTTTTATGTGTATTCAATATATTTACACATAAAGAAAGTATAAATACAAGATAGGACATAATAATATCATGACATAATTTGAAAGTAGGAGATTAACCCAAAGAACGGAAATTGGGTTAAGAAATTCCCATAACTCATATCCGACTTGACCCGACCGTTCTTTAATCTTCTGAATAATAAACTTGAGTTAATCTCTACTTGATTAAGAACCTTTTTCAAGTTCATTATTCCTTTTATACCATGTTATGAACATCATGTAATCATTTAAGTTAATAATGTTCATCTTTTCGGTATTTGGTTCTTAAGTCAGAAATAGACTTCTTACACTTACATGTTGTTAATTTGGTCAAAGGTTCATTATATACAGAATGATATTAATGATTTGGATAAAAAATATATCATATATATTCATCATATACATGTATTTATAATATTACATCACATTTAGATGTAAGAAATGAAATGCACCGTTCATGGAGACGGTAAGCCGTACGTACGCATGAACGCTACTTCCATTTCTATTTCATATTTTGTAGAATGGGATCATAATGATATAAGAGTATATTATAATTACAGTATAATAACATATATAATATCATTAACTTTATCCTTTACACATCCCACATATGGTATTAACGAATCAAATCACTTTCAGGGGGCGGTAGTCCGCAATTCCTAAAATGAAGATATCGTGTTTACCCGTAATGGAAACCATAAAGGTATGCCCAAAATGAAAAAAACAGAAGCTTAAGGAAATAATAAACATATTATATATCATATATAAAAATAGTGACATCATAATGGCCACCTTTGAAGATGTTAAATGAGTATTGAACAATCATCGTTTCGGGAGGCAGAATTTCGCCATCCACAGAAACCGTATGTTCTTTAACCATTTGATGTAGTTGTGTGAGAGTTTAGCTCAAATAAATCTTATAAAAACATCCTAGTATATTGAAGATACTGGTGTTGTTACAAAAGAAGTAAATAAAAAGAGTTTAGGGGGTTGGAGAAGCAAAAAAAAAAAACAAATGAACATGAGAGAATGAATTACCTTTAAAAGTGTAACTCCTTTTGATTTGAGCCTAAAGGCTTCCTTTGAAAGGATTATGACCAAAGGGAATCCTCTAGGATGAGGAGAGGGATGTGGAGAGAGTAAATGGTCAGGGGTTGGGCGAGCCAAAGGCTTGAGGAGTGTTTGAAATGAGGTAGAGGTGGGGGCCTTTTATAAGAGGAGAGAAGGGGCATTTTGGAAAGTAAAGAAATATTACTTTATTTGAAAATGTGTTTCGGTTTTAAAAGGTCCCACATTAATATAATTCGTGGATAAGGTGATAAGGGTTAGAAATCCACTCATCCAATTGGTTTTGGCCATGTCTAGGTTTTAGAATTTTAATTATCTTTCCATTTTATTTAAATCGTTAAATAATGAGGTCATCGCTGCATCATCCTGATGTCATAATTAATTTAATTTATTTAAAGTCTAAAAATTATAAAAAAATAATATGATGTAGGAAATCTTTTTAGCTTTCCAATGACTATTTATAATCAAAAATCGGATCTTTATAACCCCATGTAAAAATTATTTTCCCAAAACATATTATGTTTGTGTCATTTTTACTTTTACATTAAATAAAAAGTTATTTATGTCATTTCCAAACCAAAGTGGATCCATGGGGTCCCCAAGTTGACCCATGTCTTTTCTTGGTCGGCCATGACACAAACAATAAGGTTAGTACATGTTTCTAGGTCATTCCATATTATTAAAGCATTATTTTTACCTTAAACTACCCTAATTACCATTAATTGCGTTTAAAACTTAATAAGTTACTATTCACCAAAAAATTATTTTAATCTCATTGAACCAAATTTTACTTCTTAATGACCACCATGTATGTCAGATTTTTGAAATTCAAAATAGAAAAGTGGCAAAGTTTCATTTAAACGAAAAATCAGTTTTTATAAGTACCACTTAGTGGTTTCACTATTCATCAAAAATTGAAGTTTTTCAGAAAATTACCAAAAATTCACCCTAAGATATATTTGATATTCTGAATTCAAAAATGAAGTCTATTTTACAAAATTCAAAACATATAAGTCACATTAATTAATTTAATAATTAATTCTCGCTGTCATGACAAATAGCGTGTTTTTATGAAATAATAAGTATCAAAAGATTGACACCAGTTTAAGTCCAATTTCAAAGTGAAATTGATTCCAATGACCACCATTGGATTAAATGGTAAAAATATATTCTAATTTCACTTCAAAACCAATTCAAAACATAATCTAATCATATAAATAAATTAGATTAAAAAGCAGTTTTGATGTAAAATGCAGTATTTTTCACTATTCATTAAAAAATGAACATTGTTAGAAAAGTACAAAAAATTCACACAAAGTAAATTTTGATGTTCCAATCATAAAGAATAAGTTTATTTTGACAAACATAGTTTATAAAATTTTCAAAAGATAGATTCAAAAATGTTTTGCCATCAAAGGCAGTAAAACAATCTTTTAAAAATATTAGTGTATTCCATGCTTAAGATTGGATTTATTTTAATTTTAAGCATCTAAAAAACTATCTAATTCATTAATAGACATAGATAAAAATATCTATTATTCATTACTTACTTGGGATGTTACATCCTTCCCCCCTTTAGAAAATTGCGTCCCCGCAATTTATTTACTTATCGAATAAATGGGGGGTACTTATCCCTCATTGCATTTTCAGATTCCCATGTTGCCTCTTCAATCACATGGTTTTTCAAAAAACCTTTACCTGATGAATCACATTACTCCGTAACACCTGATCCCTGTGGTCAAGAATCTAGACCGGTTGTTCCTCCTAAGAAAGGTTCTCTTCAAGCTGAATTACCTCTAGACTCAAAACATGAGATGGATCTGGAATGTACTTTCTCAACATCGAAACGTGAAAAACATTGTGTACCTGAGATAAACTCGGAGGTAAAGCCACTCGGTATGCAACTGATCCAACTCTCTCCAGAATTTCGTATGGTCCAATGAACCTTGGACTCAACTTTCCTTTCTTACCAAATCTCATCACACTTTTCCAAGGAGAAACATTGAGAAAAACATGATCACCTACCTCGAAAGATAGATCCTTCCTCCGGTTATCCGCATAACTCTTCTGCCTGCTCTGAGCTATTCTCATGTGTTTCTGAATCAGCTGAACTTTTTCTGCCATCTCTTCTACCAATTCCGGTCCCATCAACTTCCTTTCACCCACTTCATCCCAAAAAGCTGGAGTTCGACACCGCTTCCCATATAATGCCTGAAATGGTGCCATCTATATACTGGAATGAAAACTATTATTATATGAAAATTAAACCGAAGAAAGATGTTGGTCCCTACTTCCCTGATAATCCATAGAACAAGCTCGTAGCATATCCTCCAATGTCTAAATTGTTCGTTCTGACTGCCCATCTGATTGAGGATGAAAAGCTGTACTAAAATTTAATTCAGTACCCAACGACTTCTGAAGGCCTTTCCAAAAGTTAGAAGTGAACCTGGGATCATGGTTAGATACAATGGAGAGAGGAACTCCATGTAACCTGACTATCTATTTAAGATACAAACGGGAAAGTTGATCAAGATAGAAAGTATCTCGTATAGCAAGGAAATGAGCAGATTTGGTCAAGCGATCAACAATAACCCAGATTGCATTATTACCTCGAGATGTCTTCGATAATCCAACAACAAAGTCCATGGATATATTCTCCCATTTCCACTCTAGCACTGGTAAAGGCTGAATCATCCCTTTTGGTAACTACCGCTCTGCTTTAACCTGCTGACAAGTCAAACACTTCACAGTAAAATCAGCAATATCTCTTTTTCATTCCATCCCACCAATAATACTCCCGTTGTAACGCCCCGACCCCAGTTACCCAGAGTCGGTGCATTATTACATAACATTGGAATGATCACAAGAAAGATAAAATCTCGAAATACCGATTGGTTTAGTAGCCTTGGAAACACTAGATATATTCATAAGTCTTACATTACATCATAAAATGAAAAACTACTACAACAACATATTATCCCCATAATCCACACTCATATCCCCACATAATATCCCTGCAGGTCATTCATAATTTACTTCTTCACTTCCTGGGAAAAATAAAACATAGAAAAGGGGTGAGCTCAAATGCCCAGTAAGGATAACAATATAGCGGAAACATTCATAAATAAGAATAAACATTTAAGGCAACGTATAACTAAAAGAAAAGCCTTTCAAACTTGAACTTTTAACATAGTATGGCATAAATAAAATGAAATAATGCCATTTACTTATTCACATGGTTATTCTACTAATCGAATAATCACATTCAAGATCAATAACCACTTTCATAATAATGGAATGCATAATGCCAGACTATCATAACCACATATCCAAGGCCTCGTGCCAAGACTACAAATAAGATTTTGTCAAGGCCTTGTGCCAAGACACTAGTTTGTCTCATGAGACCTACCGATGCATCGAAGAGCTATAGCGGGCTCCACCCGTCACATATTAAGTCCAATGCATCCCCATATGAAAAGGTTTAAACATAACATAAACATTCGTATTAAAACTAGCATACGAAATGTCAATACTTTCACCATAAACTATGAATGGTATAAAAATAGCACATCCACAGTCAAACATATCACAAAACCTTCAATACAATATAGAAGTTTTGTATCATAATAAATCAACTTCAAATAATCTTAAAATCCATCAAAGGATGTTGACTTAGATGAAATGAAAATTCTTTTTAAAGAAATATCTCCTTTTATTTTGAAATCATTTAAGATCCATATAAAATAAAACATTTTCTTTGAAAATATTCTTATAAGCTTGTAAGGGAAGCTTTGAAGATTTTATAATGGTAGAAAATAGCCGCACCCGCCGTATAAGTTAAAAAAACATTCTTACCTTAATTCTGTCGAAAAGGTTAAAAAGGACCTTGTTTTGAAAACGACGGAAAGATTCCTTTATAAACCTCTTATAAAAAGTCAAACAAGGGTATAAATGACATTAAACCATATTCTTGTAAATAATAAATATGTTTTGAAATACATTTCGAAGAAACATGGATGTGGATGATAAAGAAATCCCAGTAGATTATTACGTATAAACAACCTCGGATAATGAAGAGATTGTGAAATAACACTTACCTTGTACTTTTCCTTGGTTGGGGTAGGTTAACCTCCTGTATAATGATGAAATAATTTTTATTAAATTATTCAAGAATCATATATATTAATATGATATCATATATGATCTTTTAATATTGATTTGGTAATAATATCTTAGTATTATCGTTGTTTCTGGTGTTAACTTACTTGTTTTCTTTTATATGTTTTGTTACGTAAGACATGTTTGTAATGGATAGGTTGTATATTATTCATATCCAGAATGATATCAAGTCCTTAAACATCATTTTTAAATCATCAAATGATAATTATACCTGAATGGATACGATGGAGAATGAATCTCATCGTGTTCGTGGAGACGGTAGTCCGTACGTACGCACGAGCGACAATATCATTCTTTTGATATTAAAATAATATAGAAATGGATGGTATATCATATATACAGAATCATTAACATGTTATATTTATTATTTACATGAGTTACACAACATTATTATACCCATCCAAATAATAATATATTGAATAACAATTACACCATAACGTGGAGACTGTAAGCCGTACGTACGCACGTATGGTGACATGTTATTCAAAGGGTGGATAGAATACTGAATATGGTTGTACCATATTTATAATAACATCACAATATATGTGAGATACTGGAGTTATTATTTTAGAATGGTAAGAACAAAGAAAGAAGAAGTGGAAGAAGAAAGGAACTTGAAAAGGGGTGGTGAAAACATTACCTCTTCTTCGGGTTCTTCCTTTTGATTTGATCAAAAGGGCTCCTTAGGTTGGCTTTATGATCAAACTAAGGCCTCTAGGTTTTAATGAGGAATGGTGGGAGAGTATTTGGGAAGAGTTTGGCCGAACCAAAAGGCTTTGAATGTGTGAAGAAATGAGAAGGAGGAGTGCCCTTTTATAAGAGGGGTGAGGGGCACCTTTGGAAAAGATAGAAATATTAATTTATAATAAATTCATATTCGGTTTCTAATGGCTCCAAAGTTGATTATTCAAAGGTTAAGGTGGGGATAGGTCGAAAACCACTCAACCAATAGAATTTAGATAGGTTTGGGTACTTATATTAACCTTATCTTTAAGTATTAACTCTAAGTTAATTAGTTTCACTTTTACAATGTCTCTTTGTATTTTTATATAATATGGTTAATAAACTTACTATATACATCCAAGAGACCCCCAAGTGGTCCATTAATGATGAAACTATCATGATATAATTATCTTGGCCGAACCTTAGATTTCTAGGAATTTAATATCAAATAATAATATAATATTTGTTTTAAGAACTCTTTTATGTCAATTTTGACACTATTCAATAGTTGATTTTTTTGAAACTCATAACAGATTGATTACTTCGAACAAAGTCAATTAAATCAATCCTAATATATCATATTATCCTAGAAAATTAGTTTAATTAATTAAAAGTTTCATATTATATTTATTTGGGTATTTATAATATCAATTATTTTAATTTTTCACTATTATAGTAATTAATTCATCATCACTGTGTCATAAATAAATTAAATTATTTAATGTCTAAAAATTATAAATGAACTATCACTATGTAGGAAATCTTTTTATATTTATAATGAATATTTATAATCTAAAATCCAACATATATAACCCTATGTAAAAATTGTTTTGCTAAAAGATATATGCTTGTGTCATTTTTGTATTCATTTTAACATAATTAAAATAAAGTGTCCCTATCACCTACAAGTGGCACCATGGGGTCCCAAAATCGACCCAAAGATGCCTATGGTCGAACATGTATCAACCAATAAGGCTAGGACACGTTTTAGGGTAATTTAGTATTATTATAATATTATTTTTTAACCCTTATTTACCGGATTTACCCTTAATCATGGTAAATAAAATATTTACCGCAGTAATTATTCAAAATGTCTAAAAATAAAAGTTACCTATTTACACTATTTGAACATCCTGATTCCAAATATGGAATCCATTTTTCTAAATTCAAAACACAGAAGTGGCAGAAATTAATTTAAAATTAATTCCCGCTGTCAAAACAAAAAGCGTGTTTTTAAGAGATAATAACTACCAAAAGATTGACACTTTTTTATGTTCGGTTTAATTGTAAAATTATGTCCAATGACCAAAATTATATTAAATGGTAAAAATATATTCTAAATATACTTTAAAACCACTCAAATTCATAATTTATCAGTATTAATTATTTTGATTAAAAAATTTGTTTTTAATTAAAATTTAGTAATTTTCACTATTCATCAAAATATGAAAGTTATCAGAAATGTACCAAAATTTTACCTTAGGCTAAATTCGATATTCCGAATCCAAAAATGAAGTCCATTTTAAAATATAAAATATATATAATTTCAAAAGTAGTTATTACTATTCATAATGGCTAGTTTGATTGGTTATGGTGTGTTAGAACTCGGTGTTGCGTACAACACACGCTATCACATTATTCAAAGAGAAGCGTACCGTAGAAGCTTGGGGTGTTACATTCTCCCCTCCTTCAATAAATTGCGTCCTCGCAATTTGAAATTGTTCTTCGAAAAAAAAAGTTTGAAAATAGAAAATATATTTGTGGGAAAAACCACATCGGAAATTGGGTTACTAAAATTTAGTCTTAATATGAGGACAAGAGAAATTAAAGGGTCACCACCAAATTATGATCTCGATTTGGAGAACATTGGTGGAAATTAGAGACATATAATTGGAGGAAAAACGTAAATATTTATAGGTAGTGATTGAGGTCATCAATCACAAAAAAGTGTAAAATTGAGGTCCTTAAATTCATCAATCTATGATGATTTGAAATACCATCGGTTCAACAAAACATAGGGTATTAGGATAACACATTTTGACCTTTCAAAATATCTTAGTTGAAATCCCACATCGAAAAATGAATTAATGAGGCCTCTATTTAAAATAAAGAGTGGAAAGTATGAAGATTACCGAAAATAACACATACTAGGGTTCCATGTAGGAAAATATGGATATGGAAGAAAAATCAAACCATCAATTATCTGATGGAGAGTGGTAGAGAACATGGCTATGAAAAGGCCAACAATCCCAAAGCCATAAATTAGTGATGATTTAAGGTACCATATAGGACAACATTTTTGTTCTAAGTTACTTTTCTTAATGTTGAGGAATTTATTTATGAGATTGGCTAAGATCATAAGGAGATATACTTACTTTATAATTAGAGTTTTATTCATTAATAAATTTCTACCACAAACTCATCTTTCACTCTCAGAGATAATAGAACGTAAAAAAATTCTATTTAAACTATTCGTATAGGGTTCCAAAATAAACGAATTTATAATTCATCTACAAGATCTTTTAATAAAAACTACATTATTTAATCCAGGACATCTCGTGGGCCAGTGGTAGGTGATACACCCTTGTCGCCCTTCGGTTGCGGGTTCAAGCCTCGCAGCCTTGTCGGACGCGACGGGTTGCCGCCCGACCTCCGGGTTTTCCTTTTATAGCAATCCAAAATAATCCCAACTAGAACTATCCAAAATACTTCTGTCCAAACTCACAGTCCAACATTTATATGGAAGGTAAACATAATGAAGATCCTTTTTACCCCGTAATAGCATGTGAATACCTTCATCATGTATTCTTTTAATACACTAAAACATCCTGAATTACCATATTCCTTATTGATTACATTCATGCTCCCTTATTCCATATAGAATGTTGGATATACTTCATCAATCCAAAAATGTTTTAAACCCTAACAATGATGGAATATACAAATCATTAATCAGTTCCAAGGTAGTCAAGAACATCCAATATAATTTATCCAAAACAATCATGTATTATTCCAAAATCACTACCTCGGTATCAGAACTATATTATGGTTTATCATTCTCTCAACCATATATTTTCCAAAAATTTATCCTGCTATTGAGTCACTTTTCTTTTTTCTACACAATCTCAAGTCCTTAATGAAATAGTACTGCAGTACAATCCTTATATACTCCATAATTATTATAACAAGTACATTGTTGATACAACACTCAATTGACATAATCAACATAAGAACTCAAATCATTCCTCTTCATCTGTGGTAGTATCATAACTTGATTATTATCCAATAGCATCATTTGTGGCATGGTTTGATGACTGGGACATAGGATTGCGTAGTGTCCAAACTCCTTGCAAATGAAGCATTGTACATTTGAAACCATTTTCTTACCCTTGCAGTCACGTACTTTGTGCCCTTTTCCTCCACACTTATAACAAACTCCCATTCCTTTCAGGCAAGTTCCAGGGTGTTTCTTTCCACAGTTATCACATATGGGAAAATTATTCTTTTCCCTCTTCCCTTTATTCATCTTTCTCTCTTCCATCCTTTTCTTCTCTTGCTTCCCTTCGAATCCATAGGACTCAGTAAAATCTTTACTTATCTTATCAACACATGATCTTATTTCTTCATATGATGATAATACATGAGAGACTATTTCTCTTGTAAATTCTGACTTAAGACCATGAAATATATGATCCTTCTTTCTCTTTGTATCATGTGCATTTCTGGAGTTCTCATTCCTTCTATTGGGCCCCATTTCTAAACAATGGCATACACTAGATTAGTTTATGAATAACAATACCTAATCCCAAACTTGTGAAACACATAACATAAATTAAATAGTTTATGGATATAATCCATAATCATAAAAATGTCTCCTTTGAGGAAGTATATACTCATAAACCCTTCAAAATGATTTGTAAAGAAAATGAGAGTTATCCTAAGCATATCCCCCGGGAGTGTCGTAACCAAGAGTGCAGCAAGGCCCGTTGTCGTGCACCAGTTTCCGTTCGAGTCTAGCTCAAAGCGGTGTTTTCGGGTTTTACCCCTAGGTACATCTGTGCCAGAGCCGGCTCTACCTGCTCGTATCCAGACAGGGATTTATTGCTCAGAAAACTCACAAAATCTCTACAATACCAAAATTCTAGGAAGTTCTTCTATACTAATCCTCAAAATTCATCTTAAATCTATGTGCTCTAATCAGAGTTTATATAAATCTAGCTTCCAAGGTTTGTACTAAACTTCCTCTGATACCAACTGTAACGCCCCGACCCCAGTTACCCAGAGTCGGTGCATTATTACATAACATTGGCATGATCACAAGAAAGATCAAATATCGAAAGACCGATTGGTTTAGTAGCCTTGGAAACACTAGATATATTCATAAGTCTTACATTACATCATAAAATGAAAAACTACTACAACAACATATTATCCCCATAATCCACACTCATATCCCCACATAATATCCCTGCAGGTCATTCATAATTTACTTCTTCACTTCCTGGGAAAAATAAATCATAGAAAAGGGGTGAGCTCAAATGCCCAGTAAGGATAACAATATAGAGGAAACTTTCATAAATAAGAATAAACATTTAAGGCAACGTATAACTAAAACAAAAGCCTTTCAAACTTGAACTTTTAACATAGTATGGCATAAATAAAATGAAATAATGCCATTTACTTATTCACATGATTATTCTACTAATCGAATAATCACATACAAAATCAATAACCACTTTCATAATGATGGAATGCATAATGCCAGACTATCATAACGACATAGCCAAGGCCTCGTGCCAAGACTACAAATAATATTTTTTCAAGGCCTTGTGCCAAGACACTAGTTTGTCTCATGAGACCTACCGATGCATCGAAGAGATATAGCGGGCTCCACCTGTCACATATTAAGTCCAATGCATTCCCATATGAAAAGGTTTAAACATAACATAAACATTCGTATTAAAAATAGCATACGAAATGTCAATACTTTCACCATAAACTATGAAAGGTATAAAAATAGCACATCCACAGTCAAACATATCACAAAACCTTTAATAAAATATAGAAGTTTTGTATCATAATAAATCAACTTCAAATAATCTTAAAATCCATCAAAGGATGTTGACATAGATGAAATAAAAATTATTTTTAAAGAAATATCTCCTTTTATTTTGAAATCATTTAAGATCCATATAAAATAAAACATTTTCTTTGAAAATATTATTATAAGCTTGTAAGGGATGCTTTGAAGATTTTATAACGGCAGAAAATAGCCGCACCCGCCGTATAAGTTAAAAAACATTCTTACCTTAATTCTGTCGAAAAGGTTAAAAAGGACCTTGTTTTGAAAACGACGGAATGATTCCTTTATAAACCTCTTATAAAAAGTCGAACAAGGGTATAAATGACTTTAACCCATATTCTTGTAAATAATAAATATGTTTTGAAATACATTTCGAAGAAACATGGATGTGGATGATAAAGAAATCCCAGTAGATTATTACGTATAAACAACCTCTGATAATGAAGAGATTGTGAAATAACCCTTACCTTGTACTTTTCCTTGGTTGGGGTAGGTTAACCTCCTGTATAATGGTGAAATAATTTTTATTAAATTATACAAGAATCATATATATTAATATGATATCATATATGATCTTTTAATATTGATTTGGTAATAATATCTTAGTATTATCGTTGTTTCGGGTGTTAACTTACATGTTTTCTTTTATATGTTTTGTTACGTAAGACATGTTTGTAATGGATAGGTTGTATATTATTCATATCCAGAATGATATCAAGTCATTAAACATCATTTTTAAATCATCAAATGATAATTACACTTGAATGGATACGATGGAGAATGAATCTCATCGCGTTCGTGGAGACGGTAGTCCGTACGTACGCACGAGCGACAATATCATTCATTTGATATTAAAATAATATATAAATGGATGGTATATCATATATACAGAATCATTAACATGTTATATTTATTATTTACATGAGTTACACATCATTATTATACCCATCCAAATAATAATATATTGAATAACAATTACACCACGACGTGGAGACGGTAAGCCGTACGTACGCACGTATGATGAAATGTTATTCAAAGGGTGGATAGAAAAATGAATATGGTTGTACCATATTTATAATAACATCACAGTATATGTGAGATACTGGAGTTATTATTTTAGAATGGTAAGAACAAAGAAAGAAGATGTGGAAGAAGAAAGGAACTTGAAAAGGGGTGGTGAAAACATTACCTCTTCTTCGGGTTCTTCCTTTTGATTTGATCAAAAGGGCTCCATAGGTTGGATTTATGATCAAACTAAGGCCTCTAGGTTGTATTGAGGGATGGTGGGAGAGTATTTGGGCAGATTTTGGCCGAACCAAAAGGCTTTGAAGGTGTGAAGAAATGAGAAGGAGGAGTGCCCTTTTATAAGAGGGGTGAGGGGCACCTTTGGAAAAGCTAGAAATATTAATTTATAATAAATTCATATTCGGTTTCTAATGGCTCCAAAGTTGATTATTCAAAGGTTAAGGTGGGGATAGGTCGAAAACCACCCAACCAATAGAATTTAGACAGGTTTGGGTACTTATATTAACCTTATCTTTAAGTATTAACTATAAGTTAATTAGTTTCACTTTTACAATGTCTCTTTGTATTTTTATATAATATGGTTAATAAACTTACTATATACATCCAAGAGACCCCCAAGTGGTCCATTAATGATGAACCTATCATGATATAAGTCTCTTGGCCGATCCTTAGATTTTTAGGAATTTAATATCAATTAATAATATAATATTTGTTTTAAGAACTCTTTTTTGTCAATTTTGACACTATTCAATAGTTGATTTTTGTGAAACTCATAACAGATTGATTACTTAAAACAAAGTCAATTAAATCAATCCTAATATATCATATTATCCTAGAAAATTAGTTTAATTCATTAAAAGGTTCATATGATATTTATTTGGGTATTTATAATATCAATTATTTTAATTTTTCACTATTATAGTAATTAATTCATCATCACTGTGTCATAAATAAATTAAATTATTTAATGTCTAAAAATTATAAATGAACTATCACTATGTAGGAAATCTTTTTATATTTCTAATTAATATTTATAATCTAAAATCCAACATAAGTAACCCTATGTAAAAATTGTTTTTCTAAAAGATATATGCTTGTGTCATTTTTGTATTCATTTTAACATAATTAAAATAAAGTGTCCCTATCACCTACAAGTGGCACCATGGGGTCCCAAAATCGACCCAAAGATGCCTATGGTCGAACATGTATCAACCAATAAGGCTAGGACACGTTTTAGGGTAATTTAGTATTATTAAAATATTATTTTTTAACCCTTATTTACCGGATTTACCCTTAACCATAGTAAATAAAATATTTACCGCAGTAATTATTCAAAATGTCTAAAAAAAATTTACCTATTTACAAAATTTGAACATCCTGATTCCAAATATGGAATCCATTTTTCTAAATTCAAAACACAGAAGTGGCAGAAATTAATTTAAAATTAATTCCCGCTGTCAAAACAAAAAGCGTGTTTTTAAGAGATAATAACTATCAAAAGATTGACACTTGTTTATGTTTGGTTTAATTGTAAAATTATGTCCAATGACCAAAATTATATTAAATGGTAAAAATATATTCTAAATATACTTTAAAACCACTCAAATTCATAATTTATCACTATTAATTATTATGATTAAAAAAGTTGTTTTTAATTAAAATTTACTAATTTTCACTATTCATAAAAATATGAAAGTTATCCGAAATGTACCAAAATTTCACCTTAGGCTAAATTCGATATTCCGAATCCAAAAATGAAGTCCATTTTAAAATATAAAATATATATAATTTCAAAAGTAGGTATTACTATTCATAACAGCTAGTTTGATTGGTTATGGTGTGTTAGAATTCGGTGTTGCGTACAACACACGCTATCACATTATTCAAAGAGAAGCGTACCGTAGAAGCTTGTGGTGTTACACCCGTAGATCTCTATACATCTTAGTACTGCCCGGATGAACTGAAAACGGAGAACTATGAGCTTCACATAACAACTCTCTCTTCAACTATGAATCACAAGGCACACACAATCTCTTCCCAAATCTCAAAACATAATCATTATCAATGTTGAATTCAGGCAACTAACTTTCTTGAACCAGCTCTACCTTTTTCTGCAACTCACTGTCTTGCTTCTGTGCTTGCTTGATTCTGTCTGATAGAGCAGATTTCACTGATACCTGAAACAAAATAGAAGAACATCCTGTACCAATAACTTCCATGCCAAAGTTCATCAAATCTTTAACCAAAGGATCACGTTCCAAACGCAACATTGCTAATGAAGCCTTACGTTTTCGACTCAAAGCATCAGCCACTTTATTTGCTTTTCCTGCATGGTAGTGAATTGTACAATCATAATCCTTGATTAATTCCAGCCATCTCCTCTGTCTCATGTTCAATTCTTTCTGAGTGAATATATACTTTAAACTTTTGTGATCGGTATATATTTCACACTTTACTCCATACAAATGATGCCTCCAAATTTTTAAAGCAAAACTAACAGAAGCTAATTCCAAATCATGTGTAGGGTAATTTACCTCATGATTTTTCAACTGTCGTGAAGCATAAGCAATTACCTGATCATTCTGCATTAGGACGCAACCAAGTCCTTTCAATGAAGCATCACTATATATAATAAACTCACCATTCCTGGAAGGTAGTGCCAAAACTGGAGCATTCACCAATCTTCTTTTCAATTCCTAAAAACAATCATCACATTCTTTTGTCTAGATAAACTTAACACCCTTCCGAGTTAGCTTAGTCATTGGACTAGATAACAGTGAAAAATTTCTAACAAACCTTCGGTAATAGCCTGCCAAAACAAGGAAGATATGAATCTCAGTTACATTTGTGGGTCTTGGCCAGTCTTCAACAACGTTTGTTTTTGCAGGATCAACAGTTATTCCATCTTTAGAAACAATGTGACCAAGGATAGAAATTTGTTGCAACCAAAATCACACTTGCTGAATTTCCCATACAGTTTATTTTTTTTTAAGGTTTGTAAGATAACCCTTAAATGTCTTTCATGCTCCTCTTTACTTTTAGAAAACACCAAAATATCATCAATGAAAACCACCACAAACTTATCCAAGAACTCATGGAAAATTCTATTCATTAAGTCCATGAATACAGTAGGTGCATAGGTTATCCCAAAAGGCATTACTACAAATTCATAATGGCCATATCTCATACGGAACGCGGTCTTCGGAATATCTGCCTCCTTTACCTTCAGCTGATGGTACCCTGATCTCAGGTCAATCTTTGAAAAAAACTGAGCTCCCTAGAGCTGATCAAACAAATCATCGATATGAGTCAAAGGATATTTGTTCTTAACAGTGATGTTATTCAAGGCTCTATAATCAATGCGAAGTCTCATAGAACCATCTTTCTTTTTAACAAATAAAACAGGAGCACCCCATGGTGATGGGCTAGGTCTAATGAAACCTTTCTCTAATAAATCTTGCAATTGCTCCTTCAACTCTAAAAGTTCAATTTGTGCCATTCGATAAGGGGGTTTTGAAATTGGCTTAGCATCAGGAACTAAGTCAACAGTAAAATCAACTTTCCGATCTGGTATTATTCCAGGCAACTCATCAGGAAAAACATCAGGATACTCATTTACCACTAGCACATCATTAATCTGAACAGTTCCTTTATTTTCAACGACGTGTGCAAGGTAACATTCAATTCCATCTTTTACAAGTTTCTCGGCCTCTTGATATGTTATCAAAAGTATGGGTTCATTCTTGTAAACAAACTGAAAGTATTTCTGAAAAGAAACTTCTTTAGCTCTACAGTCAATCTTAGCATGGTAAATAGAGAGCCAATCCATACCCATGATAACATCAAACTCTACTAGAGGTAGAACAATAAGGTTTGGAAGTAGGTTATTTCCACAGATAAGGATAAGAAGATTCTTATAAATTCTTTTTGCCTCAACATTTCCCCCAGGTGTTTTTACCAAAAGTTCAGGAGTCATTTCTGGAGATGGTATTCCCATTTTACTAGAAAAGGTTTCAGAGATGAAAGAATGTGTAGACCCCGAATCAAACAACACACTGGCATAATCCGAAAAAACAAACAAAGTACCTGTTACATCTTCATTTGATGGCCCGACATCTGCTGAAGTAGTTTCAAAGGATTTCACCACCCCTTTCTACTTGTAGTCTAACTGCTTCCCATCACTCAAGCTCTTTGTCGGACACTCGTTTTCATAGTGACCCATCTCATTGCACTTATAACATTTCACTAACTGTAAATCAAATTTGTTCTTACCTTCACCTTGATCCTTTTCAGTGCAATCACGAGCCTTATGTCCCATCTTACCACATCGGTAGCACTTTCCAGAATTTAGAAGACATTCCCCAGCATGCCTTTTGCCACATTTATCAAAAACTGGAAACTTAGTTCTCTTACCATCAGACTTTTTTGAAGAATTCTTACCTTTCTTCTGCCACCTCGGGCTCTTCTTCTGTTGGTTGTTATAGAACACTTGGTCATTGGAAAACTCCATTTCCACCTTCTCAGCACATCGAACAAGATTTTCATAACATTTAAACTGACGAAAAGCTAATGCCCTTCGATATTTTGGCTTTAATCGTGAGTAAAAACGATTGATTTTACTATCAAGGTTTCGGATAAAATTTGGAGCATACCATGCCAATCGAGTGAACCTTTCTTCATAGGTAGCCACTGAGTCTTCCTCTTGCCTCAATTCCAAGAATTGCTTTTCCATCCTAAGTCGAACAACCTTAGGAAAATACTTCTCAAGAAACATACCTTTGAATTCCTCCCAGTCGAGAGCATCAATCTCATCAGCGTCCCTGATATTTTTAACCATCGACCACCACGGATCCGCCTCACCCTCCAAACGGTAAATAGAAAGACTAACCTTTTGATTGTCTGAACACCCCATGACATCAAAAATATTCTGCAGTGCTTTAATCCACCCTTCAGCTAACAGAGGGTCAGATGAACCTCTGAATGATGGGGGATGTTGCCTCATGAAATGTTCCACCACTGACATGTTCCTCTGCGGTTGATCTGGCTGATCTCGTGTATGGACACCACCACCATTTATAGCCAGAGTCAACTGTGCCATCACTGCAACAAACTGTTCAGTTCCAATTCCGACCATCTCGGGATGTTGATTTGGAAGGTTATTTCCTTCTGTATGCCTTCCTAGCACTGCTTCCCTGTTTCCTCTGCGGAAAACCATTCTGAACAAACATGTCTTAGATGAAGCAACATGGTAATCTTCAAATGCTATATCATTTCAATTTTTCCATAAAAAAAATATTTTGGGATAATCATTTAATAGAATTCTAACTCCTAAAGTTATCTAAACCGACCTTTGATAACAACTATAAGGCCCCAGCCTTAAACAATACTTAATCTTGAGTTATTACAAGATTACGCATTGAGGATCTTTTCGGGTTTAGAGTTTTAGAGAATTAGATCATAAAACTTGCATTACATTACACATATAAACAAAGTGGTTACATAAAGATAGTATTCTTCATTCCCATTAATGGAAACATATTTAAGATAAAACATGGATTCTTTCTTGACACTTCCTTGACACTATCATCATATCTTGTAACTTTCCCTTGACCTGTGAAAATCATTTCAAAAAAAACTTGGGATGAGCATAAAAAGCTCAGTATGGGTTATAAAAACATGGAAAGGAAACATGGGTACATATATACATAAGAATGAAATCATACTTTACCCATAAAACATAAGCACTTTACCATACCTCATCAAATCATGAGTAAATCATAGAAATCATAAGGCATAAAGGTAACTTGAGGCATTCATAACATTCTTACGTAGGGAGTAACCCTCTTGGTTACGTTTGGAATACCCATCACAGTATATTCCCTAAATCTCTTCGGAGAAACCTTAACGTTTCACTCCTTCGCGTTACCCAATGCATTGGAGAGCTATATCGGGCTCACCCACCCTTAGTTTATCACGGAACCACCCGTCTTCATAATAATGCCCAAGAACCATAACATAATCGTATCACATAAAACATGCATAAAGGAAACATAACATTTCCACATTTCAATCACAAGATATCAATACAACACAAAAAAAACATTGTGAAAACCATTTTCAATACCAAAATAAAAGAAAAGTAAAACATGGTATTTATTTTTCTTTTAAAAAGAAGGTATGGCTTGTAGAGGAAGCCGAAACTCAAATAACGGTCACGACGGCGGAGAAGTCGTTGTCGCCGCATACGTATGACAAAAACATTCACTTTTGTCATTTAGTAAATGCTTCATATAAAAAATATTCCTTTTGAATAAACGTAAATGTCAAAGGGGTTTATACACCGTATAAAAGAATGTTGTGTATAAAATAAAATATGCCTCAATGAAAGGAGATTGAGACGAAGTACCATACAAAGATCATTTTTTAAATGAAGTAGATCTATTATGTGTATTCACTATATTTACACATAAAGAAAGTATAAATACAATATAGGACATATTAATATCATGACATAATTTGAAAGTAGGAGATTAACCCAAAGAACGGAAATTGGGTTAAGAAATTCCCATACCTCGTATCCGACTTGACCCGAACGTTATTTAATCTCTTGAATAATAAACTTGAGTTAATCTCAACTTTCTTAAGAACCTTTTTCAAGTTCATTATTCCTTTTATACCATGTTATGAACATCATGTAATAATTTAAGTTAATAATGTTCATCTTGTCGGTAATTGGTTCTTAAGTCAAAAATAGACTTCTTACACTTACATGTTGTTAATTTGGTCAAAGGTACGTTATATCCAGAATGATATTAATGATTTGGATAAAATATATATCATATATATTCATTATATACATGTATTTATAATATTACATCACATTTAGAGGTAAGAAATGAAATGCACTGTTCATGGAGACGGTAAGCCGTACGTACGCATGAACGCTACTTCCATTTCTATTTCATATTGTCTGGAATGGGATAATAATGATATAAGAGTATATTATAATTCCAGTATAGTAACATATATAATATCATTAACGTTATCCTTTACACATCCCACATATGGTATTAACGAATCAAATCACTTTCAGGGGGCGGTAGTCCGCAATTCCTAAAATGAAGATATCGTGTTTACCCATAATGGAAACCATAAAGGTATGCCCAAAATGAAAAAAACAGAAGCTTAAGGAAAGCATAAACATATTATATATCATATATAAAAATAGTGACATCAAAATGGCCACCTTTGAAGGTGTTAAATGAGTATTGAACAATCATCGTTTTGGGAGGCAGAATTTCGCCATCCACGGAAACCGTATGTTCTTTAACCATTTGATGTAGTTGTGTGAGAGTGTAGCTCAAATAAATCTTATAACAACATCCAAGTATATTTAAGATACTGGTTTTGTTACAAAATAAGTAAATAAAAAGAGTTTAGGGGGTTGGAGAAGCAAAATAAAACAAATGAAAATGAGAGAATGAATTACCTTTAAAAGTGTAACTCCTTTTGATTTGATCCTAAAGGCTTCCTTTGAAAGGATTCTGCCCAAAGAGAATCCTCTAGGATGAGGAGAGGGATGTGGAGAGAGTAAATGGGCAGTGGTTGGCCGATCCAAAGGCTTGAGGAGTGTGTGAAATGAGGTAGAGGTGGGGGCCTTTTATAAGAGGAGAGGAGGGGCACTTTTGGAATGTAAAGGAATATTACTTTATTTGAAAATGTGTTTCGGTTTTAAAAGGTCCCACATTGATATAATTCGTGGATAAGGTGATAAGGGATCTAAATCCACTCATACAATTAGTTTTTGAAATGTGTAGGTTTTAGAGTTTTCATTATCTTTCCATTTTATTTAAATCGTTAAATAATGAGGTCATCGCTGCATCATCCTGATGTCATAATTAATTTAACTTATTTAAAGTCTAAAAATTATAAAACAAATACTATGATGTAGGAAATATTTTTATCTTTCCAATGACTATTTATAATCAAAAATCTGATCTTTATAACCCCATGTAAAAATTGTTTTCGTAAAACATATTATGTTTGTGTCATTTTTACTTTTACATTAAATAAAAAGTTATTTATGTCATTTCCCAACCAAAGTGGATCCATGGGGTCCCCAAGTTGACCCATGACTTTTCTTGGTCGGCCATGACACAACCAATAAGGTTAGGACATGTGTCTAGGTCATTCCATATCATTAAAGCATTATTTTTACCTTAAGCTACCCTAATTACCACTAATCGCGATTAAAACATAATAAGTTACTATTCACCAAAAATTATTTTAATCTCATTTAACCACATTTTACTTCTTAATGACAACCATGTATGTCGGATTTTTTAAATTCAAAACAGAAAAGTGGCAAAGTTTCATTTAAACGAAAAATCAGTTTTTATAAGTACCACTTAGTGGTTTCACTATTCATAAAAAATTGAAGTTTTTCAGAAAATTACCAAAAATTTACCCTAATCTATATTTGATATTCTGAATTCAAAAATTAAGTCTATTTTAAAAAATTCAAAACATATAAGTCACATTAATTAATTTAATAATTAATTCCCGCTGTCATGACAAATAGCGTGTTTTTATGAAACAATAAGTATCAAAAGATTGACACCAGTTTAAGTCTAATTTCAAAGTGAAATTGATTCCAATGACCACCATTGGATTAAATGGTAAAAATATATTCTAATTTCACTTCAAAACCAATTCAAAACATAATCTAATCATATAAATAAATTAGATTAAAAAGCAGTTTTGATGTAAAATGCAGTATTTTTCACTATTCATTAAAAAATGAACACTGTTAGAAAAATACCAAAAATTCACACAAAGTAAATTTTGATGTTCCAATCATAAAGAATAAGTTTATTTTGACAAACATAGTTTATAAAATTTTCAAAATATAGATTCAAAAATGTTTTGCCATCAAAGGCAGTAAAACAATCTTTTAAAAATATTAGTGTATTCGATGTTTAAGATTGGGTTTATTTTAATTTTAAGCATCTAAAAAACTATCTAATTCATTAATATACATAGATAAAAATATCTATTATTCATTACTTACTTGGGATGTTACAAGTGTTTTTGCACAAGGCCTTCCCAAAATATTATTTGTTGTCATGGAACATGGCCTTGACTATGTGGTTATGAAGCCTGGAATTATACATTCTATCAATATGAAATTTGATATTGATATTGCATGAGATTATTCGACTAGTAGAATATCCATGTGAATAAGTAAATGGAATTATTTGATTTATATTGTCCATATTATTCATAAGTTTAATTTTAAAAGTATTATGTTTTAGTTTTATACATTTCATTAAATGTTTATGCATATTTATAATAGTTTCTGCTATGTTGTAATTCTTACATTGCATATGATCTCACCCATTTATATGTCTTATTTTTTCCAAGATGTGAAGAATTATATTATGACTGACCTACAAGGATAGTCTAAGGGATAAAAATGTGGTCAATGGAGACTATGTTGTTGTTGATTTTAAATTTATAATGTATTGTAAAACTTATGAATGCATATATTACATATAAGGCTACTAAACTGATTAGTCTTTTGGGATCTGATCCATTGTGATCATGCCAATGTTATGTAATAATGCACCGACTTTGGGTAACCAGGATTAGGGAATTATAGTTGGTATCAGAGGCATTTTAGTACAATCCTTGGAAGCTAGATTTATAAAAACTCAGATTAGATAACATTACCCTAAGATAGGCTTTTAGGAATAGTATAGAATGACTTCCTAGCATTTTGGTAATGTAGAGATTTTGTGTATTTTGAAAGAAATATATACTTTTATGGATATGAGTAGTTAGAGGAAACTCTGGCAAAGATATTCCTAAGAGTGAAAACTATGACAAGAGTTTTGAGCTTGATGCGAGGTATCCTAATACAAAACCATGGGCCTTGCTACACTATTGGTTATGACACTCCCGGGGGATACGATTAGGAGAATTCAAATTTTCATTACAAACCATTATAAAGGATTTATGAGTATATACCTCCTAAAATAATAGTTTTTATGATTATGGATTATATCCCTAAACTGCTCAATTTATGTTAAGTGTTTTACACGTTTGGAATTACGTATTGTGATTCGCAAACTAATCAGGTGTATATGATTTTTAGAAATGGCGCCTAGTGGAAGGAATGGAAACAGAATCAACGCATGTAAACTATATAGAGATCTACCTCCTATTCAACATAATTATAGTGGAGTTAGTGATGCAACTGGTGCTGATTAGATTATCACCATACTTGGACAACTAACTCAGGTTATGAATAATAACCTAACCCGTTTGGAGCACCCTGATCCACAATACAGATGATCATTGTTAGACCTCTTCCTAATGTAAAACCCAACAACATTCAATGGGAGTACAAATCCATTGATATCTAGGTAATTTATAATATCCTTAGAGAAAATATTTCATTTTTTTGGGAGTAGCTAAAGGGAAAAGTTGTCATGGAATTTTATCGCCTCACGGGAGATCCAGATCAATGGTGGTCCCTAATCCAAAACAAAAAGGAATATGAAGAAGTATTAAACATCAAATGGAGGGATTTTAATGTGATTTTCAGAGATAATTGCATTCTTTGTGACCATCATGCAGATATAGAAATACAATTTCTGAGTTTGAGGAAAAAGGATGATGAGAATGTCCCAAAGTATGAGGCTAACATTACAAGGTTAGCAAGGCATGCAGAAGATTATATGCATAGCCCAAGGAGTAAGATTGATCGATTCATTGATGGGTTAAAACCATTTTTTCTTTGAGCATTAGTCTTAAAATCCTTATCATCGTATAAAGATATTGACTCATGTGCTATCAAGATAGAAGTTGAATTCACTAAGCATTATGACTTTAATTCAATGCAAGAGAAGAAGAGATATGTTGAACACTCTATAAATGGAAATTAGGGGAATAACAGAAAAGTTAAATATCCATCCTATAGTAAATGTGGGAAGAATAACCCTGGTACTTGCCTAATGGGAATGTGAGTCAATTAAATGTTTAGTGGAAAAGGCCACCACGCTCGTGATTTCAAGGTAAAGAAAGAGGTTGTCAATGTTGAATTCTAAAATTGTAGAGAAAATGGTCATTATGAAAATGAATGTCATAAGTGCCAAGGGAACCTACCTTAAAAATGGACAAGGGAGAAAAGCCTAGCTTTTGCGACCACTACTGCTAAGGATTAATCTTAGAAAGACATGGTGGCATGTAGTTTAATGGGTTCTCTAAGTTTAGCCAATGCATTTATTGATTCTGGATAATCACATTATTTTATATCTTCCCAATTTTCTAAGAAAATTAGATATTTCTAGTTTGATTTAACATGATATTTTTCAGTTAAAAATCCTAAAAGAAGTATCATTGCAACACTGTTTTGTGAATCAGTTCCCATTAGGGCATATAAATATTCTTTATCCGCTAATCTCATTTTCATACCCATGATTGAATTTGATATAATACTTGGTATGGATTGGATTTCGGATCATGATTCGAAAATTTATTATAAGTAGAAGGAGGATATATTTTTTGATGACGATATGGACTAACTAATTTTTAGAGTGGAAACATAACCATCTTATTCTTATCTAGATAAATCCCCAGTAGATATACTAAATTCAATTATCATGGAAGAAGAGAGTGCAATGACTTTTGGTTAGGAAATGAATATTAAAATAGAGGACTTACCTATTGTGCAATAATACGATGCCGTGTTTCTATAGGATTTACCTATACATCATCTTGAATTAGAAATTGAGTGTTACATTGATTTAATTCCTTACTAATGGCCTATTTCGAAGACCCCTTATAGAATTTCCACTGTGGAATTTTTGGAACTAAAGAAAAAACTAGAGTAATTGATTAATAAGGTATTTATTCTCCCTAGTGATTCTCCATGGGGATCCCCTGTTCTTTTTGTTAAGAAGAATGATGGATTTTTGAGGTTTTGCATTAACTACTTGGAGATCAGTTCTATAACGATGAAGATAAAGTATCCCCAACCTCACATTGATGATTTATTCGACCAACATCATGGAGATGAATATTTTTCAATGATTTAACTTTGATCATGATATCATCAGATGTGTGTGAAGAAGGAATACATTTTGAAAATAGCATTTCTAACTAGGTACGGGCATTACGAATTTACAGTTATGCCTTTTGGATTAACTAATCCACCCTCTATCTTTGTGGATCCAATGAATAGTTTTTTCCAGGAATATCATGATGAATTTGTGGTGGTATTTACTGATGAAATCTTGGTATAATCAAATTTTTTTGAAGATCAGAAACATACTTGAAAACTATTCTAAAAACTCTCAGAAAAAATGAATTATATTGGATGCTTAGCAAGTGTGAATTCTGGCATCAAGAGATTTCTTTTCTTGGCCATATTACATCTAAGGATGGTATCTCTTTTGATCCTTCAAAGACCAAGGAAATTCAAGAGTATCCATCACTAATGAGTATAACTGAGAAATACAGTTTTATTGGTTTAGTAGGTTATTATCAATGATTCATCTAGAATATTTCTTGTTGGCTAAACCATTAACTATGCTCGCAAGTAAAGGTGTTAAATTTGTTTGGACAAAAGAGTTTGATGATTATTTTGATGAACGAAAATAAGATTAGAAAATTCTCTTATCTTGACTATATAATCAAGGAATGATTGATATTTTATTTCTAGTGATGCTTCAAAGAATGAACTTGTTAGTTTTCTTATACAGAATAATAGAGTTATTTCCTAAGTATAATGATAACTAAAAATTCATGAACAAAATAATATGACTCATGATCATGAGTAATCAGATGTAATCTTTACTTTGAATATATGGAGACACTATCTCTATGGTTAGAAGTGTGAGATATATACTGATCACAAGAAATTGAAATATATTTTCTCACAGAAATAACTCAACATGAGGATAATACAATGGCTTTAACTACTCAAAAATATGATGACGTGTTTCAAGAGGATTTATATGTATATCATATAGAATGAGAAATTGAGTGTTCCATTGATTTAATTCCTTAATGATGGCCTATTTTGATGTCCCCTTATAGAATGGCCACTGTGGAATTTGTGGAACTAAAGAAAAAACTATAGGAATTGATTAATAAGGGATTTATTCTCCCTAGGGTTTCTCCATGGGGAGCCCCTATTCTTTTTGTTAAGAAGAAAGATTGATTTTTGAGGTTTTTCATTGACTACATAAAGATCAGTTCTATAACAATAAATATGAAGTATCCCCAACCTCACATTGAGGATTTATTTGACCAACATCATGGAGCTCAATATTTTTCAATGATTAAACTTCGATCTTGATATCATCATATGTGTGTGAAGAAGGAAGACATTCTGAAAATATCATTTCGAACCAGGTACGTGCATTACAAATTTACAGTTATACCTTTTGGATTAACTAATCCACCCTCTGTCTTCATGGATCTAATGAATAGTGTTTTCAAGGAATATCATGATGCATTTGGGGTGGTATTTACTGATGATATCTTGGTATAATCAAAAAGTTATGAAGATAAAAAACTCACTTGAAAAGTATTCTAAAAACCCTTAGAACAAATGAATTATATTGGATGTTTAGCAAGTGTGAATTCTGGCATCAAGAGATTTCTTTTCTTGCACATATTACATCTAAGGATGGTATCTCTTTTGATCCCTTAAAGACCATGGAAATCCAAGAGTATCCATCACTGATGAGTATAACTGAGAAATGCAGTTTTATTGGTTTAGTAGGTTATTATCAACGTTTCATCTAGAATATTGCTTGGTTGGCTAACCCATTAACAAAGCTCTCAAGTAAAGGTGTTAAATTTGTTTGGACAAAAGAGTGTGATGAATGTTTTGATAAACAAAAATAAGATTAGAAAATTATCTTTTCTTGACTCTACCACCAGGGAACGATATATATTTTATTTATAGTGATGCTTCAAAGAATGTACTTGGTAGTTTCCTTATGTAGAATGATAGAGTTATTTCCTAAGAATAATGATAGCAAAAAATTCATGAACAAAATAATCCCACTCATGATCTTGAGTAATCAGATGTAATCTTTACTTTGAATATATGGAGACACGATCTCTATGGTGAAAAATGTGAGATATATACTAATCACAAGAAGTTGAAGTATATTTTCTCACATAAATAACTCAACATAAGGGTAATACAATGGCTTTAACTACTCAAAAATTATGATTGCACTATACACTACCACATGGGGAAGTCCAATAAGGTGGTAGATGATTTGAGGAAAAAGGACCATGGAATTTTGAACAAGATGAGAATTGAAAGGGATCCTATGTTCATGGATGTAGTAAATATGTATATGGGAATAACCATGGAAGGTGAAACATAAATATTTTTCAAATGGTTTAAAAAACATCTTTACTATAAAAGTAAAAGAGTTCTCAGATTGGTGATGAGGTGTTCGAATAGAAGATTAAACCTGTTAATGATGTCAGATTGAGAGACATCATATATGAAGAAGGAATTTAGAGATTTTGGAAGAGAATTCGTGTTCCTAACATACCTCATCTAAAAAGGTAACTGTTGTATGATGATCATGGATCCAATTTCTCTATACATCATGGGAGAACCAAGATGTATAGATATTGGAAGGAACATTTTTTTATGGTAAAACATGAAGAGGGAGATAGCGGATTTTGTGTCAAGATGTATGGTATGTCAATAATGGAAATATAGAAGGAAACAACATGGAGGAGTCATGTAACCTCTTCCCATACATGGGTTTAAATGTGATAATATTATAATGGTCTTATTCATGGGGCTACCAAAGACTCCTAGATGGAATGAGGAAATATGGGACATTGTTGATCATCTTACCAAGTCAGCTCATTTTCTTGCTATAAGAGTAGATTTACCACATGAATTTCTGGAATGTATATATATTAATGAAGTTGAAAGACTTCATCGATTGACCCTATCGATGGTTTCTGATCATTATCTCTATTTTACATCAAGATTCTGGAATATTTTTTAGAATTCCCTAGATACTGAACTTCATTTGAGCACAAACTACCACCCTCAAACTGATGGAAAATTAAAATGGAATGTTAAAAAGTTAGAAAACATGTTGAGATCTTGTATACACAACATTCAAGGTATGTGGGATAAATATTTAGCTTTGGTTGAATTTTTCTATAAAAATAGCTTCCATTCAAGTATTCAGATGGAACTATATGAAACATTATATGAAAAGAGATGTTGCACAACAACATGTTGGGATGATGTTGGTGAAAGAAACCCTGTAGGCCTATAAATTATTGAGGAAACAATGGAAAAAGGGATGATTATCCAAACCCACATCAAAGAATCCCAAAGTAGGAAAAAGAGTTATGCCGATAACCGAAGGAAGGATTTGGAATTTGAAGTTGGATACCATGTTTTTTGAAGGTATCTCCCTGGAAGGGTGTTAAACATTTTGGTAAGAATGGTAAATTGAGTCCCAAGTACATCAAACCTTTCAAAATTATAGAACTAATTTGAGTTGTATCTTATCATTTGGCAATGCCTCCAAGTCCCTCTAAAGTTCACGATGTGTTCCACGTAACACTATTGAGGAAATACAAGCATGACCCAACACATGAACACACTTATGAGGAAATTGATCTAGAACTTGATCTATATTATTGTGAAGAGTATATCAAGATTCCTGATACCATAGAACAAGTGTTGAGAAACCGGACGACTCGTGTGGTAAAAGTTCTATGGAGAAACCATAAGATAGAGGAGTAATGTGGGAACTCGAGGAACTTATGATGAAGAAACACACAAATATTTATATGCAGTATTTATAGAAACTATGAGTGTAAAATTACTTTAAGGAGGGGAGAATTTAACGCCCCAAGCTTCCACAGAACGTTTCCCTCTGAATAATGCAGTCGTTTTCATTATACACAATTTGGAGTTATAACACACTACGACCATTAAAAAATTACATTATGAATAGTAATACAAATATTTTAAAATTTTATAAATTTTATTTTTCAAAATGGATTTCATTTTTGGATTCAGAATATCAAAATTATCTTAGGGTTAATTTTTGGTATTTTTCTAAAAACATTCAATTTTTGTTGAATAGTTAAAAACACTACTTTTTTTATTTAAAACCATTTTTTTTAAATAATTAGAGATTTTATATTAATTTATTTTTGGTCAAAATAGATACATAATACATATATATGTTCAAGTTAATTCATTGGAGTCATTTTATAATAAGTTTAGATATATAATATTTTGTCAAACTTTTTACCTTCTTTTACCCACCTTCTTGGAGCATTTGAAAATTTGCATAAAACATAATTTTACTGCTTACGTGAGTTGAATTTAAAAAACCTAAGAGATATGGTTGAAATTAGTATGTAAAATCTGGTTTAATAAGATGAAATTTTTTTCGATAAATAGTAACATTTGACATTTATTTACCATAGTAAAAAGTAAATATTGCAATTAAGGGTAAAAATGATATCATTATTACCCTAACACCAGATCTAATTCTATTGGATAAGTGTAATTCTAAGAAAACCATCCATATGAATAAAATATGACCCATTTGGTCTACATGGATTTAATTAGGACATTTATTATTATTTTATTTAAAGAAGAGTTAAAAGTGTTAAATTCAATGTTTAATAACTAAATAATTTTTAATATAAGATTATACAAACATATATATTAGACTATAAATATTATTTAGAAAGATAAAAATATTTCCTACGTAATGGTATTTTATTTATAGTTTTTATAAATTAAATAATTAAATTTATTTATGACACAATGATGATGTTGTATGTACCTTATTAATGAATGATTAAATTAATTGATATTATGAATATCCATGTAAAAGTAAATTGAGACTTATGATGAATTACACTAATTTTATAGGTTAATATGTCATTTTAGGGTTGATTAAATAAATTATATTAAAAGTGATAAATATTTAATGGATTTCCAAAAAATCAAATACTGAATAGTTTCAAAATTGACATAATTGAGTTTTTAAAACAAATACTATATTATTAATTGATATAATATTCCTAAAAATCTATGGTTTGGAAAAATGAAATATATAAGATTATATATCTTAATAACTAACCACTTTGGAGTCTCTTGGCTTGTTATAGTTTGTTTGTTAACAATAATATAAACAAATACAAAGAGACATGGTAAATGTCAAACGATTTAACTAAGAGTTAAATATAAAAGATAAGGTTAATAAGGTGACCTAAACCCATCTAAAACCTATTGGTTGAGATTTTTTCTTCCCATACCCACCTTATCTTAGAAATAAATCATTTTTGTGCCATTAGAAACAGAAAAAGATTTTATTATAATATAATATTTCATGCTTTTCCTAAAGTGACCCTCACCTCTCTTATGAAAGGGTACTTTTCCTTCTCTTAATTTCACACCTCCAAAGCCATTTGGCTCTGCCAACCCCAAACCAAATATCCTCTCATATATCCTCCCTTCAACCTAGAGGCATTAATTTTATCATAATTCCAACATATGGAGCCCTTTTTAACAACTCAAAAGGAAACACCTGAAGAAGAGGTAATAATTTCACCACCCTCTTTCAAGTTCTTTTCTTCTAGCACATCCTCTTTCTGTGTTGTTTCCATTCCAAAATAATAAATCCAGTACCGTCTAAAAACTGTTATGTTATTATAAATATGGTACAACCATATTTTTTATTCCATCCATCCTAAAAAAGACAATGTCCCTCACCTATGTACGTATGGATTACCCTCTCTACGTCAGGGTGTAGTTTGTTATTCAAACACATAATTATTTGGATGGGTTTAATCATGAGTATAACGAATGTAAATGATAAATATAACATGTTAATTATTCAGTATATATGATATACCATCCAATTACATACGATTTCACCGTCAATATAATAATATTGTCGCAAGAGCATATGTACGGATTACCGTATCCACTAATGTGATTAGATTAATTCTCCATCGTAATCATTCAAGAATAATTTTATTTTTATGATTAAAAATACTATCTACAAACTGAATATCATTCTTTATATGAATCAAATACATCCTTTCCATAAAAAACAAGGCTTCCTTAACCAATCATATAAAGGAAAATGAGTCAGTTAACACCTGAAACGATGATACTACTTAAATATTATTAATAATGGAATATTATAGGATCATATATGATATCATATATATGTATATATTTCTTTTATAATTTAATAACAATGTTTTAACTATTATAGATGAGTTTAACATACTATCGACTAAGTAAAAGTACAAGGAAAAAAATAATTGTACAATCTCTTCATTATATGAGGTTTTTTATACGTGAGTATCTACTGGGACCTCTTTATCATCAACATATGTGTGTTTAAACATATATTTCAAAATATTTCTACTATTTCCTAGAATATGGAATAATGTCATTTATACCCTTTTTTTACTTTCTATAAATTTTTATATAAAGTAATCTTTCTTTTTTTCTTCCAAACAAGGTACTTTATGACTTTTTGAACAAAATTATGGAAATAATGTTTTTTTAACTTATTCGATGAGTGCTGATATTTTCCATCGTTATAACTCCTTTGAATCTTCTCATACAATATTATAAGAATATTATCCAAATAAATGTTTTCTTTTATGTATATTTTACATTTAAATAATTTCTAAATAGAAAGATGTATTTCTTTCAAATAGTTTTTTCTTGTATGTCAACATCCTTTGATGAATTATAAACATATTTTATGTTTATTTTAATGATAAAAATATTTCATATTGTACTGAATGTTTTGTGATATGTTTGAATATAGATGTGTTATTTTTATACCATTCATGGTATATGGATAATGTATTGGCATTTCGTAAGCTAGTTATAATATGAATGTTTATGTTATGATTAGACAAATTCATATTAGGAATGTATTAGAATTAGTATGTGACAGGTGGAGCATGCTATATATCGTCGATTCATCGGTAGGTCTCATGAGACAAACTAGGGTCTTGGCACAAGGCCTTGATAAAATTTTATTTTTCGTCTTTGCACAAGGCCTTGACTATGTGGTTATGAAGTCTAAAATTATGCATTCTATCATTTTGAAATTTTCTATTGATATTTCATGTTGTTAATTGACTAGTAGAATATCCATGTGAATAAGTAAATGGAATTATTTGATTTACATTGGCCATAATATTTATATTTTTATGTTTAAAAGGCTTATGTTTTAGTCTTAGACATTGCCTTAAATGATTATAGTTATTTATGAATTTTTCTGCAATATTGTTATCCTTACTGAGCATCTATGCTCACCCCTTTTTATGTATTAATTTTTCCAGGATGCGAAAAATCATATTATGATTGAAAAGTAGGGATAGTCTAAGGGATATTAATGTTTTCGATGGAGACAATTTTTTTTTGTTTTTTTCAATTTATAATGTAATGTATAACATTTGAATGTATATAGTACATCAAAGGATACTAAAATGATCCGTATTTTAGGTATTGATCTCTTGTGATCATGCCAATGTTATGTAATTATGCACCGAATCTAGGTAATAGGGGTCAGGGTGTTACAATTACCAAATTCATATTTTAATTGGAGTACAGTGAGTCCTCAATCAGACCTTAGTGGTGTTAATTGATACTATGAACATAGTGTAACGAGTTTTGACCGAAGAGATGAGTTGAGGTTTGAGACCCCCTTATGTGGTGTTTAAGAAATAATGAGTCCATGTAGACCCCGATGGGTCCCCAATAGACTATTCAATCAAAGGAAAACAATTGATATTATATTGGTTGTTCTCCAGAGGGTCTAATCATGGGTGGTCATATGGGCATTATAGATAGACAAAAATGATTTTGGAATATATATATTTCATATATTAACATGATCTTTATTAGTGGTTATGATGATGCATGGAATACACCCTCATGATGTATTGGATAGGCATGGAAAACACTATTAGGATTAATGATCCCTAGGTCATTATTATGGGTGGGAATGGTTATCCAGGAATTATTAAATACACTCCAGTAACAGACAATATATGCGTGGTCAATCCGGGGCATGGACCTAAGGATCATTAACAAATAATTTTTTATTAGTTATTTTAATTTGGTATTTAATTATTATTATGTGATTAACTAATTCATATATCCTTTCATTATAGGTATGTATGGGTTTTTATTGGGGCTTACCTACTGAATTTTTACACACATCATGCATAAGCCTCTATTGAATGGTGGTACCAAAGAATACTCTCACTTAGTTGTAACTACATGTTGGGAAGGGGACTAGTTTAATAATGATTGAGTTTTAGTAAATTATCATTGATTGGATAATGAGATTAGGCATCAATCAATGTTAATGTGGATCCATCTATATTTTATTTCATTATTTATTTGATTTTGTTATTTTTTATGTGGGTTTTAGTTGATATATAACATTATGTCCTGCAATATTAATATTAATATACAATGTTTTTATTCATGTTTAATATAATAATTTACTAAATTAAAAGATTATTACTAATTTCTTTAAGATTTCACAATGTGATATAAGTGGTATAACCTCTTTATAGTACATCCTCAAAATCTTATTTCTAGCCGAAAGTCATTGGAATATGAGTAGCCACAAATGAGGTCATAGAGAACCACCTATGTATTTACTATACTAAGTCCATCAAGAAAATACATAAAATTTTTGAATAAAATGTGTTTCTATTTTTCTAAATATTTTGGTTATATATAATGATATAAAATAATGTGTTAATGGTTTTGATGGATGTCATAATGATTCATTGTGAATTCCTCTTCTGAAAATACAACTAGTTTACTAGTGGTTGGGATTTGTTTTCAAAATAAATGATGTTTCAAATGGTATAATTTGGACATCATGTTATGAACAGGGTTCTTGTGGATGATTATTTTATACTGGATATTTGACGGTTAATAGTAATTGAAAATAGAAAATCATTCAGAATGGGTAGGCATTTAGGATTCATATTACATGTATAAGCCTCCATTGGACTTTTAATCAGTTATGATAGAGTTTTATATAGATATAATTGAAACCACCTGTTATATGGAATTTGACCACTTATATTATTTATTAGATTCTATTTCTCTAGGCCAACATGAATATATATTTCATCTAATTGAATGTTACATTGCTCTATGGCGAGAAATAAAATGTTGAGGATAAGTTTTTTATCCTTTATGCATGGGAGGAACAGTTACTGTAGAAAGTCGATGTGAAAAATGGATTCCTTAGTGATGAATTCATTATGAGTGGATACTATTTATGTATATTAAATAAAATTAAAGTTAAAAGTTATATCTTATTTTCCAAAATTGATTATAATAATATTTTAAATAAATAAATTATAATTTTCATTCATTGGATACAGATCATTATAGTGTGGCACAACTTCTATACTTATGACTGTGTGGTTATCATGGGGTATTTTATTCAGTTTATTGTAATAATAAATTCCATATAGTATTGAATCATAGATCATGTTTACTGATATATATATCTAGGGACATAAGAGTTGGTATATATGAATTTTATATGTCACTCAATATTTGGGATGGTAACACACTTAACATATATTGAGTTATTAACTTTTGCAAGTTTCCGATTAATGTATATGTGGGAGAACATAATAACAATGAGGTATGCATCAGTTTTTTACTAAAGCTATTTATAGATCTATATAAATGGGTTTCCCATTATAGTTGTCATCCCATGTATAGAGGTCCATTAGAAATTAATATCATGGGAAACTTCAAGTCTTCATATCAGGGAATGTGAGGATATACAAAGATTCCTATATATGATTGGAGAAGCTTCAAAAATACTAGTCTCAGCAAATTGAGTATTAATGAATATACTCTGATATTTGTTTAAAAGGATTAGATCATTAATCTAATTGATTATATTATTTTATGGTGGATTCTGAATGTTATTAGATAATGAGAATAATCCTTTTCTTCAGTATGGAACCATTGTTGAGTTTACTGATGTGGTTAATATTGGAACTTGTGGAGTTATCATTTTGAATATGGTGTATTGAGGGTTATTATAGATTGATAAGGCTAACATCAATTTCAAGAACGATCAGTAGATGGTATAGGTACATATTCTTGTTAAAAATGTCATATGAATATTGGATCATGATTTTGTTCATATAAAATGGTTTTATGGGATCTTAGAACTGATTAATTTTAAAGAGATCTGAAATGTTCATGGTAACAATGTGGATCTATTTAATTATCGATCAGTGAGATGTCATGTGGGCACCATGTATGGATGGATATGATGTAAAACCTTTTAGAGTTGAGTCATGGTGATTAGGATGAGGATTGAAATTTCGTTTATTGGATCTAGATATAATGGGATTGTACCAGGTTATATTGACATTATCGATCCATAAAATATATACTTGTGAGGTTTTTAAAAGACCGTGAGCATGGATTGGGAAGAAAAATACACAAGTGTAAACAACATCAACTGTTTATGTCACCAAAAAAGTATTGTTATAGGGTAAATGAAATGGTAGTGATGACCATCAAATATTTCTGGTTGAGACCCTCCATACTAATGATAATTTGGATTATTTCATTGATAGAGTTTCCTAAAAGTCTTGAATAGGCATAAAATTGATTTTTCTCTTTATCATTTGGTTCTGAACAAAATTATCCAAGTTAGTCCTTCTATTCTATGGTAGAAATGGGTTTGAGTCTTTATGATCAAATATATGGTATTGTTAAAAAGAATCATGTACTCCAATGGTGGCATTCATCATATCAGTTATTGGAGATATAAGGCCAATCAAATAGGGTCATGAGTTCATGAGATTAATAGTTAAATGGAAATTAATTCATTTGAATTATAATGATGTAATTAATTCAAATTAATAAGGATTTGATAATGAATTTATGTTATAAAAATTCAAATATGATAGTGTATGGAGTTTGGGTGTTAACATCAATATGAAAATAAATTGAGGTAATCATAGCATGGATTTGGCATGTGATGTATTGTTTCTCAAGGTGGAATAGTTGTAGCAGTTATTTCTAGTTAGTCTTTCGTCATTGAAATTTCATTGACATTATTGTGTGGAAAATATTAAACAAGTTTATAAATTAATGGGATTTATTATGGATTAGTTTAAACATGTTCATGTTTTTATTGATGCATTGGTGGGGGTAACTAATCATTTTCACAAAATTCCTCCCCAGGATTTCTAGAAGTCATTTTCACATGTAATTAAAGGTAGTGAGTTGGAATCAAATTACATACATCTATATTGATATGTAAAGTACATTTTTATTATGTTTGTGTATATAAATATATACACACAATGATAGGGATTTAGGGATTGTATTTAAATAATGGGGTTTGTATGTTTCAGTAATAAATTGGGGATGCAGTAATATACAAGTTCTTGTTATTATTTATTTTTATATGATTATGTTACACATATTTGGGAATATAGTGTTTAAATCATAAGAACACTTGAACAGTGTTATGATATGAAAATAAAATGATGGGGATAACTGCTATTCCCAGATAGCCATTCGAACTAAGAGTAAATGTGTGGGGAACCATAGGACTAATGGTAAATTGATAATGATATTTTAGTGTCTTCATATAGAATATTTATCGCACAAACAGTCATGTTGTTTTTATGATAATGAAAAATAGTGGGTTAGATATTTGTGACTGGTAAACATTATGAATGGATTTGATATATGGATGTGTCTTGGGTAACCATGGAGAGAAAAATACTTCTTTGTATATAATTGGTAACTGATGTTGACCACTATGTGGGTTTGGAGTATTGTTGGGGATTCTCATAGTTGAGAATTATTAGGTTTGAGGTCATAAAACACCATGTATGTATGTGTATTTGATAAATTGAGGAAAATAAAAAATTTTAATTATTCATACACACATTTGGATAATTATAGCATTGAATAGAATTATAAAATAAATAAATTTTTTAAATAGGTGTTGTAATTTAAAGAAAAAATCTTAGATGGGAGTCTAATGGTTCCTGATGGAACTAGGGGGATTCAGTTATAGATACTGATGAGAAATGGGTGACCCATTGGCTATCTATGTGGATAGTTCAACATACATGATACATATGGCTACTAGATATCAAGTGGAAAATATTGTATAAATTTTTTGAGAAATTTGTGAAAAAAATTAATTTCCCACCACACTATTTTTCTAATAGGGTATCCCCCTCCCACACATTTTTTTTCTCACAAATCAATGCCCTAAATAACCCCTTATTGATTTGTTTTTCATTGTTTTTTGGATTTTTTGAGCCATTTTTTATGATTTATAGTGAACTCCATCCTATGATTCCCTTTAATGTTATCCTAATCCTTCACTCAATAGTTATTCCTTCAAATGTTAGAGATTGAACTGATTTTTCGACATGACCATACTGGAAACAACCCATTTGGATCAGTATTTTACCCTTCATAGGAAGATCACAACCCATTATGTAATATGGATATCATCACTTTATGTGTCAAAAAAGTTACATAAATTCATGGTTTTGATTGAGGTTTTTCTTAATTTTTAATTTATATTAATTTTTTGTAAAGGTGACTCCTATTTGGGATTTTGATCAATTTAATTTTATGGATCTATTAGGGAGATCTAGTGACTGTTGGTCATGTGGTCAACATGACATGGTGTCTTTTTTAGTTGAATGGTGATTAAATATATTTTAATTTTATTAGATTAATAAATAGTATTTGTGGTAATTAATTTAATTATTTTTATTAGAAATGTAGGATTTTATATAAGGCCGTGTGTTTTTGGATGATGTATTTTTGTTCTTTTATAAAGGAATTTGAAATCATGAAAATAGTTGATGGAAACGTTTTTAGAAATTGAAGTTTATTTTTAATTAGTTTAACAAACTTAATTAAATTCCTTATTTTTTAAAAACGTTTTTTGAGGAATATAATGTGAGATCATTTCATAATGATTCCTGAATCATTTTAATTAAGAAAACTATATAATTAAATTTCTAATAAATTTACTACATTAATTGGAAAAGGGAATTATTATTTCAAATTAAAAAGTTTCATGGGGAAATAGTGGACCGTAATGTAGTATATTGACATCCATCACTACCGATGGAAGAGGCCATGAATTTAGTGTAATGGATAGGTATTGAATCCCGCATAAGTTTGTAATTATTATGAATTGAAATGAACATGACATAGAAACCCCATTTGTAGTATCCTTTATATGATTATACATATTATTAAGAGATGAGTAGGGATGGATGGTTTAATGGATGTAATAGGGGTTTGTATAAGTGTGAACTATGATAATCCTTAAATCATTTGGTATTGTTATATGAAAATAAGGCCATCTTCCAATAAAAAACATGGTGTATGGGTAGGACCTATTGGGATGGATTAATATGTTTTATGTTTGATCAATCCTAGATTTTTGGGGATATAGGGTGGTATTGTTTCCATTATGCTTGTGGGAGTTTTTAAGAATCTCATTGAATCCTTGATGAGACCTTAATGGTTTAGAGTAATGCTTTTTTGTTAGTGTAATGGGACTTGATACATCAGATGATATGGGGTTTGGGGGACCCTTTTTAATCACATATACACTGGTGAGATACTGGGGACCCCATTGGGTTCCTTATATTATTGATATTCTAGGAAAATAGATAATACAATATACGTTATTCTCTATTGATTTATGACATCAGTGGTATATCGGGCCATGAAGATGCATGACTATATTTGAGTAATATATATATATATATATATAACTATACATTTATAGATATTTTTATCACACACATTATAGGAGAATATTAAAAGACATGGAATACTTTATCATGATTTTTTAAAACATATGGAAAACAACCTTTATGCAGTCTTCACATGTATTGTAAACCACACTTATATGGTGGTGTATGATTATAAAAAAAATTCTTTAGAAAAAAGTTCATTGATAATGGTATGTATGACATGGATTTTGTTTTATGTTTAAATTGGTATTGGGTAGAGGATAGATACATAGTCATTTTATATTTGAGGTATTATAGGGTCTTTTCTATGTGTGGTCGATTCAACCAAACTATTATGGATCCATTTATCGGGTACCATTGTATACTAGGATAAAGAAATCATCACAATTTTTCACTATGATGGATAATCCCCCCAATATTTTTGATATATAACAAGGTGATTTTATACACTTGGTAATCATAAATTTTTACTTAGTTTAACATCCACCTGTGTTTTTATTATTATTTAGGATGTTAATCACAACATGATCAAGGAAAATCATTCACTGGCCTAAGAAAGTATAGTTGATTGATGAGATGAACCTATGGATATATTATATTTTAGCTATTATTTGTTTTTTATTATTTTAATGGGTATTCATATATTGTGTATCGAACATGTCATTGTGTTTCTAGTATGTATGAAGTTTTATTTATGGTTCCTATAATTTTTTTCAACCTATGAAAATATTCAGACAATACACATGGGTACCAAAGAATAGTATTAATTGGATATAGGAACATAATGGGATATGAATGTTATTTTCATTATTTATTTGGATTGTATTGAGTGGGGTATGATCCGAAGATGAGGTATGTGTCATAGTTTTATATGATCTCTATATATTTAATATCAATTTTTTTAAAATAGTGATCGACCTAGTAGGTGAGATTTATTTTCTAATAGTATCCTGTGTATCAATATTTTTTTTGGATGTAATTTTTTTACTATAAAATATGTTAATTTATTCTTATGTATGGTTATTAGTTATTTATTTATAGTTTCACCTTATGATATAAATGGTTTATAATCACCACTATTCCTCAATATACTACCTCCACATGTTAGTAGCCTCTTGAATATGGGGATGAATTCCAGAGCTCTCGTGGCATCACCAGTCTAGTTATTTTTTAGAGTGTGTTAGGCTATGATGTTCTATGCTTATATCCATGGTTTTTATGTTCATAATGATCCTTCCATATGTGCATTGTTCCTCACATAAAAAAACTCAACTGAACTTATGGTTGGATAGTAGTAAAATATTGTCACACAATATGAACGAAGGAGAAACAACAATAAAAGTCAATATTTTGTTTTAAAAAAACTACTAAAAATAAAAATAATAGGTTTTATGTGTTTTTTTACATTCATCAAACTGAAATGGGGATATTAATCAATGAAATACCCATCAATAACTTTTTTTCATTGTGTTTGATTAAAATATTTTAGAGTGAGTAATTAATATTGGTTGTGTTGTCTTGTGGTCTTAATTTTTTTCATGATTGAAGAGGTTTATATATGTATTATTGAAGGATGAAGGAGTTATATAATATGTTGTTCAATAATAGAATTAAAAAAATTACAATGTGCCTTGTTTATAGGAATAATTTGTATAGTCTACATAAGAATAATATATTAATTCATAAGGATAAATGTTTTATTTACCGCAATAAAACTTGGATATATGTATGAATCTTACATTTATCAATAAACATCATCTCAGGTTAGGGAATATAATCATCCCTATAATGAAATCCACCTCAGAAAAGGTACCCAACTAATTACTGTACATAACCATCATCTCATGGGAACCATAATCCTCAATGTGAATAATGTAACCATTAAATCTATTCACATGATTTGATTAAGTACCTGATGTTTCACGATACTTTGTATACACCATATTGAATCTATGTAATCATGATATTTTATGTAATCTCAAATCCATAGTGAAATATCTAAAAAATAACAAACTTCAAAAATTTGAATTATTAGTATAATAATGTGATATTATACATGGAGTAACTACTGGAATGATTATTGTGAAGATTGAGATATGATACATCTATGATTTTTAAAATTTCTATTAGTATTTTTTTTGATATTTTTTTAAAAATATAATAACTCGGATTCAGAGTATAAATTTTATTATTTTTGTTATCAAAGTAGTGGAAGAACTATTAATAGATGACCTTTATGAATTAATTTATTTTTTGATTACATCAAAGGAATTTAAAAATTGGAAAAACTATTGTGTGTATTATAAATTATTTGTTATTTATGGTAATATAATATCATTTCAACAAATGGAAATTGAATAGAATCTAATATAGTATATGAAAATGATTTTTCTATTCTTGGTCATTATATAGAGTTTTTGGAACAGAAAAAATTTGTGAGATTTTAAATGTGATACTTTTTACATATCTACAAAATGATTGGATTTTTTCAGTATTTGTTATAATTTTTTAATAAATGAAAAGTGATTTGTGAAATTTAGTTCATTTAGACCGAACTAAAAAATGTAATATGAGTGATTTCTAATAAATCATGTTGAAATTTTGATAATTATGAAAATTTTCTTTTATTAGTTTCACTCACTTGAAGTTTATTCATTATATGCTAATGTTTTACACCAACCGGGTTTATTTTTATCATCTTTAATTTCAAGGGAATAATAATGATTCTAAATGAGAGCTGTTTTATATTGGATCCAAGGTTGTTCTTTTATATAAACAGGGAATGGTTTTGTTTTTATCCACCCTAACATATAATATCATGGAGTTGGAATGGAAAGGGATCATTTATGTATTTTAGAAATTAATATTGAAGGTGGGGTCATTTCATAGTGTTTTCCAATTTTTTGGTTAAAAAAATTAGATAATGGAGAAAATTGTTTTTGAAATATGCTGTTGTGAACATGATTAAATGTCGTTTTAAAAAATTTATGGAAGATAGGTTTTTGGATCATCTCATCAAAATATGGAAAATGAAAAAATCACATGGAAGATTTAAAATTTAATGGAGGATAGTTTTTCATAGATGAGAGTTATGGGCACAATGCGGCATAAAAAGAGGTTTTTTCACAATATTATTGTATCTTATGTGTATAATCATTAATGACTATAAATTGGTGGATACCCCCTGACAATATGAATAATTATTTCAATAATGATCCAATTTCACAACCATGCAAATGATATATTCATGAATTTATAGTCATTAATGATGATACACACAAGATACAATCATAGTATGAAAAAACCTCTTTTGATGCCGCATTGTGCTCATAACTCACTTCAAATAAGGTTAATTTCATTTACTAGTCATTTTGAATAATAACCATGGAGATGATCATATAACAATAATAAATGTTAAAAGGGATCACAATGTTTAATCTAAACAAATATGGTATAAAATTACTTATAAACATTTATATATCCTATTATATTAGTTTATTTAGACACAACATTAACTTATCTTTTATTTTGGATTTTTTTGGGTCAGAATTCGAATGAATACAACATTATAATATGGTAAAATGTTCTATGTATTTACATTAGTGCAACATCCCTCACTTATAAAGTGAAAAATATTATTTTCCCTTTACCAAATTATTTTAACCTTTATATCAATGATGATATTTCAAAATAACCACCATCAACAGTATACATAACCTTTTGTTGATTTTATTCACTTTACTACCCATCCATGAATCTATATGGTGGTATTAAAAAACGAATACCTGATAGAGAGGTATATGTTTTTACCAACCCTTTTCGTTTCGCATTCTTCAAAAAATACTCATAATATTTTAAAAATATATTAATGGTATGTAATTTTTATTTAAACTATAAATAAAAAATATTATTTTAGTGTAATATCTATTTTTGATCTCCTACCCATCCATTTTAAAATGGTAATGTCACTCATCTGTACATGTGGACTACCACCTTAATTATGTGATGTGATTCATTTTTTTAGCATTATTATATGAATTCCATTAAGATGAATTTAATGAATATATTTGGTATTAATAATATAAATAAGATTTCTTAATCCTGAATTCTTATTTATGTTTATGTCTTTCAATCTATTATAGAATAGAAATATCATGCATGCATACAGACACAGTACTATCCCCATGTATCAATGTATTCATTTTCATCATAGTTATATATATTTTTATATTTTATTAAATGTTTTAAAATTTATAAACAAGATAATTATGAAGATATTTGTCTATTGGATTTTATGAAACCTAATCAAACATAAAAGGGCCAAAACAATCAATCAAAAACATTCAGAGAAAACATACTAATATTCACAAGAAACTTACTTTTAATGAAAAATTATGAATAAAATGGTACATAGACAATATGTGGGAATTATATATAATAAGAATTTTGTAAAACATGTCCATTAATAAATCTATGTAATATATGTATTAATTACACAATATGATTTAATATTTATGATGAAAAACGGGACTTGAAGTCAGTGTTTATGTTGAAATGAGATTTTTAATCAGAATTTTCTATATTTAAATACAACTAGGGGATATTAAAAATATTCACATCTTAAATAGATTGTAATTTATTCTCCTAATGTTAGTTAAATAATAATAAATTTTTCTTACTATCTTCCTCTATTTGACATTCAAAAATATTGATAAATTATTTCATTAATTATTGACCTTACTTCACATTTGGCGAACAAATATTTTATCAATGTTAATGTTTTTTTAAAAATATTTTGTTATTTTTATTTAATATATAATGTTTTCGAGATTAATTATTTTCATTTCATTTAAAATTATTTACTACTCATTAAAATAAATGTTTTATAATATTTTATAAACAACTAAATTTTTATTATTTTATGAAGTATGAAAAGAATGATATTTTTTATCATATACAACATGAACAAAAATTCATGTCATACGGTCCATTTAGTAAATATATGCTACCATAAAATTATTCCATGGTTATATTAGAATAAAATAATTTCCTTAATATTTTTTAATTGTTTTTAATTATACCAAATAAAATAGATATTTTAATTGTTTTTCATTAATTTTATGTGCTATCATATTATTAATTTTATTCTTTGTCAATTTATTATGTTTATTGTAATTGTTACCTAATGATATATTATGTTGATGCCATATATTTTCAATCTATAAATTAATTATGATAATTATGTTTTGATGATAAATCTATAAATCATTTTTATTTCCCATAAATTACTCAATTTATGATGAAATAGTTTTGAAACATGTTTGTTTTACATGGGTTACTCCATGATGATGTGAATAAAAGTATATAAATCCCATTTCCATTCCAAAATTTATGATATTATGACATGATTATTATTTTTATGATGTTGTGTCACTCATATTTAGGGAATTAATTATCTGATGGGTGTGCATATAATTATATATCCTAATATTTTTTGTGTGTATATATTGATATCTAATGATATAACAATGAATTAAATGAAATTTGAACCATATTTATTAAAAGATTTTAGGTACACTGGCACTCTTAGGAGTGTTGCTTGAATAAATGAAATGATAAAATGAGTAGTGAACACATTAAATTAATAATATTGGATAGGGAGTGAAACCATTCATTTAATGAAATAATTATGAGGAGTGGACACATTATAGAAATCAAATATGGGTGTAAACCCATTCCAAAAATTATAATAGGATAATGAGTTAATCTATTAAAATTATGAGAAGTGGTTAGAGAGTGAACTAAATCCCCCATTCATATTTTTTACAATGACAATGATCAAAGTTACAAATTAATAATAATTTTTTCATATAATTATGTGTATTAAAAAAAATGTTCCCTATTCTTTGTATATGTTCATAGGTATAATGTTTGATAATTAATTATACCAACATATTATGACATTCACGTTATTTCAAAAAGACTTTTTCCATGATTTATGATTATTGATATATTAATTATTGGGTATAAAATTTTTAAGTCCTCATAATGTTTTCATATACTTGAATATAAAACATTAATATTTATAATTATTTACAAATACATCATACGATTACTCTTACTGAGCATTTGTTCTCCCAATTTCATGTGGTTAGATTTTTTACTTTGTTGCGTACTACGGTTTTAGGTACTTTATATCTATGATGTGTATTATATGAGAATAACATTGTGGGAGATGTCAATGATCATTCATGAATTTTTTTATGAATCTATATCCTATGAAGAATTATATTTAATTGTAAAATGAAATGTAATATCCTGGTTTTTATTAAATTTTTATCTAAAATGATGTAATATTATTTTATGAAACTATTTGGAAACCACACATTTTATTAGATCATGGTAATGTACTTTTTTTAGATTGGGATTATGGATGTTGGTTTAAAACCCTTTGGAAAATTTTAATTTTAAGATAACATTCTAATGTTTTTGTATTGAATAGACTATGTTCTTTACTAGAACTAACATACTTATAAAGATACTGGAAAGTGGGTTTAGATGTAGAATAAATTCACATAGATTTAATTAATAGTTTTAAATGAAAAAAATAATGAATCAAATTAAATTTATTTATATTAAAATTACCTTCCTCATGAGAAATTGTGCTTTAGTGGATATGGAAGAAAAAACATGTAACTATTCCTTGTAAACTATCTCAAATTATAAAAATAAATGATTATTATTGTCTAAATGAGTAAAACAATAGAAAAATGAAATTCATTGATTTATTATCTAATAAACACGATTTATTGAATAACATATTTTACATAAATGTCTATAATTTTTGAAAAAGAACCAAAGTAAAAGACTCAATGGAATATTAAGATGTATTATACCAAAAAAATATGGTTATAGTGAGACAAATTATTGAGAAAAATTATGTGTTAAATGAAGGTAAATATTTTTAATCATAAGGTACCACTAAGAGTTCAGTGTGTTATGTATGGGTAACTTTTTAATAATCCACATTAATTCCATAATTTGAAGGGTAAATCTAATGTGAAGGAAGTTACTATGCTATGTCATTCACTAAAGTGGATCATGATGATATAGGAACAAATATCATCCACTAATTCATTGGGGATTAAATGTTACAATTTTAATTAATGTTACATATATAAATCATATTAAAATTCATCTATTAGTATTTAATGTGAATTTTGATAATTTATTATATATATTTAGTAGATAAATTAATAATCTAAATAATAATTAAATCACATTTAATATACCAAAACAACATTCAACCATATTTCATTATGAGGGTGAATAAAAAATTATGATTGAAATTACTTCCATTTTATGGGTGTTAATACATATAAATGAGTGGTATTTATCTGATGCGTTTTGGGAAAAACACCAAAATAATGATATTCATATGGTTTCTGGATGATATTATTGTATTTGTTAAAAACATGTTTAGTATTCCCCCAAATAAAGATGTTAAGTTTTAAAAATAACTCATACATGGTACAAAACCGATTTTAATGACTCCGAATATAATTCTAATTTTGAGTTGATAGAGATTAAATAATATGATCTTTGTGAATCTTGAATACTGATTCATATTCCCTAGTGATTCACTATGGAGTAAACCTATTCTTTTTAGGAAAAATTACGACATATCAAATCATCTTTTCAGTTATTATCAATAACATAAAAATATAACTATCATGAAATAAAATCCTATAACTCATTTTAATTACTTTGATGATCAATAATCTAGAGATTAAAAATTTTCAATGATTAAAATACAATGTTGATAAAACCAATTCAGTTTCATGAATGAAGATATTTCAAATTTATGATTTATTATAAGGTATATTCATTATAAATGTGTAGTGATGCTATATATAATTACTGATGGAATTGTTTTCTTTATAGAATCAATGAGTAGTAAATTTAGATATTAAAATGATCAGTATTTATACATTATAAATTATATTCTTATATATCCCATGAGTAAAGAAATTGATGAGGATCAATTTTGGATTGTGTTAAAGAACATTAGTGTGAAAAATATTTATCCCAAATTCTTCTAGTCTAAATACCAGATACAAAAAGTTTCATTCATATGTTATATATTCTCATGAAATTGTATATTGGTAGATCAATTAAAAAACAACTATTTCAAAAATGGCACATCTATCCTATTATCAATTAGATATATAGTTTTTCTCAATTTACAGGATACTATCGAATCGTTTTGATAAATTTACCTGAGAATTTCAATCCCATAGGTTCATTTCCATGGAAGGGAGTTGTGTTCCTTTAGATATATGAATAAAAGGAAACATTAATGAAGCAAAAAATAATGATTTTTATTGAAAATACTCTCACACTACCATGTATTTGGGATGTGTTCTGATCTATAATGATACACTATGGAAGGTGTTGGGATACCTCCCATGGATGAATGATGTAGTGGATTATTAACCTTCATAAAAATTTAAAATTAATTTGGTAAATTACCTAACATTTTTTATAGAGTTAGGAGTTGAAATAGGCACATTAAAAATATTGAGGAATTTTATTTATATTCAAATATTTAATATATATATATATCTCATAAATTATTTGGCCATATATTAACAAAAAGGTTTTTTAATATGTAAAAAATTATATTTTTGGAGTTGATTAATGATAAATACTTCTCAAAACATTACCACATTACAATGGAAAACAGGTTGACAAATATTTTGAGCCAGAAAGATCATGATATGTTTTTCATGAAGAGAATTAAATTATATCCAATATTTATGGATTTTTAGAAAATTGGTATGTAATCATGATTTAATGTTAATGGTTATATCATTCTCTATTGAATATTTGAAAACATATGCATATGGGGATTTAAGAGGTGTATAATGAAGATATAGATCTTTTGAAGAAATTGAAAAATGTTCTTAAGTTGAATGATGATTATAAAATAGTTATATGTTTGTGGAATGAATCCAGTATCCTTTTGTTATTATATTTTAATTATTAGTTATAATTTTTTTTAATAGGTCATCATTCATTATTCATCCTTAAAATAATTATATTTATTGATATTGGAAAGATTATTTTCGGGTGGGAAAACATGGTAGGGAATATTTTAGACCATGTTCCCTAATTCATGGTATGTCGTCATTTTAATAATGAGATATAGAATTGTAGGTGGATTTTACAACCCCTACTCATCCAATAATATAAATGGTGTAAAGAAACCTTATATTTCATTATCAAATTCTCCAAAGGATATAATTTCCATAATTTTTTTGGGTTATATTTGATCTATATACAGAATATGTAAACATCATATCAACCAGAGAATATTTATTTATTGAAAATCATTATTTGATATACATTATAGCAATTCGGTGGATGCATGGAGAACACCACTTTATTATTTATTATTGTAGTTTGAGGTTTACCTTGCTGTTCTGGAGAAGACGTCCTGAATTATTGAATACTAAGATGAACTATATCACTGCATATCATCATTTGAATGATGGTCATCTAAATGACTATATTTTGTTAAATGATATTATTTAAGTGTTAATATATGAAAAATATTATATAATATTGTACACATACAAAATATAGAAAAATAAAAAAAATTATATCATTCATAATGATCACTTCATTCGACATCTATAAAAAAATTCGAAAATAAAAATTAATAAAAAATTATTAAATAGAATATATAAGATGGGAAAACACTATGGGGGATTCTGATGGAATAATTACCAAAAATAGGAGGGTGTAGGCTAGGTGTAACTACTCCAACCTTCTTAGTCCTCAAATTATTGTATCTGCAATAAAGGTTAAGCTGCCCCCAAAGGCTCCTACAAAAGTAGGCATCATCCCCTTGATTTAGTGAAATGGTGAAAAGCCCGAGGTGGATGAATCCTCCATCGAAATCATGCCTATAGTATGTATGGATACTAGATTATTCATCCCCTCGTTTAATGTGGTATTGTTGTATTTAGGACTACTATAGAATCTTTCCTTTTTATAACGTTAACTTTTATTACAAAATACAAAACTGAGGATCGTTAAGGTTTAGTGTCATGGAAACCAGGAACTTATTACATGAGGAAAAAAACATTCTTATTAAACACTTAAAAGGATTATTCATTTGTTCATTATACGTTCATTACGGAATATCATAACCTGGGAGCATACATCAAAGGAAAGGGTGAGCAAAAGGCCCAGTAATGGAAACAAGGGAAACATTTTACATGAGAACTTGATATACATCAATAAAGTCATGAAAAGATCTTTAAGGCATGAGAATGAAATCATGAGGCATATCAAAATAAAAATAACGTATTTCATAAAATGAAAATGTGGCTATAACATATTACAAAGACAATCATTTTTGTTTCACCATGGTCCATCCCCAAGGCGTCAATAAAAATTACCAAATTTATTCACCAAGGTATCAGTCAAAATGGTCATCTCTAGAGATTAAGTCTTTACCCAATGCATTGAAGCACTATCAGGGTGCACCCTTGAATTCTCCTTTATTATCATGTGATCCACATATATCATCATCAAAAATTTCATAAACAACCCACATAGAATAAAATAAATGGTTTTCATTTCATAATTATAATGTTTTAAAAACTGTTTTAAAGACATGATCTTTATTTCACTTTAATCCCACAGAAAAGGAAAGCGGGTCTCATGAATGTAAATCTGAGAATTTAAAATAGAACATTTTGGTATATATGAGAATACCCCTATATAATAGAGGTCTTTGAGTCTTCACTTAATAAAATAAAATAACTTTAAAAAAATAGAAAGACATTTTGAGATGGAAATTCTACAAGATAACAGCTTTGTTTCGGGGGTTTAGAAAACATTGAAAAGAGAGGGGAAATGGGTCAAACATTAATAAATGACCCATAAAACAGTAGGGGGATAGAATATGAAGGATTTAAGAACATTTTAATGAAAATTTAATGATATAACATATGAAATGATGAAAATTAAAGGAAGACAAAAATAAGATTTCTCTTATTAAATTTGGCAGCCTAACGTCGTCACTTAAACGTCAAAAAAAAAGAATTGAAGAGATAAAATAGGGTCTCTCATCATATGAACATAAAAGATCAGTATGATAGATATAGTTATAATACCCCAACATAATAAAAAATAACTTTAAAGACTTTACATGAAAGTAGAACTATTAAAAAATGAGAAAGGTGAAAGAATCCCTTAAAAATTCGGCAGCCTAACGATGTCACTTAAACTTCAACAAAAATGAATTGACGAGATCAAATAGGGTATCTCATCATATGAACATAAAATATCAGTATTATATATATAGATATCATACCCCAAAATAATAAAATGGAACTTTAAAGACTTGACATGAAAGTAGAATTTTGAAAAAATGAGATAGGTGAAAGAATCCCTTAAAAATTCGGCAGCCTAACAACGTCACTTAAACATAAAAAAATGAATTGACGAGATCCAATAGGAACTTTCATCATATGAACATAAAATATCAGTATGATATATATAGAGATCATACCCCGACATAATAAAAAAGAACATTAAATACTTGACATAAAAGTAGAACTTTGAAAAAATGCGAAAGGTGAACGAATCCCTTAAAAATTCGGCAACCTAACGACGCCACTTAAACAATTTAAAACGAATTTATGAGAGAAAGACGGGGGGGGGGGTATCTCTACATATGAAAATGAAAATTATGTAAGATTAATATAAAAGAACATCCTCTAACATAAGAACATGGGGCATAAAAAAATTACATAAAAGAGATTACTTGAAAAGAAAGAGAGAGGTCGGATCCCTTACCATAAAACGTAACTCTTAAAACTCAATGGTTGGGACCTTGAGGGCTTGGGGGAACCTTGGGAGGACTCCTTGGGAGGTATTGAGACCAGATCTTCGTTGGGGGAGAGTTGGGAGTCGAATGGATGATATTATGGCTTGGTATTTATAGGGTAAGTTAGGGGACAAGGCATTAGTGGCCAAGGGACACCTCATTGGTGGTTTTGGAAAAACCATGGGCTTTCCCATGGTGTTGACCACATGGTTCCCCCCATACAATAATTCATCACCTTTGGTCAGCCAACCCTTAAAATAACTCAAGGCATCATCATGACATAGTTATGATGTCATTAAACATACCGAAACTCTAAAACTATATTTTCACTATTCATCGAAAATTTAACTCTCAGAAAAATCCCAAAATATCACCTTAACCAAATATCGATTCTCTAGTTTCAAAAAATAAACTCCAATTTATAAAAAACAATTTTCTATATATTTTTAATTAATTTTTTTAAAATAAATACACTATTCACAGAAAATTCATTTTTCTCAGAAAAATCCCCAAAAATTACCTTAACATAATATCAATGCTCTGAGTTCAAAAATGAAATGAATTTTATAAAAATATTTTTCTAAATATTTTTAATTTAATTTTTAATTCAAAAAACACTATTAACCCGAAAAAACTAATACTTGACTAATAATTAATGAAACAGTTATTTACCTATTTTATTGAATCAAATTACTTAATCAAGGTGCATAGATTATATTAATATTTTGTTTGAGTGATATTACTAATCCATTTGTTCACATTAGTAATCCTAAGCATAAAATCACTATTCATAATTTTCTATTCATCAAAAAATTATGTTGATCTTATTAGACTCTAAATTTCGTACTGAACATAATTGTAGAAGACCATTTTTTGAAAATAATTACACATAATTAGTTATCTAATGTTTACATAATTATTTTCAAATATCCGTTTTCTATAATTCATCAAAAAAATGCATATTATTTTTATCCAGACGTTTGAAAATTCACAAACTTCATCACAAGAAGAAATTACAATTTTTTATTTAAAACAAAGGATTTCACAAGGCAGTTGTGGTCTCGTTACATAGCCCCTTATAACACCAGCATAGGACCTAAGAGTAAGGTGTGCTAGGGTGATAGAATCTTGGGGTGGATCAGCCAACATTTCACGAGTAATAATTTCTATCAGTTTGAACTTCTAACGAAGTTGATTCTGTTCTAGCTTCACACGATGAAGTTCGGCTTGGGTTTGGTCCAGAGCATAGCCCATTGGTGCTATCTCCTTCCCAAGTTCTGTTAGATGGGCTTCGATTGGCCCGAGACTACTGGATGAGGCCATCAAATCTCCTTTCTATATTAATGAACCAAGGTCACTTGTATTTAGAGACAAAAGTCACAACATTCAGTTTTCAACGGTCATACTCACTAATGGTCATATAATAGTCAAAACCCAACAGTATCATTTTAATTATACTCATGTTATCAAATGAAATAGTTTTGTTGAGTATGAAAAATAAAATAACACAGAAAATTAGGAAATACAATTTATTCAAAATTTCGGGTCGTTACAATCTTCCCCCCCCCTTAAGAAATTGAGTCCTCGTAATTTTTCTTTAAAATTTGGTTTTGAAATTTCATTGAAAGTCCCACATCAGAAAAAGAGTCAGTAACACTATTACTTTAAAAGAAAGAAAAGGAAGTACAAAGGCCACCCGAGTTAACCCATACTAGGATTCCATGTATGAAAACATGGATATGGTAGAAAAAAAGGGTCAAGTTCTGAGGCAGAGTGATAGAAAACATGATTAGGAGAATGTTATCCCCAAGAAAATCACAGACTTATGATGTATGTAAACGGTAATTGATTACCCAATAGTAAAATTATACCAACAATATTTTTTTTACATTCCTTTTAATAATTTTGAAGAATTCATTTACTACATAGAATAAAAACATAATGAAATATACCTACCTTCAAGTAGAGTTTCATCCTTTAATAAGTTTCTACCAAAATTAATCTTTTCTCCAAATGATGTGCATTCAAAACTACTTGATCTCATCAAAGCATAAGAATCATATTATAGAGAATCACATAATCCACCAATGATTAACTATCTATTTCTTACATATTTAAACATTATCCCAAAAATAGAAAGGGTAAGATAAAACAACTCTTACAAAATAAAGAACCCTAGAGGAAGGGAAACTACTTTAAATCTTCAAAGTTCAATGGTATTACCCAAAGTTCATCATAGAACATTCTATAAATAACTATCCTTAAAATTCCTCTTAATAAACCAAACTAAGATTAAAATCCAAATACAAGAAGGATTTGATATCATAGTCTTCCATAATAAACTTCATCATTCATCTCCAAACAACATCAACCACTCCTAACATCATATAAAAAATGTAGCTAACCTAAACATATTTTACCCAAGATAGGTTAATAATTTCTATATGTAACCTATATTACTATAATTCCACCTTAAGTTCATCGATTCTTCAAAATATAATTCAACATTTACTCCTGAAAGAAAATATCGTAGTAATCTATTTACCTCGATCATATCGGGTCCCCAAAATAGTGAACGTCTTACAAAATAATAATCATATTTTAATCCCCTAATCATATCTGTCATATTAATACAACAATCATCATATTTCCTATCACATTGGCTGTTGGGACATGTTCTTCCATTTCCCTCCATTAAATAAGAAAAGAAAGTACAATTAGGGGCTTAAATACTTAACCAATAATCATGAAAAGGAACTTAAAGCATAGAAAGATAACTTGTAGAAGAAAAGTATACCCTAACTTGTGATTCTCTAGGTTCCAAACTATGTTATCCATGATCATATATTCTTATGTGAATCTTTATTTTATTTTAACATTGTTCATTTAATAATGGTTCATACTAAGCTTATGAATTTACCAAAGCGTATCCCCCGGGAGTGTCGTAACCAAGAGTGCATCAAGGCCCATTGTCGTGTACCAGTTCCCATTCAAGTCTAGCTCAAAGTGGGTTATTCGAGTTTTACCCCTATGTACATCTGTGCCAGAGTCACCTCTACCTTTTCATATCTAGACAGGGATGTATTTGTTTGGCAACCCCTTACTCAATAATCACCAAAATATCAAGAAGATTTCCATTATTTAAACTTTTCTATAGGGTTATTCCTAGAGTTTTCATATCCTAATTCACACAAATAACTAAATCATCCTTTGATACCAACTATAGCATCCCACCTTTTTATAACATTAACTGTTATTACAAAATACAAAACTTAGGATCTTTAAGTTTTAGTGTCTTGGAAACCAGGAACTTATAACATGAGAAAAAACATTCTTCTTAAACACTTGAAAGGATTATTCATTTGTTCATACTATGTTCATTATGGAATCTCATAACCTGGGAGTATACATCAAAGGAAAGGGTGAGAAAAAGGCCCAGTATGGGAAAGAAGGGAAACATTTTACCTGAGAACTTGAGATACATCAATAAAGTCATGAAAAGAACATTAAGGAATGAGAATGAAATCATGAGGCATATCATAATAAAAATAACAAATTTCATAACTTGAATATGTGGATACAACATTTTTCATAGACAATCATTTCCAGTTTAACAAGGTCCATCCCAAAGGTTTCAATAAAAATTACCATGGTTATTCACCAAGGTATCAGTCAAAATGGTAATCTCTAAAGATTAAGTCTTTACCGAATGCATTTGAGTTCTATCAGGGAACACCCTTAAATTCACCTTTATTATCATGTGATCCATATATATCATCATAAATAATTTCATAAACAACCCATATAGCATAAAATAAATGGGTTTCATTTCATAATCATAACATTTTAAAAACTGCTTTAAAGACATGATCTTTATTTCACTTTAAACCCACAGAAAAGGAAAGAGAGTCTAATGTATGTAAATCCCAGAATTTAAAATAATTTTTTTTTGTATATATGTAAAAACCACTATAGAAGATAGGGCTTTGAGTATTCAATTAATTAAATAAAATAACTTTTGAAAAAGTTAGAGAAATTTTGAGACAGAAATTCTGCAGCATAAAAGCTATGTTTTGGGGTTTTAGAAAACATTTAAAAGAGAGGGTACATGGGTAAAACATTAATAAATGACCAATAAAACAGTAGGGGGATAGAATATAACGGATTTAAGAACATGGTAATGAAAATTTAAAGATATACCATATGAAATGACGAACATGAAAGGAAGACCAAAATAAGATTTCTCTTATTAAATTTGGTAGCCTAACGACGTCACTTAAACATAAAAAAAAAGAATTGAAGAGATCAAATAGGGTATATCATCATATGAAAATAAAAGATCATTATGATAGATATAGATATCATACCCCAACTTAATAAAAAGGAACTTGAAGGACTTTACATGAAAGTAGAACATTGAGAAAATGAGAAAGTTGAAAGAATCCCTTAAAAATTCAGCAGCCTAACAATGTCACTTAAACATCATAAAAAATGAATTGACGAGATAAAATAGGGTCTCTCATCATATGAACATAAAATATAATTATGATAGATATATAGATCATACCACAACATTATAAAAAGGAACTTGAAAGACTTTATGAGAAAGTAGATCTTTGAAAAAATGAGAAAGGTGAAAGAATCCCTTAAAAATTCGGTAGCCTAACGACGTCACTTAAACATCAACAAAAATGAATTGATGAGATCAAATAGGGTCTCTAATCATATGAACATAAAATATAATTATGATAGATATAGATATCATACCCTAAAATAATAAAAAATAACTTGAAATACTTGACATGAAAGTAGAACTTTGAAAAAATGAGAAAGGTGAACAACTCCCTTAAAAATATGGCCGCCTAACGGCGCCACTTAAACATTCTTAAAACAAATTGATGAGAGAAAAAGGGTGGTCTCTCATCATATAAACATGAAAAGGCATTAATATTAACATAAAATAACATCCTACAATATAAGAACATGGATCATAAAAGAAATGACATAAAATAGATTACTTGAAAAGAAAGAGAGAGGCCGGGTCCCTTACCTTAAAACGTAACTCTTAAAACTCAATGGTTGGGACCTTGAGGGATTGGGGGAACCTTGGGAGGACTTAATTGGGAGATAATGATACCAGTACTTCATTGGGGGAGTGTAGGGAGTCGAATGGATGAGAGAATTTCTTGGTATTTATAGGGAAAGTGAGGGACAAGGCATTAATGGCCAAGGGACACCTCATTGGTGGTTTTGGCAAAACCATGGGGTTTCCCATGGTATTTTCTCATGGTATTGGCCACATGGCCCCCCCATACAATACTTCATCACCTTTGGTCGGCCAACCGTTAATATATCTAATGGAATCATCATGACATAGTTATGATGTCATTAAACATACCGAAACTCAAAAACTGTATTTGCACTATTCATCAAAAATTCAACTTTCTCAGAAAAATCTAAAAAATACACCTTAACCAAATATCAATTATATGATTTTAAAAATGAACTCCCTTTTATAAAAATTAATTTCTAAATATTTTTAATTAAAATTTTTAAATAAATACACTATTCACTGAAAATTCATTTTTCTTAGAAAAATCCCCAAAAATTACCTTAACATAATATCGATTCTCTGAGTTCAAAAATGAAATCCATTTTGTAAAATAAATATCCTAAATAATTTTAATTTAATTTTTAATTAAAAAACACTATTCACCTGAAAAAACTAATACTTGATTAATAAATAATGAAACAGTTATTTACCTATTTTATTGAATCACATTACTTAATCAAGGTGCCTAGTTTATTTTAATAATTTCTTTAAGTAATATTACAAATCCATTTGGTCCCATTACTAATCCTAAGAATAAAATCACTGTTCATAATTTACTATTCATCAAAAATTATGCTGATCTTATTAGACTCTAAATTTCGTACTAAACATAATTTTTGAAGACCATTTTTTGAAAATCATTACAAATAATTTGTTATCTAAAGTTTACATAATTATTTTCAAATATCCTTTTTCTAGAATTCATCAAAAATATGCATACTATATTTATCTAGACGTTTGAAAATTCATAATCTTCATCACAAGAAGAAATCACAATTTTTATTTAAAATAAAGGTTTACACAAGGCAGTTATGGTCTCGTTACATATACCCTTATAACACCAGTATAGGACCTGATAGTAAGGTGTTCTAGGGTGATAGAATTTTGGGGTGGCTCAGTCAACATTGCACGAGTAGTAATTTCTATCAGTTTGAACTTCTCAGGAAGGTGATTCTTTTCTAGCATCACACGATGAAGTTTGGTTTGGGTTTGGTCTAGAGCAAAGCCCAGTGGTGCTACCTCCTTCCCAAGTTTTGTTAGATGGGCTTCGATTGGCCCGAGATTACTGGATGAGGCCATCGAATCTCCTTTCTATATTAATTAACCAAGGTCACTTTTATTTAGAGACAAAAAGTCACAACATTCAGTTTTCAACAGTCATACTAACTAACCGTCATATAATAGTCATTACCCAATAGTCTCATTTTAATTATACTCATGTTATCAAATGAAATAGTTTTGTTGAGTATGAAAAATAAAATAACACTCAAAATTAGAAAACAATATTTATTCAAAATTTTCGGTCGTTACAACTACAGTGTCAGACATTCCTCAATGATTAAATGGATGATGAAGCTTAGGCCATTATGGCATCGAAGAAGATGGTGGTGGTCCCACTCGAGGAGACATGAGAAGTTTTCATTCATTCTGAGGAAGAGATTTTAGAGAAATTGATGCCATTCAAAACCTCAAAGTAGGATTGGGTTAAGATGTATGTGAGAGATCTTGAATTGGAGACTATCAAGATGCATACTGAGTTGATTGATAAACAACATTGTATTTTGGAATTATGGTTTAATGTGGGGACGTTAAGCATGAAATAGTTTATCCAAACATGGGAAAAGCTTTGTATTTAGTTTGAGGACCTTGTAAATGTTGATCAATAGATATAGGTAAATGGAATTTTCTAGAAAATACTTAAGAACAATGCATGTAAGAGACTTAAACTAGATTTCAATGGTTTATCTATTTATTTCATTTTTTGATGCTTTGGTTTTCTGTTCGGACTTGGGTTCTCGATTCCCCTTAAATGTGCTTGATATTAAAAAGTAATTTATGATGGTGAGTCATCATGTTGCTCTTTCCTGTAAATCTAGTTTACTATCTGAGATATAGGTCATTATCTATAGGTATCCATGGAACTTGAAACATAGATGAACCTTTAGAGGAATACCCTTAGGCGATATGTAAATTAATAAATCAAAAGTGATACTCTATACTTCACCCCTCCAGTTTCATAATTTATCTAGAATAGTGTAATCCTTTTGATGAAAGGACCAAGAGATAGTAATCATTCCAACCACTTGTGAGTGTGTAATCTACAATGAGTCTCAGGTCACCATCCTTGTATAGATATAACTCACCGATGAGATTCCATGATACACCAATAGAGTCTCATATCTAATCTGGAAGAGCGTAATCATTCTGATCAAAATTCGGAGGGATCAGACTCATCCCAACCACTTGGGAGTTCATAATCTATCAGAAGTCTTGGGTTACCAATCCTATATATAGAAACACACTAGTGATATACTATGATACACACCTGAAGTCTCGTAACTGATATAGAAGAGCGTAATTATTTCAAATCATATATCCCCTGCCTATGAGCCCCTCCAAGGAATTACTAGAATGGGAAGAAAAATATAATTCCATCCATACACGTCATCATCCCTCTTATTCCGTCCATGTTATTTGTAATATGATAATCCATGTTTCACTTGGATTATACAAGTCAATAACCATATATGTCTGTCTAAGGAAATCCTATAATGGGAATCAAAGTATCAATCAATGTGTATACGTTATCCTCCATATAACACCATCCATGGAATTTCTAAAATGGGAATCCAATTACCAGTCAATCCATAAGTAATTATCCATATGATTCCATCTAAATCATTCCTATAATAGAAATACATGTATCACTCAAGGCATACCATATACATCATGTAAGGCTCAATAAGTAGATTTTAAGAAACACCACAGGTCATGAAAACAATTATATATATACCACTATATATATATATATATATCAAGTATCAATATCCATGTATTAGGTTGTACCTATGGGTATACCCTTAAATATTAATAATAACATAGCTCAGAAGATGGATCTTAGGTATGAACATCTGGGTATCGCAACAAGAAATATAGGACCCACGAAGAACATCTAGGAATCCCAACATGAATAATGATGCCTTGCGTCTTGCTCAAAAGACACCAACCATGAATCCCCTCTTGTAACCATCACTACATTAACAATAACCATGTCACAACAAAAAATGGTGGGGGTGGACTGAACACCAAACCCAACTCTCCATCCATATCCCATTATGATTACCAGTTCAGCATAGGTTATATAGTGATAGCCTAACACCATATCTATCCAAAATTTACATAAAACTCAGGGTTGGTCAAATATTGGGCACCAAATAAGTCCATAATTCCATGAATTTAGAGGCATCATTATTGGGATCCACTAAAAACATGTGAAAAGGCATTCTACTCACAATCCTTTTCTAAAAAGGCAATTGAAGTGTCTTACACAGGATCCATGAATGATAAACCACAGAGGCATACTACACTAGGGATCCTCTAAATGATATAAGTGTGAGAGATACTACAAGGGACTCCCAAGATTAGCATGTATTAACAGGCATCCCTTAGGGTATACTTGTTATCTAGATAGAATATAGAGTCATATTACACTGGATTCTTGACAAAAAATGTTCTAACAAACTCTCACACAATAAGGGAACATTTCACTATATAGATTACCTCATTATAAAAACATGACGTTATCAGCCAAAAAAGATATATCTCCACTCATTATAGAAAACATTCTCAATCTAGGGTTTTTTGAACTCAGAACTTATCATTCAAACAAAGTCTCACTCTCTATCTCGAGAAATATTGGAATTAGAATACTAGTGGAATAACAAATCCATTTAAATTGAAACCCCAAAACACCCAATAGTAGTCCTCATAATATTACATGGGTTTCACCATCACAATCTACCCAAAAAATTCTGAATTGACTAATATCCCGTCCAATTTTGAATGTGGGGAATGAAAACCAGAAAAAACCTCTTAATGGTCCAATATCCAGTCCAATTTAGATTCTAGGGAATAAATACCTGAAAAAACCTCAAAGGTTTGAATAGGAGTAGTACAAGCCTTGTCACCCTTAGCAGACAACATGTACTCCCTGACTCACCACATGAAAATGTAGTCATGATGATGTGGCATGTAAAATCCCTAGGTACATGACATGTGAAATGAGTACATGGAGTATAGCTAACACAAGGTATATGACTATGTCCTTCAACTAGAATGTCCATTTAAATGACTAGGTTGTGTAATTTTAAACATCATGCCACCCACTCAAAGACTTTCCTTATACTGAACACAACCAAGTTCCACTACATGGTTTCACCTGGCATGGTACTCATCTACATGATCGAGCAGTAGTACTCAATGTATTATCTTTTAAGAAAATCAAACCCAAAAAGAAAACACAAAATGTGTGACCAGAGACTACACACTTTGTAACAATTGTTAACTGAAAGAAAAACACCCAGATCACCCAAAACCCCATTTTAACACCCAAATCAACAGATCTGGCCACTAATGGACTTATTTGAGCATAATAGGGCTTTAAATTTAGCGAAACATAAATATCAAGGGATATATGGTAGAAACATAAATGATCCTACTTTTGGGATGAAACCACTGAATCTTGGTTCAATTTGACAGACCACAGTTGTCTTACTTCAATCTAATGTATCGAGGGCTTTGTAGAGGTTCCCCTCTTCCATTATCTCTCTCTATCTCTCTCACTATTTCTCCATATACCTATTTTATATATCAATAGAACAACTTATGAGGATATTAATGAGAGGAGTGAAATATAAGGTGTATAAAAGGCGAGGTATGAAAATGAAACGAAATAAAAGATGATAAGAAAAATCCATGAAAAATTGGTCAGGGTTGACCCCACTTCCTAGGTAAATTTTATGCCTCACATCGGGTAATATCCCAATTCAGAAATCAATGGTGGAGATAGAATATAAATTTTATAAACTCTTCAAATGTTATATCTGAATTAACCTACGATAATAAATTAATATATAATATATGAAAAATTAAATATCATTTATGACGCTTAAATTAGAGTGTCTCAGATTTCCAATAAAAAATATTATCCTATAGTAAAACCCATATTTAGGGACCAATATTGTGGTTATAAAAATTATTTGATATCATCATCCGTGGAAAAAATATCATTTTACCACATAAAATCATTTCACATCAACAATTTAAATTTGGGCAAAAAATTGTAATATGGGAAAACACAGTTTTGTACAATGACATTGTTCATTTAACCACTTATATTTCTACATCAGTTTGATAGAAAACACTAATTCATATTGTTTTTTCATTAAAAAATAATACAATATTTGTAGTGTTGACTTTCATTTTAATGGTCATCTTTATCCATGGGTTTTTAGATGAGAAAATAGTGTCATGAAAAATTATCAGATCAATTTACATATTTCTTTTCAATATTCAAATCACCACATGAATTCATATTCTCCATGAATTTTTATATCTAGATTATTCCCACATGAATCAACGACCCATCCAAAAAATATATAAAGATATTCATAAATCTTATGGTAAAAACCAGTTTCATGTCTATTCTTCATTAACCATTTTTTATTAGAATAAAAGAATTATTATGATATTTTATATGACAAAGAACATCTTAACATGAATCTATATATTTTTAAATTTCGTTAATTGAGAGGATAAAACATATTATTAAAAAAATAAAATTTAATAGTATAAGGATTCCAAAAAACATGACACATATTTTTTATATAAATGACTCATTATTAGATTCATACACAAATGAAAAATAAATTTATCCAAATTTATTTTATCTATACAACCAATGGTGTTTAAAAATAGAAAAATACATCATTTGAAAAATTGTTATCATTATTTTCAAGCCAAAAAATCATTATAAAATTGTAAAGATAAACATATGCATCTTGTAAGTGATCCATATTAAAATGGGTCCATTCATATGATCTACCTATCTATTTAACATAGAATTAGTTTTATAATATATTTAATTTCATAAATATTTTATTCCATATGAAAATACATTCGTATGATAATTAAGTTTTGTTGATTATCCATTCATATAATGTTTCCTTCATAATAAATTACATTTAAATTATGATTCTATTCAAATGAGATTCACATTTGTTATTATGAAATTCTGGATCCTTCAAATTTTATATTTACCTTCTTCTAATAATCCAAAATTTTACTCTCCATAGAATAACGATTCATAATGGAAATTATTCTTATGTGGAAGATCATCTAATGATATTTTGATAACATTATTTTATTATTCTTATAGTGTTGAAGTCTTACTAGGAATTTATAACAATATCCTTGTGAATTAAGACATGCTAAATTTATTTATCCTTCGATATGTAAGAAATTTTTTAATTTTATTTTTCAATAAATAAAAACATTGGTGTGGATGTTGTTGAAATGAAGAGTGTTTCATTAGAAAATAATGCCATGATTATTGAATGGTGGATATTAATACACTTTTTTCATCCCTCATCAATGATCTATTTATGCTAGAAATAGTTTTTAAACCAATGATCCCATAAGCTACCTGTTCAAATCACATTGGGAACACACCATCTTAGTAAGCCTAAAATGATTTCCTTAATTGTTATTTCAAGACTCCTTGCCCATATTCTACCACATGTAAGAGATTTTCCTCATCAATAAGACCACTATTGTAACTCATGGTTTACTTGTACATTCACGAAGGACTGAGTTTCCTTTCCATTCCTTAGCATCTTGTGACGATGTTTTTCTAAATACCCATGAAATCTTTTTTCTTTTAATTATTATATTTACCATATAAAAATATAAAATAATGTAATATTGAATCCTAAAAACAAAACTATGTTCTTCAATATTAAATCACTTTGTAATTATCATTTGACTTAATCTATGGAATTTTGTTATTTAAACAATCACCAATGGATCATCACATTATTCATCCTCAAAGGGATAATGAATATAATATTATAAATCCTCAATGGATCTAAAATATTAAAGCTCTTTTTCATATATCATAAAATTATTTTACAATGTTTCTAATGTATGTGCTTTATTTTATTTCATATAAATAATAATATTATTCTCCAATGACCATATTTAAATATTTGTCTCACATTCATTTTTACTTAATAAGTTGTGACACAATACTTGGGTTTCCTTCATCATAACACACTTGTAATTCTTTTTTTAAAAATATTGATCTACATTATTTCAACGTTTACTTATTATATAATGATATCCATCAGTAATTAATTATCTATATTTATTGTCAATATTTTTCATGAAATATGACACAAAATATGTGGTCTCAATAAGTATATGTTCTGAACATGTTTCTAGTGATAAAACATAACGATATTATAAGAGTAATTTTATATTAATAATTTAATATTAATATAGTTCCCATTAAAATATTTTTATTATGACTAAAGATAACTATATATCTCAAATATGATATGATTATTAATTTGGAATTGATAATAAATAAAAATTTTATATTTTAATCAATATTTGTATATAATTCAATATTGTCAATAAATAATCAAATTACCCATCTCTAAATATCATATAGTCCTCTTTGTTTGTTTTTATCACTAAATGTTATATATATAAATAACTTTTTAGATAGAAATATTAATTATATTTTTTATTCCATTAATGATATATCTCATAGATTGGATGTTAGTCTATATCTAACAAAAAAATAGTAATTGATGAACATGAAAAAAATTAACTCATTAATTAATAAGTTCATTTTAGTCATCCATATGCTGTTTTATATTTAATTATCCCTTTATGATTCAATGATAAATTCATTATGGTTTTATAATTATGTATATAATGATTAAAATATGTTTGGAAAGCATAATACTATAAATTCCATCCCTAATAGGGATTTTTTTGATCATCTTGTAATGACTTATTTATGATTGATTTCAATGTGACATTGTACAATTATATAGGAAAATAATAAGTATATTCATCAGAATAATTATGATAAAATTTTAATTTAAATCCATTTTTAAATTATATTTTTATGTGGGAATAGATTAAACTATATTCACAGTAAGAACTTAGAATGAAAATTAGGATGTAAAACATATAAAAACATTCTTTGTCCAATTTCATGTTTATTTAATGCATATTAGTGTTATTTTTGGTTCAATGAAAAATTAATAAAATATAAAATAATAGATGAAATAGATTTAGTTATATAAGTACATATAAATTTTTCATGACCTGTCCCCTGGGGCCCATGCCGTGACTACCCCAAGCCCACCTTCCATTGGCCAGGGGTTGGCGACTATCACCAAAAGGCGTATTCCCTAAAACCGGGAAGGCATTGCCTTTATAACCTCTAAACACACTCAACCAAGCATAAAAAAAGATACAAACATAGGTAAAACTATATAGAAAAAAGATTGCTGAATGTAAGAGGGGTCAGATTACAAGACCAACAATAAAGGTACAAGTTCAACTGAAATACTATACAACTAAAGAAATAGAAAGAAATCTAATAGGTCATCCTCCGAGGTTCCTACCTGATGGTTAGTTATATATCGCCTCCTCAGCACTCCACATCCACCCATCTCCTCTACGTACCAACACACTATATGGTCCACCTCAGGACACCTACCAGTCCTAGTACCCTCATCCTCAGTCAGCGTTGTCCATCGTCTACACCAAACAAAAGAAGGTGTGCGCATAGGCCGTGTAGGGTTGAGTATAAAGACACTCAGTAGGGACCCCGAGACCCTCAAGGTCTCACAAAATTCACAAAGTATAAAACACAAAGCATGAAATCAACTAACAACCCTACTTAGGTATATGCTATTACATATACCAAAGATCTCATGTATGCCCATCTCAGTCATGGAGAAACAAAGAGTCAAACTGAAAAGCCCAAGCTCAACTGTTCCTCAATGGAAGGAATACCACAAAGGTAATAACCACATAGGTATTCCACACAGAAGAATACCACCATGGTATTACCACAAAGGTAATATACCACACAGGTACAGACTCAACTCAAACTAGGTATATCTTAGGTATAGTAGTAAAGATGATTAGATGTAACTATTTAATCATCATACTCAGTTAAGAGTCAGACTCACAAAGGATCCTAAATCATTATCGGACCCACATAAAATCATAGTACATCTTCAGACCCACACATGATCCTAGTACATTGTCAGACCCACATAGGATCCTAGTACATCTTCAGACCCACAAAGGATCATAGTACATTGTCAGTATCTCATCAGACCCACCCAGTATCCTAGTTCATCTTTAGTACGTCATGAGACCCACATATAATACTAGTACATTGTCAATACATCTTTAGACTCACACAGGATCCAAGTACATCGTTAGACCCACACAGGATCCCAGTACATCGTCAGTACGTCGTCAGACACTCATAGGATCCTATTACATCATTAGTACGTCGTCAGAGCCAGCTACTGGATTCCCACACTATGCTTTATTGTCTCCAGGAGGGTCCACTCCCCATGACACTGTTTGAAACTCCAACTACCATGAAGTCCCATGAAAAAGTATCCCAATGTTCCGTCACATGATAGGGGTCTCAATTCAATAGACAGTGTGTAAAACAGATGCAAGTTCTGTAAGTTATTAGCCTTTTAGTCCCGAGGGATTAGTTGGAATCGTGCATGATTGAACCCATCCATTCCCCAAATTTATCCAAATATCTAAGTGGGAGGTATAACAAAGAGACCTTCTCACTCCATCGTTTCTAGTTCCGCAGACAGTTCATCAAACAGATAGTATGTGCCAAAGTTATGGCCCAAAGAGAAGAAATGGGTCGAAGCGAGTTCGTGTCCGGGCCGTCCCGACCTAGACTGACCCGACCCGGTTCGGGACACCATGACCTACTGGGTCCTGCTTGGCCTACGCTGGGTAGCTCATCCTGTTGGCAGGGTGGCCACACACAGGGTGGCACAGGGGCCATGGGGTATCATGGCACGGGGGCCGTAGTGTGACGCGGCACGGGGGCCGTGGTGTGCCGGTCCGCCATGGAAGGCTAGATGGACAACCGTCCTCTCTGCGCAGCACGGTCGCGCGTCGTGCCTTCACCAGTAGCTAGCTCGTCCAGTCGTACTCTTTTTTCCACCGTGGTTCAAGTCGCGGTTCTCTTTCATTGGGCGGCACAGTTGTGTCGATGACTTCGTCGTGGCCTGCTGTGGTGCCGGCCGACGTTCTCGTGCCCCACCAATTTTGGTTGATATCCTCCTTCATCGTGAAGAACACAAAAATTAATAATAAGAATTACGGGGAGTTCGGGCTGTGTTTGTTTGGCCTGCACTATCCGTGTTAGAGTGGTAGCAAACAACTATAATTTTTTCTTGATTTACCAATAATTGTCAAGAACAGGTAAGGGGGGAAACTCAAATAACCTCCATACCTCAAAGGTTCATTGATGTTGGCAAGAGATGGAATTCAGAGATGTTGACATTTGTCATGCCCGCTGCACTCCACCGATCCTAGGCTCGTTCGTCGGTTTGTCAGATAATATCTCTTCGATTGATGTTGTTCTCTGTTGGAGAGAAGTTCTCCAAGCTCTCCCCTAATCCTTTTCCAACCAAATCCTCTCAAAGGAAAGAGGTTCCATTATACTTTAAATTGAGTATATAAATTATGTTGGCATGTTGGAATAATTAATTGGCTCAATTAATTGACCAAATTAAATGAAAATTGTTTGCATAATTAATTTTAGATGGAGTCCATGGGTTAACTATTCATTTATGAGGGAGTACAAGGGGGATTCTCCCATTAAGAGGGTTTGGGTGGTCCCAACCACTTGAATTCAAACTGGGGGTTTTAGGCTCATTGGTAGCTACCTTTATAACATACATGTGAGAGGTTTTAGATCAGGTGGTCCCCACATTTATAACATCCACATGGGAGGTTTCAACCAAAAAATGTTAAACATTTTTATTTTATTTTATTCTTTAATGAAAAAAAACACAAACTTACTTTAACACTTGACAATATGTCGTCGAGGTGAAAGTCTCCTTAAGAAAATACTAGTGCAATGAGTTCAACAGTGTCCTGAGATTTCAATTCCGAGCACCGGTTAAAAAGTTATAAAAACCCGCTTGAACTTTCACTAAACGTACCTGAAGAAGAGTTCATAAATTCAATATGGGCACACTAAGCCTCAGAATCGCGCGTTGTCAATTTTTTCGGACTAGTAAAATTTCCATATAAATAAATAAAAATTTAAATGGAATTTTTAGGTCTTTACAAAAATATTGGTAAAGGATTAATACATATCATAAATTGAAACAACCCATCTAATACTGCATCACATTAAACAAGCAACATAATTTTTTTATATTCATTTCCCTGATGGAGTTATTATTATTTTCTAGTGATTTCAATTCAAATAGTGTAAGTTTGAACAAGTGTTTTAGGCTGATGTCCATATACCAAAACCAAAATTATATTATAGAATGACAAAGGGTCTACTTGTGATGTAACTTGTTCAGTTATATAATTTTTTTTTATTTATATTCAATCATGTTGGATATTATTTTAAAGAAGTATGGGATTTTCTATATTTTATTTTTGGGGTTGTTGGAGTTCATCCAGAATAGATAGAGGAATGCCAATAATTAATTCAAAAATAGCAATATTTCTTTTGATTATGTAGAATAATATCAATGTCATATCTTCTTAAGAATTATAGAGTACACAATAAATTATCATCATTGGAATTTACTAGATTTGTATAATTTTTAATTTTTTTTCCTAATTCCAATATTTTTTTCTAGATTAAAAAATTTAGTAAAGTCTTAGGCATTATATAGTTCATGCTGTCATTGTATGATTCAATCATAAGTGGATAATACAAATATACGCCCTCATAAGTTTAATTTTTAAACCATCATAATTATCATCTTTGACATCATATGGTTGCATTAATATTTTAATTTGGTTTTTGGAATTTATAAGTTTTTCCATAATATAGTACAATTTTAATAGAAAAATATATCATTCATTACTTGTATAAAACGATGAGAAATAATTCAAAAAATTATTTTATATGTGAAAATTCATGAAATCATATATGATGGTCAAATTCAAATTATATAAAATTATAATTTCTATTTAAATAGAGAAAAATGGGAGGATATAATTTAAAAATTCATTATGTTTTAATATTTTAATATATGAAATTATTTTCTATGATCAATTTTGTTATTATGAAAAATTAAATTATGCTTCCAAGAATGATGGAAGAAGATTCCATAAATAATAAGGAAAATAATATTAATAAAGTAATGTGAGTATAAATGGAATGAATTAAGAACATATTTTTCTCAATGAATTGAATTGATACAATTTTTTTTAAATTAATGAAGAAATATTGAATATTAGATATTAAAGTTTATTAATAATGGATTATAATAAATATTGGTTTCTTATTTCTCACAAGAAAAATATGGTTTCTAATTACTGATTGATTAATACTGTAATTATTGAATATCATCATGATTTGTCATGATCCATATATATGGTAATTATTTTAAATTAATGTGGATGGTTATATATTATAATTCCACAACTCTATTATCTATTTCTGAAGTCAAATACCTTTTAGAAGAAGTTATTATTATTTGATCCTATGATATTGTTAAATGTAACAAATAAATTTTTTGATATTAAGATAATTTTATATTGACGAAATACTAGTGTTTTCAATATAGAAAAATCCACAATTTCATTATGTGTATTATAGCTTCCCTTGAAGGTTCATGGTACCTACCCATACAATTATTTTAAAATGGAACAATATTTATAATCATTAAAATCAACTTGTGATTGTAAATTTTTATCCTAATTCTAGTTGAACATGGAAATGAGCAGGTTATCATATTGATAGTAAATCATTGTTTTTTGTAAATTTCCATTAATATGATTTAAACTAGATTATATAATGTTTATAATTTTTTGATCCAGACATTAAAAAGTGATAGTATATTAATTTCAAATAAATATGTGTAATAGCTACTATAGATTCACCACTCCTCCTCTTAGCGGTACTCAAATTGAACTATGATATTTATGTTATATTAAAGAATATAATTTTAAGAATGAGATTAAATATTTAAAATGAATGGATTTAATAAATTTATTAATGGTAAATAGAGTATAAAGATTTTATAAAAACACCACCATTAGTTTGAAGAACACAACACTTCATTATCCACAATCACATTGGGATGATTATAGTGAACAATGGTTTTAATTAGTTTATCATATTGTAAATAACTTTAATGATCATTTTAATTATAATTATTTGAATACAATAATAAGAACCCTGGTGAAGAAGTTAATATCCACAAATTATGGAAAAATAGTTTTTCCATTGTGATTACATGGAACTGGCAAAGAATATGTTTATTAAATAGCTATATTTATAGATTCCATTAACCCACATTAATCATATTATTCCTGACCTTTTCACCATGTTAATGAAAAAATAGTGTATGAATGTAGTATCTATACATTTTTCAGGGGTAATATATTAATATATAATAGATTTTGAACCATTTTTGTATAGAACCACCAATCTTTTAGAATTTTATTTGTGAAAAGATCTTGATATATATTTTTTCATCTATCCCTAATGTGGTGGATTTATCATTATTTTTCACCATACATACATTCCTAAATTATGACATAAAACATGCACTTTTAATTTACATAAATATCACACTAAAGATAGATTCTAGGTTATGGGAAACCATATTTATGGTATTTGTTTCCATATTTTTAAATAATAATCTTCAATTCTTCTTAGAGTCATTATTCCCATGGAAATCATATTTATAAGAATTCATTTTCAATGGAATTTTGGATGTTCTAGCTAGATTTTTTTTGTGAATATTCAATAACACCTCAAAATACAATCAATTTAATTCATTGGAGTTCTTCTCATCTTCAATTAATCTCATCATTTCTTCCTAATCCCCATTAATCATCATTATTTTTTCATGCATTATACTTGATTCTTTTATTAAATATTCATTCTCCTTTACTTTTTGTACCTTATCATCTAATTGAGTATTTTTTAAAATGATAATAATTTTTTTCTATTTTTTAAGTAAATCGAAATATTAAATAAAAAACATCTCAATGATTTTTTTCAAATAATAATTTTATGGAAATTATTTTGTTAAGTCATTATCAATTTCGTTGAAAATAAAAATCATTTATCTAATTTATTTCACATTATTAGTGTCATTGTTGTACATGAAAAACTTTTTAGACAATTCCACTTCAATATCACTCGACTCTTCATCCATCAATAGTATTTTATCCTAAATACCATTGACACCATAATCAATATGTTTTATTAAATCCTTTGGATATATATTCATATGATCTTTTGATTTGAACTATTTATCACTAAGTGATACATCATCATCATTGAAAGAAAACGAATTATTATAAGAATCAAAATAAAAATAAAATTTCTAATAAATATCACTTTGATTAAATAAAATAAGTAGTTTATATGACATTAAAATAACATGATTATATTGATTCCATTAATTTTATTTCATTATATTTCTCATATCCATGGAATAAATCTCTAAACAAGTATCCTGAGGGGTAACATTATTTATCTCTATATTAGATTCCTCAACTATTTCATGATTTATACACTTCATAATAGCTTCCATGGATTTGTACAAGGATATAAATCCTCTGTGGATGCTTGTAGAATATTATGTCTAGTTTATTTTTTTTGGATGTGGAGTTAACCACTGTATTCATCTCAAGTTAACCAATTTAAATTTTTAAGGTTATCGATCAACAGAGTGATATCTCTCAATATCACATCTTATGTATAATTAATAATATAGATAAAAAATATACATTTATAAAACATTTAGTAAAAAATTACTACTCCTAGAAATATTTTCCAAAGTCCCCATCATTTATTATGTACCATAATATTATAAATGACTAAAGCAGATAAGAAATCAACTAGTTATATTCCCTAATATTTGAACCCATTGGGGATATTAGTTATAAACCCTAAAAATAAACACTTACACCTTAATATGATAGGCACCGTAAATATATACACTTATTCTTCTTCATGACTGGTTGTACACACCATTTTTGAGCCTCTTTAGTAATATTTTATATTCATTTTACAGAACCTGTTTTCTCTTCTCATTGATATTGATCCATATATTGTAATATTTTTTCTCCTAGTTATTTCTGAATCACTTAAAATAGATCTTCCTCCATGAGTTTATGAGATATATTTTTATTATTTAGAACATCATAATATTCAACATCCTCTTTAAATATGTATGTTGGACTTAAATATAATTTACACAAGAACAATAATTATGTAGTTTTCATTTTATTGGATTATCCTTTTATAACATTTTCACCTCACTGATTATTATGAATTTAGTGTTTTAAACTTATAATAATTTTTGAATGATATGATATTTCTCAACCAAATGATCAGATATTTATTCTTTAATACAACAAATAATTTCTTGGCCTAAATTGATCATGTGACTGTAATCAGGAATCATATCATATCTCTATTTCCTCACATAACAATATATGTATATTAAATAGTAATTCTGTTAGCATATGATTTGAAAGATCAAGTTATCATATTTGAATATATTATCTATAAAATAATTTTTTAATCATCACGATGTTATAGAATAACAATGATATTCTATATTCTTCAGAAAATGTATGTTTCACTTTTGGATGATTCATCATCCATCGAATGACCAATAATAGTTTTCATTTATCTCTTTTATGTAAAAAATGTTCACACATGTTACTATATTTTTATTAAGGAAGATATTTATATAATATATATCAAATTTTATAAATTAAATTACCCCCTTTTAATTTTTTTATTCTTTATCCATCAATTTTCACCTATTCATAAACTCTAGTTTTTATATTTCAATGAACATGTTAAAATTATAACCAATCCATGTTTTATATAAACGTATCCTATAACATATCCTCTTACCCTCCTCTAGAATATCTCAATAATAAATTCCTCAATATAAATACACAATTTCAACAAATTCAATAAATAGGCTTCATAAATCAAATTGTTATGTGATTCTACTTGATACAATTGGATATGTGAAACTATATAGTGAATTGGATTCATGATTCTACTTTAAAACTGGTTACAAAGAAAAAAAATTATCTTGATAAAATGTCTCTTTGGTTTTCTTTTGAAAATAGATTATTAATTATAAACTAATAATGAATATATCATTTTGAAATAAAAATGTCTACATTATAATTTGGTTTTATGGGAAATAAATTTTTTAATAATTCTCATATTTCGAGACAATGAAATCTCAATTAACATCACTAGATATCAATGAATGAATTTCAATTTCATGAATTTGATATTTTTATCTAACCACTTAATTAAATAATAATTTATAATATTTTTATGCTAAGATATCATCAGGTTATATCACATATCTTAGAGCTTCTAATCAGGAATTTAAAATGGATGAAAAATGTAAAAAACATGTATATTAGACTCAACATGAAATAATGAAGTTGAAGGGGACTTATCAAATTTATATGATGATTTAGTTTGATTGTCACATATTTATAAATGGTGGATTATGTTTGTTCTGTAGTACCCTTGAATTATTATTTATTGAAGATGATCTGAAGGGTTATTAATATTCTCATAATATTTTACTAATAAATCTCTAGTATATAAGTATATTTTTAATACTAATGAATATTGTGTCATGTGACACTATCATAGATCATAGTTTGAATTGTTCATTTTTTCCCATTTATTATTCTTTTCCCCCTTATAACTTCATGATAAATGTAGGCTTCAATTATTAAAACACTATATACAAATCTAGGATTCTTGGGCCATTACAACCTACACATTACCAAGTTACAACTTGAATTCTATCTTATATGTGATTACCTACCATCCTAATGTAGAACACCTTTCACCAATTATCCATTTATGTTCTTTTATTTTTCCATTATCTATACTGGTTGTATTATACAGATATCATTCATGGTTAAGCTTTATCATATAATGAATAATTGGTAAAGCCTAGTGGGTTGGCTAGGCTGACCACTTTTTTTGTCAATAACCAATATTAATTTTCAATCCATATATCCTTGACTATCATTCAAAAACTCAGTATCATTCATGAAATATTCATTTAAAATATAAATTATTTTTCATGGATGGAATTCTTTAATACAATTCCATAATACTCCCCACTGAGGGATAATCAATATTCTTAATGAAACAACATATATTTAACCTGAAAATAATTATATCATCAGAAAAATAAATATTTTCACGGTATCATTTAACATTTAATAAACATTACCCCATTTTTTCAACTAATATTGACACTTGCCATTGAAATTTCTGATCATTTCATATAATTTCCATATTTTCAAGGGGAGTTGTCCAAGAATTAAGTTCATAAAATTTAAGAAATACATAAATATTCTACATTAATTACTTATTCTATCTAAATTCTCGAAAAAAATATTGATATCGTATTTACATCAAATAGAACACAAGGGATCAAAAAGAAGAAGCACAATGAATAAATAAATTCATTTTATTTTTATATAATTAAAATAATTCATATATTTTTCATGAATAATGTAGAAATATTATAGTCAATGAATTCTATTTAATTTTATCATATATCATTTAGGATGTATTTTTTTTAAATTATAATTGATGATTTTGTAAAATATTTAATGTATATAACTGTTATTGATTTTATATAATTATTCGAAGTTATATCACTATGGATTAATTTTTACATGTTAAAAATACTATTATTATCTATTTTTATAAATATATGATAAATTTTTAAATATCATATTTAAATGGTGTAATATTTGACTAAGAAAAAGAATATAATCATATTAAAGTATAATATAATATTTTTTGAATGAGTGTCAAAAAAGAGTTTCAATAAAAGAGGCTATTCATGGATTTTCCTTTGATTTGAATGGTTATGCATGTTATGTCATGGGATCCCCAAAGGGGTATTTAATAATAATAAAATTGGATTTGAAATCTAATTTTTTTCCATTATTTATCTATATATTTTAATTTAATGTGAAGGTACACATATAAATATGTTTCCCATGAATTTTAGATTTCATGTAGATCATGGAAAAAAATTATTGAATAAAGGAGAAATTATTAAGGTATCTGTGAAATCTAAGAAACAAATAGTATATATATTTCTATAGGAGAAAAATTATATTCTGATAGATGAAAAGATCGTGGACAAATATAAGAATAATAATATGAAGATGATGTAACATGTAACATTGAATAAAATTATTATTGAAAATGTGCAATGATTTGGGTTTAAATGTGTGAGAAGAAAGAAGATAGATTAAAATGTTGATTCCATGGTTTTGTGCATATGGTTATTCGTTACACCTTAATATAAAATTCTATGTTAGAGAGAGGAAGAATTATATTCAGGATCATGTGAATTGATTCATAAGAACTATGAAATATTTCAATAATACTATAACCTAAGTTCCATGTAGCGTTTTTAAATATTTAATCATATTCTTGAAATATGTGGGGATTAATTTTATTAGTATTTATTTTTTATTGATATTTTAATATTGTACTATTGATATAATATAGGATTAGAATGATTTAGTTGTGGAGAAACTTATAATAAGCTATTATAAATAAGTTATGTGCAACATTGAACAATTTTCTAATATTAAGACCCCCAAGTGTAAGTAATATTTTCATTTGGTTCATAGTTATAAATGAACATGTACACTTATATTTTTTTGACTTAATTTATTTGATGATAAACCTATAGTTTTACACCCAAATCATAAAATGGAGTAGGATTCCTATGTGTGATATATCTCTATAGAAAATTTATTTTGAATTACATTTTATTATTTCGATGAACATATATATATAATAGGTTATGAAGAATAAGATAAAATGACAATAACCCATATAATGGGTTTATACACAAATGATGTTGAATAGTTTAAAAGATAAATTTTTATTGTTATGAATTATACAAAACCTGATTCATCCCCACTATAACATCCATAGATTTAAAAAAATGAAATATTATGTTTGATAGGATCACATCATATTTAAATGAACAAATATATATTATTATTTAAATGTTTATATAATAAAATATTTGTTATATTGGATGGAATGACTATTATAAATTGAATCATGAAAATATTTTTAAACATTTCTATATAATTAATTATGTGGTAAAAATTAATTATAAAATATTTTAAAAATATAATTTCTTTAAATCACAATAGATCAATAATACATGTATTAATATTATTTAGATTATTGTAATAATTTTTATATTGTAATCAGATATAAAAACATATTAAAATTTTGAATGTCCCTTTAACCTAACTTCTCTCCATATCTTCTGGATTGGTGTTGAACAAAATTTACCACTTCTATGAGTTTATTTTTGAAAAGAATATGTAAATACTTATAATTAGTATGAAAATCGTTGTTTAGTAAGATCAAGATAATTTTTGGTGAATAGTAACATTAGTATTTTACATACCACGATTAAGAGTAATATCATGTAATTAAAGGTAAAAATAATAATATAATATTATTATAAAACTTGTCCTAATTTTATTGGATGAGTTATTTTTGAACAAATCCATCCTTAGTCCAAAATGATACCCTTTTTAGGAAACTTGTTTAACAGAAACATATTCTTTATATTTTATTTTGAGATAAGTTAAAAATGTCATTCTAATATTTTTAATAAGAAAATCATTATAAAATATTGTTATATAGAAGATAAATTGGTATTAACTATTCAATTGAAAGCTAAAATTATTTTATATACCATTATAATATAATAATAAATTTCAGGCATTGTATATTTAAATTTTATTATTACATAATGATGATGTAGTAACAGATTTATTAAAAGAAGAATCAAATAAATGAAATTTAATATATTATCATAAATATAATTTGATTTATTCAATTCCATAAATTATTATTTTTACATAATTTTATTCGATATAGATGATTTAACGTAGTTTCATTAAAATAATAATGTTTTTATGATTTTTAATAAGTCAATTTTGAATAGTGGGATAATTGATAGAATTCATATATTGAAATATAAAATATATAATTAAATGATATAATAATTCTATAAATCCAATATTTCTCCATCAAGTTTATATAAGTATAAATATTTGAATAATTATTTATTAATTGGTCGTTTATCCTGATTTGGTAATTATTCTTTCCCTTAATGTCTAAATTACATGATAAAATTGGAAGAGTAAAAATGGTTTAAAACATAAAGATAAGGATTAAAAAATTACACAAAACGTGTCTAATTTTGATTTAATGGTTATATATAGTCCCATAATCATACTATATTTTAACAAATTCAATTTGGACTAATTTTGATTGTAAAAGTAATTTATATTAATTTAATACTTTTAATAATTCAAAGACTGCCTCTCCCAAATCTTATAAAAGGGAACCCATTCGTATCTATTCATTACACATCAAAAAACATTTGGTTTTGGGGATCATATAACCAATAAACATTGTAGATATGTCACCACATTCTTAAATCCATATTTTAGTCATAACACCATCTATATAGGTGTGAAGGTATCAAGAAAGATGATCATTCGAATTAAAGGTAATGTTTGTATTTTTGTGTTTCTATTTTATTCCTTATTATTAATCTTACAAATATTATTTATCCAAGACAAAGTAATAAATTATAGAATAATTAATATATTGAGATTTAATTATGTTAATATCATCATGTAAATCGAACTCCCCTTCTATTAAATGGGAAAATAATTAATTGTTCGAGCATACATGTGAACTATAACCACCACGAACCGATATAATTCAATTTCCATAACCATCTCTCAATAATGCATATAATGATAAATTTATTGTTAATATGTTATATTAATTAAATACTTAACATTATAAGGGATTAATATATCATTTATGTTCTTTTATTCCATACACATAAAAATTATAACTTCGTTCGTGCTTACGTGTGAATTATCACCTCCACGAAGAGATGTGAATCATTTTTAATCACAACATCACATTGACAATATATATATATATATTTAAATAATTAATATGACATTAATTATATCAGTATAACTATTTAAATAAAAATAAAATATTTATATCTTTTTCGTAATAACCATTTAAAAATGAAACAGTTACTCATGCGTACGTATGACCTACCATCTCTGTGATAATAATGTTTCCCATTATTCATAAAAATAAAAAATGTTTTAATATAAAAGTATACATTATGTAATAAATTATAATAATATGAAGAATGTTATTCTTTAAATGATGGAATTGTGACTAAAAATACTATTTAAATCATACAAATTTAATTTTCAACTCATATACTGAATATCGACAAAACGTATGACACAAACATAAATAATTTTGTAATTTTTATAAAATGGTAATAAGTTATATAAGATGAATAATAATCATGAAAATAGTTCTAAACTATGTTAATAATTAACCTAATTTTTTTTATATAGGAACATAAAGAACATACATGACGAATCTAACTTGAGGTAAAAGACACTTTAACAAAAAAAATTAAATATTTTATAGAATTATTCTTCTAAATTGTTCTCATTATTATAAATGTTTCAAAAATGGTATTATTGATTTATTTATATGGACATTAATGTTTAAAATTTAAATTTCTTTTAAATGATTCAATGTGTCTTGTGACTCATTGATTCAAAAATCCTCTTCATAAATATTTTTTTTGTGGTTAAAAAATTGAATGATTATTTCAATAATTTGGAATGTTTTTTATCATATACAATATAATGGATTTTTCCTGATTTTATATCTTTGTAATGTTTTTTATGATTCCTTTATAATTTTGACATTTTATTTTCAATTAATGTGTTTTAATTTTTGCAATGACCCAATGTTTAATTAATGGAAATTACATTCATATAATTATTTCATTTAGTAATACCATATAAAATCACAACACGATGAACTAATATGTATTATGTGACCTTTAAATATAATATTTTCACTTCTGTGATTTGAATTTTGAAAATATGACACACATTGTTGGGATTAGTAAGATGTTTGGAGTCTCATAAAGAAAACATAATCCTTTACTGAATAATAATAGACTCTTCTGAATAATAATATTAGCCATATGAAAATTAATACGAACTTATGAATAGTAAATCATCCAAGTGAATAAAAAACCATTAAAAATAATATATAAATAAAATGTATCCATAATACATGTTACAAAATGATATAGTTATATCATAGTAATGGTATTATTGTGAGTCATTTATATTTGGTTACAATTTTGTGATTAATTTAAAAAATTAAGTGGAAATTTATTTTCCTAAAATGAATTCATAAATAAAATTTTGTTGACATATGATTATTTTATAATTTTATGAGACCTTAATTAATTTTACAATATGTTATAAAATCACTTTTATTTTTAAAATTTTCATTTCTAGAGAAAATTATGATTTTAATTAAATTTTAAATTTCACATATTTATATAATTATTTTCATAAAATGAAGTTTATTTTTAAATTATACACATCAATAAATAGATGGGGTGATTTTTTGTAATTTTTCTTATATAATTGATTTTTTTGAATAATATAGTACTATAATTTATTATAAATGCCAAATATATTAATTTCCACAAAATGAACAAGTCATTGATGATGTACATAGAATTTGGATTGAAATCAAATGAAAATATTACTAATTTTTGTCCCATGAATCTGTACTATTAATTTTCATGAAAAATTTAATAAAATAATCAATAAAATATTGAGAATACTCTCCTCCCCTCCCCTATAAAAATCACCCTCACCCCATCTTTTCTTTTCTCCTCTCAAGCCTTATTCCTTTTCCAAATTCCACTAAAATATCCCCTAATAATCTATCATATATATATCAGCCCTTGGACACCATCAAAGTCAAATTAATCTCCCAGAAAGAAGATCTCAATGAATATTTATTGAAGAGGTAAATTTGTCTATTCATTTTTTTTATTTCCATTCAAGTTCTATTCTTGTATTTTTTTTATTCCTCACCTTTTTTCAACTAATTATTATGGTAGCTACAATAACTAAAATTTTCTATAATTCTATATTTATAATTTAATTATTCATTATCATATCTATTTTACCCTCTTCTTATATTATAAATGAAAAAATGATCTAAGATGTGTTAATTTCTCACATTCAAGGATGATGGGTTTTCAATTTATATTATCATCTTTAATTCTAGTCATGTAACAATTTTTATGGTTGAACCAGAGTATATTATATGTATTATCTCTAATTTAATGTACTTGAATCTTTAGTAAAGATAAACATAAATTTCAAATAAAAATTTGTTTGTTGTGATTGAAAACCTCTAATTAAACAAAAAAGTTATCATTAATGTTATATACATTGATTAATAACTATTCCAATTAAAAAAAATTAATTTTATAAAAAATTAATATATTAGATGAACAATAATAAAATATAACTCTAATTTTGTATAACCATCCCCTACATACATGTTTATCCTTACAGGTATAGAAGTAAACCAATCAAAAAAACTAATGAAACAAACAATGAAATTGAACCTCTTAACCCATAAAAAGGTCATGAATGAATGTAATAAGGTTATAATTAAAAAATCACATAAAAATAGTTTCCATGAATATTAATTAAGGAATTTAATTTCATTAAATAGGATAGTAATATCAAAAGGAGGACATCATCAGACATAAGTTAATGGTATTTTACCCAAACCTCCTTTATTCTTCCAGGTTCCTCTATAATAATTTTTACACAAATGACATTATATTTTAATTTTATGTATATTTTATAAATCATTTTTATATTCCTATATATCATGAATCTTGATCTATTAATCATTTTCTTGTGGGTATATTCATGTTTTTAAATAATTCCCTCCTCAAATCATTTCTATAAGAAATCCCATTATAAGGGAACTTCTCGAATTCTTACCCATTTCCAAGTAAATTATATAATCTTTTTGTGATTTTTTTTTATAAAAAAATATTTTGATTATAAAAACTATCTAATTTCACTTATGGTTTTTTATAAAATATTATTCCCATTTTTCTTTTATGTGATCTTTTATATTTTCCCCAAACTGCACTAATTTTTTGTAATTGCAATGATTCCTAAATGCTCTTATTCCATATTTTCACTTCAAATAGACAAATTTTTTAATGATAGAGAATTATTATAACTTATAAATTTACATGAATGATCTAATTTCTTTTCTTCAAGGATACTTTTATGATATGCCATTTTTATGCTTTATGACATTAATATGATACCCAATTATTTTCCACAGGAAACTATTATGTTTAATTATGATTGATTTCGTATGATTCTGTATGTGGAAATAATATTCATAAACATGTTATGATGTGTGAAACTATATATTTCTAAAATTAATTTGGTAATGTTGAGTCTCATTTGTTGTTTTGTGCATCATTCTTGGTAATTAGCCTTGACTCATGCTACAATGTGAAACTGTCATGGTGATTTGACACGATTTGTGCTCCACTATGTGAAATGAACCTTCAATCATGATAATGTCAGGTTTTATGTTTCATTTACATTACTATGAATCCATTTTTATATGATCCCATGTTTATATGTTATGGTTCCATTTTTTCCATTCCATTTTATATCATTATGTCATGCATTATAATCAATTTTTATATTCATTAGTCTTATATTTTTTCCCATACTAGGAATTTTAGCTAATCCCCTTGTTCATGTTGTCCACCTGTTATCCTATGAGGATGTTTGAGCAAAAATTAATGTTAGGGTTGGAATATAAATACTAAATAAATAAATGTTATATTTAGTTCCATGTTTTATGTTATCTGTAACTAGTCTTCCATGACCCTATAAATTTTGATCATTTTCATTTAATATGATGCTTTACTATACTTAAAATCATGTAATGATGTGTGTAGAAGGATATAGTCAATATATCTATTATCATAGGATGTTATATTAATTTTTTGATATTAGGTATAAAGAACATTTGAAATAACCTTAGGGATGAGGCTAAATATTAGAAAACATCCCTAAATATTGGTATATAATGTGTAAGTTAATTATCAAAAAAATACATCCTTGTCATGATAATAATATGTGGATGTGCCACATGCACAAATATATCTAGGGGTAAAACCCGAAGCTAGAATCTAATCGTAATTGGTGCACGAAAATAGGCATTGTTACACTCATGGTTTGACACTCCCGAGGGATATTATTTGGTTGATTCATAAAGGTAGTATGAACCATTATTAATGAAAATAAAGAAACCCATATTAATATATGTGAGTAAGAATATCATGGATAACCTAGATTGAAACCAAGGACACCACAAGTTAGGATATATGTTTCCTCTAAGATTTTATTCTTTTTGTTTAATGTTTCCTTACTTATGTTTAATATCAATCTATTCAATCAACCTAATTATACATTATTTTTCTTATTTAATGTTGGTATATAGAAGAAATATTTCTTACAATCAATATGATATGGAATGTGATGATTTCCAAATTGATAAACCAAATATCATGGGAATAGGTGCTCCAAATATCATGATAGTACTTTATCAGATTGAGCATGTTTGAAAAAACAAGATGAATCACGTAGAATAAACCCATACTATAAGGAAAGAACATAATTTCATTGAATACGTAATGTTGAAAAGGATTCTCATGTTTAGTGGATATTTTGATACTCTCCTCACTGAATTGTGGATTAACTCAATTGAAAATATATTATATGTTCTCTAGTGATTAGAAGAAGACAATGTAGTCATGGCCATATATCATTTTGATGTGGAAGATGATCAGTGGTGGAAACTGATGAAGGATATGATGTCCCCAAAATAAATTGATTCCATGGAATGGGAGAAAATAATTAAAATTATTTTTAATAAATATTTTCCCGAAACATTCCATCTCAAGATAGAATGATAGTTCCACCCACTTATGAAAAAGGAATATGAGTCCATCAGGGTGTATGAAGAAAGATTAACAAGGCCTTAAATATACCTTTTGTCTTGGTCAAGAACACAAAAATCAATGTTGATCACTTCTTTAGTGGACTAAAGACTTATCAATTAATAGAATCAATGATTCAAGACATTTATAATTATGAAATGATTGTTTTTTGTGCCATCAAGGATGAAATATACATCAGAGAATCTCAGTGGTCTCATGGGTCCAGTTACAACAAATAATAATATGGATAATATAATGGGTGGGTCAGAAAATAAATTCCCTACTGGAAAGAAGATCAAACCTCCCATGCGTCAAAATTGCTGAAAGAAGCATCATGGGAACTGTCAAAAGAGAACCCGTATTTTGTTAAAATTTGGAAATATGGGACGTATTGAAAATAACTTCCAAAGGGATATGAAGAATTATACTATTTTGTAATAATAAAAAATGGTTTAGATCAACGATAATCCTATAGTTCAGTGTCACAAATTCACGGAGCATGGGAATTATGAAAAAATTCTATATGCGATGTATTTTTTGAGAAATTCAGAAACAAACTCCAATGAAACAAGAAATGTCTGATTCTATCAAAACTATTGAGGTGGATCTAGATAATGACATAGTGAAAAGTATGATAGTTAATCAATCAGGAATTCCGAACATAATATTTGATAATTTTTCAATTCATTATTTCATATCTTTCATTTGTAGTAGAACTATTCAAACCCCACCACAATATTTGTAGGATGAGTTATCTGCGAGAATATAAAATCGAGAAATTACTACATCAAAAGAATATAACTCATCCAAAGATAACATTTGTTGACTAAACCTCCTATAAAATCTCATCATACATCCATAAGTGGATTTCGATGTTTCTTTTTGCATGTATTTATTATTTTTATACAAATCCAACATTAACTGTTGTGAAAGAGAGTTCACTCATCACATACCAAATCATCATCTAATTTTTTAAATGGGTAAGGAGGATGGTTATTCTACTTTAGAATAGTTTCCTAAAATGTTGATTTTGCTTCCTTATGAGAAAGCATGTCTAGATCAAATGATTTAGACAATGGAGATGACACATCTAGAATATATTCCAACAGTGAGGGATTACACTATTGTATTCCCAGAGAAATTCTAGGTTTTTTCTCCTTATCAATATGTTGATGTCTAAATTGAAAAAATTATAGGATTTTGACCTCTGTCAAAGAATACTTATATAATGTTCACTATAGGGATGGAAGAGCTAAAGAAGTAGTTATAAGAGAATCTAGAAAGGGTTATATATGCTTAAGTGCTTCACCATGGGGTTCACTAGACCTCTTTGTTATAAATATAGATGGATCAATGCACCTATGCATTTATTTTCCCGATCTCAATAAAATCATGATAATGAATAATTATCCCCTACATAAGAAAGATGACTTCTTCGATCATCAATGTCGAGACAATTATTTATTTAAGGTGGAACTTCGTCCAGGATATCACCAATTAAAGGTGAGGACAAAAGATATTCCCACGAACACAATTTGAATGAGGTATGGATAGTATGAGCTCATAGTGATTCCCTTCATACTCGCTAATTCTCTAGAACCATTCCTAGATGTAATGAATAGTTTCTTTATATATTACCTGAAAAAGTTTGTGGTAGTCATTATTAATGATATTTTTATATACCCTAAGAGCATAGAGTAACACGAAGAGAATTTGAATACATCTCTAATCACTATACGAAGGGAGAAGAATTATGAATGTATTGTAAATGTGTGTTCTACATGGAAGAAGAATCATTCTTGGGGCATGTCATCACCAAAAAACGAATATATAAGGACCATTAAAATTCAAAGTAAATTAATGAGTGGCCCAAGATAACATTTTTAACAGAGATCCATATATTTCTGGGTCTAGCTGGTTATTATCAAAGATTTGTGAAAAACATGTCAAAATTTTCAAACCCAATGACAATTATGGCATAGAAGGGGGTGAGGTTTTTCTGAAAGTAAGAATATGATGAAAGCTTTGAGGAGCTCAAAAGGATGTGTATCACTGCACCAATTCTCACACTCTTGATAAGTGGAGATCTCATTGTGTTGTACTATGATTCTTTGAAGAAGGGATTAGATTCTGTGTTGATGTAAAATGATAATGTGATATCCTACTCCTTAAGGTAGTAGAAAATCAAAGAGAAAATATATCTCCTACATGATCTGGAGTTGGCAGCTGTGATATTTTCATTGAAAATCTAGCGTCATTATCTCTATGGGTAAAACTTTGAGATATATAATGATCATAAGAGTCTCAAATATATATTCACATTGTAAGTGAATAATATGTGACATCGAGGATGGTTACAAATCAATAATGATTATTACTGATAAATCCACTACCATACTGATAAGGAAATTAAGGTGGTGGATGCTCTAGATAGAAAAGATCCTTTAACTTTAACAATGATGAGAATAGAAAATGATCCAATATTCATAGATATGCAGAGGATACACATGGTAATCATTAAGGTATGAACATAATAAATCCCTTTTCAAATTATTACTCAACCATTCCACATGGAGAAAATTAAATATTCTAAAAGAAATGATATGGAGATTAAGATAATGGTGGAAGCTATCAGTAATGAGAAAAAATCAAATTTCAATATTCAAAATGGTGGAGTTTTATTTTTTTGGGTCAAGATTATATGTACCATCTGATCTAGATATAAATTGGGATCTTTTGAATTATTTAAATAACTCATCCTTCTCTATTAACTTAAGGAGCACAAAGATGTATCAAGATCCCCAAGATAACTTTTGGTTGGACAATCTTAATAAAGATATTGCATAATATACAATAATGTGCATAGTATGTCAAAAAGTGAATGATGAAATATATAAGAATAAGGGGATAATGTGAACACTACCAATTATAACATAGAAGTGGGAGAACCTGACCATAGAAAATGGTCCCCTGTATTCCATGGAAATCTAGAGGAAACATAGTTATATGGGTCTTTATAGATTTTCTTAAAAAGATAGATCACATTATCACAATTTGAGTGGACTTCCCACCAGATCAACATACATGGATATATATCAATGTGGTTGTCTGGATTCATGGAGTAACACTATATATTGTATCTGATAGAGATCATAGATTCACATCTATGTTCTAGAAAAGTATCCAACATGCTCTTTGAACTGAACTAAACATCTGTACAGCCTATCATCCTCAAACTATAGGGAAATCTGAGTGAAATTTTTAATCACTGGAAGTGAATTTGAGAGCATGTTATATGTACATAAAATAAAGGTGGGACCTACATCATCCTCCTGTCAAATTCTTTTACAATAATAGTTTACACTCAATCATATAAATAGTACCATATAAATCCCATTATGGGAAAAGGTGAAGAACACTGGAATGTTGGGATGAATTTGGTGAGTGTAATATGTTAGGACCTTAAATGGATGAAAAATGGTGGGGAAGATGAAAACCATTTAGCATCACATCAAGGAATCCCAATGTCAACGAAAGAGTTTTGTGTATAATCATTAATAGAGAATTCAGTTCAATGTTGCTTAAATGGCAGTCCTTTTCATTTCATTATGTAAGAAGGTGTTTAGGTTTTAGAATAATAGAAATCTATGTCCCTGGTACATCGGCCCATTTGGGATTCTTGATCGTGTTGGTGTTAGGGAATATCGACTTGCACATCAACCTACCATGTATAAAGTACATGATATCTTTCATTTATCTCTCTTAAATAATTACATACTAGATCCATCATGTGTACTTTCTTCAGAGCTGTTACAGTTATAGAATTATCTTTCTTGTGGGGAGCATCCCAAGATGATCTAGGATCGTAGAGATAATGTTATAAGAAAAAAGACTTCAGACCTGGTAAAATTTATATTGGGGAACTATAAGTAAAAATATGCAACATTGGAACAAGAAGACAAAATAATGGAAATATACCCTCACCTGAGTATATAATAATTTTAATTCACCTTAATTAATTCTATAATGTGTTAGAAAAATATTTTTAATTTTAAAAATTTTATTTTTCCAATAAATTATGATATTAATTAAAATTTAAATTCCACATATATTTAAAATTATTTTCATAAAATGGAGTTAATTTTTAAAATATAAATATTGAAAAATGTTTCTTGTACTTTTGGGTTTTTTTGAAATACATGAATTTTTTGTGAATCTTAAATTATAATAATTACAATAAATGTTAAATAAATGAAGTTCAACATCATACATGAGAAATGAATGATGTAAATGTCCTTGATTTCCAACATACATGCACATATTTCTGTTTTTTGTCACAATAATCAATATTATTACATTTATTTGAAAAAATTACAATAAAATGAATAATATATTGACAAATAAACCACTTCTCATGTACTATAAAATCCACCCTCACCCCTTATTATCTTCACTCATCTCAAGACATGCACCTAGACCAAATTATACACAAATATTTTCCTATACCACCCTCCCATGTACAGAATCCCCTGGCCTATTTAAATAGACAAATCCTATCCCCTAATAATGTTCTCATGGATGATATATTCAAAAGGAAAATCCCCCTTTTGATTTCTATTATTTTCACTCACGTTCCATTTTTTATTTTTTATTTCCTCTCATAATTTCATCCAAATGGTTTTATAACTCAATAAAATTACATATAAAAGAATAGTTTTATGATAATGGAATAATTCATAATCATCTCTTCATACCCATAATTTTATACTATACAAGAAAACACCATCTCAGATGTGTTAATTTCTCACATTCAAGGACGATAGGTTTTCAATTTCTATTACCACCATCAATTCTAGTCATGAAAGCATTTTTATGGTTCAACTAGACTATAATATATGTATTTATTATAATTTAAGTTTATTTAATATTTTTACACATTTTATTAATTTATAAATAAAAATGTGTTTGATGTGATCAAAATTAGATAATTCATTAAAATAGGTATCATTAATGTTTTATATAATGATTCATATTAAATATAATTAACCAAATTAATTTTATAACCAATTAATCTAATTTTTGATGACTAGAAACATATAACTCCAATTTTGGGATACCATTATCATCTAACATGTTTATTATTACCCATATATAAGTAAACCAATCATGAAAACCAATGAAAAAAACAATGCATTTTAACATTTTAACCCTTCTAAAAGGTCATAAATGAATTTAATAAGGATATAAAAAATCAATTACACAATAAATAGTTTATATACCTGTTAATTAATGGATTTAATTTCTTTATCTAAAACGTTATGACCATTAGAAGGACATCATAGCAGTGAATGTAAGGGGATTCTACCTGAACCACATTTAATCTATTTGGTTTCTCTATCATTATTTATTCCCAAATAAACTTATATTTTTAATGTAAATATTATTTTAGATGTGTATGTGATCCAAAATGATGTATCAATACCCATTCATCATTATCTTTTAGGGATATAAATTTTTTAAATGATTCCCTACTCAACACACACAGATAAGAAAACCCATATTAAGGAAACATTCTAAATTTGTAACCATTATCGAGTACACTTTATAATCTGTTTATTAGGAAAAATTATGTTTATAAAATAATTATTTTTATTCTTAAATTTTGTTATTGAACTTATGAATTTATCTAATTCATTATTCCCTTTTATATTTAATGTGATCTTTGATATGTTTATTATATGACACTAAATTTTTTTAACACTAATGTTTCATAAATTACCTATTTTCTATATTATCACTTAAAAATTGACATCACTTTTTATGATATATAACTTTTCAACATTATTAATTTTCATGTATGATCTATTTCCTTTTCTTCATGCAATAATTTATGATATTCTCATCTATCATTGTTTATTACGTGAATATGATACCCAATTATTTTCCATTGGTAACCCTTATGTTTATGTATGATTATATATCTTGAAATAATTTTAATGAAAATGTTATGATGGGTACACCTATATAACACTCTAATTAATTGGGTAATGTTGAATGACATGAGATGTTATGTGCAATGACCTTGGAAGTTATCCATTACTCGTGATAACATGTACAACAATATTTGTGGCTAACCTTGACTTCATCTCCTCTATGTCACATAAATGACATATTTTAAAGGTATTTTTCATTTAATTTACATCCTTACTTTGTTTTGGGGGTTTCCATAGGTTTTACGGAGGAATAGACGAGTTTTCATAAATTGGGCCAAACCATGGGCCCAATTCCAGATTGAAAAATAAATTTTGATTCTTTTATAACATTTTCATTTTTAAACATTTTTCATCCATTAAAATTCCTAATTTCACCCACCTAAACTATTAACACAACTAAGTCAATTTGGATCCATTGGAAATCCATAACAAAGGCTTATTTGGGTTTTTATCTAAGAGGGTTGGGCCTGCCCGAAAGCCCAATTTCTGTTTTAAAAATAAATTTTATTTATGTTATAACATATTCAATGTTTGTGTTTTTTTGGTGATTCTAGGTCTCACCCAAGACCATTGAACCCATAAGCGCGTCTGAACTCTCTCCCCTATATTTGGAGGTTTGGTTAATCACAATTTGGTGGCAAACATTATAGGCTTCCTCAAATCGTCCAGATTTGAGGAGGTAAAGTTGTTCTTTCCTAACTCTGTCAATTCTCAATATTTTTCTTCCAATACAATTACAAAATGACCTAATAAATATTGTTCGAATGAACCCTAAATTTGGGCTATTTTAAAATTTTTTACTAGTGTTCTGGAGTGATTACTTCAAGATAATCCAAGTAAATGAGTCCATTTATTTCCTCTTTCAAATTATTTTGTGTTTCATTCATTGTTCACAGGGTTTCTTCGCTTATAATTGAGTTTCATAATGTAAAAAAAATAGGTTTTCTAACCTAGGGTTTTACTTTGGGCATTCTTGGCCAATTCTAGTGGTTTTAGCTTTGATCAAGGTCTCTCTTTGTGCAGTGGGGGTGCGATGTGATTTCCACAAGGAGATTCAAGGGTTTTTGTTACATTGGTAGGTGATTCCACTGGGCATGAAATATTTGTGAATTAGCTTGTTGTGTTCATGGTATTTTAATTTTTGTTGATTTTTAATGTTTCTCTAAAAATTGGTTTGAGTTGCATTTATAATGCAAATGAATTTTAAGTTCCCATTTTTGGTGAAATTCGGGGGTTTTCATTCAAATATTTTTTTGGTTAGTTTTAGGCTGACCTATAATTAATTAGTTGATTTTAGTGAACTGTATTAGGACTGAAAATCATGTTTTTAATGTTTATTTTTTTTATTGCTGTGAAATTTTGTTTAAATGTTGTTTGGGAAGCAAATGGGCTTTAAATGCCATGTTTGTGTGAAAATGGTGGTTTTTAAATGATATAACTTCTTGGATCATATTGGGCTGCCCCATAAATAAATTTTTTGTTTCATTAAAGGGTATTGAACTGAATTTTTTTTGATGACTTACAAGTTTCCACATATTGTGAAAAGTGGATATTTTAAAGAGCTTTGTGTGCAAAACAATGTGATATTTTGAGAGGTTATTTTATGGAAAATCAAAATATTTAATTGCGTGTTTTAAATGGTATAAAATGTTTGTAGCTACTATACTATTTTTTTGACCAGTATTGATATTTTATATTCAAATGTATGTGTGTTGTTTTCTGAAATTGTTTTAGCACAAAAGGGGAATCCCAGGTACATAGGTGGGCGAATATGTACTAGTACGGCTAGTGGACCGGATGGGTTGTGTCCCTGTTTCACTGATAAAATGGATAACGAAAACTCAAAATAAACTATATGGATGATATTTGGGGAACACTAGGTTATTGGTATGTTCTCTACTAGTGTCTTGGTCACTGTAAAGGATTGTGACATGGATACTTTACACAGAGGTTTGAGGTACATTGGGCCAGAGACAATCTAGTTTCTTAGGGGTGTTGCTGGTTTTGGTGCTCATCATATTTGTCGCATTTATCCTTGTATTGAGGTGTTTTTGGTAGTAAATTATAGTAGCTCACATGTCTATTTAAAAGTTTGAACATTCTGAAAATTTTAGCTTGAAAACTAATTTCAATTGAGAGTTGCATTTCATAGATTTTATCACTCCTTTTCTGTGCGTATTGAAACTGCTTTCTTTTTCACATTATTTTGAATTATATTTAGAATAATTGGGTGGTATCCTATTGGTATTAGGCTCACACCCTACTTATACCACTTGGGTGTAAGTAGAATTGGTTATGTTTGACTCAGGTAAATGAAAGGCTAAGGGTGATGGCAGTTTGGGGTGTTAGTCCCCATCCTTGGGATGGAGTTGTGGAGACGGCTTGGGGGTGATGACCCCTTGTCATGTAGATTCATGGGGATGTTTTGTTGATGTTTAATTGTCTCATTGGAAATTTTTTAATTCATTTGAACTTATGTATTCAGATGTGGATTTTTGTATAAACCATGAAGGTATGAAATTTTCAGATTCATTTTATCAAATATTTTTGATGTTTTATGTATACATATCTTGGTAAATCATTCCTAAAACAAGATAAAAGATACCCAGGCACATGTGCCAACCCGTGGGGATAAAGAATGCCCTTCGGGCCTTGCCATGGGCTGGGTTTGGTGTTGTTAACAGTGGAGACTTGATTTGGTTTGTGACAAAATGGTATCAGATGTAGGTTAAAGTTTTTGGGTTATATTTCTATTTTGGGATGAGTTGGGATAAACAGGATCTAGGACTGTCAGGGCTTGGGGTTTTGTTTGTGAGTAGGGTTCCTATCCCTCACCTCTCATGGAATACCTTGAGTCACTAGGGGATGTTGTAATTTATGGATTGACATCACTTCCAGGTGAGACGTGTGGGATGCAGACCAGATGTGGACATTAGGAGGATGTGGGGCAGTTGTTTATTTTATTACTTGAATGTGTTTACTTTATTTATATTTGATTTATTTGATTAAAATTTTCAGAATTGTGGTTTTGAATATTGTTTTGTGACTATTTCATTATGTAGCAACATGCATCACCAAAATGCTCCCACGCACCCACAGGAGGAAGCTGGAGAGGGTTCTCCCACACCGATTGATCAGAGGATTGTGGAGGCTATGGTTCAAGATATCCATGCTTTAGGACAAGGACCAGCTCTTGCTCTTATTCCTGTTAGAGCAGAAGAGACAGGTCCTAGAAAAGATAAATCACAAGAGTTTCTGAAAAACAAGTCTCCTACCTTCCGTTGTATCTCAGAACCCCAGGAAGAAGAAGAATGTCTCGAGAAGATCAATCGTATGTTTGAGTTCCAGGAAACACCTAAGGATCTCAGGGTGAACTGTGCCTCCTTTCTGTTGGAGGGTCCCAGCCGTAAGTGGTGGGAGTTAGTGCTTCATGCTGGGAAGAATGAGCAGATGCGCTGGGGAGACCTCAAGGCTATCTTTAATGAAAAATAATGCCCTGAGGTGTTGGCTTATACAAGGTCTAGAGATTTCATGGAACATGTTCAGGTGAATCTATCTGTGATACAGTATTCCAACCGTTTCACTGAGTTGGTTCAGTATGCTCCAAAAATTGTATCAAATGAGAAAGAGAAGGCCCAGAGGATTGAGAAAGGCTTGCGACCATAGATATACTCCCTGGTGTTCTTGTTTAAGCTGCGGACCTATGCTAAGGTCGTTGATCAGGAGTGCATGGTGGAGATTGATAGGAAAGGCAGAGCTGGTTTCTATGGTTCATTATCAGTAGTGGGTAGTGGAAGCTCCTCAGAGAAGAAAAGGAAGCGGGGGGATCATGTGAAGAAAGGAGGGGGTAGTTCAGGCCACTCTTCAAGACAGTTTTCTTCTACGGATTCTTATTTGAGATCGGACATGTGCCACCAATGTGGGAAGCCTGGGAATATACCACCAGCATATCCACTTGCTCTGAATCCATTTTACCAGTGTGGAGGAATGGGGCATTTGTAGCGATTATGCGGTGTGGCATGTCCGCTCCCATGTGGGGTAGGGTCAGTTTCCTTAAAAGGAGTGCCAGAATAGTCCGAGACGTCGAGGACTGGGGGATCTCGATTTGGTAGTCGTCGTGGAAGGGCTGGATCACCTTCTGGGTAGACCAGTTTAGGGCACATCCAAAGAATATCGGTCGTCCTCAGGTAGATACTGGACATCTCCATTTAGTGGATCAGGCACCAGCACAATTAGAGGTGAGACCGTCGATAGTTTAAGGTACTGTTATGATCGCATCTTATATAGCTACTACTATTTTTGATACATGTGCCTATGTATCATTCATTTATGCCCATTTTGTGGACATTCTGAATTTTCTAATTGAGTTGATGTCTTTCGCGATGGAGTTGGTGACACCACCGAGAAAGAAGGAGCAGGGCCATAGGTGCCCCTCATGTGTGCTTTCTATGTCAGGGGTCAAGATAGAGTGGGACCCGTTGGTCTTATATATGGACCTTTTTGATGTCATACTCTATATGGATTGGCTAGTACACTTCCAGGCACACATCAATTGCTACAGATGGAGTGTGAGTTTCAAGGAACCTGATGGGAGTCGTCAGTTTTTTCATATATAATGAGATCCTCAGACAGGTCGCGTAGGGCCTCCACTACCAGAGTTTGGAAGTGTTATCTTCCAGTTAACTTCACTCATTATAGAGGAGGGTCTTTCCTTGAAGGTTCACTACCTCTTGTAGTGAATGTGTTTCCGGAGGTATTCCCAGATTATTTTTCAGGTTTTCCCCCGGAGTTGGATGTGGAGTTTTCAATTGATCTGGCACTTAAAACGCAGCCGATATCTCTTTCCTCTTTTCACATGGACCCCACCGAGCTGAGAGAATTAAAGATACAGCTGGACGACTTATAATCCAATGGATTCACTCACCAGAGCATCTCTCCTTGGGATGCTCCTATATTGTTTGGGAAAACGGTAGATTGATCCCTCTGGTAGTGCATTGACTACCTGAAGCTGAATAAGGTAACAATTAATAATAAATACAATTTTCCTAGAATAGAAGATTTGATTGATCAGTTGAAGGGGGGAAAGTGGTTCTCATAGATAGTCCTGCATTTAGGGTATCATCAACTCAGGGTGAAGGAGTTAGATATCCCAAAGACATCCTTTTGATGCAGATACGACAACTTTGAGTATTTGGTCATTCCCTTCAGATTTACCAATGCACCAATGGTCTTTATGGCCCTCATGAACAGGGTGTTTCATTAGTATCCCGATTCCAATATTGTGGTGTTCATGGATCACATTCTGGTATACTCTGGCTCTGAGGAGGAACACGAACATCACATGAAGATCATTTTGGGTAGATTATAGGATCACTGCCTCTATGAAAATTTGTCAAAGTGCACTTTTTGCATCAGGGAGGTGAGATTTCTAGGGCACGTGATCTCATAGAATGGAGTTTCAGTGGACCTTGAGAAAATTAGTGTGTTCATGTCATGGGAGAAACCAAAGAATGTGTTTGAGATCTGGAGTTTTCTGGGCTTGGCCAGTTATTACAGGCGATTCGTTCGGGATTTCTCTCGGCTATCTTCATAGATGACTGCCCTCACCGAGAAAAGGGTGAAGTTTGTATGGGGTCCAGAATGCCAGGAATTGTTTGAGGAGCTGAAGAGGTGGTTGACTACCACCCCCATGCAGATTTTTCCAGAGGCTGGAAAGGGATATGTGGTCTATTGTGATGCTTCAGGTAAGGGTCTTGAGGGCGTGCTTATACAGGATGATTACGTGGTCGTGTATGGATCTCGCCATCTTCGACCACACGAAAAGAACTACCCAACCCATGACTTGTAGTAGGCATTGGTGATACATGTTTTAAAGACAGGGCATCACTACCTCTTTGGGGAGATTTTTGTGGTCTACTGTGATAAAAAAATATTGGCTTATATCTTATTGCAGAAGGACCTAAACTTGAGGCAGCGTCGCTGGGTTTAGTACATGCAAGGGTTTGACTTTGACATTGTCTATACCCCAGGAAAAGGTAATGTAGTGGTAAACACTTTGAGCAGAAGGGTTCCAGTGCAAGATTTGAGGAAGTCTAGTGATGAGTGGACATTGATGGGGCTCTTTTCTCAGATGAATGTAGAGAGCAGGGAACCTAGTGGGGGGAATTCTTGGCAAGCATCTAGTTGAATCCTTTTCTTTTGGAGTTGACTCAGCGAGAACAGCCTAGTGATGAGCTCTGTCAGTGGTTGAATCAGTTTCTTCATGGTGGGGAGACATCCTCTGATTTGTCGTCGTCTCCTGAGGGCATCTTGTGCATCAAGGGCAGTTCAGTAGTGCCGTTTTCTCTGCAGAATGTGGTGATGTAGGATAGCCACCAGTTATAGTGGGCTATCTATCCTGGTTCCACTAAGATGTATTATGATGTCCATCGACAATTTTGGTGGCCTGGTATGAGATGGGACATAATAGACTTTGTTTAAAGATGCTAGACAAGTCTCCAGGTGAAAGAAGAGCACTAAATGCCTTTCGGTTTTCTCCAACCACTACCCATTCCTTCTTGGAAGTGGGACGAGGTCACCATTGATGTCATTGTTGGCTTACCTCATACACCTCGGGGTATAAATACCATTTGGGTGGTGATTGATCATCTGACTAAATCTTCCCACCTCATTCCGATAAAATATACAACTAAAGTGGATGAGTTGGGCCATTTGTATCTTCAGGAAGTGGTGAGACTCCATTGTGTACCATCATCTGTTGTCTCACATAGAGACCCTGCCACACTTCTCGATTATGGGAAGGCCTTTAGAAGGCCTTGGGGTCTTAGATTAAGATGAGGATGACATACCACCCTCAGACGGATGATCAGACAGAGCGGGAAAATCAGATTTTGGAGGACATGCTTCGTTCATGTGTCCTAGACTTTAGAGGTTCTTGGGATAGCCATTTGGGAATGGTTTAGTTTTCTTATAATAATAGTTACTAATCCTTGATTTTAATTTCCCCTTTTGAGGCGCTCTATGGTCGGCCATGTCGGTCCCCCCTATGTTGAGCTGAGGTAGGAGAGACTTCACCGTTGGGGCCGAGCCTTCTGCAGGAGGCATCTGAGAAGGTCAAGTTGATCAGGAAGCGCTTATTGACAGCTCAGAGTCGTCATAAATATTATGCTGACTGGAGGGGTTGAGACCTAGAGTTTTTTTGTTGGTGACAAGGTATTCTAAAATGTGACCCCTCGTCTGGGCCATCGTCGATTAGGGAAGCAAGGTAAGCTGATGCCACGGTATATCAGGGCATTTGAGGTCAATGAGCATATTAGAAATGTGGAATACAGGTTGTCCTTTCTTTATCAGTTGACATCCATCCATGATGTCTTCAATGTCTTTGAGTTGAATAAATACAACCCAGATTCGTCGCATGTGTTGAGTTGGGAAGAACTGAAGATAGAGCCTGAGTTGTCTTTTGATGATAGGCTGGTGAAAATAGTGGACTCCCAAGAGAAGATACTTTGAGGGAAGTCTATTCAATTAGTCCGGGTTCTATGGAAGAATGGGAATTATACACATGAGACATGGAAGCGAAAGTCATGGGTTGAGGAAGAGTACCCATTCTTGTTTTCCAACCAATATTCATGATGACTTTTGGGGTGGAAATTCTTTCATGGTTGGAAGAACTGTCACATAAATGACATATTTTAAAGTTATTTTTCATTTAATTTACATCCTTACTTGGTTTTGGGGGTTTCCCTAGGTTTTATGGAGGAATAGATGAGTTTCCATGAATATGGCCAAATCGTGAGCCCAATTCCAAATTGAAAAATAAATTCTGTTTCTTTTATAACATTTTCATTTTTAAACATTTTTCATCCATTAAAATTCCTAAATGGACTCCCATAACCTATTAACACCACCAAGTCAATTTGGAGCCTTTAAAAATCCATAACCAATGATTATTAGGGTTTTTATATAAGGGGTTGGGCCTGCCCGAAATCCCAATTTCTTTTTTAAAAATGAATTTTGTTTATGTTATAACATATTCAATTTTTGGGATTTTTCAGTGATTCCAAGTCTCACCCAAGAGCATTGAACATAGCCGCACGTCCGAACACCATCCCCCCTCTTTGTAGCTCTGGATAATCACGATTTGGTGCCGAACATCATATGATTTCTCAAATCATCCAGATTTGAAGTGGTAAAGCCTTTCATTTATAACACTATAAATTCTCAATTTTTTCTTCCATTTAAATTCTTAAATGACCTAATAAATCTTGTTCGAAGTAACCCTAAATTTGGGATGTTTTAGATTTCATCTACTGGTGTTCTGGAGTGATTACTTCAAGATACTTCAAGTAAATGAGTCCTTTTATTTCCTCATTCAATTTTCTTTGTGTTTCATTCATTGTTCATAGGGTTTCTTCACTTATAAATGAGTTTTCTAATGTCCATAAACTAGGTTTTCGAACTTATGGTTGAACATTGGGATTTCTTGGACAATTATTGTGGTTTTAGGTTTGATCTTGGTCTCTCTTGGTGCAGCGGGGTTGCGATTTGATTTCCACATGGAGTTTCAAGGGTTTTTGTTACATTGGTAGGTGATTCCATTGTATGTGAAATTTTAGTGAATTATATTGATGTGTTCATGGTATTTTAATGTTTATTTCAATTGAATGTTTCTGTAAAAATTGGTCTGAGTTGCATTTATAATGCATATGAATTTTAAGTTCATATTTTTGGTGAAATTGGGGGTTTTTCATACAAATATTTTATTGGTTCATTTTGTGATGACCTATAATTACATATATGATTTTATTGAACTATATTAGGACTTAAAATCATGTTTTTCAATGTTTATTATTTTTGGTTGTTGCTGCAAAATTCTGTTTAAATGGTGTTTGGGAAGCAAATGGGCTTTAAGTGCCATGTTTGTGTGAAAATAGTGGTTTTCAAAAGATATAACTTCTTTGTTCATATTGGGCTGCACAATAATTGAATTTTTGGTTATAGTAAAAGTTTATTGAACTGAAATTTTGTTTTGATAACTTATAAGTGTTCAAATAGTGTAAAAGGTGGATATTTTAAAGAGATTTGAGTGGAAAAAAGTGATATTTTGAGAATTTGTTTTATTGAAAATAAAAATATTTTATTTTCTATTTTAAATGGTATAAAATGATTGTATATACTATAATGTTTGTTTCTGAAAATTAGTGATATTTTATATCAGATAGTATGTGTGTGGTTTTATGAAATTTTTTGAGCTAAAAATGGAAATCCTGGGTACTTAGGTGGGCAGAAATGTACTTGTACGGCTAGTGGACTGGATGGGTTGTGTCCCTATTTCATTGATAAAATGTATAACAAAAATATAACTAAACTATGTGGATGATATTTGGGGACCACTAGTTTATGGGTATGTTTCCTATTAGTTTCTTGGGCATGGGAATGGATTGTGACTTAGATACTTTACACCGAGGTATGAGGTACATAGGGCCCGAGACTATCTAGTTTCCAAGGGGTGTTCCCGGCTTTGGTGCTCATTGGATTTGTGGTATTTACACATGTATTGGGGTCTATTTTGCAGTACTTTATAGTAGATAACATTTCTATTTAAATCTTTTAACATTCTGAAAATTTTAGCTTGAAAACTATTTTCAATTGACTGTTTCATTTCATATATTTTATCACTGCTTTCCATTGAGTATTAAAACTGCTTTCTTTTTCACATTATATTGAATTATATTTGGAATCATTGGGTGGTATCATATTGGGCTTAGGATCACACCCTACTTACACCCCTATAGTGTATGTAGACATTGTTATGTTTGACTCAGGTAAAGGAAAGGCTGAGGGTGATGGCAATTCAGGGTGTTAGTCCCAATCCTTGGGACGGAGTTGTGGAGACGGCTTGGGCGTGATGACACCTTGTCATGTGGAGTAATGGTGTTGTTTTGTTGCTATTTAATTTTTCCTTTGGTCCTTTTTTACTTCATTTCAACTTATCTATTCAGTTCTAAATTTTTTTATAAACCACGCTGGTATGAATTTTCAGATTCATTTTATCAAATATTTTTGATGTTTTATGTATACATATTTGTGTAGATAATTCCCAAAACAAGATAAATGATACCCAGGAACTTGTTCCAGCCCATGGGGATAGGGAACATCTTTCAGGCCTTGCCATGGGCTGGGTTTGGTGCTGTTAATGGTTGAGACCCGATTTAGTTCATGACACTCTATGTGAAACGAAACTTGAATCATGATAAAGTAACATTTTATGTTTCTTCCACATTACTATGAATCAATTTTTATATGATACCATGTTTATATGTAATGATTTGATGTGTTTCATGACTTCTCATATCATTTTACATGCCTTCTTACCCATGTGCTAAAGCATTATTGTAAAGTTTATTCCCATACTAGAATTTTTAAGTCATCCCTTTGTTCATTTTATACATATAATATCCTATGATTATGTAAGATATAAATGTATTTTAGGGGCTCTTTATGATGACTAAATAAATAAATGTTACATTTAGTCCAGTGTTTTATGTTTTATGTTCCTAGTATTTCAAGACCCAAGACATTTCAATACATGGATTGTAATATAAAACATTACTATTATTAAAATCATGTAATGATATGTGTAAATGTATAAGTTCACTATAATTATTATGTGTGAAGAATTATAAAAATTAAAAGTGATTTCAATGTGGGAAGATTATTATACCTTTATGCATTATTTATGTGTTGTGATTATGTTTTTCATCTTCAGAATTGTTTTTGTATATGGATCGTTCCATTATAAAATGAGGGTGGGTGGGCTCAGTATATCTATCTAATGCATTGGGAAATGAGAGAGATAAATTCAAGGGCTTCCCATAAGATATTTTAGTACTATACAATGATGGGTATTCCAAAAATAACCATGAATGTTACTCCCTATGTAGCCATGAAAAATAAAATATAAGTGTGATATAGATTCGGCAAGTTATATTTATGATTTATTATTTCTATGGTGTTTTAAGGAAATAATATGATTTTATGAGGTAAGATAATGGGTATATATTTTACATGTGAAAAGTATGATTTTTTGAAAATCATTTCATGAGATTGAAATATTCATTGACTAACAACTTCATTTCTTCATTTATGCCCCTTAATAAGATATTTCTTCTCATCCCATGTTTTAAAATGTATTTGAAATGGTATAAGGATGGGTAAGAGGAATATTGATTTCCTAATAAATGTTATTATTATTTTTATAGAAAAAAATAATTCAGGTTTTATTTTAAAATATTTTAGATGATGAAAAAAGTAGATAGCTTGTAGACTTTTCTACATTGTAATATTTGAGATTTTTATAATAGTTATGACCTAATTATATAAATTACTAATCCTGAAATTATTCTCAATTTGAATGAATGAAAATTCATGACATAACTCATTATTATTTAATGTTTAAGGTAGGGTCCTTATAGTTTGTATGAAAGAATGGTTTAGTAAACATTGTATATTTGGATGTTTTCTTATGAGTAATGGGATTATAATTTTTAGGTTTAACATAATTTCATTGTCTTAGAAACCGTTTTTGAGGCAAGTGTTATAAAATTATAAGGTGATTAATAGTATTCATAGAGAGATTTATTTTTTGGTAATTATGGGTTATCAATTTTTATGGGATAAAAAATTAATGGTATGGGATAAACCATAATGGTAAAACATATAATTCTTATTTATGAGTATTTTTTTCTTTTTTTTCATTTTATATGAATTATAAAGTTTTAGAATTGGGTAAACCTATAGGAATGTTTAAAAAATGTCGCATCCTTCATGTTTGTGAGAATCAATCCCACAACCGAGGGATGATAAGGGTAGATCACCTACCACTATCCAACGTGATGTCCAAGGTTGGTATCGGTTTTTCTTTTTAGGTAATTGAGTTGATTGAAAATTTATATGATTATTTTGGAGTGAATAATTTATCATACTAAAAATGATTGGGGGATCAAGTAATAAATTTAAATTTTTAAGAAATTCACTATTCAAGGAACATTATACTATTAAGGATAAAAAAATACTATAGGATTTAAATTTACGGTTAATTGTTGAATTATATTTTGGATGAATCTATAATTTTTATATTTTACTTTTATTGAATTGGGATATTTATTGAAATTATTAACTTACAGTAGTGAAAATGTTAATTTTGAAATATCATATTTGTTGTGAGACATTAAGAGTAATTGATTTTATTCGGTAATAAATTTTAAAAATTATCATGGAATAATATGTAATAAAATTCATTATAGTATTGGCGTTCAAACATAATTTGATTTATTTGGAGGGATTTTGATGTCAATTATTTAAGGAATGGTATATGTTGAAATTTTTGTATTATAGATGAATTTTGGAGAATAAAAGTTATTTTTCATCATCCAATTGTTTATTATTTATGGAGATGTTTTTTCATTAGCCTAACCATATTGGTTTTGGTTAATGTTTAAAGAATGAAGAAATAAATAATTAATCTTTTATGGATTATGTGATTCAGTCGAAGCTTATTCATCTTGAATACTGATCATTTGGAGAATAATATGACAGTATGGTAAAAATTTATTAATGGTTGACACTCTAGATGTATATTATGTATGTTTACTTATTTTGTTAGTCTATAGAATTAATTAATTCCTAAACACTATGAAAAGTATCCTAAAAAGTATTGTTTTTTGTTTAAATTTCAAAATTTGAAATCAAATATCGTTTAACCCATCAAAAATTTATGGTTTTGTGATTGTTATGTTTCTCCTGAAGCTTTTTTTATCACTATCCATAAAAAATAATGGTTTATTTTTCTATCATATATACATATTTTAAATCATATAACACTAGTATGTTTGATCTAAGTAGACTATCGTACTTCCCTTTCATTATTTAAAATTAGATGCTTCATTAATCCTTTATCCAATTTGGGATTTCAATAAATATATTCTAAAAAGTCAAACCCCTAGTTTTAGATTATTATTTCAAATTATGATGAAAAAATTTATTTATGGGGTGGATAACATTAAATCCTATGTTTAAAAAAAATAACGACTTAGTTCAATAGCATCACATCATGTTTAAATAAAAAACAAAATATATTTATTTAAATGTTTCTATTATATCAAATTTATTATATGGGAATGAATGAATAATATTAATATAATTATGAAATAATTTTTTACACATGTATATATATTTAATTATTTTGTGAACAAATAATTATAAATGTCTGTAAAAACCTTTTTAAAATAAAAGGAATTTTTTTCTTAAATACTATTTAAATGTGAATTTTTGTTTTTTATAATAATAATTAAATCAATAAATCATGTTTGATTATTATAATAAAAAATATTATATATATAATATATTAAACTTGTTGACTAATATTTATTTTTTTCTTTTTATATACATTATATAAGAACTAGTTCAATTTTCCTCAAAAAGCATTATTTTCGAAAAAATGATGTTTTCCTACTTTTGATGGCACACAGATTTTAAATATATTTTTAGAACATTTTTATATTATATTTTCTAGAATAAAAATCATTTTTGAGTTTGGAATATAAATATTTTCTTCGGGTTATTTTTTGTTATTTTTCTAAAATGATTCATTTTTTGATGAATAGTGAAAAATAAAACATTGTAGTTAAAAACCAATTTTTCATTTATATAATTAGTATAATATAATATTACTTTTTAAAATAAAAAAAGAGTAACAATACAAGTATTAATAAGATTTAGTTCCCTGGATTAATTATTATATTGAAATTTGATATAAAAACGTATTAAAATTTTGAACGTCTATTTTAGCCACCTTATCGCCACAATTACACGATTAGTGTTAAACAAAATTTAACCAATTATATGAATTTCATTTTGAAAATTGGATATAAATTTTTGTAATAATTAGTAAAATTTAGTTCTAATTTGATAAAAATAATTTTTGATATATAATAACTTCTCTATTTTGTTTACCACGATTAAGGGTAAATCTGGTAAATAAAGTTAAATATAATATTATAGTATTATAATATTACCATAACACTTGTACTAATTTTATTTTATGTGTTTTTAGAAAAAGACCAACTATTGTTCTATATACTATCCTTTTTAATCCACATCTATAGGAAAATGAATTTTTTTATATTTTATTTGAAGATAAGTTAAAAATGTCATACTCCTATTTTTATAAGAAAACCATTTTAATATATGGTTATATAGAATATAAATTAAACTATAAATAGTCATTTAAAATAATTTTTTTATATAAATCAAGGTAATTTATTTATAATTATTAGACATTATATAATTAAATTTAATTATTACACAATGATGATGAAGTAATATATTTATTAATGGAAAAATCTCACAAATGACATTAATAATATTACAATAAAGATAAATTGAAATATACTGTTCTATAAAATTATTTTATGGCTAAATGATAATGTATTTTTTTACAGAATAAATTATTTATTAATTTTTTATGTCAAGAAATAATAGTGTTAAAATTGACATAATTCATATCATAAAATATAATATATTTCATTAAATGATATAAAATTTATAAAAAATATATGAAATAGAAAAAAAATATTATATAGGTCTAGAAATTTCATTATTTACTCATTAATTAGTCTTTTATCATGATTTGGAAATTATTTTAACCCTCAATGTTTAAATTACTTGGTAAAATGATAAGGGATTAAAGGGGTTAAAACAAAATAAGTAAAGATTAAATGACATTAAAAACTACCTAATTCTTATCATAAGATTATATTTAGATCCAGAATACTTATAAATTTTAACTAAATCAATTGATACCCATTTTTAATAGAAAAAGATATTATATTAATTTAATACATTCAATAATTCCATGAGTTCCCCTCACCTCTCCTATAAATGGGAACCAATTAATATCAATTCCTTACACTTAAAAAACATTTGGTGAAGCCATTATTTTCAAAAAAACCTTAAATTTATCCCAACCCACATTCTTGAGGCCTTATTTTAGGAAAAAAACCTCCTTAGAGATGTTAATGTGTTAATAAATGTGATCATCAAAGGGAAAGATAATAATATTATTTATGTGTATCTATTTTATTTCTTCTTCAACATCATTGAAATATTCTTCATCCTTGAAGAAACAATATCTACAACATCCTCAATATACTGATATCTTATTATTTTAATATCATCACCTAAATCCATCTCCGCTTCCATTAAATGGTAAAATAATTAATCTATCATGCATACATGTGATGTATACCCTACAAGAACTGATATATTTAGTTTTCCATAACCATCTCTCAAGAATGGTAATAATGATATAATTATTGTTCACATTTGAAATTAATGGAGTATTTATAATTATAGGAGAATAATATTTCAATTAGTTTCTTAATTCTAATACACATAATAATGATAACATTGTTCATGATTAAATTTAAACTACCTCCTCCAAAAAGTGATGTGATTCATTTTTAATCACCACATCACTTTGAGAATATATATAAGTGAATTTAAACAATAAATTTTATATTAATTTTATTATTATAAATTTCTGAATATACAGTAATATTTATCTTCTTTATATACTTATCATTGAAAAATGAAATGGTTATTTAGGTGTACGTAAGGCCTACCATCTCTATAATAATAACGTTGTTCATTTTTTATAAAAATTCATAATGGTTTTATTTAAAAGCATTATTGATGTATAGAAATGATAATAATGACAATAATATTATCACGACCCGCCTTCACCAAAAGGAGGTAATGGTCAGTAGATTGCTAGGCCCATCCTTCTTTATGTTGAAGGAGAGATAATGACCCCCGAGACCAGCCTTCAATACTTCCCGGAGTGGCGATCAACACCGAAGGTTTAGAATCACACACTAAATGGAAGGCATTACCCTTTTTTTTAATAGGATCAGGAGATAAGAAAATAAATCCCCCAACACCAAACTGAAAGTCAATGTAAAGCCAAGAACCATTCCAAATGCATGTTTCCAAAGTAAAAACAACAATGTATAAGGAGACTACAAAGTAAAAACACCAAAAGAAAGAACAACATCAATTGCGATTACCCGTCACAAGGTCCGAACTAGTACGGTCTAGCATGATCCCCAAAGTCCTCCTGGAAACCTGAAAGCAGTTTTATATACGAAGGGTGAGCATACAAGTATAATCATTAGGGAACACCAAATACTCTCATTCATAAGTGGGGGGGGCATGCTAATGCCCCGTAGAAAAAGAGAAAACCAATAACCTAGTAAGGATACTAACCACACAAGCCACACCAGGGCACCCTCCCCAAATAACGCAAGTAATGTAATGTATAGTAATAACACATCAATTTTTGGGTACCCCACGGTACTTTCCAACTAGTTATTAAAGACATCCAAGACATAGGACCAATCCCACCATTCACATCACAATATCACTGCCATACCCTGCCCGCACAAACCTATGCCACAACCACACATCCTGCCCGCAAACACCTGGGCCACAACCACTAACCCGCCCAAAGACACCTAGACACAACTGTCACACGTTACCACGCCTGCAAAACCCTAGGCCAAAACAACCACTACCATGCCCGAAGACACATGGGCCTCTTCCCGAAGATACTTGGGAAACCACCTGCCCCCACACACCTGGGCTAACCACCACACTACCCTGCCTGAAGATTCTTGGGCTGATAATGGACCTCAGGCCCTCACAGCCTGCCCGAAGATACTTGGGCTATTCGGGAAAGGGAGAAGAAAGGAGCTAATAACCAGCCACTAATATTAGTTTTGGGGAAAACACCCTCCCCCATGATATGGGGGTGTTTGGCACTAAGTGATCAACTTGGGTGGGGCGCGAATAAGAAACACAACACTACAAGTATATGTATAGGTAACATGCACTCACCCAATCTTGGATTTTCTTCAGCTAGACTAAAGAACACTATCCTTACTATTCGTTCATAAGAGAAGAGAAAAACACCCACGCCATGTCACAACTCATATCAAACCAAATACCCATTTTTCCCATCCTTGGTTTCATGTTCAGTAATAATGTTTAGATAAGTTTCTACACTACTGGGAAATTAAAAACATAAGCACAAACCAAGGGAAAAAGTTACACCCAACAACAATTTCAGAATTCACACCCGGTTCTATTGCAAGGACACAACAACAAAGGGATAAGGGAGATCCCTCGAAGTACTGGAACCAAAGAAAACCCCAAGAAATAGCCCCATGTCCCCAAAATCCATGAGTCAACGGTTTCTCAACAATAGAGGATCCCACCCCAATTCGTGATACAAACAAAGGATCCCATCCTCACCCATATAACCCCCAGTAATCTAAGCTCCCATCCAAGAAAACCATACAGTCACACGAAAATGGCCCGTGGAGTAATCAACCATACCAAAACTACTAACACAAGGAAAAACCAACAGGTATTTTCAGATTTAAACGATTAAACACACTCCATGATTTCAATTCCAATGGGCTTAAACTAGGGTTATCATAGAAAAGGAGTTGATCCTGGTGCTTTCAATTTGTTCTTCTGAATATATATAATTAATCAATATCCTTTACACATCAAAAGTTCACACAAAAATACAAGCCATTTGAACATCACAAGGGGGTAAGGATTTATCAGTGCACAAAGAAATACCCCCAATGACCATGATTTTCAGTGGACGTAAGCCCACACAATTTAGAAATAATCAATCATGGATAAAAACAGAGCATCATCATCAATCACACCCCTCCCCTTCATTTAAAGTCCATTTATTATCTTTATTAAAGTTTGTTTCATCCAATTCAATGGAAACAGTAGCGTACCCACCCCGCAAGATACAAGAAAAGGAGAAACAAAGGTAAAACCCCTACATGACGATCAAGGATCAACGTTAATTCCTCATGTGGAAACTAAAAAATAGGAGTGGTAGGAACTCCAAAGAACATGATCAAGGAAGACTTCGGAACAGGGGTACGGCTCGTCGGGAGGAAGGGTGCTCCGAGGTGGATGATCTAAAAAGAAATGTAGGGAGAAGATTTTAGGTTATAAAGGTTGATATGCGCTAAGATACAGCACTCTCGGACGTTTAAGATATGGAGAAAAAGACTCAAAACCATGTATCGTGGGTTGACTACGCGGTTCGGACACCCCACATGTCATTAAGGGGTCCCCTCCTTTCGGGTCTGTTTAAAATAGACTCACCAACATTTAATTAAAACCCATTAATCTCTTTAAATGGGGTCAAAATGCGGCTCAAAAGACAATTTGCACAAAAGGAGGCGCCACTGGGAAAACCAGTGATCACTAGTAGGCTTGTTCTACTGGTTGGCCAATGCTACCAGTAGGCCGAGCCACCGGTAAGCTTTGGCTACAGGTAGGCCAAGCTACTGGTTGGCCAAAGTTTTCGGTAGACCGAGCCACCGGTAAGCCGCGACTACCAGTAGGACAAGCTACCAGTACACTGAGCAAAAGGTACACCGAGATATCGGTAGGCCAAGCTACCTGTACACGTAGGCCAAGCAACCGGTAGGCTGAGCTACCAGTAGACCGAGCTACCGGTAGACCAAGCCACCGGTAGACTAAGCCACCGGTAGACCAAGCCACCGGTAGACAGAGCTACCGGTAGGACGAGCTACTGGTAGACCGAGCTATCGGTAGACCGAGCTACTGGTAGGCCTATGCTACCATTAGAGGCTTTGATAGCTTCCCAGACTACCCGGAACACCTCAACATCAGATTTTTATCAAGTAATGGACCCCAAACACCCAGGCCATTACATTAGATACTTCTTAAACTATTCTCATCCCTTAGAATATAAGAACTACCCAGAAAGGAAAAAAATGTGGGGTCCAAAAAACCACCCTCTAAATATACTTCTCAGGGGAAAGCCCCAAAATGGTTTGAAATCAAGAACAGAACCCCCTATATCCACAACAAGTACTAGGATCACATGTTCAGCACGTGATTTAAGGAGTCCCTTCCTACGTGTCAGGATATTATCCACTCTGGGCGGAACTGACTCACCCGCACGAGTTAAATCGCTTCCACATTAATGCTTCTTGATTAGCAGTCGGGTTTTCCCATCATCATCCCACATTTGTACACACACACACACAGGAAATAGGGAAAATGATCATCTAAAAATAATAATTCCATATATTAAACAAACCAGGTACAACATCTCAAGGATCAGAACCAATCATGAAGTCATAACAGCTCTAGGTACTAAACGTGCAACTGGGCCTCCCACTCCCAAGTTCTCTCTTCTAGGCCACCATGCCTCCACAACACACTAACCATGGGGATGGTTGATCCACGAATCACTTTCTCCTTATGATCCTCGATCCTGATTGGTTGTTCTATGAAGGTCACATCATCATCACTTTATAAATATACCCAATCGATGACGTGGGAGTTGTCATGTAGATAACGACAATACTGGGACACATGGAATACATTGTGTATCCTCAGTAGCAGAGGTGGTAGCGCTAGCTGATAAGCCACTTCACCGACCCTCCACAACACTTCGAAGGGTCCAATGAACCGTGGAGAAATCTTACTTCCCTGTCGAACCTCTACAGTCCACGCCGATGGGAGACCTTCAAGAACGCATGGTCCCTGACCTCGAACTCCAAGGGTCTCCTCCTATAATTGGATTATGACTTCTATCGGCCCTGAGCAGCCTTCATCCTTCCTCGTATAAGCTGGACCATCTCTGTCGTGCTCTACACCACCTCCTAGCCATGAACACCTACTTCCACAACCTCAGTCTAGCACACAGGTGAGCAACACAACCTTCCATATAGGGCTTTGAATGGGGCCATACCAATTGTAGAGTGATGGCTATTATTTTAGGCAAACTCTACTAAAGTCAAGTGTCGTACCCATGATCCCCCAAAGTCCAGAATACATGCACGCAACATATCCTCCAATGTCTGGATGACATGCTCTATCTACCCATCTGTCTGGGGGTGTAAAGCAATGCTAAGGCGCAGCAGGGTGCCAAAGGCAGACTACAAACCCTTCAAGACTAATGAGGTAAAATGTGAATCTCTGTTTGAGAATATGGAACTCGAAACTCCATGAAACCACACTACCTCGTCCACATATTTCTGTGCTTGAACGTCCACTGCACTCAACTCCTTAATAGCCAGAAAGTGAGATGACTTCATCAAGCGGTCCACTACTACCCGAATGGCGTCGCATCCCCCTTGAACCTTGGGTAGTACCATGATGTAATCCATCGAGATGTCATCCCACTTCTACTTGGGAACATCTAAAGGATGCAACAACCAGCCTAGAACATGATGTTCAACCTTTACCTGCTGACACACTAGGCACTTGTCCACAAACTCTGTCACTGCTCGCTTTACTCTGGGCCACCAAAACTATCTCCTTAGATGCTGATACATCTTGGAAACTCCTTGGTGTACCTCTAGGGGTGAGTTGTGGAACTCACTAAGAACCTTGCCACACATCGCCTCTATAACAAACAACTTTCCTCGAAAAAGCATCCTGTTCTGACCATCCTCTATCCATCCTTCCAGAGCATTGCTCTGGTCAACTCGGTCCTTCATCACTTCACACTCTGGGTCTCCCCACTATGACTCCTCCACTTTCTAAAATAGAGAAGACTGCAATGTCATCTGATACATGCAACTTCTACCACTATCCATCCTCACATCTAGGTGTAAGGTAGCCAACTCCTCCATCACCTTCCAAGCGTCTGCCGACTCTCGAACCGCATCCTTCAAAGACCTCCTTCTTAAAGCATCGGCCACTACATTCCCTTTTTCTGAAGTGTATGAAATCTCGAACTTGTAATCCTGGAGGAACTCCATCCACCTTCGCTGCAATAGGTTTAGGTCCCGCAGGGCGAAGACATACCTCAAGATTTTATGATCCGTGAAGACCACAAAGCGTTCTCTGAAGAGGTAATTCCGCCATAACTTTAGTGCGAAAATGACCACTGCAAGTTCCAGATCGTGGGTGGAATAATTATGTTCATGAGGTTGTAGCTGCCTAGACCCATAAGAGATCACCCCTTGTCACTGCATCAACACACATCCGAGGCCTTGCCCTGAAGCATCATAGAACACCTCATATGCCGCCCCTCCTCCTGGTAATCTCAGTACTGGGGCACTAACCATCATCTCCCTCAGATAGCTGAAAGCTGCATCGCACTGCTCACTCCACACGAAAACCTGGTCCTTCTTGGTCAAGGCTGTCAAAGGTGCCGCAACTTGAGAGAAGTTGGGTACGAACCTCCGGTAGTAACCTGCTAGCCCGAGGAAACTACAATCCTCTTCTACATTCATGGGTGATACCCAAGAAATAACCACCTCAACCTTTTATGGGTCCACCGCTACCCCTTTCTCGGACACAACATGCCCAAGGAAGTGCACCCCTCACGTCCAGAACATTCATTTCGACAACTTCTCATAGATCTATTGGAGTCGGAGGCCTCCAAAACCGTCCTCGGGTGCTTCACTTGGTCCTCCTCTGATCTTGAATAGATCACAATGTCGTCAATGAACACGACTACTAACCGATCCAGATATTCCCAGAATACGGAGTTTATAATCCCCATGAACATTGCTAGAGCATTCATAACATCAAAGGGCATAACCACATACTCGAATTGCCCATATCTGCACCTAAGAACACCATCCCCCTTCTTGGAGAACAAGACTGGAGCACCCCACGGTGACACACTTGGTCGAACATAACCCCACTTCATAAGATCATCAATATGAATCGGCAACTCCCGTAGCTCTGAAGGTTCCATCCGGTAGGGAGCCATCAAAATTGGATGAGCACTAGGCTGCAGGTCTATCCCAAACTCGATATCACATCGAGGGGGTAGAGTTGTCACCTCCTTAGGGAAGAAATCCATAAACTCAATGACGATCCACGACACCTCCACCATCTCAGCATCCATGGAATCTACTGACAGCTCAACTAACAAGGAGAGGAGGGGTTCCTCTCACCTGCTACCCATCAGGGCACTCCGCTTGCTAGTGAAATTAACATATAGGCCACCCAAGTCCGAGAACACAACTCTTCCTTGGGAGCAGTCGATGATGGAACACACAGAGAATAACCAGTAGATGCCCAGGATTGCATCGTATGGATTTATCTATAGCAGTAGTATATCCATGACTGACTGATGTGGTCCTATCATCAGTCTGCATCTTCAGAAAACATATAACAAGTCAGTCTGACCTCTGACTGGTGTGATCAACACTAGGGGAACTGGAAGTCTCTCGGCACCTAGACCCAGATCACGGGCCAGACCAGGTGAAACAAAGGAGTGTGATGCTCTGATATCGAACATGGATTAAGCAAAGGTACTGAACAAACTTATCGTACATCAGACAACCTCCAGTCCTGCTAGAATTGCTGCCTCCGCGATGTGCAACTGTCCACGCCCAACTCCTTTGCCCCTCAGCTGTCGGCCGTCTCCCCGACCACTCCCTGATAAAGGTCCTTGAAGAGCGCCCTGAGGTCAGCCTCCCCCTAAAACGCCTACCCTCGAAGGAGAGGGAGCTCAATACCCCTACTGCTGCTGCAGAAAGGGCCTAGATGGAAGCTGCTGTTGAGGCAGGTGCTGGGCCTGTCCGCCACTGCCGTACTGTATACAGTCCGGGCACTGATTCCGATGTTTTCCATGGCTTCAATAAACGAAGCACCTCGGTCCTAGGCCCGAAGGAAAAGGGAGAGGACCGGGGGACCAGAACTAGAACTGCTGTAGTCAGCTTCCTGCTAGTCAGAACCTAGAGGGTCCCGATGCTGGAGGTATGGCGTTGACGAGCTTTCCATTTGATAGGCCTTGCTGAATCCCCTCTCATGACACACCGCCCAGCATGTGCATCCTCTCCACCACCTAGGCCTTCTTCTGGACCTCCATGTATGTCGGCTAGGTGAATGGGGTAACAAGGTACTGGAGGGAGGGTCAGAGCGCCTCCTCTAAACGTCTCACCCGAGATTCCTCATCTGGAAAGTGGTCTGGAGAAAAGTGGAAGAGATCCTTGTACATGATCCTCAACTCCCTTACTGATATACTCCCCTGCTGGAGTGAGAGTAGCTCCTGCCCCTTCTCTGCCTTCATCGTAGAAGAGAGGAATTTCACCCGGAACTCCCTCTCGAAATCAGACCATGCCACCTCAGCCTCTATCCTCTCCCCCAGTTAGAGTGTCCACCACTGACGCGCTGCTCCCTCCATCTGGATGATGGCTAGAGGAACTCGGTACTTGGTCGGAGCCTAGATGAAGCCGAAGGCTATCACCAGCTCCTCTAACTAACCCTCCATCTTCATGTCCGAGGTGTTGCCCTCATACATCTCGAGGGTCTGTCGCTGGAAGGCTCGAAGTTTCTTTTGCCACTGATCGTCCTCCTCCTCTCAGTCAGCCCTCTGTCAATAAGCCAGGTCGACCTCCTTGGCCTCGATCGCTCATAAAACTCATGGTCATCTCCCGGGTTCCATAGCAGCAAGGTAAACAATGAATGCATAAGCCCAAGTAGTGCAGAATATTGTTCTTAAAACTTCTTATTTATTTCATGTTCCCAAAACACCCCAGAAACACGAGAAAAAAAGTCATTTATGATGCATGTACCTTTCCTAGGGTCTCTACCCAGCAATCAGCATGGCCTCACTTGGTAGTTTGATAGGTCCATATTCCTTGCATCAGATCACGGGGGCCCTAAAATCCCGTGTCCTAACAATTCTTCCCTGGCCTAATTTATGCACCAAGGTCACCCAACATTGTTTCCCTACCATACCATGAAATCCTCACTGTGCCTAACTCCATACTCCATCCTATCTCTCAACCTTGCCTTTGATACCATTCTATCATGACCCGCCTTCACCAAAAGTAGGGAACAATCAGCAGATTGCCAGGCCCTTCCTTATTTAAGATGAAGGAGAGATAATGACCCCCGAGACCCGCCTTCAATAGCTCCTAGAGTGGAGATCAGTGCCAAGGGTATAGAATCACACACTAAATGGAAGGAATTACCCAATTTTTAATAGGATTGGGTGATAAGATATTAAATCCCATAACACTAAACTGAAAGTAAAAGTAATGCCAATAACCATTCCCAAACCATGTTGCAAAAGTAAAAACCACAATGCACAAGGAGACTACAAATAAAAAATACCAAAAGAAAGAACAACTGCAACTGCGATGACCAAGAACAATGTCCGAGCTAGTACGGTCCAACACAATCCCTGAATTCCTCCTGGAAACCTGAAAGTTGTTTTATATACGTAGGGTGAGAATACAAGTATACTGAGTAGGGACAAACAATGACTCTCATGCACAAGAGGGGAGGCATGCTAATACCCCGTATAAAAAGAGAAAACTAAGCACCTTGCAAGGAAACTAGCTAACCAAGCCTCACCAAGGCACACTACCCAAATAACGCAAGTCAGGTAATGTATAATAACAACACATCAATGTTTGGGTACCCCGTGCCACTTCCCACTAGTTATTGAAGACATCCTATGCATCGGACCAATACCGCCATTCACATCACAGTCACACTGCCATACCCCGCCCGCAGACACCTGGGCCACATCCACACATCCCACCTGCAAACACCTTGGCCACAACCACCAACCCACCTGTAGACACCAGGGCCACAACTGTCAGACATAACCATGCCTGCAAGCACCAAGTCCAAAACAAGCACTACCATGCCCGAAGACACCTGGTCCTCATCCCGAAGATACTTGGGAATCCACCTGCCCACACACACCTGGTCCAAAAACCCCACTACCCTACCCAAAGGTTCTTCGGCTAATAATGGACCTCAGGACATCACATCCTACCAGAAGATACAAGGACTATATTGGAAAGGATCATAAAGGATCTTATAACCAGCCATTAATAGTAGTGTTGGGAAAAACACCCTCCCACATGAAATGGGGGTGTTCGGCACTAAGTGATCAACTTGGGTGGGGTGCGAATAAGAAACACAAAACTAAAAGTATGTGTATAGGTAACAAGCACTTACCCAATCTAGGTTTTTATTCATCCAGACTAAAGAACACTATCCTTACTATTTGTTCATAAGAGAAGAGAACAACACCCATGCCAAGTCACAACCTTACATCAAACCAAATCACCATTTCTTCCATCCTTTCTTTCATGTTCAATAATAATGTTTAGATAAATTTTTTCACTACTGGGAAACTAACAACATAATCATAAACCAAGGGAAAAGGCTACACCCTATGGCAATTTTAGTATTCACACCCAGTTCTATTGCAAAGTCACAATAACAAAGGGATAAGGGAGATCCCTCGAAGTACTAAAACCAATGAAAACCCCAAGATACAACCCAATGTCCCCAAAATCTAGGAGTCAATGTTTTCCCAACATCAGATGTTCCCACCCCAATTCGTGATACAAACAGAGGATCCCATCCTCACCCACATCACCCTCATTAATCTAAGCTCCCATCCAAGAAAACCATATAGTCACCCGAAAATGGACGGTGGAGTAAACAACCAATCCAAAACTACCAACACAAGGCAGATCCAATAGGTATTTTTAGATTTAAAACATTTAACACACTCCATGATTTCAATTCCACTGTGCTTAAATCAGGGTTATCATAGAAAATGAGTTGATCCTAGTTCTTTCAATTTGATCAGCCGAATATACGTAATTAACCAATTTCATTTACACATCAAAAGTTCACAACAAAAATACAAGCCATTTGAACATCAGAAGGGGGTAAGGGTTTATCAGTGCATAAAGAAATACCACCGATGACCATGATTTTCAGGGGGCATAAGCTAGCACAATTTAGAAATCATCAATCATGGATAAAAACAGAGCATTATCATCGAAAAAACCCCTTCCCTTCATTTAGAGTCTGTTTATTATCTTTATTAATGTTTGGTTCATTCAATTAAAAATAATAGTAGTTTGCCAACCCCGCATGATACATAGAAAGGAGAGACGAAGGTTAAACCCCTACCTGGCGATCAAGTATTAACGTTATGTTCTCGCGTGGAAATCGGAAAAAAAGAGTGGCAGGAACTCCACAGAACGCGATCAACGAAGACATAGGAACAGGGGTACGACTCATCGGGAGGAAGGGTGCTCCGAGTCGTATGATCAGAAAAGAAACTAAGGGAGAACATTTTAGGTTATGAAGGCTGATAAGGGCTATGATACAGCACTCCCGGATAGTTAAGATATGGAGAAAAAGACTTCAAACCACGGATCGTGGGTTGACTACGCTGCTGGGACACCCCACATGTCATTAAGGGGTCCCCACAATTCGGGGATGTTTAAAACGGACTCACCAACATTTAATAAAAACCCATTAATTGCTTTAAATGGGGTCAAAACGCGGATCAAATGCCAATTTGTGCAAAAGGAGGCGCCACTGGGAAAACCTGTGGTCACTAGTAGGCTAGGTCTACCGGTTGGCCAAAGATACCAGTATGCTGAGCCACCTATAAGTCGTAGATACCGGTGGGCCAAGCTACCGATTGGCCAAAGCTACCAGTTGACTGAGCCGCTGGTAAGTCGCGGCTACCGGTAGGACGAGCTACTAGTACATAGAGCTACCGGTAGGCCAAGATACCGGTAGACCAAGCTACCGGTACACCGAGCTACCGATAGGCTGAGCTACCAGTACTCTGAGCTACAGGTAGGCCGAGCTACAGGTGGACCGAGCTACTAGTACGTCTAGCTACCGGTAGGTCGAGCTACCGGTAGACTGAGCCACCGGTAGAATGAGTAACCGGTAGACTGATCCACCGATAGACCAAGAAACCGGTAGACCGAGCCACCTGTAGACCGAGCCACTGGTAGGCCAAGATACTGGTAGACCGAGCTATCGGTAGACCGAGCTACCGGTAGACCGAGTTACTGGTAGGCCTCGACTACCATTAGAAGCTGTGATAGCTTCCCAGACTACCCCGAACCCCTCAACATCAGATCTTTTCCATGTAATGGACCCCAAAAACCTGGCCCATTACTAATATTATTCAAAATATGATTTACTTATGACCACATAGAAAATTTACAACATACTATGGTTATTTTCAACTCAAGTACCAAATACTAAATAAAAACATCTAACGTGAACATAAATATTATTGTAATTCTTATAATGTCATAATAAGTGATTTAAAATGAATAATAAACATTAAAAAGGTTCTCAATAAATCAAATAATTAACCTATTCTTATTGTTCAGGATGATAAATAACATACATGAGGAATCAAATTTTAGGTAACATACACTTTAACTAAAACATTGTTTTAAATGTTTTAATGATTTATTATTCTAGATGATTCTCATTAGTGTACATGTTTTAAATATGGTTTGAATTTTTTATTTATATAGACATAAATTTGTTAAAATTTTAATAATCTTCAACAAATTCAAAGTTGTATGGTACACATTGATTTAAATGTCCCTTTATATATTTTTAATTGTGTTTTATAAATCAATTTATTATTTCAATAACTTGTAATTTTTTTATCTTATAAAACATTATTGGATTTTAACACTTTTATTCAAAATTAATTTTTTGATTCTCCCTTTATAAATATAAATTTTTATCAATTGTTTTTTATTTTTAAGTGTGTGGAATTGTAAAAATGATAAGTGATTTCAATGTGGGAAAGTTGTTATTATTTTTTTCATGATTTATGTGTTCTGTTTAATTTTTTTTCTTTAGGATTTTTTTAATGATACATGTGGTCCCATGATAAAGTTAGTGTGACTGAGCTTGTGATATCTCTCCAATGCATTGGTTAATAAGACAATGCTAAATGTTAGGGTTTATCCAAATATATTTTATGGAATATACATCTATGGGTTTTCCAAATGTAAACATGATGTTTACTCTTTATGCATTCTTGAAAGCTAAGTTGTGTGCGTGATATAGGCGCCACATGTTACCTTTGTGATTTATGATTTTAATGGAGTTTTATGGGAGTATTATGATTTCGGGAGGTAAGATAAAGAGACTATTTTTTATTGGTGAATATTATGACATTTTGAAAATGATTTTAGGAGTTTAAAATACTCATGTAATAACGGCTTCATTCCTTTTAATATGACCTTACTATGTTTTTTTTGCTCATCCCATGTTTTAAAATGTATTTCATCGGGTATACAAATAGCTAAGTGGAAATATTATGTAATGATGAATTTTATTATTATACTTATGAATTAAAATAATTCATGTTTTATATTAAAATATTTTATATTATGAAAAAATGGATAACATGACGACTTATCAACTTTTTAATATTTATGTTGTTCACCTAATTATCGAAAATTTTAAACCATTAATGATTCTCAATGTGATTGAATATAAATTATTCTCATAACTCAAAATTTTGTAAAGTTAATTGTTCATGACTTATACCCACTGCCACTTAGTTTTGTTAGCATGGTGTACATGGTCACATCATATTGTATTAGACCGAGGTTCACTCTTTCTAGATAGTTACATGTATCATAATTTCTAATTAGTGTATCGGTTCTTCAATGATGGGTTCCTAAAATCCATATCATGCCATTCCCTTTTCAATTATTTATATATTGTTCAAATTTTTTTAATGACCATTCGATTGAATAATGAATCACTTATCCACTTTCTACTAAAATTGACATTTAGGCAAAAATAAGTAAAATCATATAATTAATGAATCCTTAAACAATTTCAAGGATATAAATGTTTGTGTAGAATATAATTTTTAAAATGTTATTCAATGTGATAAAAATTGTTCAAAAAATATATTTTTTATTTCCTTTATAAATGATTTTTATAAAAATTATGAAAATAATTATATTGAATCAACTGAAGATATATATCATGAAATCATCGATTATTCATATAATTGCACCATGGAATTTATCACAAAAACACACAATATATATATATATATATAATGTTTCCACAAAAAATAAATCCCAACTGGAAGAAGAGTATGATTTATTAGAGGAATCAGTTTCAATGTAAACGAGCTGAATTAACAATATCAAAATTCTTTTAAAAATAAAGGAAGATGATTACATATATTTAAATAAAATATTCACTCAAGATAATGAAATATTTTTAATATTATTATTTGAGAATGATATTTTGGGGAAATATGAAATTAAAGATATATATTATTTAGATAGACGTAATAAATTCTCTTTTAATATTAGTAATTCATAGTTAGATGTATTGGAAAAAGGATAATGGAGAAATATAGTTATTTGAATGTGAAATATCATATCTTTGATTATCAGTAATATATTTTGACATGAAATAGCTAATCATAGGTAACGACCAATGAATATTAGAAATAAATCATTTAAAATATTTTTTAGAGTTATTAGTAAAGATAATAGATATAGAACAGACCCGATCTCGAGCATCATTATATAATGAGTTGAAAAAGTGGCCAAAAAAATATTGAAAATTGGTTTTTATAAAATAAAAATCAGAATGGTCGAAGAGGAGTATAAGATGATGTTAGGAAGTATCCACCTCATCCCCATGTAGAGAAGGTAACCCAATATCTATTTAAATTACATAGCCTTTAATATATTTTTAATAAAAATACTTAACAAGAGAAAAACTCAATGAAAATTTGGAAGAATGAAAATGGTTTAAAATTCACCAATAATAAAATGGTAGAGGAATATTAAATTTTTTTCATACTAGTTTCCCATAAATATGGGGTTTTACATAAAAAATATAAATCATTTAAATACTTATTGATTTTATGCACAAGATGATAAATGATTCTAATTTGATTATGATTGTGTTATTATAGATTTGACAACATGGATATTTATTATCAAAAAAATTATCAGATTTTTTTTCTCAATTTGGTTCCCTAGAGCCAACATCATTATATTTTATGATAACATTTATTCTTATTTTTTATATTAGTCAAAATCTTATACCATCATTATTTTTATTTTACATAACATGTTGTATGAAAATTTCATAATGGTGGTCGTCACACTAAAAGGCTATAGATGTTCCTCATTATATTATGAACCAAGATATACAACATAAGTATTTTTAATTATATGTTCATTATCTAAAAGATATAATTTGAAGAAAAAAAATAAATACACTCATAAGACCATAAGGAACATTCTCACAGTAAACTCCCTTCGTAATTTGAAATATATGATATAATGGGAACAAGACCCAACCATTGGAAATACACATTGATATAGGTCATCAGATGATCCTATATTTGGATGTGCATACTAATCCCTAGTCTTTATGATTAATATTAATGATAGATACAAGAAGATTTAATTGATGTATTGAAAATATTGGTGATGTCGTATGTTCGGAACAAGGTAGGATACATTGGGTGCATGAAAAGAAATATTTTATTAATTAATAATGACATAAAGGATTTATACCTAATGATTTTAAATGTAAGTTGATATCTCAGTCCCTTTGATAGAAATGATATTTCATAAATAAATCCATGGTTGTGGTTTTCTATCAACATGTTGGATTTCAAAAAATCCATTGAATGATACATCGAGTATATTAGTTGATTGAATGAGCATGAAACCTTCTTGTTAGAGACATCACATTGAATGGATTATATTACATAGTAATCCTATATATGAGTAATATATCATTGAGGCACTAACAACCTTCTCTATATATGTATCGTCATGTTGTTTCACACTAACCTGAGACTTTAGGTTTATTCACTTAATACCACATAGAAAAGGCCCACAGGTTCACAGTTTATGTGTCTCCAAAATCCTTGAAAAATATATATATTATTGATCATTATTAAACAATATTAATAAAAATTGATGCCACACATGGTATAATAATTATTAATATACTTTTATCACAAACATTAAATGAAATGTTATTTGGTAAAATATTTTGGGAGTATAATATTTGATAATTATTTATATATTTTTTAGTGGTTATAATACTTATTTAATTATTAGTGAGTAATGTTGTGATATTGATTTATTAACTAAATAACTGTTATTAAAGACCATATAGATATTATAAATTAATGGTGGATTGAATTCAATTGTATAGTCGAACCTAATAGATATTTAATTTTATTTGAATATATAATATTTACATTATATCTTGAGTTCAGTACATGTCATCAATAAATATTAATATTATTACAATATGAATGTTGTTATATTAGAATTAAATAATTAATAAATAATTATTTGTGAAATTATTTAATTTTAATCATAGAATTATAAAAAAAACTATAATATTTTTGAAGAGAGAATATTACTATTTGTATTGTGCACATCTAAAACTGGAGAATACTCTCGAATCCCATGATTACTACCCCATCAGAGAAACCTCTCAAAATTAAAGAGTGATATATCTGTACCTTCCACTCTTGAGTATAGAGAGATCAGAGATAATCATTTGAAATGAATTTTGGGGTGATCAAAGGCGAACGACCCAAGTGATAAGACCAACTATTCTAGAACATAGAGATTACTACCACGAAGTTTACAAATTTGTGGAAACTATGTAAATCACCACATAGGGAATATAATCTTGACTCCACAAAACATTTATGGTATGAAATATATATATTTATATGTAAATATCAATGAATTAAGAATTTTGTGTATGGTAGTTATTTATTTTTTAAATTAATGATAAAAAATATCGGATCATTCTAGTTTTTCTTTCTAGTGGTTATCCATTTTCTATATTAATTAGTTCCATTAAATGTATCAAATAATTTATTATCTTTTAAATATCCAATTAATCATTGATCAAGAAAAAATGAAAATTTGTGTAAGAAATATCAATCACTTATACTGCATCAGGATCATAAATGTTGTAGCAGATAAGGGTGACATGTTTATTTACTACTTTTAAAAAACTATTGATTGAATTAAGTTTTTATTATTGGTTTTCAACTCTAATTTATTTGTCCCTTAATATGAGTTATGAGGTCAATATTATTCCACTAATTTTCTTATAAATATCATGATAATGATTAATTTAATGAATTAAATAAATATTTTGAAGTAATCTATAGCTCTTATGGAGTCTAGACAGATAACAGAAGAGAATATACAATCTAACTCGAAGTTATAAATTGTATACCAGTGTTTAATTCTCTCATAATTAACTCATAATTAATTAATTTAATGTGAATTTTTTATAAAAATTTAATTTAATAGTACAAAATATTTTTTACCAAGAAAACATGTCCCATTTTTAGCAAAAGTACACTCAATCAAACTTTTATACATTGCATTTTGTCCTTCTTTCACAGATGGTCTGTGTATATTCTTACATGGATTACATGACTAGTGGCTATGTAACTCATATAACACAAACCTTGTATCCTAGGTACAGACAATGTAATCCAAACGTTTCTTTGAAATAATTAAACACTTAGTCCATAGGCATGTGAAATAGATTGATGTTGATAATAATACACACAACGTATCTTCAATGTTCACAATAAGTACTTTTACCAAATTATGTTGAATTGAAAATTAATTTATTATACTGTCAATACCCTATCAAAATTTGGTTTTTTGTGGTAATTATGTTGATAAGATAGAATATATATTTTGTTTATGTAAATATAAATTTTTAATTAATGTATACGTAATGATATTATTGAAAAATCATGTATATGGAATATTATTATTATAACCCTACATGTGTTGAATCAAAAAATAATGTATTAATTTCTTGTAAGGAATGTGATCTTTATACAGATAGTAAATGTTGTTAATTTATGTGAATATGTAATTTATGCCACATATAGAAATAGTAAATTTTAAATGAGTATAGTACATGTTGGGTAGTTCATATCAGTACTCAAAATGTTTTCTCTAAGGTAAATTTTTATTAATCATAGTTAATTTTATATTAAAATATATAATTAGATTAAAATTATGATGGTTGTGAAATTCAACGATATTCATATAAGTATTCTGATAAAAAATTGATTAATTGAAATGATAAATAATTGATTCAAGTATGGTTTATCATAAATAAGAATAATTATAATTGAATGCTAATTTTTTGAAAATTGTAAATTATTTAATGTATAGGGATGATCATGACCTCATAAGAGACCTTTTTAGGGAATTAGTTCCATTAAATATTTTATTAAGTTAAATGTTTTGCCTCTGTGAATTCTCTCATCTCATTGTGATAGGGCCTATGTTTTAATGGATTATTTTGTTCGAACCCCTTATCCAATCATCATGTTACCCTAAACATTGTGTGAGTAAAAACATTCATTATATATTGAGATCAAAAGCTATAAGATATAGTTTTTTTTGTGTTTAGGTTAATCCAATCACAAATAGATACATAGGTAGAGATACGAAATGATGCAACATGTATCTTAATTGGATCATGGTGTCCTTAACCCATGTTAATGTTTAGTTTATCATCAGCTATATAACATAACCATTAGTAACATATCATGATCAAATATTTTTAATATATTTTATTTCTATGTTGTTTCATAGTTATTTCATCTTTCATAATTTTTTCACATGAAATAATGAATTAACAAGAATGTAATATAGACGTAAAATAAATTAGCTTATGTGTAAATATTATCTAAGACCAGGTTAATAAATTATGTAACTAATTTTTTTTGAAACATTTTCATATTGATAAAAATTATAAATATCAATATAAAATAGAAAATCCACCCATTATATATATTATGTTAGTATAAGCTTCAACAAAATTACTTAATATTGAACCACAGTTCAAAGTACATATCTAGAAAATTTTGGGGTTCCTTCAGTTATTGAGAAATTCTTACTTTAATTTTTGGGTTAACATAACCTAGTTCCCATCAAGGGTTTACTTGAAATTTAGTACATTGTGTCATTAATATGAAATGGTTAAGGAAGTCAAATTTATAAATTTCATGATTGGGGAGTCCACTGGACTGATCAAGGAATTATGAGTAAATTTATTTTTCATTTGGAATTCCTACCTGACTCCTATAAAATTATTTAACCAGTCAATGTTATATTGATGAAAAGGGTAATATTAATCCTTAAAATTATAATTTCTGAGAAATAGATTATTTCAAAGATGATGGTGAGGGAAATTATGTTTTAATAAAATATCTCAATATTAATAAATATAACATTAATTATTTTTCTAAATTGTATCATACAATGTACTAAAAATATAATAATAATAATTTTTAAAACTACAATAAAAATGACATAGATCATTTTTATCTATAATTGATAATGATAACCTTATTATTGAAACAAATTTCCAAGGGGGTAAAATGTTCTTTTGTGTTTTCTTACACCATGAATGAAAATTTCATGTGCTGGATGAACCTATTATGGTTGGGGCTGGTAAAGAGGCTAGTGTGTAAGAGTTATCTATATATGATAGTAAATTCAAATATGCTAGAAATGTTCAATTTTAATTATATAATACATTAATAATAATTTTTTGAAGCTACACGAGTAAATAGATTCATATACCATGATGAATCACTTTTTATATCTCTATCAACAAAATATGAGACAATAAAGGTATGATTTCTTCAATTCCCAATTTAAAAATATTCATGGAGATTGAGTTACATCTCAAAAAAATGTAGTCATGATTATTTTCTATATATAATTCTGATATATCACATGGATTAAATTTCCACATGATCTGTGTAGATATCTCATAAATTCCTTACTGCCCATTACCTTCTGTAGTTATATATTCATTTATAACATGATAAATACTAATAAGAGTCATTTAAAAATTCTTAATATGATTTAAAAAGTGGATAAGGTTATAGATGATGAAAAACAACAAGTCCTTATGTTGAATATGAAAAGGAATAACAAAATAAAGGGGCCTAATAGTCATAAATTGTCTAAATCTACCACAAACTGACCTTTCATTATGTGAATGATCATGATGTATGGTAATTAAAAGTTAAGAATATGATTTTGACATTCAATGAAAGGAAAATTTAAGAATAAATTCACCAAAAAAATCTAATGGTGTCTTAATTAACTACTGTATTATTTCAATATTTCACATTTGTTATTCGATATAGATTCTGTTTCTCTAATCTATATCCATATGCCAGAATGATGTATATTCAGAAATATTTCTAGGGGATATGTCAATTTGTTGGATTACAATAGTGAGAGGATGGATTTTCAAACCATTTTAGACTTACACAATTTATTGTGTAACATAACTATATTGGTTTTAATTGTTTCTCTGTTTTGATCCAAACTTTACTAAGAACAAAATTTTAATATCATAACTATATGTAGATGGATTTAATTTAATCTTTTGAAATAAATAATTTTCTATTTATAAATAGAACACATTTTATTGTTTGGGTCATTTAAAAAATGGTATATATTTATTTAAATACAAAGACCATATAGTGGAAATAAATAATGTATCATGTTCATGTACCTCACACAACACCCATCAATGGAATCATCTTCTTGAAAAGGTAAAATAAATGTATTTTAAAATTATATTTTAAGAAATTTATTTGTAATCTTATGATATAAATACACATGAAATATATATATATTTACCATGAAAAATGAAAAAACAGTCATTCAGTGGATAGGGTGAAAGGGACACAAAACATTTTGGATTAGAAGTCCATGAAGTGTGAGAACCATTTTAGTATAAGATAGAGGTTGATATTATTACCTCATAATAATTAATGATGAATTAAGAATATATGGATATGTCTACTCGAATGACCTATAAGTGAGAGTCCACTAATACATTAAAGGAATTATAAAATAACATAGAGAATCAAATTAGAAGGATGAAATATATTCTATAATTGTATTGAGGGGATGAATATATTAACCTGACATTCATTGACATTCTTTGAGAGTTTGGGATTTTTTCTAAACCCACTCCACCATACACACCATAGTGGAATGGTGTTAGTAAAAGCCAGAACCTTACCTTGAAAGACATTGTAAGTATAATGATGTGTCATGAAGTTCTAGAATTATAATTTTATCAATATTAATTAAAAATAGTTTCATACACAATAAACAACATAAAAAATAAAGAGGAAAAAATTCCTTTTGATTTATAGAGTGGAAGGAATCTTGGTTTTTCAGATAAAAATGTGTGGGGTTGTAAATAATTTATTAAGGCCTTCTCATGAAACAAAATATCACTCTCTAGAACAATATGTATTTTTATTGGGTATCCTAGGGAATCATATTAATACTACCTATATAAACAATAAAAATATAAGTGAATATCTATATAAATACATCTTTAATGAGAGGGTGTAAATAATAATATGAATAGTGAAATAATTATTTACTTTTATGGAGTTGATGCTAAATATACAAATGAGTTTGTTTTTGAACATATTACATTGGTCCCCATGTAATTAGAAGATATTTTGACATATGTACTAAGTAGAATAATTGGAGAGGTAATATAAACATAGATAAATTATATTATAGTAAAATAAAAGGGTAACATGTTATTTGTTGTCAATGATGAAGCTCTTTCATATAATCATATAGTAGATATATCAAAAGCTAAATTATGGTTAAAGAAATGAGTTCTGAAATGGATTCCAAGTAATAGAATAAATATTGGGTTATGGTCGATGCACCAATTGATGTAATTCTCATTGGAAGAAAATATATATTCAATAAAAAACTATAAATGATAGGTAAGGTAAATACATTTAATAAATATCCAGTGGATAAATTGTTTAAACAACATTATAGAATTGAGTTTGAATAAACCTACCCAAATTATTCCATGATCAAATCCATTAGAATCATATATGATATAACACCATACAATGGCTATGAATTATTTAATATTCATGTCTATATATATTTACATAATGGGAACCTTTAAGAAGCTGTTTACATGACATTATGAGAAGGGTTTGTGAGTTTAGGTGATTTCAATTTTTTTTCAAGTTCCATATATCTGTTTATGGATTATATCAAGAATCTAGAATAATGAAAATATGATTCTGTTATGCTATGTAGAACATTAGTTTCACTAATAATTAATGTGATCTATTTATTTATAAGAGGATTAGTGGTAATGTGGATGTTATCGTAGTAGTATATGTTGATTAAATATGACATATTGGAAATTGAATAGCATTAATAGATCATTTTAAGGACTAATGGAACAACTATTTCTCCGTGAAGGACCTTGGTGAAGAAACCAATATTATAATAATCATGATCATTATGATAGATATACGTGCGTACTCAAAATAAGGGAAATTTACAAACATTGAATAGATATAGAATAGATATAGAATTGAACTATAAAATATGGTATTGTTTCTAGTGTCACATGGTATACATCATTAGATTAAAATGCTTCATCAAAAAAATATTTGAGAATAAAATAATGAGTAATAACCCATAATCTATCTAGATAATGTTTTCAATTTATATAATGTTATATAGTATACTTGATGTTCTCTATGGATTGATAATTGTAGGAAGATACAAATAATATTTAGGAGAACAATATTGGTTTTCTATAAAATTGATCTTCAAGCATATAAGATAATTTAAAGAATGTTTCATAATGTTTTGAGGGCATGAGAAGATGGTCATAATAGGTTATATAAATTTTATTTTTCAAATAGATAAAAATAATCTAAATTCATAGTTAGGTTATGATTTATGCTAAATAGAGGAGTTTTGAGATTGAAGAGATCCAAGTAGATAGTCTCCACTGATTATAAAATGGAGTCCTAGTATATTGAGAATTATGATCCATCCATGTAATCTATTTGGATACAAACAATTTCATGTAACTTGGTTTGGTACCGAGTATTAATGAACATATCACAATTTATTTTAATAATAATGTAGTGGTGTATCTTGAGTATGTTCCATGGACACATCAAAAAAAATGCACACACCCCAGAAGTATTACATATTTAGGTAATTTTTTTAATAGGGTGAAGTTAAAGAATGAGAAATTCCAATAGAAAAAAGTATATCATTGTCCTTGACTAATGATATATCTCATCAGATGTTTGAGTGTCACATGGAAGATACCAAACAAAATATGGATAGGATTTACCTCCACTAAAAATGAGATTCTAATGGTGTTGGGGACCTAGAACCATAACCTATATACATTGTGATATTTGATATTCAGATTTTGTAATGATAATAATAAATTTATGATCATGTCAGGTTTCTCCTCTGTGTAACATATCATCTGATAATGACTTAAATATAGTCGTTACAATAATATGTCATAGTGGTTCCCCATTAGGATGAAAATTCAGATGTTTCATGATAGTATACTTAAATATATTTTAAATATGGAGGTGACATAAATTGATGGAAATAAATGATATAATCTATCTGGGGAGAAGACATGTAGTAATTTGAGTCACCTTCTAAGTGTGTATTCCCTAGGTAATATCCATTTTAGCATATCAAGGGAACGAAGCCCACCAGAAGAAATTCCAAATTTATATTCTTCATCGGATGTTCGAATATATGGATTGGTGTATTGTTAAATAGACTTTAATAATATTATAAATTATGGTTATAAGTTACTTAGACTAATGTTTTGATGATAACAAAAATTAAATTTATTCAGAGTGAGGAAGGATGTTTTGGGTGTGTCACAAGCAATATTTTCTTAGTGAATAATGAAAGATAAGATTTACCCCTCTATTTATTTAACATAAATTCATATCTACAGTTATTTTATGGGAATTATATAGCATAAATTAGTCCAATTACATGGTATTCTATAGTTATTTTTTATTTATGGAATTTCAAAGTAAGGTATATCAAGAACATTATTTGATAGCCCCAATATGGAACATGTTTGATTGAAGATATCATGATAAAGAGATTATATTAGACAAAAAGCATTTGTATGATGTATTATGACATAGATGGATTATCATCATCCTCTATGGGTTCCTAGGTGTGATCCTAGATAATATTGTTTGACTATAAGATGCTTCACCTAATGCCATTGAGATAAAATCCATGAGGGTCACACATTAATTGTACGCAAAATCTAATATAAATAATTTATTATTTTTATTTATTTGTCGAATTGAAAATATAATATTTTGGAATGTGTTTTAATAATTATTTATGTTTTCGTGATCAAATAAATTCCATAACTAGTTATTCGATGGAAAATTATTTGATCTGAATTTTTAAAAAATAGTTATTTTCTATTTAGGGGATATAAAATTAATTTATTTATTATTGAATAATGTTTTTGTATTTCTTTCTTAAACAAATATTAATTAATCATGGACTCATAATTATAACAGAGTAACAGAGGACCTTTCTTAATTGTCTTCTGAGAAATAATATATATTTAATATTATTTGAATAAATAATATTTAATATAAATTGAAAGTATAGTGTATGTTAATAAATAATATTAATAATATCATATTCATATAAATGGTGTTTTGTATGGATTGAATAAATAATAAATGGAACTTGTTTAATTATTCATTTCTAATCTTAGTTTTATATAAACCCAATTATAGTATATTTCAATAGATCTAATTAAGTTATGTATTGTGCATAATAAATTCCAAAGAATCTTCATGATGCTCTAGTGATCACCCATCTCAAAAAATTCTCCAAATAATGGTTAGTGTTATCACTCCACTTTCAAATCCTTTTCCTAGATTGATCAAGGAGAAAATATTTGAGTCAATTTATAGATCATTCAAAGGATAACAAAAAATGTGATATGATCTTCCATTCTAGCACCTAGATATTAACATGCCGACATTTAGAAACTTGTATACCAATTGTGGATCACTAATATTGGAAATAAATTAATTATTGTTACATATAAATGATTTTATGATGTAGATCCACTATAAAATCCATCAATGAAGAAAGAACTTCATGTAAGGCCATTATTTAATTTTTTAAATTAATTATAAAAAATATCATAAAATACCACTCATTAGTTCCCTGATTTATCCATCATCTATATTATTTGAGAAACTATCATTCATCATGTTGGTTATCATAGTGTAAATCTTGGACTAATTATTGATCATGTGAAACCAAATTTTTGGGAATAACAATATGATTCATCCACTACACCCATATCCTATAAAAAACATATAATCTAAAAAAATAAGGAGCATGGATAATGAAATATATAAACTTATTGATGTAATAATCCTACATGTAAAAATTAAAATAATGCCATAAATAATAAATTTGACCATTAAGAGATTTTTTTGACTTGTGAATGATAATTTTATACTACATTGCATAATAATTTTATTCCCCCAAATGGTATTATAGATATTCTAAAGTTGTTACTGAATAACCATTAATTAATAATTAGGTAAAGAAATAAAGTATGTCTTCCTTGGTATATGATCAAAATAAATAAGGGAATATGAATTCACCCATAAAGAAAATGCAGAAAAATTAATATGAGTGTGGAACCAATAAGGAATAAGTGATTCTACTATGGACATAGAATAAATTGTAGGGAATATTTTTAGATAAACATGATACTAAATAATAATGAATGATACTTTATAACAAAAAAGGTGATAATTTGAAGTAATATATTAAAATATTTGTATATATTTTAAAATCATTAATGATGTGGTTGACAAGTTCTCAATAATGGATAGGTTTACGGTTGATCAAATTTTGGGTGGATGTTACTAGTGGATAATACCCAAGGCTGTCATATGTATGAGTATCCTACAATGAAAATTTTTTCATAAATAAAAAACATTAAGGACTACATGTTTGAATATAACTAATTTATTGGTAGTGTAAATACACAAAGATAATGGTTATCATTTCCATAAATTAGGGGTAACCATATGTCCATATTTTTTGATGTTCTTTTGGAAACTCAAATAATAATAAAAAATAATGATATTTTCTCTATTTATTATATTCAATAGCCCCATTCCAAATAATGATGAATAGAAAATATTAAAAATTCATTTTAGAAAATTATTATTATATTTTGAATTCCAACGGTTATGTATGAACGAGGATGTGTCGAGACTTTTTATATTTATAGAAAAGTGTTTCTTGTTTGATAGATCAATATCATCTCATTTTCTAAAATTGAATATAGATTGGTAAATACCACCTCATTACCATTCCAATCTATATGTTCTCCATTATTAGTGATTGAAAGTTATTAATGTTTAAATGATGCCCTTGAGTGGGATTCAAAAAATGAGTAATATGAAAGTGTTTAATTATTTTCATATTAATACTAAAAATTGGATTGTTCTTTAAAACTAATAATGATGAGGTATGTATTTTACTTCTTGATGCCTATTTTAAATTATATTATATATACAAATAAGTGGTATTATTTATCTAAATAGGGTTGAAATACCAAGATGATGATTGACTAAAATTTATAATTTGAGTTATGATTTATATGTATTCATGAATATTTTTTTAATTTTCCCCTATAATAATAATGATATAATGTAGTATAATTTTTTGGTAAAATTACTGTAATATTTATTTGTAGTTAAAACAATCTTTTTTTCTAAAGCCTATTTAGCTATGTATGCATAGATATGTTATACCTATTTATCATTTCTATGATTAATTTGATGTCAGAAAAAATTAGATAATATTTTTTTATTTTAAAATAATATAATCAATTTAAATATGTGAGGAGTCATTTTTTTAAATCAATATCCCAAATTGACATCAAAATAATCACTCAAGTGATGATTGTAAAAATACAAAGATAAGAAAATTTTAATAAAATTATTATTTTTGAAATGGATGAGGGATATGTACCTCACAATGGTTGGTGTGAAGAAGGGATAAAATAATAAATCATTATACAAAACCCAAAATTTATAAAAACGGATAATATATGTCCTATCTATTTTCATTCCAAAATGTGTAGATAATATCATCCAAATTGATGTTATATATTGGTTAAAAAATATTGGGAGATTATTATGGATATTGATTTTGTTCAGTTTCATTAGTTAGAGTTCATTTGTAGATTAATTTGTAAATACGATCATTAAATCAATGACAAGATGATGAATGAGGAAGTGAGTGTCCACCCATGATGGAATTAATATTTACAAACATTTTTACTTGGATGAAAGAAAATTGTAGTATCCTAGAATGACTTTCTTTAAATTTTCAATAAACACACATACATTAAATGATTGGTGAGCTGGTTATAAATTATTTTACATGTGTTTATGATGTTGAATTAAAACACCTTTTACAAGATATAATGATGATAAATGATGAATTTGAAGATGAATCTTCAGATACATTTTTTTATAAATATATTAAAAAAATTAAATTAGTATAAAAGTAGTTGTGAGATCTACATTAATGTAGAGAACCCATTATTTATGATTATACATATTTTATTGATGAAATTAACTTCTCCAAAATAGAGGAGGAATTTTTCTAAGAAATCATCTGATTAATTTTAGTAATGACATACATGGACTGGTAGAGGAGTACATAACATGAGAATATTATATTTTTTACCATCATAAAACTATCCGTGAATAAGTTTTTATTTTGTTATAATTTATATACTTAAATATTGATGCTGTAAATTTATTTTATCTACATTGAGTTGATATATAATATCAACTTCTCCTTCAACATATATGAAAAAATATAATTTTTTTTTGTTATTTGTCATAAAAATTTCAAAACAGAACTATTGTTGACTATATCCACACAAGAAAATTCGTCAACACAAAAATAATATTAAAAAGAACCTTTGAAATATGAATTTAAAAAGAATATAATATATAAGAGATAGAAAGATTAAATTTATCATATTCAATTCATTTAAGATATCCATCAATAAGACAATACAACTATAGGGATGATATTTTCAAAATTAGAATCAAATTTTGTTATATAACATTTGATATTTATTTCTAAGTATGATAATTGTGATATTAGATTAATGAAGAGGAAAATTGAAACTAAAATAAATAAATTCATTTATATGAATATAGGGGAAACATAAATTAGGCTATGTAATCCATCTCTTAAGATAATCTATGTATAATGTACAATATTTCATCTATTTGTGTTTTAAAAAAGTAAAAATGAATTGAGGGATGATTAAATTATGTATTTATATTATTATATCCAAATTACTAAAAAAGTAAATACATTTATATTGAATTAAATTTATTTTCATATAATTTTGAAATAGTTTTTCATATACCATTAAAATCTAATCAGATAATATTCTATCCCCTACATATGATTTTTACAATAGAGAATATATTTTATTGAGATGGATAAAAAATAAAGACTTAAAAAATACTGATATTATGAAGAATGAAAAAATAGGATGATAAAATTGTTTGAAATTATGTATTAAATAATATTATAAATATAGAAATATTTGTTATTGAATCATAACAAATTGCATAATATAACAATTATTGAAGATCAAAGAAAGTTATTTTGTTTATAAATTTAAATTTAAAATAATGTTTATATTATAAAAGAAATTAAAAAATATATATGATAATTCATATAGTGTGATTTTATGTTCATAATCAAATGAAGTTATTTTATTCAAGGATTCAAGCCCAAGTTACTAATCAGAACACTGATAGAGAAGAAGATCGTTGAATAAGTAGTGTATTCTTATTTAAATATGTTGAAATGAATTTATTCATTTCTCAATAACAGTTTATATATTTTCATGTCGAATATTTCTTGTTTAATAATATCATAGATGATTGATGATGGAAGAGATTTCAAAAAGTAGAGAAAATTTCAAGATTCTATCTATTATGTAAATACCATATTTGGGATGTACTAATTTTGTGAAAGATTTTTTAAATAGATAGAGTATCTTAACGAAAATTATTTAAAATTTTAATTTTTTACATATATGATTAATTTATACATTGTGGATTTCAATTGTAATATATTTGTAGATGAATATGAATCATATAATAGAGATTAATTAATAAATATTTTTTTCAGTTGTGTTTGAAAAATCACGTTCAATAAATAAGGTCTTTGTTAGAATGTATATTGAGTTGAAATGTGCTTCATAATTAATAAGAGTAACCCAAAATGGGTATTTTATAGTATTATATTTTTCAACAGGGTACTATTTCTCCCTTAATAAAAATTATTATAGAAATTAGAATATAATGAATTCATTTAATTTCTCCTCCTATGACTTTTAGAGTGTATTTATGTTGATGGAATAAGTCAACGTAGGAGGTGAAAATTCTTTTGTACATGTGTGATATGAGAAACCAAGAATAAATAATGTTATTAATGATTTTATAGATCTTCCATGTAAATAAATAATATTATGAAAAATTCTTATTCATATGCTGTTGGTTTATCCTAGACAGAGGGAGATGAAGGGAACTTAGCCTTGTTAGTGCAAACTATAGTGTCGAAGAAGAATGTAACATAGACCATATAACAATTTGGGTTTCAAATAGAATGAAGACAATGTATTCATAATATTTCATGATGTTTTCAGGTTTCTACTTATTTTATACACCCTAGATTTCAGAAATATGTTTTATAGATGTAGAACTGAGTTGAATAGCTAGAATATTGTCAAATATACTTCAAAATTTATACAATATACAAAATATTGAGATGAAAAAACTATTATTAATCATATATAAGAAGTAAAAACTACAATGGGATAAATATTACAAGTATTTTTGGGTGAATAAAAATAATTTTACAGTATTTTTTAATCAAAATAAATAGGAGGTGATTCTAATAAGGAATGTTTGGGATTTTATTTTAAAGATGTATGGAAACTTGGTATAACAAATTAAACATAGACCCCTCATTTTTATCATTGTTGATGCATCCTAGAATGTTAATAACCAGTATTTTCACTACATATATGTGTTTTTTCCAAATGAGAATACACAAATTCCATAATGGATCATTAGAGAAATTCTTTTAAATACAGGCCATCACATGTTCTTTTATTATTCTTTGACTTCACTCACACTTATCCTGGGAAGTTTACCATGAGCTCACTCATCCTAACACTACCCCAGGCTAGGTTCACCTAATAATAGAATTATAATCTTGTAGACTATTGATAAAAATGATAACCCTATTGTCATGTTAAATAATACATTGTATATTTAGTGTTTGTTTTCTAGGTGTGTCACATTGTCCACCTATAAAGAATGACACCTTCATTTTAGACCCTATTTCATTAAATGTAAATAACACCATTTCACTTCTAGCTAATTATATGCTCTGATAAAAGTTTCCATGAAATAAAATCACATGGATATTATCTTAGTTAACAAAACACATTAGTATCCAGTAATACATTGGTTAAATTAATAGAAAACTATATGATATTTCCCATATAGAGACCCTTATTTTATTTATAGTACTATTACATCATTTTAATGATAAACAATAGAATAGTGTAACAAACCTTGGATCCAAATGTTTTGTGTCTTGGGAAAATACAACCTTAAAAAAGTTTACATAATAAAATATAGACATTAATTTAATTCAATGTATCTATATTAAATTTATCCCACAATTTCTTATTTTTATTTTTAGTAATGCGAGGATATAAATCAAAAAAATATATTGAGTTTAATGATTAGAAATATGATGAATAATAAAATTGAGATAGGGGTGAGAGTTATCATCATTTTCGTTACATAATAATTGGGACATAAAAATAATAATGAGATGAAACATGATGTAATGGAATGGAATGTCACAATGTGTAAAAATGAAACATCATGTCTCAGTGGTCAAATACCACACATAGTTTTGAACAATATTTGCATCATGTTCACGCATAACAAATGTTAACCATTATAAAATCACCTCTATGAATAATTAGGGAATACATTCTAATAATATTTCACATTTTCTTATGAGGTACAAATCATTACCAATGTCATTGGAGCACTATATAAATATGTGTGCACCCATCAAAATATAATATTACATAATCACGCATCCGCTATATAACATATATAAATCATTTCTGTAAAAGAACAGAAGGAAAGGAAATGAGTTTTCAGAGAATTCTATAAATCATAAGTTTATAAATAAATATTTTTGTTCCAAAAATGAAATGATAATTACATACTTTTTATAAGAATCATCAATCATGAGTGAAGAAAAATCAATCTCAAGTTAAGTAAATGATGTTATTTTTTTGGAAGAAGCATTCTCTTCAAAAAATATTTGCATATTTCATAAAATCATATTTAAATTATATGTAACCCAAAAATGTAAATTTAATGAAAATTTAATTAAATTTTTGGTATATAAAAAGAACATACATATTAAAATTTTCTACGAAATATGAATAACCAAAAGAATAGAAATTGGGATCAAGAATCCACTACACATATATAAGAAAGATTTCATTAATTTAATACGTATAAAGTAGAATAAAATTAATTAATTATGAACTATATATTCTTTTATACAATAATTCAATTTAATATTGTTTTATTAAGTTCATTTATAGTGTTTCAAAGATTTATGGAGATTAATTTCATTATATGGGAGGGTTTGTTATCTTGGTTTTCATGATCGGTTCACCTGTATAGTATAACAAAATTTCATTTTAAATTAGAATAGATATCCATAATAGAAATTATATGATATTAATTAACATTTAAAATATTAAATTATCTTTTATATTAATTTTTACAGGTTATGAGGATGCATCATTATATAAAATGTTAATGAAAATGATTTAACTTATTTTGGTGGGTTTTATGACCATTATGAGATTATATCATTTTATTTACATAATAAATATAAATTGGATACAAAACATTTTGTAATATATAATATGTATAATAAACTATTTTTTAATTATAATAGTAGTATCATGACCACTATTGATTGTAGTGGTGAAAAATTAAAATACCTCATCCACAACAGTGGTAAATCAACACACCACAGATTGTATCTTTCACTAGAATAAATGGATAAGGGAATAGTTTTGACAAAAATTTATTCCATTAGAATAATAATGTTATATTATGTATAATATAATTATATTATGTATAGTACAATTGAAAAGAAATTAATAGAAAAATAATGAAGATGTTACCACTAAAATTTCTCCTCCTCGACAACCTCCTTAGGAAAAATGATTTGGTATATTGATGTCGAAAAGATATCATTCATGTAGGGTAGGGTTTTTGGATGTGGATTGGGTATTACCTGGACAAGATTCAATGTATTTTATGTGATAGGGGAAGTGGTGTTGAGGGGTGGTATTTATTAGGGAGGAGATGGATTTTTCTTATTATTTTATTAATTACATTATTATTTTATCCCATGAAAATGAATAATTATAACCTTATCACAAAATATTTTAAAATAATGATGTATAGTTTGATATTTTTTTCTTATATTAGAAACATATCAACAACGAACAATAATTAATGTTTTTTAATTCTATTAGAAATTATCATATTTAATTATTCACTAAAATTTAAATTATTTAATAAAATACCCAAAATACAATTTTTTTTACATGCATAATTATAAAATGTAATCTGTTTTAAGAAAATATTTAATAATTGAGATATATTTAATTTTTAATTAAAATCATTATTTACATCAAAATTACTAATTTTAAAATTATAATGGATTTTATAACAATTTGGAAAATTAATTAAGGTCTCATAAAAATATCTTGTTATCATATAGAATAAATTTTATGAATATGTTTTATTAAAATAAATGTTATTTTAAAAATTTATATTATTTATATTTTTATTGTAAACATTTATGTTTCCTAAAATTACCAACAATTAATAAATAATTTTTTAAAATGTTTATTTTTATATAAAATGAAATAATTATATCATATTGTAATTCATAAAATTATTAAATTTTAATTATACCATTATAAATTAGATTACAATTCTTTTGAATGAATTACTATTCTCAAATGTCATGCTAGATTTCCAAAGATTATGTTATTATTCCATTGGTATATGTTTCTTAACTCTTAGAAATACATTTTCATTCATTCATTCTTTATTCATAATGTTTGTATTGTGTAATCATAGTGAATTTATATGGATTATAATATATTACATATTTTTAAGAAGATAATTTGCATCGATAAAATTTTTGGGTCATTAAATTCTTCCCCCTAATGAAATTTCTCCCTCAAAAATTCATTTTACTTACTGGGGTGAAAACAAGTGAGGGTACTTCTCATTCATATCTTCTAATATTTCACATGTTTTATCTTAATACTTATGGTTCTACTATTGTACATTTACCAGGTTTGTAGTATTTTTCCATAGAACGTTATCACAATGGTCCAAAATCTTCACAAGATACTCCTTATAAGAGATATCATTTTCAAATTATAACATATCTGGATTCATTACATTTGAGGGATCTAATATGTACATCTTCTATATGGATACATGGAATTATTTTTTTTAAATTGAGATATGGTAGGTGGATGTTCCAGTCTATAGGACACATAATTGACCCCATCATGAATCTTGAAGGTGCTGATTTATATGGGACTCACCTTTCCTTTCTTCACAAATCTCATGAATATATACGATGAATGTATAAGGGGGAACACTATGTCTCATTACTTAATCTCTAGGTGCAAATATCTTCTGACAACTTTGTCATCCCTGATGTGTTTTTGAATGGTTTTCACCTTTTCCCCCATTCCATTATTCATTTCATGTCCTGGAAGAATATATTAACTGACACCTCCCAGCTCACTGGTGTTCATCCTCTTTTCCAATAAAGGGATTTATATGGGGCAACTTGGGTTACAAAGTGGAAACTATAGTTTTATGGGAACAAAACCATAGGTAGATGTTGGTCCCATCATCCTTTTAAGTCCATATAACATCATATAAACATGTATTCTAGTTTCTGAATAGTAAATTAAGACTAGACAACAATTAGAGGATGATTGATCATGTTGACGATCTGCTCAATCTTTAGATCATGTTGGAAACTTTTCCAGAACAAGTAGAAAAATTTTGCATCTCGATTGAATACAATGAATAGTGGTTTCCCATGCTGTGTAAACACTTAGTTGATATATTTTAATGAATTTTTATGTTTTTATAAGTTCTATATAATTTCTTGAATGTTAGATGTCTTTGTCAGATGATCCACACCATCCCATATAACAAATTTTTCCCCAGGATGGCTTTAGATTTCTAGTGAAAAAGTACATTGTGATATATTCACATTTCAATGTTTTTTTAAGTAATAGTTTCATCATAAGCATATTATTTTGTCTTTCAACATTTACTTGATGACATAATAGGAACCTTTATGCATATTTTGTGATCTCTTTCCAAATTTTTTCCCATAAATACTACTCCCAGATATCTAGAGGAATCTATGTGCTCGCTAAGTAAACGAAGAAGTTTGAGATATATGAACCATTCAAGAGATATTTATTCATCTAATAATTTAATGGAACTTATATATGTGAAAAAAACTTACTACTCCCTCCTCTTTAATTTTAAACATTGTTGATTTCCCATTTCCATTATTTCATACTTATTCTTAATTTCCACATCATTTCCCTAAGCATCCTTTAAATTCACCATGAGGGATTGTTGAAAAAACATTTGATAATGGATTGGTTATGTACCTTCCATAATAGATATCATTTCCTTCTATTTAAAATCTATAAATATGGTATCCTTCTCAATTCTGATTATTTATTATATTGCAAGATCATTTATACATAGAGCATCATACATTTTATTTACATTTATCAAACAGCAGTTGATCGAGGTGTCACAATCCATGTTTGTATATAACCATCATCACTAATTTATATTAAATTAATTCTATTTAAATATATATATTTTAGGCTCTTATGATCAGTATATAACACACACTTCTAAACATAGTGATATTATTGCATGATTTTCAATGTAAATAACACATCTTCCAACTGTAGATCATGTGTTGTATAGTATTTTTCCAGAATTTTCGATGGAATTGATGCATAGTCTATAAAATTATCATTTTAACTAGTAAAGAATACAAATACCATATTTGAATCATTGACCTATATAAAAATAGTTCACCACTTTTTGTATGTGTGAGTATTAGTGCGGTGAGAAGACTATTTCTAATATATTCTATGTTGTCTTTAAATTCACTGGTAGAGAAATTTTTTTCTCCCTTATGAGTTAGATTTTTTAGTGGGATTCAAAAGTGTGATATTATCATTCAAGATCACTAGTAATACCTATAAAGACCAAGGAAACTAGGTTTCATCATTACAGAAGTTTTTATCAGCTACTCTTCGATTGCCTTACTCTAAAAAGGCTCTATGTTTATTCTTTTTATTTTTATTACAGCCTCATAAATGATACATCCTCCATCTAGAATAGAAATTTATTAAACACATCATAATTTTTACCCATTTTATATTTATTTAGAACATTATTCAAATTCACATCATGTTCCTCGTATCTCTTAGAGTATATCACAATATAATCTATAAGTCTTCCAATAATTTTTTGTGCTAATATATAAATAAAATTCATTATGTTAATGAATATTTTGGGAGCATTAGCGAGTCCATAGGGAATAAAGATGGTCATATAGTCCCCATGACTCATTCAAAAGGTATTCCTTAGAATTTATTCCTTCCTAACCATTAATTGGTGATATCTCGACTGATGTACTGCATTAGAAAAATAAATGTCTCGAAATTTTTGATAGAATAAGTCATCTATCCATGAAAGCATATACTTGTTATTTAGCATTAATTTTTGGAGTTGATGAAAATAAATACATAGTAACATTGATCTATCCCTCTTCTTGATGAATAGGACTAAAACACCCCATGGTGAACCACGCAGGCATTTAAAACCCTTGTCAAGATTATCTTGCAACTGCTTATTAACTTCATATAATTCAATGGGAGAAATTATATAAGGAGTCATTGATATAAGAAGTGATGGAAGAATATGTTTAATTGAGAAATAAACCTCTCATATAGGAGTAAGAGCACCAAATTCTTGAGGGAACACATTAATATCATCCCACACATTTTTCATGTATTTGATCATCATTCCCTCTTTTGTCTCACTATTTTGAGTTAGATATTGTATCTTAGAAGACAATAATATCAATTCATGACATGTTTATTCTCATGTAAATTCATTCTTCTCATAAAAATTGTAAAAAATTAGATTATTCCCCATTATGTGAATAATAATATCCAATTCCTATAATTTGATATTGTTTTCATATAAAGATATCCAATCCATGGACATAATATCATGGAACTCCACCAATGGAAGTAAGATAAGATTTTATATGAGGTTGTGTCTTCAAATATTAACCAGGGAGGTGTTATATAATTTAGATACAATAATTTCCCAATTTTATATTATCACATATAACTCAACCACTTTATTTTTAGGTGTTTTATGTATAGTTATTCTAAATATACACGATATTAAAGAATGTGTATAACAAGAATCAACTAGAATGTTTGTTATTCCTAAATGACTATCTATCATACCTATAACCACGCAATCTTCTAGATCTATATATATAGTAGTGATGGCATAAAATTTCCATTTATCTTTTTTAATTTGTGTATGGAGACATTTATCACCCTCGATAATTTGAATTTTAGTCAACATTATTTCAAATTTTAAATGCTCAATAAAATTGAGGCATTGAACCAATGGTGTTTCCCTCCCTTCCTCCATAATACTGGCAAAATTATTTTTGTATATCTGAAATTCATGAGAATGGGGTCCATCTCTCCCTTAATTTTGTAATTTTACCATCCCTTTGAGGTTATTTCCATGATTATACTTCCCATATTTTTTACATGTGATTGGTTGATATTTATTTACCTGTTTTCATTAGATCCTCCATATTTAAAGGACATCATAAGTTTCTAATAAATATATCCATGTTACCATTATTCAAGCTCCATCTCAACTTTTATATAACATCAAAAAACAACTTTATTAATCCTAAAGGCTCAAATTGCTAGATTATTCAATGGTGTGGTCATATACGACTAAAGAATCTATCAATTTTTATATCATTGTTGATATAAAAAACAAAGAAAACCATGATATCCTTGTGATATTTTCTTCATAGTCTATGGTAGATTCACCTTTCTGTTACTTAATCTCTATTAATTCTTTCTAAATATATGCATGAAGATTTAGAGTAATGTTATTTTTATGAAACTTTATCTTAATGTCTTCACACTCTATCTCTTCATTTCATCCTTCGTTTCATATTTCTTATTCAATTCAAACCATTTATCGACCGCTCCATCTAGAAGTCAAATGTATAGCAAAACCATCTCTTTATCAGAATTGTGGACAAAAAATGACTTCCTCAATCAAATAGGCACATTGTTCTATGGCTAGTGGATATAAATATCTACTAAATATTGATGATCATTGCGGAATAATATTCTAAATATACATTATCTCCTTCTTAGCTGAAGGAGGATGTTCCACATTATTAAGGTAATTATTCAAAGAATGAGACATATGGGTAATCCTCGCTATAAAATTATAAACTAAACCTCCAAAAGAATTGGGGATGTTATTCAGGAAATTGATGCATGACCCCTTAGATGGTTTGTTGGATTGCATTCTATAGGTTCCCATCATTTTCTAATTTAGAAAATGTTTGAACAAAAAATAGGTCATCAATAATGAATAAATAATTTATTCCCTTATGAAATTAACTCTAAATCCATATCAAGTGTTATACATATGTTTTGAATTATTATAAAACAGAGCTTCTTATGTTCATACAAATATACAATTTCATAGTAATTATTTTCATTAAGGATTTAAAATCCTAATTCCAAAATCAACTAAACTATGCTCTGATACAATTTATTACGACCCCACTTTTTTTTTATTCTACTATTACATCATTTTAAGGATAAAAAATAAAAGTTCTAAAAAGCATGGATCCAAATGTTTAGTATCTTGGAAAAAATAGGCCTATACCTAACTTTTAAATAATAAAATAGACACATTAACTTAATTACTTATTCTCTAGCTTCTAAATAGACCACATTTTCTCCTTAGTACATGAAGTAAGAAGAGGATATACATCAATGAAAGGGCTGAAAAAAATGTCATGTAATAGGATGAATAATAGATGTGAATCATTGGTGAGACTTATAATTACAATCAAAACATAATAAAAGTATCATCATCAAAATAATGTAAAGATGAATTAGACAAAAGACTTAAATGAGTAAATTAGTAAAAATGTAACATCATGCCATATTGATTAATTACCTCACATACATATGAACATATCTAGCATCAAATTCATAGATAACATGTGCCAATCATCATAAAATAATTATTGTGAACAAATATTTCCTTATATTGATGCATATTTCATATTATATCATGAGTCATATCACTTCACTCAATGATTTGGACTGATATATAATTCTTAGTGTACCCATCACACCATAACATTTATATAATCATGAATTCTTCATAGAACATATAACACTATTTCCTATAAAATAACCAATGAAATGGATTTTGGTTTCAAAATAATTTCATAAGGAATAAAATCATGGATAAAAATTAGGCTTCCCAAAATGAAGGTCACAATATACTTGGTATAATAATCCTTAATCTCAAGGGAAGAAGAAACAATCTCAAGAGAAGTGAAAGATATTTTTTTAAAAAGAAGATATTTTCTAATAAAATTATTCCAATTTCCATAATATCAAATTGAAATCATTTATATCCCTAAAATTATAAGTAAAGGGAAATGAAATTATCATTTATTAATCTTAATAGAAAAACAATACTGAAATTTTTAATGAAAGATAAATAACCCAAAGAAAGTAAATTTGGTTCGCGTATCCACTTACCATATGTCCAAAAATATCATGAAATTTACTACCCATGATCACCAAATTAAATTTATTAATTAAAAAATAAAGAACCATTTATCAAATAATTCAATTCATTATTATTTTATTATATTCTTTTATAGGTTTTTTAGGTGTTATAGGGTTTAATTTAATTATTCGTGAGTGTTCGTTCTCTTTGTTTTCATGATCGGTTCCCTTGTATATGAGTATGAGTGTTCACGTAAAATTAGAATACATAACAAAAATTAAAATTTTATATTATTAATGAAATTAAATAATATTAAATTATTGTATACACGAATTAGTTTAATGGTATGATGTTAAATCATTAGATAAAAAATATAAAAAATTATTTAATTTATTTTGGTGGTTTTTACGCTTATTATTTCCTTATTTCATTTCATTTACATCAGTTTTATATATATGTTAATGAAATTTATATAACTTATAATATGTATAATATCATATTACTTACCAATAATATTGGTTTTATGTCTATCCTTGAAAGTAGTAGTTAATAATGAAAATGCATTGTCTACTATGGTGGTAAATCAATACACCACAAATGAAATCAATTTTTAGAATAAAATAAAAACGGGAATAGATTTTAATATGAATTATTCCATTAAAAAAATATAATTCCAGTATAAAAAATATACTAAATTTTTTATTACACTTGGATAAGTGGAGTTCATCAGAGGATAAGAAATATATTAATTTGATATGAAATCAATATAAAAAGAATGAGGATTTTTCCTAGTGAATTTCTCCTCCTTCAGGACCACCATAGGGAAAATGTATTATCATTAAGATGAGACAATGAGCTCATGGTCTTTAGGGAAATGTATGGATCAAATGTTGGATAGAATCATGATTATATTCATGGACTTTTATGTGTTAGGAGAAGAGGTGGTGAGGGTTATATTTATTAGGGAGGAGAGGTGAGTTTCCATATTATTTTATTCACTGGTTTATTATTTTGGATCAATTATAAAAATTGATTAATCCTTATTACTAAATATATTAAAAGAAATAATTTTGGTTTTAGATTGGGGTCTTACATCGGCCATATTTAATATATGACTGGATAATTCATGTATTTTACTTTTATAAAAAATTATTCTGTGTCACTATTCAGAAAAACTTCTCCTATTTTATAAAATAAATAACATTAAATGAAACCATTTCAAAGCGTTTAGAATAAAAAAATGATATCCATTTTAATAAAATAATATTCTAAATATGATAAATTTAATTTTTAATTAAAATCAACATATACTTAGAAAATATTGATTATAAAATAAAAAATTATTTTATAACACTATGAAACATTTATATTGGTCTCATAAAATTATATTATATTTATAATAAAAAAAATTATTTAACACATTTTATGAAAATAATTTTTATTTTAAATATTTATTTTAATTATAAAAATATAAATAATCAATCATGTTTCATAAAAATACAAACAATTAATAAATAATTTTTGGAAATTTTTATTAACCTATACATTGATATAATCATAAAATAATTTCATATATAATATGGATAAATTTTAATTATAATTTCATATATTAGGTTACTAATATATTGGTTGAAATTGTATTCCTAATGGCCATGTTACTATTCAAAAGGCCAAGTTATTATTCCAATGGTTTGGGATCTTTATCGTCTAAAAGTACCTCTTATATCATTCATTCATCATTTATTGATATTTTTGTGTACTAAAAGTGATTTTATGAGGTTTATACTATCAAAAAAATTATGATAATGTAATTTAAATTTACAAAATATTTTTGTCAATACATCCCACTAGGTAAACCTATGATAAAAATTACAATCCCTATATGTTATCACATGTTCATTGATGGTGATTTTCTCCCACTCATGTTAACTCTGGTAAACCTCCCAGTAGGTTACCCATACTATAGTACACTAAAAAAATAATTTTTTTTAATATGTTGTCTACTCAAAATATTAATTATATTTGTTAAAGTGGGTAATAAAATTTAGTCATTAATGGTTCACATTGTTTGAGAAATTACAATCTATCCCCTTTAAATAAGAACATTCCAATTTTGAAACCCACACCTACATCCAAGATAGTTCCATTTCACATTTAGTTGGTCATTAGATGTGATATTATTTATCATTGGGTAACCACCCAAGGCCATGGACCTAGTCACCTAACCCCATGTCTCTCTTGAAATACATGGTATCCTTCCTAGCACACCATAAGCTATTACACTCCAATTCCACTAATTATATGTATAAATATCCCCAATGGTAAAAAATTATTAATTTTCTCTATTTTTTCATAACTCTCACACAACCAAAAAACATCCCATGAAGATTTCATCCAAGAATTTTTCCATGGTAATAATTATTAATTATAGAGTTTGAATTAGTTATGATACAAAAATTAATGATTCCCATTTTTTAGATAAGTAGAAATAGTTTCCTATAATGTCATTTATATTCAGTACTTTCATAAGAATTATAGTGGAATTATATAGTGATAACCTTTATAATATTATGATCCCACACCTGTGTAATTTGGTTTTATAGGATTTAAGGTGATACCCAGACAACACCACTTCTATATGGTGATATTATTATAACAATGGATTTTGTGGATGGTTCATCATTGGAACTGTATGGCTTATAGAGTGGAAAACCCATATAAAAAATATATATATATAGATTTTCTTTCTTGTACCATGTTTTATATATGTGTATTCTGGGTTAATCATAATGAGATGAAACTATCTTTAGAGACAATATTTACTAATGTCTAAAAGCTATTGAATAGTTTAATAATATATTTTATAAATTGGAAAAAATTAATTAAAATTTATTAATCCTTCTCTAATAAATTTTCACATAGTTCAATAGGTCTCATCATATAGGTTAGTGAAACTTTGACAATTTTTTACATCCTAGGAGATTTTCTCACTAGACCATCAATGAATAAAAATGAATTTTTTGGTAGATGGGTAATAACTGAATGAAATTGTATTCTATTAAATAGAAAAATAATATACAATTCTCATAGAGGTCAATATATTTAAATAGATTTTGTTCGACATAATAAAAATTTATATTGTAAGTACATGATCAGAGAAGAAAAATTAATATTTATATGTATTAGTTTTATGAAATAATATTTTCTCACGATGAGACTATTGATTAAAATTTTAGCAAGGTTAATAATGTATGTTTCACATTAGCAATTTTAGAAAATATATTCAACATTATACTATTTAATAATCAATTAATAGGAAACCTTATATAGATATTCGATCTGAATGTTTTATTTTTAGAATAAAATAAACATATTTCCTTTGTTTATTTAAATATAATAATTTTCATAATTACGAGATATATTAATTTATAATGTTAATAGAAAATGGATAATGAGGAGAAATTATGTAGTATAATGAATAGTTTAATAATAAATGTTTATGAAGATTACTACATAAGTAATTTAGAATAATATATTGAATTTGAATCAGGTTAAGAACCAAAATATTGCTTCTTATAGTCTGTAACATAGTGTCATTTATACGAAATTGAATTGATAAATTAATAAAATGGGAAGAATAATTCCAGTAGTGTTTATGAATAGAAAATTCATCTGGATATATTTTTTGAAAATGTCTATTAAACCGTGAAATAAAAATTACTAAATCGAAATTTAAACAAGACCACATAAGATAATTTTTTTTATAATCATCCAATTGTTACGAATTTACTATTTTTATATTCCGTTATCTCATATAAAAAAACCCAAAACATGAAAATTTTGATAAGAAGATGAAGAAGAGTTTTTTAAATATATATTAAAAAATGGGCTATTGAAATTTTAATATAATGCATCAAAATGTTGGTAGAATTTATGAGATGAAAATTAATGAAAATAAATCATATGTATGTCTTTTATAATAATAAAAATGTAGGATTATATTGATTAAAAAATTCATAATTCATCAAAAAATATTAAATTGTAGCTTTATATTTATCCACATATTGATGATATCAGATTCAAAGAGATTAGTGATTAGGTTAATAAATATAATAATCATATAAAATAGCATAATAATTTTATGAATAATTAAGAAGAAGAAAAATCATTGGTGATATATATACTATTGACCAATATAAGAGAAGGTTATGGAATCAAAATCAATAGACCATTATTTCTCAAATTTATCCACATTATTTGGTTGAGGTTTACAAAAATATACAAATGACATGGATGAGTGAGTAAAGAAAATAATTTTATGGATGAGTTCTAATTATGATGTTGTCCTCATTAAATTTGTACAAAACTATGTTTCTGTGAGTTTTCAAAAATTAATTGAATAATAATGTTGAATAAATAATGAAAATTGATATATAATTTTAAAAATATTTCCCACAATGTGAATTTATTGATTTTGAAAAGGCCATTTCTCATGAGTTAATATTAGAGCTTATAATAACTGTAACATCTTGGGTTATTAGATTGGGTTAAAAACCACTCCCCTTAAGAATTTATTTTGGATTAATGTGTATTCCAATTCAATTTTTGATCCATAGAACTCAATTCCATTTTTTCCATTAAAAAATGTATTTTTTTTGGATTATGTGTTTGTAATGTTTTCAGGTTTTTTGATGGGTTTTATGCATGTCAGAGGTCTGATGGCCCAATATTGGCAGTTTTCAGTTGAGGGACATATTTTTGGGTAAATTGTGGGCCCTCTCTATAAAAAATGTACATCCCAATGATTTTATACCACATGGTTTGGAAGACCAAGTTGGTTGGGGCACACAAGCATGCATGAGACTATAATGTTTTTTATGACATTTCATACTATTTATAATAATGTTCTCATACTAGAATGGTAGTGGAACATAGGTAGCACCTAAACACTATCAGAAGTTTGGTTTGAAAAACCATGCAATCTAATCGTGTGATTTCTATGATTCAAATAGAAGCTTCCACATGTTTTTCACATTGTTTGGAGAATTGTGTGAGCTAACTATGTAGCTCATTAAAGGGGTGAAATGAGGATTTAACCTTACCCCCTTTTCATTTTTTCCTTCATGATTCTCCTCTCACGGTCTAACATAGCTGTATGGGTCTTTCCCTTTCTTCAATATCATGGGATTAATTCACCACCTCCATCGAATCTTCATTTTCTTCACTATTGGGTGCATTTTGTCTATATCAGTAAGGTTTTCCTTGACAATACTTCTATTTATTATTTTCCTCTCCACACAGAACACTAAATCTATTTAATTCACTTTTCCTTATTTTTAGTCATTCAATTGAAATGATAATTTCTTCCAATCATAATAGATTTAGATATTGGCATAGAATGGACTTTTACCTATAACACAAAGGTATTTTTTGTATACTTTTATTTGAAATTTTGTGAGTGTTTGGGGGTTGCATATTTTAGCACTAAATAACATTAATTGAGAAAGACCATATAATTATAGTGGTAACATTTAATCAATCAATTGGATAATATGAATTGTTTTTAGGAATGATTTATCATGCCTATAATCCATTCGACCCAAGAGAGATCCTTTTGAACCTAGGCATTTAGTCTCATTATTTATTATTTATTGGTCAGATTAGTTTTAATTAATATAATTTTAAAATCAATAATTATTAGTTGGATAGTATCATATAATATTAGTTATTCAATTAAATTATATTCTAGTTATTATATTAAATTCTCATTTTTTCCAGGTAAATTTTTTTTATATATGAATTTTCTCAAAGATCAATAGAATCTATATTGGAATGGCCTTAAGATTGATATTTTAATGGATACATATTGAGGGGATGCTATCATCGGGATGGTCATATCATGTGTTACATTAGTGATTTGATCACCAGTTGGGTTTCATAGACATTGGTTTGAGGTGGATGGCAATCAGGTTGAGGGTGCCACCGATTTCATTGGAATGAATTGCCATCAGATTTGACTAGTAGAGTTTCAGGGGAACTAGGTGTTAGGATTGGTGGGGATTAGCTAATAATGTACTGATATTTATTTACCCCTATTTGGACAAGTTGATTTATATAGCCATGTTTACATTGGGTGACTCAGATGATAAGTTCATTTTGATCAGTCGTGTTGGTAGAGGCCCTTGGTAATGTAGTGTAGGTAATTTTGTTGGGGGTGATTTCTATAAAAATATATAAAGAAGGTGAGGAGAATTTAGATAAAAATGTTGAAGCTATTGGTTAGGGCTGAGGCTCACCATACCTGAGGGTATTGGTCTTGGATCAATTTGGTAGATGGGAATAATTTTCATTCAGATGTTGTTCATTAAGATGACATTGGTAATTATTTGATGATATTTATCGATTTGCCTCTAGTTTTCATGTATTGAGCCAATGTGTTCTCTTTAGCAGGAGTCTGAGGGACCGAGTTCTCATTTTATTGAGGGTGCATTTGGTATTTTGGTTATTGGAATGATAGAATAGTGTACCACATGATGTTTGGTGGTGGATCTAGAGGTTTCAAGAAGAACTATATAAAATCTGTGGATTCCTTATGCCATGGTCTATGGATCCTCTCCACTTCAGGTATTCCATCACTAGTCGAGGCATGTGATATCTTCTTGTTGTCTATTGAGAACTATTGAATCTTGGGTATATTAATATGCATGTGAGTTTATTTTATATATTTTTAGTTCATACATCTTTAATAACAAAATTATGGAATGAAAATGTAGGCAGTAGCCTAATAATACACATTGTCACACACTACAACGGTTTTTCATGATGCCTATATACATTATGATTATATGTTTAGGTAAGTGTTTGAGCTCAAAGACTAGATCCGAGTTGTTTTTTGGCATGGATTTAATGAATGGGACCCTGAGGGTCTTTCCCCATATGGATTTAACATTTTTGTTTTATTTCAATTTCAGTATTATTATTGTATATGAATTTACTATTATTCATCCATTTGTGTCCACTACAAGATATTGATATGTATGACCTGATTTGGATGAATGGTTTAATTTGTTACTACATATGAAATGATGACATTCTTATTTTATTTTATCTATTTTTTTAGTTATGATTCTACTCTTTTTAGATATTAACAATGCATCCACCATTTTTGGGTCTAGTTTGTGTCTACTAAGTATTTGTATATATTGTATGTTATATATATAGGCCAATATTATATCATTACCTGGGGGTATAGTCCCCCACTATTTTTATGTTAAATATTTATTTTAATTATAAAAATATAAATAATCAATCATGTTTCATAAAAGTACAAACAATTAATAAATAATTTTTAGAAATTTTTATTAACCTATACATTGATATAATCATACAATAATTTTATATATAATATGGATAAATTTTAATTATAATTTCATATATTAGGTTACTATTATATTGGTTGAAATTGTTTTCCTAATGGTCATGTTACTATTCCAAAGGCCAAGTTAATATTCCAATGGTATGGGATCTTTATCGTCTAAAAATACCTCTTATATCATTCATTCTTCATTTATTGAGTTTTTTTGCGTACTAAAAGTGATTTTATGAGGTTTATACTATCTAAAAAATTATGATAATGTAATTTCAATTTATAAAATATTTTGGTCAATACATCCCACTAGGGAAACCGATGACAAAAATTACAATCCCTATATGTCATCACATGTTCATTGATGGTGATTTTCTCCCACTCATGTTAACTCTGGTAAACCTCCCAGTAGGTTACCCATACTGTAGTACACTAAAAAAAGAATTTTTTTTATTCTGTTGTCTACTCAAAATATTAATTCTCATTGTTGAAGTGGGAAATAAAATTTACTCATTAATGGTTCACATTATTAGAGAAATTACAATCTATCCCCTATAAATAAGAACATTCCAATTTTGAAACCCACACCTACAACCAAGATAGTTCCATTTCACATTTAGTTGGTCATTTGATGTGATATAATTTATCATTGTGTAACCAACCAAGGCCATGAACCTAGTCACCTAACCCCATGCCTCTCTTGAAATACATGGTATCCTTCCTAGCACACCATAATCTATTACACTCTAATTCAACTAATCAGATGTATAAATATCCCCAATGGTCAAAAATTGTTATTTTTCCCTATTTTTTCATAACTCGCACACAACCAAAAAACTACCCTTGAAGATTTCATCCAAGAATTTGTCCATGGTAATAAGTATTAATTATAGAGTTTGAATTAGTTATGATACCAAAATTAATGCTTCCCATTTTTTAGATTAGTAGAAAGATTTTCCTATTATGTCATTTATATTCAGTACTTTCATAAGAATTATAGTGGAATTATATTGTGATAACCTTTATAATATTATGATCCCACACATGTGTAATATGGTTTTATGGGATTTAAGGTGATTCCTAGACAACACCACTTCTATATGGTGATATTATTAAAATAATGGATTATGTGGATGGTTCATCATTGGAACTGTATTGCTTATAGAGTGGAAAACCCATATAAAAAATATATATATAGATTTTCTTTCTTGTATAATGTTTTATATATGTGTGTTCTGGGTTAATCATAATGAGATGAAACTATCTTTACAGACCATATTTACTAATGTCTAAAAGCTGTTGAATAGAATAATAATAAATTTTATAATTTGAAAAAAATTAATTAAAATTAATTAATCCTTCTCTAATACATTTTCACATAGTTAAATAGGTCTCAACATATAGGTTAGTGAAACTTTTACAATTTTTTACATCCTAGGAGAGTTTCTCACTGGACCATCAATGAATAAAAATGAATTTTTTGGTAGATGGGTAATAACAGAATGAAATTGTATTATATTCAATAGAAAAATAATATACAATTATCATAAAGGTAAATATATTTAAATAGATTTTTTTCAACATAATAAAAACTTATATTGTAAGTACATGATCAGAGAAGAAAAATTAATATTTATATGTATTAGTTTTATGAAATAATATTTTCTCATGATGAGACTATTGATTAAAATTTTAGCAAGGTTAATAATGTATGTTTCACATTAGCAATTTTAGAAAATATATTGAACATTATACTATTTAATAATTAATTAATAGGAAACCTTCTATAGATATTCGATCCAAATGTTGTATTTTTAGAATAAAATGAACATATTACCTTTGTTTATTTAAATATAATAATTTTCATAATTACGAGTTATATTAATTTATGATATTAATAGAAAATGGATAATGAGGAGACATTATGTAGTATCATGAATAGTTTACGAATAAATGTTTATGAAGATTACTACATAAGTAATTTAGAATAATATATTGAATTTGAATCAGGTTAAGAACCAAAATAGTGCTTTTTATAGTCTGTAACATAGTTTCATTTATATGAAATTGAATTGATAAATTAATAAAATGTGTAGAATAATTCCAGTAGTGTTTATGAATAGAAAATTCATCTGGATATTTTTTTTTGAGAATGTCTATTAAACCGTGAAATAAAAATTACTGAATCGAAATTTAAACAAGACCACATAAGATAATTTTTTTTTATAATCATCAAATTGTCAAAAATTTACTATTTTTATATTCCATTATCTCATATAAAAAAACCCAAAACATGAATATTTTGATAAGAAGATGAAGAAGAGTTTTTTAAATATATATTAAAAAATGGGCTTTTGAAATTTTAATATAATGCATCAAAATGTTGGTAGCATTTATGAGATGAAAATTACTGAAAATAAATCATATGTATGTCTTTTATAATAATAAAAATGTCGGATTATATTGATTAAAAAATTCATAATTCATCAAAAAATATTAAATTGTAGCTTTAGATTTATCCACATATTGATGATATCAGATTCAAATAGTTTAGTTATTAGGTTAATAAATATAATAATCATATAAAATAGCATAATAATTTTATGCATAATTAAGAAGAAGAAAAATCATTGGTGATATGTATACTATTGACCAATATAAGAGAAGGATATGTAATCAATATCAATAGACCATTATTTCTCAAATTTATCCACATTATTTGGTTGGGGTATAAAAAAATATATAAATGATATGGATGAGTGAGTAAAGAAAATAATTTTATGGATGAGTTCTAATTATGATGTTGTCCTCATTAAATTTGTATAAAACTATGTTTCTGTGAGTTTTCAAAAATAAATTGAATAATAATGTTGAATACATAATGAACATGGATATATAATTATAAAAATATTTCCCACAATGTGAATTTATTGATTTTGAAAAGGGCATTTATCATGAGTTAATATTAGAGCTTATAATAACTGTAACATCTTGGGTTATTAGATTGGGTTAAAAACCTCTCCCCTTAAGAACTGTTTTTGGATTAATGTGTATTCCAATTCAATTATTGATCCATAGAACTCAATTCCATTTTTTCCATTAAAAAATGTATTGTTTTTTTGGAATATGGGTTTGTAATGTTTTCAGGTTTTTAGATGGGTTTTATGCATGTCAGAGGTCTGATGGCCAAATTTTGGCAGTTTTCAGTCGAGGGACATATTTTTGTGTAATCTATGGGCCCTCTCTATAAAAAATGTGTATCCCAATGATTTTATACAACATGGTTTCGAAAACCATGTTGGTTGGGGCACACAACCATGCATGAGACTATAATGTTTTTATGGAATTTCATATTATTTATAATAATATTCTCATACTAGAATGGTAGTGGAACATAGGTAGCACGTAAACACTACCAAAAGTTTGGTTTGAAAAAACATGCAATCTAATCGTGTGATTTAAATGATTCAAATAGAAGCTTCCACATGGGTTTCACATTGTTTGGAGAATTGTGTGAGATAACTATGTGGCTCATTAAAGGGGTGAAATAAGGATTTAACCTTACCCCCATTTCATTTTTTCCTCCATGATTCTCCTCTCATGGTATATCATAGCTGTATGGGTCTTTACCTTTCTTCAATATCTTGGGATTAATTCACCACCTCCATCGAATCTTCATTTTCTTCACTATTGGGTGCATTTTGTCTCATCAGTAAGGTTTTCCTTGACAATACTTCTATTTATTTTTTCCTCTCTACACAGAACACTAAATCTATTTAATTCACTTTTCCTTATTTTTTAGTCTTTCAATTGAAATGATAATTTCTTCCAATCATAATAGATTTAGATATTGGCATAGAATGGACTTTTACCTATAACACAAAGGTATTTGGTGTATACTTTTATTTGAAATTTTGTGACTGTTTGGGGGTTTCATATTTTATCACTAAATAAAATTAATTGAGAAAGACCATATAATTATAGTGGTAACATTTAATTAATCAATTGGACAATATGAATTGTTTTTAGGAATGATTTATCATGTCTATAATCCATTCGACCCAAGAGATATCCTTTTGAGCCTAGGAATTTAGTCTCATGATTTATTATTTATTGGTCAGATTAGTTTTAATTAATATAATTTTCAAATCAATAATTATTAGTTGGATTGTATCATATAACATTAGTTATTCAATTAAATTATATTCTAGTTATTATATTAAATTCTCATTTTTTTCTAGGTAAATTTTTTTATATATGAATTTTCTCAAAGATCAATAGAATCTATATTGGAATGGACAGAAGATTGATATTGTAATGGATACATATTGAGGGGATGCTATCATCGGGATGGTCATAGCATCTGTTACATTAGTGATTTGATCACTAGTTGGGTTTCATGGACATTGGTTTGAGGTGGATGGAAATCAGGTTGAGGGTGCCACCGATTTCATTGGAATGAATTGCCACCCAATTTTACTAGTAGAGTTTCAGGGGAACTAGGTGTTAGGATTGGTGGGGATTAGCTAATAATGTACTGATATTTATTTACCCCTATTTGGACAAGCTGATTTATATAGCCATGTTTACATAGGGTGACTCAGATGATGAGTTCATTTTGATCAGTCGTGTTGGTAGAGGCCTTGGTAATGTAGTGTAGGTAATTTTGTTGGGGGTGATTTCTATAAAAATATATAAATAAGGTGAGGAGAATTTAGATTAAAATGTTGAGGCTATTGGTTGGGGCTGAGGCTCACCATACCTGAGGGTATTGGTCTTGGATCAATTTGGTAGATGGGAATAATTTTCATTCAGATGTTGTTCATTAAGATGAAATTGGTAATTATTTGATGACATTTATCTATTTGACTCTATTTTTCATGTTTTGAGATAATGTGTTCTCTTTAGCAGGAGTTTGAGGGACCGAGTTCTCATTTTATTGAGTGTGCTTTAGGTATTTTGGTTATTGGAATGATAGAATAGTGTACCACGTGATGTTTGGTGGTGGATATAGAGGTTTCAAGAAGAACTATATAAAATCTGTGGATTCCTTATGCCATGGTCTATGGATCCTCTCCACTTCAGGTATTCCATCACTGGTCGAGCCATGTGATATATTCTTATTGTCTATTGAGAACTGTTGAATCTTGGGTATATTAATATGCATGTGAGTTTATTTTATATATTTTTAGTTGATACATATTTAATAACAAAATTATGGAATGAAAATGGTGACAGTAGCCTAATAATACACATTGTCACACACTACAATGCTTTTTCATGATGCCTATATACATTATGATTATATGTTTAGGTAAGGGTTTGAGCTCCAAAACTAGATCCGAGTTGTTTTTTGGCATGTATTTAATGCATGGGACCCTGAGGTTCTTTCCCCATATGGATTTAATATTTTTGTTTTATTTCAATTTCAGTATTATTATTGTATATGAATTTACTATTATTCATCCATTTGTGTCCTCTACAAGATATTGATATGTATGACCTGATTTTGATGAATGGTTTAATTTGTTAGTACATATGAAATGATGACATTCTTATATTATTTTTTCTATTTTTTAGTTATGGTTCAACTATTTTTAGATATTAACAATGCATCCACCATTTTTGGGTCTAGTTTGTGTCTACTAAGTATTTATATATATTGTATGTTATATATATAGGCCAATATTATATCATCACCTGGGGGTATAGTCCCCCACTATTTTTATTTCTAAAATATAATGATAATCGTCAGCCTTTAGAATATTGGGATGCAAATGAAAAGCCATTAGAAATCTGGAAAAATGAACTGTTTAAATGTGAATATGGGTCAGGGGGATACATGTAGTATCAGAGAATTCATGAGTATGGATTAGTAGGGGCATTTGAATGAATACTATAGATGATATAATTATTTTGTTTTTAACTTTTATTCCTCTTTGGGATATGGTATTATAGAGACTATGATGTTGTCAGAATAGGTAATAGAACATGTGTTTGGGTTCCTGTAGCCCGAGGCTTGGGGGCCTACTAGGTTACTAGGGGTGGGCATTATTGTTATTATATTTCTATATTTATAATTTATATAATGTTCACCTTTATTGGTGCACTTGTAATGTGAATTTATATATATTTTTGATATGAGACCCATCACCTAATAGGACAAGATAGGATATATTGGGCCCCTGACCTAGTATGGAAAATTTTATTTTCTATTGTTGTTATTCTTTTATTTATTTGCATGATATGATGTATAATGTATATATATATATATATATTTCTATTACATGATATAAGTTCATTTTAAATGTGATACATATATGTTATATGGTCCTGGATCATATAATATTGTGCTAGTGATATGGCATAGGATGATGTGGATCACCACGTTGGGTGACATGGTCATCAGTTTGAGGGGACATTGTTCGCCGGTATGGGGTGGACCTTGGTACTGTTGATACTTGGACCTTATATTTATTATTATAAATTCATTGAGTTTAGGACTTCATATGGAATGTTTTATATGGTGGTGTGTAAAGTTAGGGATTTTACAATGCAGGATAATGTATTCCCAATCGGTAAAAAATATATACACATGTTATATGGGATGTCTTACCATGCAATTCTATATAGTACTTTTCCACCTAGATGTATGAGGTAGAGAATTTAGAAGGTAGTGAAATGGATTCGCTAGAGCATGTGAATGTTGATATTCCTAAGGCTCAAGCATAAAAGTTACATTCTCAGGAACAGGTACAAGTCCCAGTGATGGTGGGGTATCCACCATATTTGACAGTGTTTGGGTCATGGATTTACAAGAAACTTAAAAAAATCCTAGATCCAGTATTCCTCAGAATATATATGATATCCCATTGAGTATATCATTATACAGATATCTTATTTGGGAGTTCAAGTGAATAAACATGACACATTTTCAAGATGATGGTTGTCCACATGGGGCTATGAATTGGAATAAGTCCATGAAGGGGATCTTGGAGCATCTAGAGATGCCTCCTAAGAAGTTAGTGAAGCTAGCTACCTTTATGATAAGATGTCCCACAAAAGATTAGTGGGACATGTAGGTATAGGTAGGATGACATGATTTATTAGAATATATATAGATTAATGATAATATCTTCAATCATTTATATTCATATATGCCAATGGAAGAGATAGCTCAAGAATTCATGATCCTTTATTATGGAGACATCTTCATCATTGACAATGCATCGACATTCCCAAAAGTTTCACATTGTACGACTTTCTTAGAGATTGATAAAACCTAGAGGGTAATGAGTTTAGAGGATGGTTTTTGTATTACAATTTTAGTGAAGTTGAACATATTTAGGTTGGCCTCATTCATATAAGCAGTGAACCAGACACTCATTATTGAGTGAAATTTAAAAGAATGGTCCTACTTGAAATGGATGAAAGCATTATTATATGTTTGTGGGGACACATCAAATAGCATCAAATGATGCTGATATAAGTTCTTTCAGGGATGTATGTCTAAGGACTCAATCATATCACCTTGGTGTGGATCATTGATGGTTTTATTTTCGTGTGTGAAACTAAGGAATGACCAAAACTATGTGAGTGGAATCCAAAGATGTTTTAGGGAAGTTTGAAAGATTGGTATCGTTATTGGTTTTGTAGGAAGATCTCATGGACAACTTGAAGTCATGGGATGATAAAGGCTTAGGGTTATGAGATCATATTATGTTCGTAACCAGGTTATGGTATCCTATTATGAGCTATACATGGAGTTTTTGGAAGAGACAATGGGACCTAGTAGTGGGGTTAGTGTTCAATGGCTAGTGCAGCACCACAGGGTGTTTAGGAATCACACTATTAGGCTTAAACCCAACTTTATGATATGGAGTTTAAATGTGTTGAGTAATATAGTGAGATGTTAATGGTAAGAGGTATGCAGTAGTAGTACCCATATTCATGAATTCTATTTGTCTTTGACATTTAAGGAATGTTTTTTTCTATATGAAAAAGGTGAATTAGTTATATGTATTGAGTATCCATATATTATTTTATAGTCTTTCATCAGTATGGATATATTATATATATATATCTCTCTATGTGTGTGTGTGGTGGTAAGGATAACAATATGTGTACCTATATATGATCATCGATGGATGCCTAATTATTGATGTTTTTCAACATCGATTCATGTTGGAGATTCATATTACATGAGGTGAATTTGTATCTAGGAATTTTTAGATGTTTTATATGTTGTGTTTTGAGGAACTGAGTTGAATTTTGAGCATTTAAACAGATTCCTGACATTGTTGGTTTCACGTGTGACATGCTCACGATGTGGGAACCAATGAGATACATGATTAAAATGGATGTCAGGAATGACATAGGAGCACTGGATGAGGTTCATGGGTGATGATGTGTCATATAAGGACATTTGAGTTAGGTAATGGTTGATGGACCATTGTTTTATTTGAGTTTTGGGGGGGCCAGGGACTGCGGTATGTCCCTCCTAAGGTGGGGAGCCCCCATAACATTGTTGACCTATATCCTTATACCTGAGGTTTTCTGAGTTATTTTAATCACAATGGTAGGATCAGTACCATCTCAATATTATGATTTATAGATAGGGATGAGATATGATAAGGTGGGGAGATTTTAACATCCTGATTTTTTGGATCATATCTGAAACCTCTCCATTTTTGTATTTTTATTGTTGGGGGTTATTCCAATATCATCATTGAGCCTAAGATCTCAATTTTGACTTTTATATCACCCCATTATCTTTATTTCTTATCATATTAGATTTTTTGAATGATTCTTAGGTGTTAAAATGAGTTTTAGGAGTGTTAGAGAACCAAAGGACATATTTGTGAGTTGGAGGTTGTGGCACACAATTGGGGGAAAATGGTTCAACCTCTCTACACAAACATTGCGTCCCTATTTTTTAATGTTTCGTAGTATCGGAAGAATATGGGTTTGGCACATGAAAATGTGTGAACATCTATTTTTTACATGTATTATGCACATTTTGTGAAAGGTATGGAAAACTGAGTGAAAGATTCACTAATAGTTCCACTTTAGTTGTCCCTCAAAACAATAACTCACATAGACTCTGTATTGTTTGAAAAACTATGATAGCTAACCGTTTGAGTTTTGGGTATAAAAAATTATATACCAAATGGTTTCCAAATAATTTTGAATTTTATTTGAGAAAATAGTGTGGCTCATTTCAGGGGTAAAATGTTGATTTACCCTCTCCCATTTTTCTTCTTTTCATTCTTCTTTCCTCTATCTTGCTTACACGTAATAATCAGTGGGTCTCCCATTTATTCCCACTATAGGGATGGATCACTCTCTTCCATACAATAACTATTTTCATGAATTTCTAGTATGTTGGATTCTTATAAATAAGGCTCTCATCTTTAATTTTTCTCTTTTTTCCATACTCTCTTCTCACAGACTATAAAATCTATTTGAGTAATTTTTCAGTATTTTATGGCCATTTGACAAAAATTCTAATTTCAAAAAAATCCACCCAAGTTATGGTTTGGTATAATATGTGAAAAAATATATGACTCTATTTATGGCTGTGTATACCTATAATTGACATTTCATTAGTGTTTAAGGGCCGCGACTTTTAGTTTTCCATCAGGTTTACTGATTGAGACCCATTACTTATGATGGATGATTTTAATTATTTATTTGGAACTTGTGAGATGTATTTTCCCATTATTTATTATGTATAAAAGATGTTAGATCCAGGAGAGAGGATTTTTACCTTTGGAATTTAGGTTTGGTGATTGTTTATTTTTTGATTTGATTAGTTTTAATTTAGTTGATTTGTTCAAATTATTTACATTGAATTTGTTTGAATCATTTAAATTTAGTTACTAAAAAAATTTAAATGGAGTCACTTATATTAAATAGTCTTTATTATGTTAGTGGGTTTCATTATATATTTATATAAGAATTTACTCTAATATTAGTAGGATTGTGAGAGGCATGGCCCAAGGATTGTGATAGTTATGGATACTTTTTGAGGGGATGTAAACATCATGATGTTTTTTCCTAAGTTAAATGGGTGATGTGATCATTAGTTGGGTTTCATGGATGTTAGTAAGAGGTGAAATGGTCACTAGGTGGCGGAACATGACCCAAGATATTGGATTTTAGGGCCATTGTATTTTAGTGACGTATTTTTAGGGTCACATGTTTCCCATAATGGTATTCTGGTGGTACTAAATTAGTTATTTCTGGCCACCTATGTTTAGATAAACCACTGTTGGGAGTCGTGTACACTCTTGTTTACTTAGATGGTGAGGTTGTTTAGAAAACACAAGTTGGTAGAGGCCCCTAGTTGTGAATCTAATTTAATTTTGTTGGGTGATTTTAATATAAAAATCCATAGTTAAGCTGCGGAGACTATAGATGTATATTCATATACTCAAAGATGGAGGATGAGGCTTACCGTGCTTGTGGCCATTGTGTAAATATAAATTTAAAGGAATAACATTATTGTTCCTTAGGATGTTTTATTTCGGGAAGTTGTGATTATTATTTGGTGATGTTTTTCAATGTTCCCATAGATACCAAGATTTATGACATAATTTCATTCACATAGGGGGTTGAGGGTCTTGGTTTCCATTTTCTCGGGTGTGCTATTAGGTCCTTTGATTCTATGCTGATGACACATGCTTTCAAGTGAGTTTTGGAGGTGAAACCTATGGGTTCAACTAGGACTATGTGACATCATGGATTCCTTGGAACATAGGATAAGGATACTCACAACATTTGATATTCTGTAACATGATGCAGTGGATGACATTCTATGTGTGGATATAGAGCACCCATGAATGTTGGGATTACATAAATACATGTGATTATATTTTATTTATATGTAGTTAAAACCTACATAATCAAAAAAAAAATTGTACAAACATGTGGGTGGAACCCTTTTGAGACTCAGTTTCACACCCTACATGTGCCCTTAAATATGTGCACAAATTTTTTTATTTTATGTTCATAAATGGGGTTAGGCTCAGGAGATGGATAATAGTTTTCTATTAGGAGTATATGGAAGGAAAGGTATTGTGTGGTTCTTGCCTCAACTAGAGTTACCTTTTTAGATTTTCTTCAATTTCAACATGCTAATCTAATATGTATATATTTTTGTTCAACCATTGGAGACCCCTAATTGGTATTAATATAAATAATAAATGTTGGTCGCATGATCTAGTTATTTTTTACACATGGCATGTTGATTTTTTATTTAATTATCTAACTTTTATTTTTATTTTTTCTTCCAATATAGTTTTATATTATCAGCCATTATATATTTGGGGAGTCTTGCTCAAGTCTTATGAGTTATTACTTTGAATTAATATTAAATATATATATATATATAATAACATTATTAAATCATCATATGACGGAATATTATCCAAAATATTAATCATTCACACCTTCTATACATGTCGATGGTCATAGGAAAATGGGAATGTGCACAAAAGCGTCATAGAAACATGGCCTAATTTTTTTTGAATGTGGAATCTGATCTAAAATTTTAAAATAATTGTTTAATTAGTTTCACATTATAGATTTCATAAATTTTATCAAATTGATCGAAATATTCCATCCTGGATGGTATTCCATAATATATATTTTATATAGTATGGACTATATGCTTTGTTTTAAATAGTTATCGTATTGTGGTGTGATATTTGAAATTTTTTTAAATGGATTATAGAAGGTCCATGTCATGATATTCAAATGATATATAATTTCTCAAAAGAAATTGAATTAAAAAATGTAGTAGTATACAAAATATTTTATGAAAAAAATTAAAACAATAACTATATTTTAAATTTTACATATTGATGAAATTATAATGAGGTTTTATTGTGGTATGTCTAATAAATATGTTTTCGTACATATAATGAAAAAGTATGATATATCCATCATATATTGGATATGATAGTTTTTCTGAAGAAAATTATTATAATAAAATTATATTTTCAATGAAATCTAAAAAATAAATTTAAAAAAAATTAATAATTTATGAATATGGCATAGTATCCCAAAATATAATAATCATATGAAAACATTCCAAAAATTCTAAATGAGAAATTATAGATCCGGTGGATCCTATAAAAGATATTAGTATCCTACTCTACATCACATTAAAATATACTAATATAGTATTTGATGTATGCATGGGATCTATATATCAAATTTATCATAACGAATAACATTTAATGGAAACCATGTGGTTTATAAAAATATAATAATGCATTGATTATTTATGGGGTGATATATATAATTAGAAAACACTAAATCAATATAGATTCAGTGATGTACACTAAGATGGTGATTATGATGAAATAAGTTATACATAAGTAGAAATTTATTAAACATGAGACAGATGTATAAGAAGAAACAAATTGAAAAAAATAAACAAAATTTATAACCATAGAGATATATTATATGGATAGTAATATTGTTTTAAAATAGATATAATGATAAAGGAGATGGTCGAGTACATGACCCTGAATATTGAATGACCTATAAAATTTTCATATAATAGTCTATCATAAATTGATCTATCCAAATATGATATGAAACACCAAATATATATTATTACTGATATAAGGTTTCAAATCATAAATGAAAAGGTTCCAATTGTGATATAAATATGGAATGTAATATTATATTAGAAAAAATTACTAATAGATTCACCAAAGATATAACTAATGTATTTTTAGAGAACTCATGTATAAACATGAATTATCATCCATACTCTATGATATAACCACCTTTATGAACACCCATTCTATGTTATAGACGTGAAATCAAATGTGGAGTTGATGAAAAAATCTTTATTCTCTTCTTTAAGAATCTATATATTTTATTATCATAGATAAGGGGTGAAAACATTGAATTTTTTTGTGAATTAATTGATGGGATATAATTAAAAAAACATATCCAAAATTTTCTTATCACAGACACATGTGACTATCTCAGAAATCGTAATTTATAATATAGTGTTATGTTGAGATAAATATCATTAATGATATAATATTATTAGATGTTTATAAAGAAATGTTGATTTTTTATAATGATTAATGAAACTAACAAAAAATCCAACGGGGGATTCAATTAATCATTATAATTATTGAATTAGTGGTATATGATTAACACGATGAGATAATATATGTGAAATATTATTGAGAATTTTCATAATTATATTTTTAATGAATGGGAGAATTTTATACATTATTTTTTATAAGTATAAGTATTTTATTACAATGTTAAAAATTCTATGTAATATCTATATAGAATTTAAAATAATATTTATAATTATTATTCACCCGATGTTGTGTGGTTGAATTAATTAATTATATTGTTTTATGTTATTTTGGATGGATTCTAGTAAATTTTAAAAGTTATTGAAATCATCGGGTTTATACTAACTTGGTAAGGATGGGTTTGATGATGAAAATAGGGGATGAAAAATTTATAAGGAGCATTTTTTGACCTTTATGAAGTAGATATATAACATCATGGGTGTTTTTATATATATTCATGAGGTTCATGGACCTCTAATGGATTCATTGTATACATGATAAGTTATATATAATGTTTATATGGTTCACTACATTATGGTGAATTATAAAGACGAGAATTATATCACATGATACTTCATTGTACTAAAATTCCTAAATAGAACAAGTATTTCTCGATGAAATGATTAAGACATGTTTTTTGAAATTTAATTAGTTTCTAATTATGTTTACCATATAAAAAATGATATTGTGATTTCAATTTTTAATATTGTAAATTATTTTGTTTTGGATGAAAATTGTAATTCTATTAGAAAATATTTTTCAATCCAGAATGAAGGGATAACATTTAATAATAAATAAATACAGAAAAACTATTTAAAATTTAATTAAACTATAATTAATAAAAAATAGGAATGTATTTTTTGATCAATTTTATAATGAACATATTATTTATCTTGATTTAATAATTATTTTATAAATTAGTGAAAAATTAATAGCAAACTATGATACATTTATAGTTTTTATTTATTTTGAAGAAAAATATATGGTTGGTGATCATGTAAGTAATTTTTTATGGTAATAAATATGATCATCATGTTCATTCATGTCCAATGAATATGTTTATTATTTTGAATAACATAGGAAAGAGGTTGAGATGCATGCAATTTCTCTAATTTCATATTCATAGAATATCCCATAAAAGCCATTATTATATAATGTTATGAAAACCTATAAATTACTGTAAAGCATATTTTGTATCAATAATAAATGAGATTAATTGATTATTAATGGATTTAGTCTAAATTATTCCACATTTGATATGGGTATTGATAATGCTTTCCATGGGAGGTGGATGGAACCTACCAAATAAATTTAAATATAATAGAACAGAATTTGTGATCACTATTATATATTAGTGATTATAGAATATTTATACATAGTATAGTCAAACATAAAAATGAATAGTCTCTCATATTATGAAAAATAATGTAAAAATATATTAATTTTTTATTCATTTTATTATTTTTTGATAGTGGGTAAGAGCATTAATTTATGGTTTCTAGACCATAATTTTTTTTATATTCTTAATTTAAAATGAATTTGTATGATATATATCACATACTCACCACCCCATACCCTTAGTGGCAGTCAAACTATTTTTCTATTAAATGTATATTTTTTATTTATATTACTTGGATGAATTTATTGGTATTTATTTTCATCAATAAATATTTTATTGAACTTATATATTTATATATTTGTTTAAATTTAAATATTATATTTTAGATTGATATTATCAATATTGAAAAATGTTTTCTATTTAAAATAATATGTTTATTTCATAGATATTTTATAGTTTATATTCTTATTGACAACAGCAATATCTCAATTTTGATCAGTACATCAATAGTGTCAGTCTCTAACCCTAAAATTAATTTAGGTTAATTGGGACGTACAACTTAAAAAACTATAAAATGGGCCCAATAAAGTATTATATCTATATTGTGTCATTCCAATACAATTATTCCTCTCCCATAATCTAATACACATTATTCTATAGAATATTCAATCGTTATTTATCACTATCTATCAATTAAAAATGTCCTAAAAAATAACCATAATAATCTTGTTATTATTCAATTTTCCTAGTTTTGAATTATTAGAACTTCTTCAATAATTGATCATAGTAAAAGAATCCTTCAAAAAACATTTATTAACATGATGTAGAAGATTATATTCATTCCCATTACTAAATTATAATATATATTACAAAGACCGATTTTTTCCATGTCAAACATTGGAATATTTGTACACATATTAACAGAGCTAGGGGTTGAGATGATGTGCTATTTTGATGAAGGGTGTGCCCAGAATAAATTTTATTAAATTAATATGTATATTTTATAGTATGAACACAATGGATATCAGATATCTCTTAAATGGTAGCTCAGATCAGAAATTGGTAGGCAAGGTTGAGTATGGAGTGTTTTGATTACCCTACTTGGGACTAAACTATGGTCAACACGAGCCTTTAGTAGAAATTTTTACCAAGGACATAAATGTATGTAAAATAATTAAATAAAATTATTTTTTCTACGATGTTATTTTGAATAACTTCTAAATAGGGACTCAGATTGGAAATTTGATACCACAATTGTGTTCGTAGTTTGGTGTTTTATCTATGTGTGACCTAAAGTGAGAGGGAACTTGAGGGTCAGATTCCATGACCCCTGGAGATTTCTTAAAAATATAAGTTTAAGGAAATGAAAAGGGGTTTGGATAATTTCTTTTAATGACTAGAAAACCACTATCCTCAACATCTAATGTTGATTCGACACCGAATTATTGAAAGAACATGACAGAACATTAGATTCAATTAGACCAGATCCCAACAAATGTAAACAAGGATTCAAAATCTATGTAGGCTTCTTATTTAAAATTATTCATTTAAATTTTATATATTTTGTTTTAAAATATGATTAGTTATCATTTTTTGATGCATCACCTTTGATTTTCAATTTCCAAACTAAATCATCGATCAACATTTTTGATTTCTCGAACCCTCGTTCGTCACATTCATCATCGGAATCATTTTGGTTCATAAAAACATTGAAAAATGTTATGTAAAGAATATATTAGTGATAATATCGAACCAAGGGGACAAGATATATGATTTGTTTATGTTTCTGGGATTCATAGGAGGTGCGTTGGTGAGAGGAAGTTGTGTCTACTTATTGCCCTGTTGAAACGCTGACGAATCTATAAGCATAGCACATGGGTGTGTATATCGAGTTCTAAGGATCCTTGAGTTGGTCTCAGTTCTAGTTATTGATAACCAGAGTGATTATATAGGTACATATAATGGTCCACTAGTGTGGGTGGTATGGAGCCATCTGAATGTGGAATGTGATAGTCCGGCCGAGGATGGCGGCGTTACGGCCGTGACATGCGGTGGCGACCATGATGGGTAACACTAGTGTGAAGCAGAGCACTGGGGGTGGGGTTGGGGTGGAGGGATATAGAGGCAGGAAAATATGTAGCGGTGGGATTGTGGAATGGTCCGGTGAGGTGTTCCATGGGGTGATGGTCTTGGTCGGTCGAAGCTAGTTAAGCCTGTAAGATCAGGACATGCCCAAGTGGGTCAGGTCGAGCCAGCTTTCTAGTTAACTTTTAAACCACCACAAAATCTTAACCATGCATCCTTTTTCTGTTCCATCTTTGGAGACATGATCCTATCATAATGATAGTCCTTTTGAAGCTGGATTGAGAATTTTTTGTTTTGGACTCATGGATCGTGACCTCAAAATTCACAAATAAATATAATATATAATTATTATCACAACTTTGACCAACCATATCATCTGCAAATAAAATCTTATTGACACACCTTTAGTGGTGTTTCGACCATAAAATTTATTCAGGTATTTTAAGAATAATATTTTTTACGAAACTTAAGATCAAGTGTGGGAACCATAAGGCCTAGTATAGGTGTTTGTGATAAAATGTTATTTCTTAACTTGTAGTCTAGTTTGAATTAATTACCAGTCAATCCCCTATGACATTATGATATGATCACAATGGATTGATGTGTTTAATAGGTTATTGAATGGACACACAAGCCCCATAAATCACCGTTTGTGTGTGATGCGGTGAAATTAAGCCACTTCACTAGGTGTCTAATTCAAGAAATTGAATTGTAAATAATATGTGATTTTCCAAAAGTATCTCAATGGTGTTATCCATTTTGGCCATTAAAAGCCTTTTTAAGAGGCATATCTACGAAATGATGTTTTTCCCTTAGGACCAGCAATGAGAATCATGTGATCATCAGCATTTTGGGCCACAGTTCCCATGTGCACTAGGAGTAAAGTTTCATACCTAGGTGTACTAGTTCCTAGTATAGTACATGATTATGGCTTGGTATACATACATCAGATGAGGTGGGATCACACATTATATGGTCCCCACACTCGTCATGAACCCATTTATGAATTTTCTATCTGTCATATCTCCTACTTATAGACTCGGCTATTGGAATGCGAGTATACTATCCTATGTTTTTTCATTGTAGAACGCAATAGTTCCATCCATAGTTCCTTCAGAGTTATGAAGTGATATGTTACTAGTGTGACATCTATTAGAGATGAAACAAAATGATGGTAGTGGTTTGGAACTGACATATCATATACCTATGAGTTGAACCCTTTATCAAGGCTGGGTATGGGTACTCAATGAAGGTAGAGTGGAACCCTCTATCAAAGATGGAAATGGGTCATCAACTAATTCTAAGTGGAACCCTCTAGCTGGTTGGGAATTGATCCGTGATGACAATAGACTAGAACACTCCAGATAGGCTCGTAATGGTTCCTTGATTAATTCACAGTGGAACCCTCATGTTAGGCTGGCCATTGGTCCTAGATAAAACTAGAGTTGAACCCTCCATCCAGGTTGGTAATTGTTCATGGACATATTCCGAGTGGAACCTTCTAGTATGGCTCTACATGGGACCTCAATGTCACTAGAGTGAAGCTATCCAGATAGGCAGGGCATGTGTCCTCGATGATACTAGAGTGTTATCCTGTAGATTATCATGGGTCCTCAACATTATATCATGACCTCTTAACTATGTAGATCAGGGGAGAGACATAGTTGGACATAACATTGAACTCATATTTAAGAGAAATTTTTTCCCGTATATATCCATCCTTTTGATGCGACCTAAAATGTTGAGGGTGAGTCAGTGCTGCACATTGTGTATTTTAGCAAGGTGTAGTGATAGTGCCCATTTTACATATATGATCTAGAAAGATTTCTGGGATGTTGGGTATCATTAATGGGTACATTGGGAAATATTTTTGACTCTTTTTATTAGATGATATGTGAGATGGAGATCCATTTACTCTCTTGTTTCAGATTCTTTGACTGAGCATATTAATTTTCCCAAATTCAGTGCCCACTCCTTGGGTTTTTGATACCCTCCTTCCAGGTGAGATGAAGACACATAGAGAATACCAACTAATTTCCATTTATAGTTTCTTGTGGATGAATGAGTCTAATCACCTATTATATGTAGAGATGGAATGATGAGAAATTCACCATCTAACCATTTATAGCTCCTTATGATTGGATGCGCGTGAGTCACTCTCGTTTTGTGTTGAGATGTACTATTGACTGTACGTTGTTCTATCAATAATCTCATATTAGGTTGTATCTATTACTTATCCCCATTAACTTTTTCGGTATTCCTACTGTGTATGTTTATACTCACCCCTTCATAGTTGTTTTCAACACGTATCGTGACATATAAAATTGATGGATAGTTTAATCATGACATTAGAGGGTCATAGGGATATAGGTGCTTGGACTTCGTATGGTGAACATATATTGGTATATAAGAGTGTGTATCTCTATGTGTCTTTCCTTATCTGTTATCTATTGGATGTGGATATTTTATGGTTATGTGTTTATTTTCTCCCTTATCCCATTCAGTTTACATTAAAGTACCAAAACATACACTTTTTAGAGTTTGAGGAAATTTTTCAGTTTATATATAGTTGTGTGGTATCTTTTGTTCCATTTACAATAGATCTTTTACATTGAGTTTGATGCGTATGTGTTTATAGGTTCTTTGGAAAATGCCTTTGAAAATATTGTTGTGCCTTTAATGCTTTTTGAAACCCCCAGCCTATAGAGGCAGTCTTGTGGTCTTTGCGGCTCAATCCCTAACATGGGTCAGGTCGTGAAAGAGTGGTATTAGAGGTGGTCTGACCCTTGGAAATTTTTTCAAACGTCTCCCTAAAAAGGACTTGGTTGGTTTTAATGATATATTTTAAGTGTATATAATGTGAATGTTGCAGGCCAGGGATTATAGTGATGATGTGATGTCTGATGTAGTAATTCACCATGACCCTGATTATCCACTTTTCGACTTAGTTTGCATATACATTTACTATAGGTAACATTGGTACTTGAATCATATATGATTTAACATGACATTCCTTCTTGATTCAGCTCCCGATTTTGGATGATATATATATATATATTCTCATTTTACCACAATTTTCTTTTATATGTATCAAGATGCCTCTTATATGACAGCCAGCCAGGACACAAGCTATGGTTCATGAATACGACTCTATGAGAGATGAAGCCTTATTTAAGGATCCCTTGTATGATCCCCATTCTTCTAAGTGGAAAGGTAGTAGATCCTCCACCTGTTGAGTGGAATTTAGTCCCAGTAGAGAATGTTAATTTCATGGACTGGCTAAGCGCACTCTGCAAGTTCCATTGTCAAAGACCACTGAGGATTAATGGTGATCCAAATCATCATGTAAGAGTGGTTTAGTTAGATTCCATGGACCACCTCTTCTTTCGTTTTTGGATATTGATGAATGATATGGTAACTTTGGTAGCCAGTATTTTCAATAGAGGTGTTGGGAGTTTGTGGATTTGGGTTACTCAGGTGAATGATGAGTCAGTACTCTCATGGTATCACTTCTACCATTAGTTTCATGAGGAGTAATACCCATAATACATTCTATTCATCTAGATTTTGGATATTTTAGAGTATAAGTTTGGATGGATGACTGTAGTTGAGTACCTCGATCTATTCACATACCTGACTGAGTACTCTCTCAACAAGATCCATGATAGCTACATCTGAGCCTATAAGTTTGAGAAGGGTCTCCATATAGTGATTTGTGCCAGTGTAGTACCCTTATACATCCCCACCATTTCCCAGGTTATGGAGAGATACTTTGTGATAGATATATTTCATTCAAGGAGAAGTTAGTAAGATACAATTAGTAGTGGGAACATTAGTGTTTATATTTTTACCATACCTAGAAGATGTCTGTTAGAGGGGCCTTAACGTTAGAGGGCACCCCATGATCATACTAAAAAACATGTCCTTGTAAAATATAGTTAACTAGGGCATCCCAAGGAGTTATGGTGTTATTCTTGTGACATGTGAGGTAACATGACATGATATTGCCTAAGTAGACATGTTTAGATTTCCATGAAGATGGTAGATGAACCACCATAGAAGATATGACATCGTGATTAAGGATCTCTAAGGTGAGGATAAGGTCGTACCTAGAAAGATGGTGTTGGATGAAGAGTACGAGGATCTGTGGTTGGTGTATGATGTTATGAATTCCTTCAACCACCACTATAAGGCCCACGTTGGGATTATGGAGCTGGTGCCTAATGTCATGGGTAGCTCCATGCATTTGATATTTATGATCCTACAGTGCATGATATGATAGTCTATATGATCTATGACATCTCTACATTTTTATAGTATTAAATTTTAGACATTGTGTGACATACTCTATTCTACATGCTTCTATCATGAGGTGTTACCAGGGTGATGATGGACATTGGTGTAACCCTTTGTTAGTGTTTTTCAACTTAGCATTGAATGAACGAGGAATATGTGAACTTACCTCACTAAGATGTGTTTCTCTGATGTGATCAAAACTACGAGGGATAGACTGTTCCAACCAAATACGATAGAATCGAAGTGTGGTTAATGAGTCCCTATGACTTGTGCCTTCATGGCGGGGTTGTTCTGTTGAGATTTAGAGTAGGCCCATGAATGTTTAGTATAGTTGTTCTACATGACCTCGTTTTATTTTAAATCCACAAGAGGAGATGGTAGAGTGTCAGGTTTGGGATTACTCTCATTTTAATAGTGGAAAGGATGTGTATGGTATGCCACGTTCTTTTAATGTCTAGAATGATATGATTGGATGACTTTTATCCCCCACACTTTTCGTTGGTACCATTGCGTGATCAATGCCCACATTGATGTGATAGTTATAACATAAAGTTTTAGGTGATGGAGACCCATGAATAGATGAAGGAGAGTCAATAAATGGTTCTAGATGTGATAGTATTCTCTTTAATGATATAGAGACACTACCTTGTAGGATGACTTTGTGGTTTCATCAGACCACCAGACTCTCAGGTATGTTTTCACCTAGAGAGACTTAAACCTAATTCAGTGATACTGGTTGAACATCTTACTATACTATGACATATAGATAGTATATACTATAGGAAAGTGCAACATTTAAGGGGATTACATTATCAGGAAGCCCCATGTTCTTATTTTGGGATGTTTCTAAGTAGTTATCTTCTCAAAATCAGATCCTAGGGGATGAGAAAGGTATAATTTTTCATTTGTTGAGGTTGTTTAGCACATAACTTCTAAAGTGTGTGAGAGAGTCCCAAGAATGAGACAATGAATGAAATGTCTTACATGACTCATATATCCATAGTCAATTTGAATATGAAGTTATATCACTACCCCTATTACTACTATATATGTATGGTTTTGGTCACTACATCCTCTACATTCATGGTAGGTGGTCTAATAATCAATCCCAATAGTCATGATTTTGATTATGTTTATTCAAATTGAATAATTTATAGAGTTCATAGAAATTGATCTTCTTGATGAATTTATTAATTTTGATGAATTAATTTACGATGGAATTATGAAATTGTGGGATTCTTGAACAATTAATTATCTAATTAATTTTTGGTGATTTGTACTATAAATTGATATAATTAATTATAGACATAATTTTCTGACATTGATATTATTATTTTTGATAATTAATTGTTGAATTAATTATTCTTTGTTGATATCATTAGTTTAGATAATCAATTATGTAATTAATTATTGATTAATTACATATTCAACTAAGATAATTAATTGTGAAATAAATATAGGAAAATTATATATTGAATTGAGAAAATTAATTTCAAAATTAATAAATCGATATTGATGTAAAAAATTAAATAATTAGTTGGTTAAGTATGTATGATATATTAAAATTTATTATTACATTTAATTAATTGGTGAATTAATTAATGGGTTGTGGATATGTATATAATATTTTTATTGGGTCAATTATGTGTTATTAAATTGTAAATAGAAACATGTAAATCTATCTAAGTATTATGAATTGTTACATTCTCATTCATTTAGGATTTCTTAAATGTTGAATTCTGACATTAACATCTGGACAAGTATTTTGAATGGTAGCATGCTCATTCAATTATCTGATATAAAATAGTGAATGGTAACATAGAAATTCGACTCAGAATTTAAAATGGTAACATGGTAATTCTATAGTGATATCCCTTGAGGATAAATTGTACTTTGTCATGGGCCTAAGTTGGTATGAAGTTTAATGTTTTTCAAGATCCTAATGGTTTATGTAGTTAAATAGATAATATTTAATAATTTGATAATGATTTTATTTATTAATTTTATTTATTTCATTATACAACTATATAAACTATTATTGACTGTAATTTCTTAAAAATCCATTGTCAGTGGCCTACTATGTCATAATAACACCCTAATTAGGTTTCTTATTCGGTAGCTGAATATACATTATTGATAAAGGATATTTCAATTGAAACTGCCATATGATAGATGGATAATTTTTGGATAGAGCTTGGATGAGGTGGTCTAGGACCCTATGGGGTTTTTGGTGTCTTTATTATCTTAGTTATTATTTTATACACCAGATTCATACATCAGACTAACATGATCTCTTGATTAGCTTGATATTGCATTCCTTACATTGATTATATTGTGATATTAAAGTTATTTATGGTAATATATTCATCCATTATTGATTATTTACTTATATTAGACTTTTGATATGATAAATACGGTTTTTTTCTACCCATGATCTACCTATAAAACCTTAGATGCTAGTCGGCAGCCTTTGTTTTAGGGGTGGCTCATTTGAGGCCATCTGGATTTCCAGTTGGGGAACCGGTGCCTGGAACCCAGGTCAGTACAGTACAATATGGTACTATAGAAAGGTTTTATTTTCATTTTATTTTTCCATAATATTGATGAAGGTATATAAAAGAATAAGAAGTGTCAGATCATGGGAATGTGATCATTCATGGGAGTTTGAAACCAATGTATAGGGGAAACCCAAGAACCTAGCATGGGATTGTTGTTATTATTATTTTCTATAACAGGTTAATATAACATCATATTGTGTGAAATACTTGTTTTGTCATTTTATTTTCATTTTTTAAAATTTTTACAACTTGATTTTTTTCATGGTATGGATGAGAGTTGAGTTACATGCATCATTCTCGGAACACAAGGTTTTTATGACATGTATCATTTTAAGAAAGCACGTGCAAACTAGTTATTTGTAATATGTTGAAGTCAAACTATTTTTACTAGACTGATATATTGAAAATGGTAAAATGAATAAATTTTTTAATAATAGGGTGTATAATGGAATTTAAATAATGAGAACGTGTTTACCCCTGTTAATATAGACTTAGTAGCATGATAGTTTAGGGGAGTGATAACTACTCAGTTTTGACCATGTGGAAATATTTGGGGAAAATATTTCCTTTGGTTTATTGAGGGAATTACTCATACATAAACGTGCTAATGTTTTTTATGGGTTATAATTAATGCTCATGGAATTAGAGAGTTATTCCTAAAAAATGGCACTTGTTGAGAAGACGATGGGAGGAGATGACTCGTGATTTTCTACCAGTATTGGAATCTAAAGTACCGACTGTGCCGGGTGGGGAAGTATGGGTGATGATTAAAGAGAAAATTTCTAGCTCTATGAAATTTATACAAAGAGACCCTCGATAGGTTGTAAAGAGTATACCTGACCTGAAAATTGTGTTTCATTTTCATGAACCTAGAACCATTATTGGAGATCGTTTAATTTAGGGTGTTGAGTTCTGGGTTGCGTCTAAAGATATGATACATGAAAATTTTGATACCCCTGAGGAGAATAGGGTCATGTTTGCCACTAATATGTAGTCAATATTTGTGAATTGATAGTGGTAAGTTCATGGGTGTACTGTACATGTTAAATTTATATAATCTAATGAATCTTCGGAGAATATCATAGAGAAATTCAACCCTAAGATTTTGTCACAATAGTGGTCCAGAAAGTTTTTCTGGATATAATAGGGGAGCTCATCCATGATTCCCTATGTTGGAATCATTAATGACCTATAGCGCCTTCCACCATTGTTAACAAGAGAATAGTGAAAAATAATTAGATGTTTTCTAAATTGATATATGTGTGATACTTTGTAAAAATATAACTTATTTTGATTAAATAATTTTTCTATGATCGTAGATTAGGCTCTTATAGATTAGGGGGACATGGGGGAGGATTCTAGTGTAGGACCAATGGTTCTATAATCACGACTAGGGGAATAAATTTTGAGAGGATGAATTATCTCTATGATAAATTCAGTTCTATTAGTGGCAGTAAAGTACCTCGAAAGAGGGATCAGTTTTCAAAGACATTACAGGAGTGGTCTATCAGCAGTCTGATAGACAGATGATTTATTGTAGTCATTATTATTTACCCCCAAGGAGTTTAGATATTACTACTACATAATGAATCTATATAATTTTTGAAGGATATACCAACATATTATTTATTATGGAGGATCTAGATAGAACCTAGGTACAGGAAGGGGATCCTCTACACCATCTTAGAATGGTAGCGAGAGTTCCACTAGCCGAGGAGGTAGAGGAAGTTGACATGGAGCTTCTTGGAAAATGTTCCCATATCATTAGGGTTGTTTGGTTTAGGGGAGTCAAAATTAATCATAGGGAAGAGGGGAAAGAATGTTACATTACATTCAACCTACACTTGTGGATAGAACGGCTGGTCCAGTGAAAGTGGGAGTTATTATTCTTATAGATGTTAAATTAGGCTGTTCCTTATTTGATACTGATTCCTCTCATTCCATTATATCTAAAAATAATAATCTATTTGACCCTAGAGGTAGAGTATCATAGAGATGCAATGATGATAGAAACATTGTTGGGATAATTGTCTCGAGACAAATTTTTTTGCATGGGTGTTCTCTCATGATTAAGGAGTATCATTTCCAATGGGATCTTTATATCATCAACATGTTATGCTTCAACAAAATTTTGGTTGTGGAGTAATGAATAGCATAAAAATCCCATATTTATTGTTACTATAAGAGAATGAATTTAATGTCTCCTAAAGGTGACGAGTACATTCAATTTGGAGATTAGGATATCTAGGCAGGATAAGCAGGTCCAATTTATCACCAACTATGAGAGCTCACAGAACAAGTTCCATGTCAATTGATGGATGATATGGTTATGAAACATAATGTCTTCCCACTCATAGTAGAAAAGAGTATGGATGTTTCTTTATGAAGACTTTTCAGTGATACCACCATAGGGAGACTTCGAGGTTACAGTTGAGATCATGCTTAATGTTGAGAACGAATCTATTCCACCAAACATAATGGCACTAAAAACCCTAAAAGAGCATAAGACAGAGCTATATGATATAGAGGATAAGGGTTTTATCAATAGGAGTATGTCACCTAGGGTTTATCGTATGTTGTATAAAATTATGGATAACAAGACTAAATACATGTCTGTCGATTAACAAAAGATGAACTATATAGAAATGAAGAACTGATATCCTCTTCCATATGTCGATGATTTTTTTTACAATTTAAGAGGAATTTGTGTGTTATTATGATTGAATTGAGGACAGGGTATCATAATTGAGTGATAGATCTTATGATATACAAAAAAATTAATTTAGAAAAAGGTATGACCTATATGGATTCATCATAATGGCCTTTTTGAAGACTAAAAAACCAGCACTATTTATGTCTTTGATTAATAGAATCTTTATCCATGCATGTATTATTTTGTTGAAGTGTTTTTGGATGAAATAACTCTGCCCTCCAATGCTTCTGACTATTATTCCCATCATATTGACATCGTCCTGATTACAATGAGAAAGTATTGGCTATATAAAAAGATATTTATGTGTCATTTTTAGATTGATTAGGGACACTTATTAGGTCATATCATATTAGAGGAATGATTGTGTTCATACCTAGAGAACATTAAATAAATGGTTACTCGGGGGAATCCAAAAAACTTATTCAATATTCATCTATTTCTAGGGTTAGCTGAATATTATTATAGATTCATCTATAAATTTTCTTTAATGGAAGAAATTCATTAGTCTTGAGAAAAAATGGTACTAATATTAATTGGTATATTTCCTTATAGAAGTTGAAGATTTGTATCATATTTTCAACAATCATGATCCCACCTATGCCTAGTGATGATTAAATGGAGTATTGTGACACTTTTTGGATTATAATTTAAGCTATGTTGATGAAGGGAAATATATATTTTTTATATACGAGTCTCAGTAGTAGTGGCAAAATTAATAGAGCTACCCGACATATGACCTAGATTTAGTAGCAGTGGGTTATGCTTTGTTGTGTTGGAAACATTATCTTTTGGGTTAGAAGTTTATGATTTTTTCCAATCATTTGATATTAAATTATATCTTTTCATTGGGTTATTTAATTATTAAGTTGTAGATACGGGTTGGTTATTTGAAATCATTTTATTTTAAACTAGATGATGCGTCTAAGAAAAGAAATAATATGTTGACTCTTTTAGAAGCGAAACTCTGACTTAGGTGGTTCATGAGTATATACTATTTGAAATGTGATTAGTTCTAGGTATGAGATGCATGTGGTTGTTTTGTGGAGTTAGGAATAAATGAATCTGTTATCAGTTTTTGTGGAGTTTACACTTCTAAGCCAGACCAAAGATAAATAGTATGAGGACCCAGAATGCTTGGCCTTTAGGGAATGCATTAAAGGTGGTGAGTCACCATCATATTTAATCATATGTTATTCTGAGATAATTTATTTTCATAATTTATTATTTGTGCATAGGATCATTTAGGAGGAGTTGATACATGATTTTTATGCCGCAATGTTGGTGGTACATCCAAATTTGATGAAAATTTATTGTTACCTATGATAATAGTTTTGGGGACCAGACATGAAAAACGTGATAACATTTTTTCTGAACTGATGTAACACTTGTCATCCGTTGATTAAAGAGCATCAGTGACCATGAGGTTTGAATATTAATTACCCATTATATTGTGGAAAATGGGATGATGTGACCTTGTAATTTGTATTTGGAATCCAAATTACCCCAAGGAAGAATGACTCCATATGAGATATTGTGGATCATCAAATAAAGGCGAAACATTTCGTGCATATATGTGATACATTTTCAGTGGAGAAGTTGGGATATTTGTATGTTTTTATGAATATTCTGTCTACACAGGGGGCCTCTGACTATTTCTTCAGACCATGACTCATGATTCACCTCATTTATTTTGTTGGGATTGAATATGGTTCTTGCTACATTTGTATTATTTATTAAAACCTTCCATTGATGAGTGGAATGGAATTCTGAAAATACTAAACAAGTTATGAACAATATGCAGCGGAAATCACTTATTGACTTTAGTGGGTCTTTAGAGAAGGTCATGGAATTAGTGGATTTTTCTTATAACAACAGTTATTAGGTAACAGTATATTAATAACCATATGATACACTTTATGAAAGGACATGAAGATCACCAATATGTTTGACGGAGACAGTGAGTCATAATTATTCAGATCGAGTCTCAAGCAGGAGATATCATACCAGGTGTAGCTAATTCAAAGGCACATGGTTATGGCTCTGACTAGAGAGAAGTCATACGGTGATAGATGATGATGGCCCCAATAGTTTATAGTGGATGATCATGTAATACATTGGTTTTTTGATATATTTAGTCAACAAAAGATACATTGATAGTTAAGGTTCTCACTGAGGTTCGTTGGATAGATTGTGGTTATAGAGAGAATCATCCTGGTGGCATGATGATTGTCTCTTCCATAGAGATAAAGTGAAATTTAAATTGTTTTCCTTGTGTGAAAATTTTGGTAATTTCACCCTAACCCTTATCATGTGTTCAATATGGTGATGTTGAATTTGAGATGGATATGTCCTTTTAGAGGCATAAGATATATGTTTTGGATCGTAATGAGAATGTCAGGCAGGTAACGTCTATACAAATAGTAATTTATTTTTGAAAAAATGGACATGTGTACGAGGAATATTGGGAATGGGTATAGATATATGGTCTTTGTGGATCAATTTTTTTGAATTAGAATCATAAAGTGGATTGGGAATAAATATCATATATGAATTATTATGAGGTGCAGAGATTGGAAGATCTCTTCTTTTTCATGGTATGACACTTTTGATTTTGTTATCAACAATATTTTTCATTCATTTAAACATTGTTTTCGGAGGCAAGGTTTGTATTAAGAGAATTTTTTCAGGAGTGAAACATGAATAAGAAATTTTTTATGGTAGACCATTCGTATTTAAGTAACGTTTGGAATTAATTCACAACCTAAAAAATTTACACAACCATTAAATGTTATTGACTATGGGTCAATATGTCACAAAAGTAGTTTTAACCAAGTGTTGAAATGTCATGAAAGTACATTTCACCACATTTCACCATTTGAAGAATTTATATGAAACCATGTTTAATTTTTATTTATTTTTTTAAAAGGGTGTGATAGGATTAATTTGGATAATTGGTAAATAAGTTACCAATTTTCACACAATATGATATAAAATTCATGTTCTATAATTCTAATGGCCATGAAAATAGAATTTCATATCAAGTATCACATAACCATCTAAAAGACCCTATACTATGATTTCTATCATTGGGACCCTATTTTTATTGTTGAATATTCCCCATGCACCTTCACCTCTATTTGAAGACTCTCTACACAGGAACATCATTGACCAAAGACACGGGATGCACCTCACTCAATCCATATGTTATTCATATATTGATTTATCGGAGTCCACTTCAATCTTAAATTGACCAAATTGTATTTCATAGATACCTAGTACTATATTTTTAGGGTATATCATTAATTTATTCATTTATACTTGATATTTTTCTAATAGATTATATAATTTGATTGAAAGGAATCTAGTATTCCATTTATACCACAGAAGTTGTGGTTTTTGTCACTATTTCCTCCTTTTCATCATAGGTGGTAAAATAAATAATTATAATATTCAATATTTCAATTTAAATAATGTAAATTGTATAATATCTATATTTCTTGTAATTTCTGTTCTTTAATAATTACATAATATGTGCAAATTAAATTTTAGAATAATTGTTAAATTATTAAATTTAATAACAATTATTTATATAATTAATTATAGAATATTATTATCATAAAATGATATAATTAATTGGGGAATTAATTATGTGGAAATGATATTATTATTTATGGGAAATAATAATACAATTAACTATTTTATATTGATATTATTATTTCAGATAATTAATTTTGAAATTAATTAATTCATAATGATATCTTTAACATAGATAATTAAATATTGGTATACTGGTTGGAGATAATTAATTGTGTAATTGTTTATTGAATAATGATATTTTTAATTTAGATAATTAATTTTGAAATAAGTTGTGACATATTGATATTATAAAATAAATAAATAAATGGTGAATTAATTATGAGATATTGAAAATGAAAGTATGATTAGTTAAATGGTGAATTAATTTATGGGTTATTGTGAAATATTTAATATTGTGATGTGGTCAATTATGAGTTATTAAATGGAAAATGGTATCATGGAATTTCATCCATGTATTATGAATGGTAACATACTCATCCATTTATATATTAATTTATGGTGAATACTGCCATGGAAATTCAGCCAAGTATTACAAATATCAACAAGATCATTCAATTATGTGATATTAAATAGTGAATGGTAATTATTGGTAATTAAATCTATGGATCGTGATAGATTGAGAAGCACTCTGGCAGGTTATGATGAAATTAAAGCTCCAACAGCCCCAAAACCCCTCAAAGTGGTCTTTTTTGTGAAGACCCTTCATGGAAACCATCAAAACCTTGAATACATGTAGAATAATGACTATATTACTATGAGTCTAATGCACTATGTTACTACGCCAGTGATCCTAATGGAACTCCCACATTTTTAAAGATCCTCACATTTTTACAAAGCTCCCTTCTTCTTCATAGTGCACCATTGAGCATCGTGACGCCTCAAAAATATAAATATCTAGATCACCTCTCCTTAAAGGTCCCAAACTCTCCACATAGAATATCCCATATTGCAATTTCCCTGAGTAGCATTCACCAAAATGAAAAATGAATCACCCAATGTTTTGGATAAACATGATATCATTTTCCAATTATTCTTTTTTACCCCTTCTTATGTTGGGGATTCCATTCGTAAAGCCATATTCCCTTCATGGAAGAAGGAGGATCCTCATGGAATATAAGTCTTCATAGAGCACATAGGATTTAAAAAGCACCCTTTATCCAGAACATGACCTCTTTTTAAAGGAGGCTCACATGTGGTATTTTTGGAATCAAATATTTTAAATTCCAATTAGATCAGACAAAACACCGATAAATTGGATTTTTTAACTAGTATTGGTACAAGGGATAATAACATTAATATTTTATATATTTTTAGTAACAAAATATTATAAAAATGAATATATTAAATACATAATAATGAAATATATTCAGAAATATAATTAGTTTGGTTAATGTATGAACTACAAGAATTCAAATTTTTTATTTAGGATATGAATGATTGGTATAACTTAATTTTATTTCACAATAGTATAAATCCACACAATAAATTTAATGGATTACATAGAGAATAAAATAAAAAATATTAAATTCATTAATAATAATTTTATTATAACATTGGTAAGAATTCATGGACTGTAGACATAGTAATTTACATGGTCACCTTAAAGGTACATTAATTATATTCAAAGAAGTAATTCCAAATGATCATGTCCAAGTAAAAATTCTTGTATTTGATGATCCATATATGTGGAAAATATGTGTTTGTTGCACAATTAACGGATATATTCATGATTAAAATGTGATATCTATTCATAATTTGTGTCACATAATTGAATGCGACGAATATTTTAGACTAGAACATAAAACTAGGAAATTATTACAAGTTGGAATGTTTTCATAAAAACATTTAATAATTGATATAATTATTTAGAAATATGTAAAACCACTCATTCACTAGAATGATTATGAAAATAAAAATTTAATCAAAATTATTAAATCATATTATAAATATTCAATATATAGGGAATAAACTCTTTGGGGTATTTCCCTATTTCTCCTTGATTTTCTTATATTCTCCTAGAAAAATATTATAACACTAAATAGATTGAATACCATGTTATATAAATGATTATTTATTTTTGGTTATATATTTCTTATAATCACACCTTATTTATTGTTTTTTGAATAGTTTTTTCATTTAGTAGTCATTATGGAACATGTATATGCAATTGATGTGTGGAACCACTCACGAGAAGGTATACAATGTGGAAAAAATAATTTATTATATAATACTAATAAAAAATGGATAGAGTGAGGTATATATTAGGGTGGTAAAAATAATGAATGAAAATATTCCATAACCTGACATGATTATGTTTAACCAACCACAAAATTTATATATTTAAAACATTTTACATAAATAAATTTTACATTTATTTATAAAAAAACACATAAGAAACAACTTGTATAGTGACTTTTAAGACATGATACATAAAACAGATATTATAAAATTGGTCCACAATATCATATATATATATTCTTCAAACATTATATCCTTTTAGAAATATATTGAATAACAACCTTCGTTAAAACATTTGGAATGGAAATATAATAGTAGGCCAAATAAAATTCTTAATGAGGTTAAAAAAGTGATTATACTTCTATATCCATTGTTAATGTAAAATGGTAGTATTGTAATGATAATGTAATAAATATTTCCTGAAACAAATAGGTCAATCATACTCAATGAAGCACTGATCATAGACTATGAGTCAAGACATAAGATGTGGAATGAAAGAAACATGTGTAATATTATTATGGAAACTAATGTTAATAGCCATATTACTAGAAATAATATTATATGACAAAGATCATGGAATAAAACGAATCTAAAAAATCATTTCTTTATAAATGGTAATTTATAATTGCATCATCATATTTCAGATACTGTCCCTTGATTGATTAGGTTCACTCAATATTCTCATTGATCATTTATAAATCATATACACTATATATTCCCTTTTATTAACCTCAACTGATATAATGATGTAAATAATTATTTATAGAGATAAATATTACATGTCCCTCTTATCATAAATAGAAATTGTACATGTGTTCCACATGAACCTAAAAACATTTATAATTTGATTATTGATTAAGTTACTAATTTAAATGAAATGGGTTTCATGAAAACATCCACAATAAATTATCATAAGACATGTAGTGAAAAAAGGTTGATTACATATTTAGATTATATATCTCATGAATAATATGAGTAATTAATTCTTGTTAAATTATAATAAATCAATTTTGTATGATAATTAAAAAAATCATTATAATATAAGAAGAAATATCATTTAATTTTGAAAAATATAATAAAAATAACTTTCTATAAACAATAAAAATTTATATTATTTCAAATAAAATGAAAACATATTGATGAATATATATAATAAATACTAAAAAATATGATATAAAATTTAATTCTTGTAGAAAGCATAAAAAGGGAGATTATTTTCACATTTTGGTAAAGAGCGTAAATTTTAAGTGAAAATGACCGTTGTTTAAAATATTAAAAAAATTTCCATTGAAACATTTTTAATGAAACAAAAACATAGTATAATATGACATTATAAAATCTAATATTTATATTGATTAAAATTCATTCAAATATAAATAAAATATAAATTCTTGTGAATGATTTTGGACTGAAAATGAGACAAAGTTGGTTCTGTACAGATTCTTTCATTTAATTGATTGCACAAAAACGAGTGAATTCATAATAATACATTTCAACCTAGAAATAATTATATTAAAATATTATTAAATTTAATTTTAACGAAATAAATTTTTTAATGAATGGATGTTTAACATAAAGATTCTTGGTTTAAATGTGAGATTAGAAGTTAAATAGTAGAGAATCCATCTATTTGATGGAATATAAAACATAATATAAGATATTCTGATTTATAATTTATATTAATAATAAATGTATTCAATTTTATTTTTCATAACTCAATTATTTCACATTAATTGTTAAAAATATATTTGTGTTTTGTAATTTATATTAATATTTGTATGTTCTATAGTGTATTTTTCCATTGATTTTAGGGTATGGTGATTCTCATCCAAGCCAATTGATCATGGGTAAATCCTAAAAAGTTGTTCATATTTATGTAATATTTTTTTATTTCATTAATTCTAATGGATATTTTATGGAATATATGGGGATTGTTTTCATGGAATACTAAAAGATGTCTGCTTTTGTTAATTTCAACTGAAAATTGTTCATAATTTTTTTAATAAATATACATATGTATTAACATCTAAATAATATGAAATAATCATAAATTAATCATTAATAAATAATTTTCCAATAAACATGGTATTTTAGTCACTCGTGATATATATTTTAAAACATCATTCATTTGTATAGTAAAATCGAACAAAACTGAATATGTTATAAAGAGTGAATGAGTATGTACATGTTATTAAACAGTAATAATATAACATTTTTAAAATTTTAATGGTTACAAAAGAATATTATAATAAAAAAATTGATATTTAATTCATGTAAGATTATTATTATAAATAAAAATGATTTATAATGGGATAAAACAAACATAGATGACTTGAGTCTCCTCTTAAGATGAGACAATATAAATATGTGACCACCTTATCAAATTGAAAAATAAAAATATTTAAATATAGTATATTCCAATAAAATACTTGTTTAATTGGAATATATAATTATCAAAGAATAGTAAAAAAAGTTCTTTTTATCTAAAATATATATTTTTTACCACATAAAAATCATCTTTAATAATAATGTACATTATTCATATCCTATAAATAATCAACAAAAGAAATTATTATTTATATTTTTTATTTTTCATATTTTAATAATCTATATATTGTATGAATGTAAAAAATGTGAGTTAAAATTCTCATTAATGTAAATATCTCACTCATGAATCAGGGTCAAGTCATAAGCACATAGGACATCATGGAGATAGATTGAAATATAATATAGAAATATTATAAGGTAACAACAACATGGTATAAAAAATATATCATAGGTTTGAAATATATTACAATAATCCAAAAACATGTAAACATGAAAATAATTTGTAATATCCAAAAATAAAAGTACAATATTATGAATACAGGATTGAAATATTATAATGGAGTGGGAAACATAACCCAATTCCCATATCATAGTTCATTTTGGGTAATAACCCATATATCCTACTTAGGATTTGGATACAAATAATGTACCTATTTATGATTGGGAAACAACACATGTAACTCTTTAAGATAGGGATACAACTCATGTACCATAATAGGCATGGTCTCTAACATGTGATGAATTTTTTCCTAGATGACAACCTATGTAGTTTTTTAGGATAGGCTATAATCTATGTGACTAATATGTATTGGCATATAACACATGTACCTCAATGGATTGGGATAGAACCCAAGTAACTATTTGGTATCATTCTATAACTAGTTTTCCGAGTAATCTTATGAGATATTAACCATTAATCAATTCATTAGAGGGAGATATAAGAATCCAACTATCATAATACATAAATACGTGTTATGTAAGATTTAAATAATTTATCACAGTTAAACAACTCATTACTAGAATACAGGTAATGTTAAATTTATAAATTGTGCCCTATAAAATTGGAATCATATTTTATTAAGTTAACACCTAAAAAAATTAGAAAATGGAATATTTGTTAAGGATTATTGAGGTAATTTCTTCAAAAATAACCCCATTAAAGAAATATCTTTGGGTTTTTATTATTAAAATAGAATGAGAACATAATTATCAGCCTTTACATAATTTTTTTAAGACTCATAAGTATGTGATGTTATGAGTCATTTTTAGAATAAAATTTAATACATGGGATGGGAATTTATTTTGAATAATTTACATTACTAACATTAAAAAAATACAAGGAGATTAAAAATATATTAGTCCATAGAAATTTCCTTTGGATGACCAATAATTTATACATGTATGCATATTTTTTATATTTTCAAAGTACAATTATTGAAAATACACATAATTAAAAGAGTAATAAAACATTCATTTGAAAATTTATAAAAATAAATATTATATCTACAAGAATTAATATATAATATTATTCCAAAATACAATATGAAAATATTATTAGGGTGATTGTACATGGATATTGAATTGAAATCACTACATCGGAGGATGAGGACAACTGAAAACCCACTATATTTTTATGAATAAGGAAATCCTTCATGTAATGATATTTGTATGATAACTCAATTTTCATAGTGAGATTCATGATGGAATATCATCTAAATAAATAAAATGGTAGAATATATGGGTCATGTAAGAAATATTATCATGAATAAAACTTATATCTCAATGAATAAATTTTTAGTTACCAAAAATCCCTATAGGTCTTCATTGTCTATTATGTATGAAATATTTGAAGGTGGGATGGTTTGTTAAATTATAAATCTCCAAATGTCTATATAAAATACTCATAAATTCATTCATATGTTATAACTTATCTACATTATACCAAATAATGAGAATAAGAATAATCAAAACATCATTAATGTAAATTTATATAAAAATTAAATAAAAAATTAAGGATAATATATATAAAATACATAGAAATGTGGGATATTCATATTGATATGAAATAAGCATGAATAATAGTTAATTCCTACAATATTTTTAATAAATAGTATAAAAAACATAAATATATATATATATAGAATTATGTGAATAACAAAAAATATGTATCGATGAGAGGGATTGAAGATACAAAACCAAACCTTGGTTTCACTAATCTTCCTCATGTAATGGATTATCTATCATAAAAAGTGGGATAAGCCTTTTATGGGTGGAATATTATAGAAAAAACTCACATAAAAAGGATATGTACTTTTATGATTTTTTGTGTAGATTTAATAGGATAATAATTAGGTTTTAGGGTTTTGGATTTCTAGTAGAGAAATACCCTATTAATTTATAAAAATGTGTTGAATTATTTCAAATACCTAAATTTTCATAAGAATGGTAATCCACCTTCAATGAAAATGTATCCAAATTTGATAAATAATTTGTGGGTCAGAGTGAAAAACTCAGTAGGGGTGTAACGCCCCGACCCCAGTTACCCAGAGTCGGTGCATTATTACATAACATTGGCCTGATCAAAAAGGATCATGTCTCAAAATACCTATTAGTTTAGTAGCCTTGGGAACACTAGATTCATTCATAAGTCTTACATTACATCATAAAGTGAAAAACTACAACAACATAGTCTCTATAGCCCACACTCATATTCCCTCATACTATCCTTGTAGGCCAATCATAAAATACTTCTCCACATCTTTGGAAAAATAAAACGTAGAAGGGGGTGAGCTCAGATGCTCAGTAATGATAACAATATTGAGGAATCTTTCATAAATAAGCATATAAATTTAAGAAAATTTATAAATAAAACAATCCTTTTAAACATTAATTTCAGAATAATATGGGAAAAATAAAAAGAAATAATGCCATTTTCTTGTTCACATAGATATTATACTAGTCGAATAATCAAATGCAATATCAATAACCACATTCATAATGATGGAATGTATATTTCCAGAATATCATAATCACATATTCAAGGCCTCGTGCCAAGACTACAAATAAGATTTTGTCAAGGCCTTGTTCAAAGATACTAGTTATCCTCATGAGACCTACCAATGCATCGAGGAGCTATAGAGGGATCCACCCATCATTTACAATGTCCAATGCATTCCTCATATGAAGAGGTTTAAATATAACATAAACATTTGTATTAGAACTAACATAAGAAATGTCAATAAATTATCCAAAAACCATGAATGGTATAAAAATAACACATCCACAGTCAAACATATAAAAAAACATTCAATACAATATTGAAGTTATGTATCATAATAAATTAACTTCAAATAACCTTAAAATACATCAAAGGATGTTGACATATATGAAATTAGAAATATTTGAGAGAAATATATTTTTTTTTAAAATAATATAAAATTCACATAATTATTAAAAAAAATTACTTTGAAAATATTTTTATAAGCTTGTAAGGGAATCTTTGAATATTTTTTAACGGAGTAAAATAGCCACACCCTCCGTATAAGTCAAAAAAGACATTCTTACCTTAATTCTGTCGAAAAGTTTAAAAATGACCTTATTTGGAAAACGACATAATGATTCCTTTATAAAAATATTATAAAAAGTCAAACAAGGGTATAAATGATTTTAACCCATAATATATAAAATAGTAATAATGTTTTGAATTTTTTTTTAGGAAACATGGATGTGGATGATAAAGAGGTCCCCATAGATACTTATGAAAAAAAACCTCATATAATAAAGAGATTGTGAAATTAACTCTGAACTTGTACGTTTACTTGGTCTAGGGTAGGTTAACAACCTTTATAATGTTGAAATAATTGTTATTAAATTATACATGAATCATACACATTAATATGATATCAAATATGATCTTTTAACATTTTTTTGTTAATAATATATTAGTATTATCTTTGTTTCGTGTGTTAACAGATTCATTTTTATTTATATTCTTTGTTATGTGAGTCATATTTATTATGAATGGGATGTATCTTATTCATATTCAGAATTATATCAATTCTTTAAACAATATTTTTATTCATCTAATGGAAATTATTTTTGAATGTATACAATGGGTAATAAGTCTCATCGCGTTCATAGAGACGGTAATATGTACGTATGCACGAGAAACAATATCATTCTTTTGATATTAAAATAATATTTTTTGATTTTTTTTAAGAAAGTGACATGAATTGGTTTCCCAATTCCTGGATAAAATAATATATAATTGGATGGTATATCATATATAAATAATCATTATCATGTTATATTTAATATTTAAATTAATTACACATCATTATTATACCCATCCAAATAATAATGTATTGAATAACAATTACACCACGAAGTGGAGAAGGTAATCCTTACATACACACGTATTGTGTCATGTTATTCAAAGGATGGATAGAATAATGAATATGGTTGTACCATAACTATAATGAAATCATAGTATATAGAAGATACTGGAGTTATTATTTTAGAATGGAAATAACAATGAAATAAGAAGTAGAAGAAGAAAAGAACTTGAAAGAGGGTTGTGAAATTATTACCTCTTCTTAGAGTTCTTCCTTTTGATTTGAGAAAATGGGATCCTTAAGTTGGCTTTATGACTAAAGGAAGGCCTCTAGGATGAAGTGACAAAAGTTTAGAGGATATTTGGGCAGGGGTAGGCTGATCCAAAAGGCATTGAATGTGGGAATTATAGAGAAGGGGGAGTTCCCTTTTATAAGAGGGGTGAGTGGAACCTTATGAAAAGCTAGAAATCATTTTTTATAATAAAATAATTTTCCATTTATAATGGCTTCAAAATTGATTATTTAAAGTCTATGGTGGGGATGGGTCGAAAACCACTCAACCAATAGGTTTTAGACTAATTTTTGTCACTATAGTAACTTTAACTTTTAGATTTAACTCTTAGTTAAATAGTTTGACATTTACCATGTCTCTTTGTATATTTATAATATATAGTTAATGAACATACTATATAATTCCATGATAAAACCAAGTGGTTCATTAATGATACAACTATCATTATATATGTCTTTTGGATGATTCATATATTTTTAGGAATATAATATCAATCAATAATATAATATTAGTTTTAAAAACACTTTTTTGTCAATTTTGACAATATTTGGTATTTTTTTTCGAAATTCATATCAGAATTATTACTTCGAAAAAAATTAATTTAGACAACCCTAATATGTCATATTAACCTATAATATTAGATTAATTCATAAAAGTTTTCAAATTAAATTTATTTGGATATTTATAATATCAATTATTTTAATATTTCAAAAATTAGGTAATTAGTACATCACCATTGTGTCATAAATAAATTAAATTATTTACTGTCTCAAAATTATAAATAAAATACCATTAAGTATAAAATAAATTTATCTATCTAATGGATATTTATAATCGAATTTATCTTATCTATAACCCTATATTAAAAAAAAATTAGTTATAAAACTTTGATTTTAACTCTTTTAACTCTTCTTCAAATAAAATAATAATAAATGTCATAATCAAATACAAGATGACCAAATAGGTTCATATTTTATTCCTAAGGTTTTTTTTGGTTGAATTATACTTATACAATATAATTAGGACATGTTTTAGGGTAATAATAATATCATTTTTACCCTTAATTACCCTATTTACTTTTAACTGTGGTTAATAAATGTAAAAAGATAATCTTCACCTAAATTTTTTTATCTTATTGAACCAAATTTTACACCTTAATATTAACCATGTATCTGGGATTTTAAAAATTCCACTCAAATAATTGGTAAAATTTTATATTATGTGAATTTGAAAATTCACCTAGGAGATAGGTAAAAGACGGTGAAAAGTTCAATAAAATATTTATATATATAAAATTATTATAAACTGACTCCAATTAATTACATCAAACGTATATAATTATTGTGTAACTATTTTGAACAAAAATAAATTTAAATACAATAAATAAAAATTTAAATAAAAATTCGGTTTTAAACTATAACTCAGTGTTTTTCACTATTGATCAAAAATTGAATGTTTTCAAAAAAAATACCAAAAATTCACCGTAAACTAATTTTGATATTCTGAATCCAAAAATAATGTCCATTTTGAATGATAAAATTTATAAAATTTTAAAAAGTGGGTATTAATACTCATAACGGCTTGTTCGATTGGTTGTGGTGTGTGTTAGAACTCAAAGTTGCGTACAACACATGCTACTGTATTATTCAAAGAGAAGCGTACCATGGAGGCTTGGGATGTTACATTCTCCTCCCCTAAAAATAATTTTTTCATAAAAATTTCTAGAATATTACTACAGAAAAGGACTCTAGTGGTTCTTCCTCATATGTTCCTTGGGTTCGCACATTTCCTCTTCCATCTTATGGTTTCTCCATAGAACTTTTACCAGACGAGTCGTCCTGTTTCTCAGAACTTGTTCTCTTGTATAAAGAATCTTGAGAGGATCTTCGCAAATAAGAAAAATCGAGTTCAAGTTCTAATTCATCATAGGTGAGTACACGTGTTGGGTCAGGCATGTATTTTCTCAATAGTGATACATGGAACACATTATAAAATTTGGAAAGATTTTTCTGCATTGCCAAAAGATAAGCTACAACCCCAATTTGTTATAGAATTTCGAAAGGTCCAATGTACCATGGACTCAATTTACCTTTCTTACCGAAATGTATAACTCCCTTCCATTGGGATACCTTTATGAAAACACGGTCTCCTACCTGAAATTCCAAATCCTTCCTTCGGTTACCAATATAGCTATTCTGCATACTTTGAGCTACTTTGATGTGGGTAAGGATTAACATTACCTTTTATATCATTTCGTCAAAAAGTTCTGGACTTAAAAGTTTTCTTTCACCAACATCATACTGACATGTTGTTGTGCGAAATCTATTTCCATATAACACTTCATATGGTGCCATCTGAATACTTGAATGGAAGCTATTATTATAGGAAAATTCTACAATAGGTAAATATTGATCCCACATACCCTGAAAGTCATGTGAGTAGGATCTCAACATGACTTCTAGAGTTTGAATAGTTCATTCTAATTGTCCCTCAGTTTGGGGGTGGTTGGTAGTGCTCAAACAGAGTTTAGAATCCAGTTCTTTTTGAAGACTTTTCCAGAATCTTAAAGTAAAACATGGATCACGATCAGAAACAATTGATAGGGGTACTCCATGATGTCTCACTACTTCGTTAATATATATTCTTGCTAGACGTTAAAGTGTAAAATCTTCTCTTATTGCATGAAAATGTGCTAACTTGGTAAGATGATAAAAAATGAACCATATTGCATCGTTCCTCTAGGAGTCTTTGGTAGTCCCATGACATAGTCCATCATGATATTATCCCATTTCCACTCACGTATGGGAAGAGGTTGCAATACTCTACCAGGATATTTCATTCCAACTTTCACTTATTGAAAAACCATACATATTGACATAAAATCAGTAATCTCACTTTGCATGTTGTACCACCAAAACTTTTCCTTGAAATCTCTATACATCTTAGTCCTACCAGGGTGTATAGAGAAATTTGAACTATGAGAATCGTCCAACAATTTCCATTTTAGATCGGGTATATCAGGAACACAAAGTCTCTTCCCAAATATCAAAATTCCATCATCATATACGAAGTCACTCAATCTCCCATCATTCACAACTTTAATCTTATTTTGAAACTCCTCATGTTAAGCCTGAGAAGTTTTTATACATTCTAGTAAAGATATTTTTGCAACCATTGGAAAAAGCATTGATGTTTTACCTTCTATGGATATTCCCATGTCCATATTTACTAGATCCATGAAAATGTGATCCCTTTCAAATCTCATCTTGTTCAAAACTCCATGATCCTTTCTGCATAATGCATCTGCCACAATATTTTCCTTCCCCAAGTGTTAGTGTATCATGAAATCATAATCCATTTGTAGTTCATGAAATCACCTTTGACTCTTGTTGAGTTCTTTTTGTGAGAATATATATTTCAAAATCTTCTGTTCGGTATATATCTCACATTTTTTAAAATATGGATAATGTCTCCATATATTCAAAGAAACGATTACAGCATCTAACTCAAGATCATGAGTAGTATAGTTTTTCTCATTAATTTTTAGCTGTCATGATGCATAGGAAATAACATTATCATTTTGCATAAAGATACAACCAAGTCATTTCATTGAAGCATCATTACAAATAACAAAACCATAATTCCCTGATGGTAGAGTCAATATAGGAGCATTGACTAATATTATCTTTAGTTCTTAGATACTTTAATCAAATATTTTGTACAAATAAATTTAACCCCTTTACGTGTGAACTTTGTTAATGAGTTATCCAATCGGGAAAAATTCTGGATGGAACATCTATAAAAACCTAATAAACCAATAAAACGGTGTACCTAATTTACACTTGTTGGTGCTGGTAATTCTTGGATTTCTCTTGTCATATAAGGATCAACAGAGATTCCATCCTTAGAGACAATATGGCCAAGAAAAAAAATCTCTTGAAGATAGAATTCACTCTTTCTAAAGATCCAATATAATTCATGTCTCCTAGGAGTCGTCAGGATAATGAGCACATGATTTTCATGATCTTCATAGATTTTGGAGTACACCAAGATATAATCAATAAATACCCCTACAAAATCATTGAGATATTCCTTGAAAACTCTTTTCATTAGATCCATGAAGACAGAGGGTGCATTAGTTAATCCAAAAGGCATTACATTAAACTCGTAATGCCCATACCTGGTTCAAAATGCTATTTTCAGAATGTATTCCTTCTTCACACACAACTGATGATTTCCATATCGAAGGTGAATCCTTGAAAAATATTGAGCCTCATGACATTGGATGAATAAATCGTCAATGCGAGGTAGGGGATACTTGTTCTTTTTTGTTATAGCATTGATCTCCCTATAGTCAATGCACAGCCACATAGATCCATCATTCTTCTTAAGAAAAAGAACAGGGGCTCCCCATGGAGAAACACTAGAGTGAATAAATCCCTTATTACTCAATTACTCTAGTTTTTTATTTATTTCCACTAATTCCACAGTGGCCATTCTATAAGGGGTCTTTGATATGGGCCTTGAACCCGGAATTAAATCAATGGAAAACTCATGTTCTCGTTCTGATGGATGTCCAGGTAAATATTCTAGAAACACATCAACATATTCTATCACAATTGGTACATCCTTTATTTGAACATTCCCTTCCTCACCCACAATAATTTCATTCTATTCCTCCCCAATAATTGAATTTAGTTGAGCTACTGGTGGTGGATCTAGATATGAATAATGTGGTGACGATTCTGCTCTAAAGATAAGGTGTTCTTTATCATCATCATCTAAAATAGATTCCTCCATATTCTTACAATAAATTTTTGCATCTTGGTCTTAAATACATACCATATATATGATTATATCAAATTCAATTATGGGTATGATTATGAGATCAGTAGATAAAGAACATTTATATTCCCTAATGGGAACTGATTCACAGAACTTTGTAGCAATGATACTTCACATAGGAGTTTTGACAAACAACTCCCTTGTTAAATCAAATTGGAAACATCTAATTTTCATAGCAATCTTTGAAGATTTGAAACAATGCAATGATCTAGAATCAAATAAAGAATTGGCTAAAATTGAGGAAACTATTAAATTACCTACCACCACGTCTTTTAGAGCTTGAACCTTAGCAGCAGTGATCTAATATGCTTGGACTTGATCCCTTTTCCTTTTCTGAGGTATGTTTCCCTGATACACAGGACATTCATTTTCCTAATGTCCCATCTCACTGCAATTTTAGCATTGTTCATTAGTAGCTTCCTTCTTCCCCTTACAATCACGAGCTTGGTGGCCTTTTTCACCACACTGGTAATAGAATCCCATTCCCTTCAAGCAAGTACCAAGGTGTTTCTTCCCACATTTACTGCAGGATGGATATTCAACATTTCCCTTCTTCCCCATATTTACATTTCTAGATTAATCATCAGATCTCTTCTTCTATTTCTTTGCTTTAAATTCGTAAGACTTAGAGAATTCCTTTTCTGTTTTAATAGCACATGAGACAATATATTCGTATGACGAGAATGATTGTGAGACTAATGATTGATGGAGAAATTGTTTTAACCCATCAGTGAAATGATCAATCATACTTCTTGGGTTACATATATAATCTTCAGCTGGTCTTTCTATCCTTGTAAAGTTAGACTCATACATTGCAACATTCTCATCCTCTTTTTTCCTAAAACTCAGAAATTATCTTTCTATATCCTCTCGATGGCCATGAAGAAATTATTTATCTATGAAAACATATTTATACTCCCTCCATTCAATATTTGATATTTCATCATCTTCCTTCTTGTTTTTAATCAATGACCATCATTTATCAGCGTCTCTAGTGAGGCGGTAAATTAACATGACAACGTTTTCCCATTCTATATTCCACAAGGCGTAGAATATTTTATCTTAGGAATTTATTAATTTGTCAGATACTAGTGGATTTTAACCCCATTTAATGTTGGCAGTTTTTGCCTCATGAAGCGATCTAACATTGTTCATACACGATAAGGATCAGGATGCTCCATACGGGTAAGGTTATTATTCATAACCTAGGTGAGTTTTTCCAGTATGGCGATTAGTTGATCAACACTAGTTGAATCACAATATCCACTATAATTATCTTGATCAGGAGGGAAATACCTACCTGGACTGCGTGCATTGATATGAATTCCATTCATTGCCATAGGTGCCATATCTAAAAAATGGCATACACAAGATTAGTTAATGAATAACAATACATAAATCCAAACTTGTAAAACACATAACATAAATTGAACTGTTTATAGATATAATCCATAATAATAAAAAAAATTATTTGAGGAATTATGTACTCATTAACCCTTCATAATGTTTTGTAAAAAAATGAGAATTATCCTAAGCATATCCCCTGGGAGTGTTGTAACAAAGAGTGCATCACGACCCGTTGTCATGCACCTGTTCCCATTCGAGTCTATCTCAACATGGTGTTTTGGGGTTTTACCCCTAGGTACATTTCTCCCAGAGCCGCCTCTACCATCTCGTATCCAAACAGGGATGTATTGCTCCGAAAACTCAAAAAATCTCTATAATACCAAAATTCAAGGAAGTTTTTCTATACTAATCTTTAAAGTCCATCTTAGGTTTATGTGCTCTAATAAGAGTTTATCTAAATCTTGCTTCCAAGGTTTGTACTAAACTTCCTCTGATACTAACAGTAATGCCACGAACCTAGTTACCAAGAGTTGGTGCATTATTACATAACATTGTCATGATCACAAATGATCATGTCTTGAAAGACCGATTTGTTTTGTATCCTTATAAACACTAGAAACATTCATAAGTCTTAAATTACGTCATAAAGTGAAAAAATACAACAAAATAGTCTCCATAGTTCACACTGATATCTCCATAGACTATCCCTGCAGGTCTGTCATAAAATACTTCTTCACATCTTGGGAAAAATAAAACAAAGAGAGGGATGAGCTCAGATGCTCAGTAAGGATAACAATATAGCGGAATATTTCATAAATAAGCATAAAATTTTCAGGAAATGTATAGATAAAACAAAATCTTTTTAAACTTTAACTTCATCATAATATGGAAAAAGTAAAATTAAATAATGTCATTTACTTATTCACACTGATATTCTACTAGTATAATTATCACATGTAATATCAATAACCACTTTCATAATGATGAAATGCATTATGCCAGACTATCCTAACCACATAGTCATGGCCTTTTGCCAAGACCCAAAAAAATATTTTTTCATGGCCTTCTACCAAGACACTACCTTCTCTCAATATACCTTCCAATGCATCGAGGAGCTATAGAGGGCTCCACCCGTCACTTACTCTGTCCAATGCATTCCTCCTTTGAACAGGATTAATCATAACATAAACATTCAAATTAAAACTAGCTTATAATATTTAAATACTTTCTCAATAAACCATGAAAGGTATAAAAAAACATCTATAGTCAAACATATAACAATACCTTAAATACAATATGAATGTTTTTTATCATAATTAATCATCTTCAAATAAGCTTTAAATCCATCAATGGTTGTTGACATAGATGAAATCACTACTATTTGAGAGAAATATCTTTTTCTATACCATTTAAAAGTCACATTATTAAAAAAGGAAACATTTACTTTGAGAATATTCTTATAATTATATAAGGTAAGCTTCAATTATTTTATAATGGTTAAAAATAGCCCCACCCTTCGTATAAGTTAAAATATATATTCTTACCATAATTCTATCAAAAAGGTTAAAAAGGACCATGTTTGGAAAACGATGGAAAGATTCCTTTATAAAAATATTATAAAAATTCAAACAAGGGTATAAATGACTTTAATCCATTGTCTATAAAATATTAAGATTTTTTAGAAATAGATTTTTAAGAAAAATGGATGTGGATGATAAAAGGTCCCAGTAGATACTTACGTAAAAGCAACCTCGGATAATAAAGAGTTTGTGAAATTTACCCTTACCTTGTAATTTTCCATTGTCGAGTGTATATTAACCTATTGTATAATGGTTAAATAATTGTTATTAAATTATAAAAGAATCATATAAATTAATATGATATCATCTATATTCTTTTATCATTTTTCTGTTAATAATATCTTAGTATTATCATCGTTTCAAGTGTTAACGGTTTCATTTTCCATTATATTATTTGTTATGTGAGTCATATTTTTTATGGATGGGATGTATCATATTCATATAAAGAATGATATAATATCCTTAAACATTATTTTTAATCATTTAATGAAAATTTTTCTTTAACAGATATGATGGGTAATGAATCTCATCGCATTCATGGAGACGGTAATCCGTACGTACGCACAAGTGACAATAACATTATTTTGATATTAAAATAATATATAATTGGATGGTATATCATATATACAGAATAATTATCATGATATATTTTTTATTTACCTGAATTATACATCATTATTATGAGCATCCAAATAATAATGTATTGAATAACAATTACACCACGACGTGGAGACGGTAATCCGTACATACGCACGTACGGTGACATTTCATTCAAAGGATGGCTAGAATAATGAATATGGACATAACATATTTATAATAATATCACAGTATATATAATATTCTGGAATTATTATTTTAGAATGGAAATAACAATGAAAGAAGAAGTGGAAGAAGAAAAGAACTTGAAAGAGGGAGGTGAAATTATTACCTCTTCTTCGGGTTCTTCCTTTTTATTTGATCAATAGGGATCATTAAGTTGGATTTCAAAATAAAGGATGGAATTTGGGATGATGTGAGGGATGTTGAAGGGATATTTGGATTGGGTTTGTCTGAGCCAAAAGGCTTTGAAGGTGTGAATTAGAGAAAAGGGGGAGTGCCCTTTTATAAGAAGGGTGAGGGGCACCATAGGAAAATCTAGAAATATTACTTTATAATAAAATCATTTTAGGTTTCTAATGACTCCAAAATGAATTATATAAAGTCTAAGGTGGGGATGTGTCTAAAACCACTCAACCAAGAGGTTTTAGACAGGTTTGGGTAACTATATTATCTTTATCTTTTAGATTTAACTCTTAGTTAATTAGATTGTCATTTACCATGTCTCTTTGTATTTTTATATTAAATGGTTAATAAACATACTATATAATTCCAAGTGAACCCCAAGTGGTTCATTAATAATACAAATATATTTAAATATGTCCTTTGTCCTAAAATTTTATTTTTAAGAATATAATTTCAATTGATTATATAATATTTGTTTTAAAAACTCATTTTGTAAATTTTGACACTATTTGGTATTTTGTTTTTTGTAAATTCATAACAAAATTATTAAATCAAAGATATTCATCTAAACAACCCTAATATGTCATATTAACCTATAAAATTAGTGTAATTCATAAAAATTTTCAAATTACATTTATTTGGATATTTTAAATATCAATTATTTTAATATATCAATAATAAAGAAATTACTGTATCACCATTGTGTCCTAAATAAATTAATTTATTTAATGTCTAAAAATTATTAATAAAATAAAATTATGTGGGAAATATTATTATCTTTTTAATTAATATTTATAATCTTACTTATCTTTTTTATAACCCTATATTAAAAATGTTTTAGTTATTAATCAATGATTTTATCTCTTTTAACTCTTCTTTAAATAAAATAATAATAAATGTCCTAATCTATTCCATGTGGACCAAAGACGTTGATATTTTATTGTTAAGGTTGTTTTTGGTTGAGTTATACTTATCCAATAGAAATAGGACTTGTGTTAGTGTAATAATAATATCATTTTTACCCTTAATTACCCTATTTACTTTTAACCATGGTAAACAAAAGTAAAAAGTTACTATTCACCAAGAATTATTTTTATCTAATTCTACAACATTTTACTAATTTCTATTAATCATGTCCCTTTTATTTTCTAAATTCCACTCACAGAAGCGGTAAAATTATGTTTAATGTGAATTTTCAAATTCTCCTAGTAGATGGGTAAAAGACGGTGAAAAGTCCAATTAATTTTTTATATATCTAAAATTATTATAAACTGACACCAATGAATTACATTAAGCTTATATAGGTATTATTCATCTATTTTGACCTAAAATAAATTTAAATAAAATAAATTACAATTCCAATAAAAATTTGGTTTTAAACTATAACTGAGTGTTTTTCACTATTCATCAAAAATTGAATGTTTTCAGAAAAATACCAAAACTACATCATAATATAATTTCGATATTCTAAATCCATAAATGAATTCAATTTTGAATGATAAAATTTATAAAATTTTAAAAATTGTGTATTACTATTCAAAACGACTAATTCGTTTGGTTGTGGTGTGAGTTAGAACTCAAAGTTGCGTACAACACACACTACTATATTATTCAAAGAGAAGCATACCGTGGATGTTTGGGGTGTTAAAAGGGGTGTGAATTCATTTTACAATAAAAATATATATTTAAATATATTTACATTTACAACCCCTAACATATAAAAAAATTCAACTAAATTAAATAGTATAAATATATAATTTTATAAATTTAAAATGATTCAAAAATGATATATTAAAAATGAGTGATTTTTTAAAACTAATTTAATATTTCTCCAAATTCCCATATAGCCAAAAATATATTTAAAAATATAACTATTAAATTAATCAACGTAATGCTTCTAGATATTTATTTTAAAAATAAAAATTGGTTGAATTTAAAATACATATTAGAGAAGCAAGAAAAACATATTGAAATAATTAATAGGATCACATTTAAGAAAATACCTACTTATCTCCACAAATACATCAGCTGATCTTAAACAAATAATTAAATAAAAAACTGATCCATAACATGAATCTTGTTCTATATATACAAAAACACAAAGTAGTCTAGGATATGTACAACCATGAACAAAACATTATGTTGCATTATAGATATAAAAATTGAGAGAAATAATATCTTGTAATCTTAAAAAATTGTCAATATATAATAATCATGAATTAATAGGTTAAATAAACACATAACAAAATGTAACAGTAAAGAGAGATAAAAAATATGGGAAGATAGATAGTCTGATATTGTTCAATCTGATCAGCATAATTTGACCAAATTTTATTAATATGTCTTTAAAAATAATAAATATATAGTTTTTCTGTGATTATATAAAATATTGTATTGTTTAGTCATTTAGTAATTTATAATTTTAATGCATCTCTCAGGCAATTTCAATGCTCAGTTGTCACTATATCTCATTAATATTTCTCCTGTAAACAATTTTTTTTCTTCCCAATGAGGGTGCCATATCTAATTAACTACTTTGTGATATTCATAATTTTATACTCTTACACATTGTGTCATTAATATAATCAACTCAAAAATTGATTCCAAAAAATATAGGATGGGAGATTTACATTTACCTAAATTCTTGTGTTTATAAATTTTATCCTCAATTAAACATCAATTATACTCATATTCACTTTATTTATTATGGTATGTTCTTTCCATCATATTGATTGTTATTTTATACTTATCATACCATAATTACTTGTGAGGGTTTATTGAATCCTTCATGTTTTCACTTAGTCAATATAATTTGATCAATTCCACATTGTAACTAGAAATTAATGAATAATTATGCATATTCACGTAGTAGTTTTTCATGAAAATTTTAAGACTTACCTATTATTTTAATTGTTTCTACAAAAAATGATTATTATTAAACATTATATTCATTAATAATATAAGAAACATTCTTTTGGTTCATTAAAATAAGTGTTTTATGGGTAAATCCAATAATATAACCATTTTTAATTGATCACAAATCAATATAGATAAATTATATAAATATTATTATTTTTATATTTCTTCTCCTTTTAGGATAATCCAAAATTAAAACTATGTTAATATACGTTATGGAATTTGAATTAACATAAAAATATTAATGGATGACATGGATGAAATAATTATAAATAATTTATTTCATTAAAAATAATCGTATTACAAATATAGATTACTCAAAGGCCCTATTGAGAACTTCGATCAAAATCATAATGAGATCTATCACTGATGTATGAATGGTGGAATGGATATATTCCATTTTATATAGAGATTGTGAAAGTTGTATCATGTCATAGTAAAGAGATGAAAATTGGTTAATGGATAACCAAAGATCTATAAGTAGGATGATGGTTTTAGAGATCTGGTTATAGAGACATGGAAATAGGGTAAACATAAGATATAGTAGATGTATGAGGGTTTCATGTAATGTATATGGAATGAGGTTCATGAATATAAATTATTTATGTATAGGTGTATGATTTTATTGTTATGGAGAATTCAATTATAGATTTTGATCTATGTTCCATGGAATGAATTTAATTATCCTCCCTATTATCCATAACGGATACAAAAAATAAGTGTGTGAAGGTTTAACTTCTCCACTTGAGTCATTAAATATTTAATCAAGGGATAAATTTTTAGATCACTAGAAAATGATTAGAATATTGACTTGAGGTCAAATTTAATGGAGGCCATACTTTGATAGAAATCTATTTCTCCTCTAATAGTAACTCTATAACTTCGAGCTAACTTGAAATCGATTCTGGCATATTCCAATTTCATTCTTTTATGGGTTTGGAGTATTGTGATCGTAATTTCTCATTCCATTTTAACTCTTAAAAATTTAAATATTATCATATTATCTATTTTATTCCATTTTAAATAAAAAAGAGGGAATTGGAGAAGTTGGAGTTTAAGAAGGATTATGTAATTATATCATCTATTGAAGATGACAAAAAGAATCCATTTTTAAATATCATATCTATATTTAACATCATATAATTATCTTCATCATTCATGGAACACACATGATCCATCGAATGATCAATTTCATTTTTAATATTTTCAATTTTGATATGGAATACTGGTTTAATATGAGAGATAACTTATTTTAATGTTTTGGATATATATTCCCATATATATTGTTCCATATAGATTCCTTAGAAATTTAAAGTACTTAGAAAACACCAAATATATCTTTTTTGAATTCATTAATATCATCTTCCATCTCATATGATGGAGGAGGAACTATACAAAAATGCGGGTCAAAATATGGAATCACAACAACTAACTCACCTTTTAACTTTATATTATTTGATTGAATTTTAGAATCATGAGTGGTATCATCATCAATATCTAGAGGACAAGTATGAAGTGATCATACAAAATTTTTATAATTTATTTTCAAATTTCCTTGGATATAATTAGTTAGACTAGGACTAAACATTTCTTATAGAAATTCATTCCCATTTTTTTTTGAGGGATTTGAGAATCCATCTAATCTATTAGTGATACTTCAATTTATCTCTTAATAGAAGGGATTTATCATCCACTATACTTGAGAACAACCACAATTATTTTCAACATCATCTATTTCAGTGCAATCTATGAAGATAAATGACCATCTTGGGGATATCACCCATTTTAAGGTGACTATTTTATACTTTTTCTAGTGTTAATTATAGTTACAAGTATATTACTTGATGGATTTAAAAAAATAAAAATTCTGATTCACTATATTTATTCTATTATAGTTCATTAATGAATCCATTTAATAATGAATTTATTTTAATAATATCATCATCATTAATATCATCCTTGTATTAAGGAATTACTAATGGATATTTATGTTATCTAATGGAAAATAAAATATAGGATTCAAAAAAATCATTAATAACTTCCATGGAATCATCAGTATGACTAACCACTACAATCTCTCCTCCATTCACATATATAAAACTATCATATTGTTCATCTAAATAATAGGATAACATTTCATTGGGATCTATATGATGATCTATAAAATATCTTTTTCTAATTGAATCCTTAATATAATTAAACATTTCACAGACATTATTATCTTATTCCACCCTTGTATTTTCATATGAGTTCCAACTCACATTCACATTCCATTATATTTATTTACTTTCTAACAGACCATAAATATAGATAAACATTACTTTTTCCTAAAAAACAAGAAACATAAATGTCAAAAGGGATGTGATGAACATGAGATAATAATGGTAACTGAACATTGAATAATGAATAATAATATCATATATTTGATTTATCACAATTCTAGAAATATTTATTAGAATACCATTACTAAATAGTAATAATTAATACAACATCAATATACTAATTTCCTATTTCTTGGGACTGATAAAATGTAGGCAAAACATTACTAATAACCAACATTATCTATAAAGATATAATTCGGTCAACCATCAATGAGTCCTTTACCATGTAAACTACTCTGTAGAAGTTTGAAACTCAAAATTTGAATTTTTCAGAGGGTATAGTCATTGATAAACATCATACAAAACTATTAGTGGAAAACTTATTCTTTGAACCTGTATCTTTTATTAAATAATTGTCTATCTGTATAACATTTTTAAAATGGTTTCTATTTTACTTGTACTTATTTACAATATATTTTCATAAAACACATTTTACTAATATAATTAAAATGGATTATAATAATCCCCATTACATTCATTCCATATTTTCCTTTATATCTATTTAACCAGTAATGATTTGTTGGAGATAATCCATTCGGCATAAATATCATTTTCATTATATGTTGGGTGATCTTACTAAGGATGAATGCACCCCATGATTGTATCTCTCAACCTAACTCAATAATTATTTTAATTGTTGTGATTAGGTGATCTGGTAAGAGATGGAGCATGGTGAGTTTATTCCATCCCAAGTATTTTCACACCATTATTAGAAATATGGGTTTTTAGGTTTTAGTTTGATGGTAATGTCCAAAAATGCTAGAATGGAGAGAGTGAGAGTATTTAGGGATTTGAAAGTAATAAAATATTTTTAAATAAATAGATGTGGGTTTTTTGGATTTCCAATTTGAAAATTTATTCAAATATTTATTATTTAATATAATTTCAAAAATAAAAAAAAATACAACTAAAAAATATAAATATTACATAAAACATATGCAGTATAGGTTGACATATTTAATATGACCTCATGGTTACATAGATTTCTCATGTTAGGTATAATTAGTGCATGATTAGAAAAATCATTGTAGGTTTAGTAATTAGATGAAAAACGTGTTATCGACACATAAAAAATCACATGAACTGAAAAATCATGTCATTTTATGGACCATGTGAACAATATTTCAATGTTACATTATAAAATTTTATTAGACACAATATTTAGGAATTATGAATATAAATTATCATATTATAAAAGTTACATAAAAAATAATATTAATGAATAATTAATTATTTATAACTCAAATATGATATAATTTATTATCTAAATATTTATTAGCTTTATAATGGAATAACCAAAACGATGTTTAGTACTAAGTCATTAGAGATTTACAAAAACCATTATAAAATGGTTACTCAAAATGTGATTTATTATATCAATATTTTCTCTCCCTGAAGGAGAAAAAATATTTTTATAAATATCTTTTTCATTTACATTATAATTATTTGGAAAATTGGGAATTGCAAATGTTATGGGGCGTCCAAAAAGAATTCCACAAAACAAAATCCATTATACAAATATCTCTTCAGACCCACTTGATAAGTATTTTTTTAAATTCAAATGTGTTTTATATTATAGATGAATTTTAAAATATTCTTTTCTTGATAATAGTGAAATTGAATCTTTGTAGTCAATGCATTATTTCTTATAGTAACCTAGTGCCGCAATTCTACCAATAAACAAAATTTTTGTTCCAAACTCAAAACCATGTACCCAAACACCAATTTATACCAAACTGTAAAGAATAAATTCTTGTTTTTAACTAGTAGTGAGATATTTCATTCATTTTAACTTACTAAACTCTTCTTACATATAGAAAAAGCAATATTCTTTATCTATTTATTTAGTATTATTATATATTCAAGCGATGAAAGGAATATTTTATGATAAATAATTTTTCTATGAGAATATCTAGTTTTAGTTCCACTATCTTGATAACCTATAACAACATCTAAGGGATATACTCTTTTATTTTTTATAGATCAAGGGATAAAAGTACCTAATTTTTTTATGCATCTTAGTATGGTTTAAAAAATTCTTCTATGTTGGGTAAAATTTCTATTTTATATTTCTTAGAACAATTAAGAAATATGGTAATGGTTTTAATATTCATGTTGGAAACCACATCCTTATGTGTTTTATTGATTTAATAGGAATAATTTTTTATTTTTCATAAATTTAGAATCATAAAATTTTTAAACATGTTTTGTTATTTTATTGACCCATATATATAAATTATTATATGTTAAATAACAAATGAATATTAATTATTAACTTATGAATAATTTTATTTCTAACCAATCTTATGTATTGAAAATAAACACACAGTAGAGAAACACAAAACTTTAACAGACCATTGGATTTCTTATATTATATAACAAATAGGGAGTATTCATTATCAGTATTACGATATTAAATATTTTTGTAATATGAAATTTTTTATTGATTGCTTCATCCCAACAATAATATGCTATGTCATACTCATTGATAATAGTTTGTGAAGTCTCATTAAAATTCATATATCTTTATTTTACAATTAATTGATTCTAGGGAGTCTAGGTGTTGAAGATTTTTAGTTGTGACAATGTTGTGTTCAAAAGGATTCAACACAATTATTTTTAAACTCATAACTATGATTAATCCTTGTGGTTTTAATAATAAGTCCACTATGATTTTATACATATTTTGAATAACTATATAAACATAGACAATCATCACATTTGTGAACTAAAATGAATGCCAAATTATATGTAGAAATTTCATTTAGAAGAATATGGACATAATTATTCCCATTTAAACCAAAAAATATAGAATTTCCAAACATCTCCATTTGAACCAACACTACATGATGAGATGTTGAAACATAAATCATTGTATTTAACTTTATAATATGTTTTTTCTATTTTATACATGAGCTAAAAAATTTATATTTTAGTTATATATTAGAAATATCTATAACTAATCTATCTGTAGTAATAATTATTATAGAATTATGGGTACAATGTCCTAGTTTCATATGAACTTATTAACAGTATTTGTGAGTGGCACCTAAGAATTTTTTTTATAAAATATTAAATCAAAATCAATAAGAAATGAAAAACCATATGATTACAGATGTATCTAAATACATAAATATTATTAAATTTTTAATTTTTTCATGAATTTTTCTAAAACACATCATATTAACAATTATCACATAATTAAGACATTAATTTTTTTGGTTTAGTCCATAAATAAATAAAACATTATAATTTAAAATAGAACTATATTTACTAATATTAATATATCCTATTATTTTTCATTTTATTTTATCTCTAAAAATATAATTCCCACAATAATCCATTTTTTTCATAAATATTGTGTATTATCTATTCATATTGATTGAAAATAAATTTTCTAGATACCATAAATGACAATTTTATATTGTTAAGAATGTTTCCTAAAATAATTAAATAATAAATGGTTTTGTACCCACAATTTATTATATACAGATATTTTAGCAATAAGTTATTTTTGAATCCAATGATTTTTGACATATTTAACATAATAAGAGTTTATAAATTAATAAATTAAAACAATATTAGGGGTGTCAGTATATAAATAATTTAGAGAACTGGAAGAGTATGAGATATTAATAAAATTATTAATATGAATAACCATTTTCATGTGTTATAATCTTATAATAATAATATCAATTTGTTTTTTGTGCTAACAAAGCATGAGGGTGAATTATTCTCTACATTTTATTACTTTTTGAAAGTATTTTTTTATTATCTCTAAATAAATATTATATTATTTATGTTATTTTAATAACTAATAATTTGTGACTTTGAATAGACATATCAGATATAATTTTAATATATAAAGAATTATGTTTATTTTATATTCTATTGAAATCATTATGTTTGTTAAAAGTATCCACTATCATTATATAATATTAAAATAAATATTTACTACTAATATATTCATCATTATTTTAATTTTTTTTAATATTTTTTAATATTATTTTAAGATGGTGGGAATGTATTTATTAACTCATATGTGTTGGTAATAAAACACATATTTTATTTGTAATACTTATTTTATACTCATGAGTAATACACTGTTGATGTTTCCTTAGAGGCTCTCCTGGTAGATTCCATATCATTATTTTTTATTTTTACCATTATCCACAAATAGTTTAATATAAATTATTTTACAAAAATTAGATTATATATCCCCATTTAAATTTTATTCATAAGAATTTATATCTCCGGGGTTTTTTTGAGTTTCATATTTCATATAATATCTTATTTTCAAAAATAGTATGATTTCCAGAAGATCTTACTATTCATGTATAAAATATTAATTTTCCTTAATTGATGATCCATGCCCACATTACCAACATAGGGTGATGTGTCCTTACATGAAATATCATCATTGATTTTAAGCATCAATATTGACTCATATTCAACAAAATAAACTAATTTGATCATTGGTTCATCATCATAAATGATGAATTTGAAATTTTCCTCATAAATTATAATATTTACACTCATATCCTTCATATGAACGTTTTATATATAGAATTGATACCATATTTAAATAGATATTTATCTCAATAAATCTATTAATAATCATAATAGTCTCATCTCTTTATCATTTTTGGCAATATTCATTTCTACTAAATGAATTGTATTGAAAATGATTTTAATACTGAGATAAATTTACTAATTTTTTTCATCAGGTGTCATTGTAAAATATTCATATTTAATTGTGTATGTACTCTGGTGAATTTATTTTATATTTTTGGTTATTTCAATAGACACTTCAAGTGTGTCTCAAATTTCATAAGTCATAGAATTTTTAGATTTTTTTTTAATTTTTGCTCTCATAATGAACAATATGTATAATTCATATCATTTCAGTTAACATCACTTTTATCCATAGTGAAATCACTCTACCCAGCTTCATAAATAATATGGGTATCATATTATTCAACCATTATTACCCAAATATCCAATCTCACTCTTTATATATTTAATTTCATTTTAATTTTCCTTTGATGATAATGTGTCCCATATTTTATGGATATATGTTAGTAGTTTTACATTGAAACATATTATAATCCATTATGGTTTAATTGTATAAATTAAATAAAATTATATCATTTGGGTAAAACATGATAACTAATTTAAAGTAAAAAAAATGTCTAATATCAAATTCTGTTCTATATGGACAGATCAAGACATCTGTGGATTCAATTTCAGATTAATTTTTTATCAAAATATTAAAAACTAAATTTATAATTAATAAAAACTACATATATATCAAAAAGATAAAATATATATAATTTAATATTTTAAAAAATATTCCAAAACTTCGTTCACAACTAAATTAATTTCATTTAAAAAATATTTTACATTTTGAAAAACATTTCTTATCACAATGGCCATATATATAAAATTATTAAATATAACTAATATAGAACATTTTTATAATAAATATTTTGAAACTCTATTTTTTTAGTTCTAAAATATAGTAAAATAAAAGAAAATAAAAAATATTATAATGTCTACATTTTAGTGTAATGAAAATATATATTCCTCCCCACATTCCAATCAAAATTTCAAATTAATTTTAATATAATACAAAAACTAGTTTTGGTTTTTCTATAAAAATATAAATATTAGTCAAGGATATATGTAGATTTGATTCATAGTTCACACGGGATAAAAAATTTCAATGAATAAATGAAATGCTATCTATTACTCTTTAATAAAAATTAGGGATATTTTATATAAAAATTATATTGTAATGAAAATATAGATCACTATATTAATAGAAATTGGGATAGAAAAATGTGAAATTGGATAATTGTTAATGCCTATAAATATGATTATATAAAAATTAAATTTTTTTCATTAAATTATAAATTAATTGGGAATTTGGAAAATATAGTATCTTGTAAGTGTTCAAAAATATAGATTGTTAGTTTGTCACTGATGCATTGACATTTTAATATTTTTTATATCTATTTTTTCCCTGAGTGTATCTTCTTTTGAGTGAGTTTAAATCCTCTATTTATCAATTATATTTCATTAAAAATTTAGACCTTATACTACTAATAACGCTTAATGCATAGACTCCACAATTATTTCTTCAAAATATTGTTATTTTAGAGTTCATTACTCCTCACTAAAAAAGTTATATTAAGCCACTCCGTCTTAACATATGGTTAAAATGAATTATATTTATTTAGAATGGTTGTTGTCAATGGTCACATACAAAAGTCTCATTCCTTGATAAATTGGATCAATTTTACATTTTAAATTACTTTTTTTTATGTGGTTACTTCACTTATTATTATGGTCACATGAATTATTCATTCTAAAAAAATTCTATTATTATGGATAGTTAACATCCTCCTATGGTCACTACATTTATTCTATTATTGACTTCCCTTATTCTCATTGTTTCTACTTGATATAGCATATTTTTTCCATTTTGTTAATTCCATTCATCTTAGTGAAGGTTCAATACATCATGTGTTTAGATTATCTCTAACATGAATTCACTTCAATAGAGTCGTGTGACCTTCATGGTTTATTAAACATCATCATGCTGTATCTTATCATGATCAATTCATGAAGAATCAATTCTTATCATTTTCTCTAGAAAAAATAGTTCACTCTCATAAAACATGATATTTATTAATTATAAAAGAAACAGGATTTATGATCATTGAAATATGGATATACTGTACATAGGCAACTCAATTAAATTGGAAAGTAATAAGGTTGAGAAATTCCACAAAAACACATTACCACCCATGTTCTAAACATGATATAGGCCTTTTACTCATATTTTCATTACATATTCCATTTTACCATTTAATACTGTAATGAGTTTTTACAAAAATAAATTATCTTTTATTAAAAACTAAAATTGAACTTATAATAAAATATAGACCTATAGTTACAAATTTTTTAATCTATTTATCTTTTTTTCAATTGTAATAAGTGATAAATATTAATATTAAAATACTAAATATATAATACATTATAATCCATTTCTTGAGAGAAAATTAACCATGTTCTCGAAAAATATAATATTTTATTGTTGAATAAATTCTCAAAATGAATAAGATAAAAAATATAATATTTATTTATAATGGTAAATCATTTCAATGTTTTCTAAATAAATCTTATAAACAAATTCTTCCATAAAATGACCATCATTTATAATAATATTACATTATATTATTAAATTAAAAATAAATCAGTTATTCAAAATATAGAATATCCATCCTATGATAAAAAATAATATTTTAATACATTAATATTTATATTTTTCAAATTTATATTCTAAACATTTTATATTTTATATGAAATTAAAATACACATTGTCAATATTTTTTTAAATTAGATTTTAATGATTTTAAGTGCTTTAGATTTAATTTAATAATGAATTATAATTAATTGAATATTTAATTTTTATTATGTAAATATAAATATAATTTATTTTTCTGAAATTTTATATATGATCAATTTTATCAAATAAGGTATAATACAATACCTCTATTTTGTTGTATTTTTAATGTTTTTTAAATATAAATTCATGAAAATATATATTTTAAATTTCTAAATTTAATTATAAACTTTTATATAAAAATGACTATATTCTTCTGGTGTTTTTAATATTTCTTGATTCTTTTTTGTTGGGTGTTGTGTCGGTTTGGGATTTCATTATAAATAAGCTCTTAAACCTGATATTAAAATTTAGGATAAAATATTTTAGGGTGTCAAAGTCTATCCTATGTAAATAAATCATATATTAATAATTTAAAATATAATTCACTATGGATCATATGTGATGGTATTCTTAAGATATTCATCATTTAGTATATAATAACTAACATAAATTATATATTACTATCTTAGGCCATATCATCCGACCATTCATTCTAAAATCAGTATCCATTAGTTCATTATTATACACATGTGTGCATATATTATAATCATATATTCTATTGAACGTGATTTACAAAAAACAAATTGAGTATAAAATAAAATAAAAAATGTAATCATGTAACCTTCAATAAAATAAAACTATCTTTTACCCTGAATGGTATAAAATCACAAATCATCCATTATACACCACAATATAAAAAAAAGTAACAAACATCCAAAAAAATATTAATGATCCAATTTCTAATACCATGGTAAAAAATGTTATCTTACATACGTTTACAATATAAATCAATCCTTTATTATCACAACATCAAGCTTATATTAAACATACAAATTATATATCCACAAATAATGTTGTCTCTAAAATTAATTCCCAAAATAAACAAATTTCTTAAAATAAAATTTAATGATTGTGGACACAATTTAATATATGACTCCAATAATTTATGTAAAAAATAGTTGAAAAATACATAACTATATCACATATTTTTATAGATTTTAGAATATATATAAATATCATCATTAAATATCACTCACTAGTAAAATTATGTAAAAGAATTAAAAAATAATTTAAATCATAATTTAATTTAAATTTTCAGAGGAAAGTCTATAAAACTAACTATTATTCATCATAATGGGGCCAAACAAATATATTGAACCCATATATAGGATCCTTTATTCAAGTGTAATAAATAGTTTTTTCTAAATACATGCCATTTTCATATTCATTTATGTGGCCATTTGTTATCACTATACTAAAAAATAAATAGATATAAAAATCAATACTAAAGTATTATACGATTATAAAAATTAGACCAAATATGTCATCTCGGAATAATCATTTATCTCTAACTCCTTAATCATTGAGTCCATACTAAAGCACCACATGACCTCAAGAAAACCTCCCTATATGCTAGAGGTATCATACTAGCTATAGAAGTATTACATGAATGCATGGGGATACTGTAGCCACAATTAGTTTGAAAAATAATAGATAAATAAAAAATAATTAAAAATAAAAAAATAGAGTACATAGTTACTAATAACACAAAATATTTACTAAATGAATGTAGAAACAACATACTATATTAACATGGATGAATATAAAGACCCTGGTCAACAACCTGTCCTATCACTTACACTTGATATAATAAGAAAAAGAGTATATAAGGTTATTAATCATACAAAAAACCACACCTCATGTATGTATCTAGATTAATTGTGAAATATCCAACTAAATGATAAAACCTGGGCCTCAACCAAACATGATCCTATAACAATAGAGTGATGATCAGGTACCCATGTGCTAGGGAACCCCATAAAAGGTGTGAATACAATTCATAAGTGAACAAACAACATATTAAAACTCCTAAACATAACGATATAGTATTCATTAATGGTATACGCTCTAAATGAATTAAATAAGAAGTATATAAGATGTACAAAAGTGCATAATTAAGAAAAAAGGAATTCATTTGTTGAGTTTCTGTGCACTATAATATATGTAAAAATACATATTTCAACATGAAATAGTTCCATCAAGGAATAGAGATCATAAAAAACTTGTAAACTACAATTGAAATTAAGGACATCACAAGTATACTAATGTGGAAACAAGTCTAATAGTCTCTTATCCGGTCACAAGGCTATATTGCTGGTATCTCTCATTATGAGGACACAATTCTAGTGTACTACAAAACAAAAATAGTTAATCCACAAGGCCATCTTGTCTCAACACCATATCAAATGTATAAAAACAACATACATAATTATTTCTACGTAATATAATGAAAAAATTCATTATCAAGCCTTAAATATTAATGGTTCACTTCCTAATAGTGCAGAAGGTATTATTCTGGCCATTAGAAAAAACCCCCCTTGATTATTCTCACCCATGATAAGATATGGTGTCACATATGTCATGAAATTAAACATTCCTTAAACACAATAAACATGGAGTTCTAAAAATTCAATAGAGGGAATCCAAAATACTTTCCCAAATGCACACTAATTCTAGGATGTCCATCATGATCCTCCTATGCAAATCCATGTATAAAAAACAAGAATCTAGGATCTTTGATCGCTAAAAACATGATGATTGAAATATTTCTAGTTGTTATATTTTCTCGTATTCCAATCTGTATGCTATTATATATTCTAAAAAATTATGGTTCCACTAATATAACACTCCACCTTCCATGAACGATTCTGATCCCATGTTTCTCCCCACAATAGAATATTCCACCTTAGGGGACCCTAATCATATGAAGAACATTCCGTATTAAACATATTACATAATTAGTATCATAGAATGTTCAATGTATATCAATAATTCTAGTCCCCATCATTTGAATGACATTCCCAAAACACACATTCATTCCCACCAATAAATCCTCAAAATAAGTGCATTCTTTTATCATGAGATTACAACCAATAACCATTATAAATAGGGCTTAAGCTATGTCATACATAATAACACCACTTTTGAATAATTCCCACTAATCATCATCATCATGAAAAAATTATCCCCATTTAGTTACATGGTTCACTACCTAAATCACATGGTAAAACCAGGTTCCTTCCCATAAACAATGTAAATAAAAACACAATTTATATTTTGATATCATGACCAAGATCCTGCTTATAAACATGAACAATGATTCTATACCATTAAAATGAAACCAAAACATTTTTACCATTCATATAAGGACATGGAATATAATTATGTACCATTATAATACAAAATACTATGATCTATAGGTTATTCAAAACCTCTGCATTGAGTTTCACATGTAAATGTCATTGCATACTCTTCCATCAAATTCTAACCAAGGTTAATGGAATACAAAACAGATGATCCAAAAAGTTATAAATCCCAATTCAATAGTTCAATGGTGTAATAATTCAATCAATTTGAAATTATTAACTTATTTGGAACCAAAATTGATTGAATTTTTTCATGTTGGTTAACCAACCACTCACACTAGCCACAATGTTCACAACCTTGAACCATTGAACCATCTATCTAACTCACCCAATAGATAATACCAAATATGATCTTGTTATGGTTACCATATCTTTTTTCCTCTCAACAGTACATCTTAATTGATCATAATACATTCATAATTAGACTATATTATTTTGAACATGTTACACATTGGTATTTTATAATTACCTTGACCATTCAATGGTCATTCTTATAAAATATTATTATACTTTGTAAGAGAGTGTGGTAAACTAGAAAGAGATGTATTCTCCTCCAAATTGGATTATCCTTATAGTTTCATTTTAATGTTTACATTTTTATTCCTATTCCTTGATTTAATTATATCCAAAAGTAAGACTAAATAAAACTATATGTTCATACACAATTCAAATTCCTATAATCTCATTATGATTTCATCGGTGACCTCAAAACTCAAAACAATTGTCAGCGATATATTCGAGGTATAATATCAAATTATAATAAATACCAGAAATTTGAACATACCTATTGAGGTTCATCCCTTAAATAATGAGGCATTACCAAAAAAAATCATAGAAACACCCACTCTACACCACATGTACTGTTATTTTCCAAGAACATACACATACACAATATGTATGATCCTTATTGACAACATTAAACCAAGTTGATTTATTAAATTGTGAAAAATTATCATGAAACCATTAAAAAATAAAATTTTACATGTCTCAACAACCTATGCTCACACACTTGACCACTAATAATGGTCCTTCCGAAGTTAGTTCCTTATCATTGGACCTCGAAATTAGAATCAGTATAAAATAATTTAAAATTTTAATCATATACCAACCATTGATTGGTTTTAATTTATATAAAAGTTGAGAATCCACCAACAATCTATATCAATTAGGTCAAACCACCTAGTATATTCATTGTTCACCTACTAGAAATAAATCAAAAACTATTAGGGAATACATCCCTTGATATTCACCTTTATTCCATAAGTGTCCAAAAACTCCTCATTGTGATACAATGGAATAATTATCTCTCCATTCTATATATCCAAGCCACATATCATTATTTCAGGTAAACAATGATCTATACACACCAAAAATACATGGTAGATCAACATATGTATTTAAAATAACATATTAATTTCATCTAAAAAACAAATCATAATGAACTAAAAACCTACCCTATCCATTATTAAGGAATACCCTCACATGTTATACCCATAGACATTATAGGTCCATGATTATCCCAAACCCATAGTTACATCACATGGACAAGAAGGGTTTTATACATATCATGAGAATTGTATTAACTAGGTTATCAACTCACAGAACCTCATCAATGTTCTTATATCCAAAAAACCAATAATTAATTATCTAAAAAAAATAAACATAAAATTGTCTATTGATCTGGGTTCAGTTAAATAAAATTACACAATATTCCACATGGATAATTCATCATTGTCTACTATTGATACATTAATTTATCAAACCATTTAATATACACTCAAAAATTATTCATCACCATGTTAATTAGTCCCCTATAATTGAAAAACAAATTTTAGTAAACTGTTCATGCATAATTGGATAAAAACATCTCCTCCATCATCATTATCCCTCAAGAAACCCACACCATAGTGCTACATGACTTTACATTAATATTAAAACGAATAAGGGTTATAATGAAAATAATATATCCGGGAAATCATACATGAAACTAGAATATAATTAGTTGACAGTGAAGCATCCATATCCTTAATCATCAATACCATCAGAAAAAACAGAACAGACTATTCTAGGAGAATTTTATGTGTTGATTACAATGTATGTGATAGATCATTGATATATGGGGAAGAGTTAAAAACTTTTGAAATAATATACGTAAAAAACATGTATGTAAAATGAGGTTGACTAAATGAAATAATGTGGATCATGATAAGGACATAAATGACATTCCTCGATTACAAGGAAATCCATTGAGATTGATTATCATTATGCTTTAGGCTGATTTTCATAACAATCACTTACTCATTCTTATTTCCCTTATATGAAAGCTCGCCAAACCAAAAAAAATTGAAAACCAACCAATGATACCATTTTCTTACAACGTGATTTGAACCACAATATCAATGAAAGAGTTCTAAATTTTCTCAAATGAACCTACCCATATTAGGAGTGAGACAACTAATTATGATGGACATAAGTGAAACAAGGGAGAGATTATATCATCAAATAGAGTTGGAAATAATAGATAATTAATTATAATATGTAAAATAAAAAGAGAAAATAATTACAATAATATAACATCTATAATGAATAAATTTTGAAAAAATATACTAAATATTAATGCCTGGAAACATTGCCTTGATCATCCACCAAGTTGATCATAAATGCAATATAAATTAAGAATAAAAGTATGTTTGGATATTAACCCAAATGAAATACTAACCTCCTACAGATATCCAAACTCATACCATGATATCTAGAATAATGAAAAAACCCAAGACATAGCCCATCATGTACCCAGAATTAGTGGTGGTTTATGAGTACCCCTGTTTAGTGGCCAGCATTATATCTGGGAGTAGAACTCAATATGGCATCATGAATGTAACTCTCACTAATAAATTATATTATGTGAAAATTATATTTTCATAAATCTATAATAGAAGTAATTTTTTAATATTTAATGGAAAACATATTCTTAATTAAAATTATATATATATATATATTACATATTAGGTTAATGTAAGCATATAGTGATTATTTTAAAACTATCCCTCAAAATATGATTTTTTGAATAATTAAAAATGATATCCTTATAATATTCACCATTTTAATTAAAATAATGTGATAAAATATTTACAATTATGCATTTATTTTTTATCATTATGATTGAAAAAGTTATAAGATCACCTGGAGGAAAAGTAAATATTTTTCTGAAAATACTATTTCAATGCATAATATTTTTCCTTTTTAATTTATAAAAATAATAATTCATAACGAATGATGTAAATGGATGTTATATATTATATGAAAATATTTTAATCTAAATTCATTTAATCATGATTTTTATTAATATATTTAATTTACGATTATCTTAATCTTGAAAAAAATAATTTTTTAACAAACTATTGTTCATCCCATTTTATAGATTTACATTTCATAAAAATTTATCTGCCCATGTTAATTGAATTTTATACAATAATTACATATTTTTAATAATCATATATAATTTTATATTATATGTTAGACACATATTGTTTCTTAATTAAAATTAAAAAGTGTAAAAATTGATTACCACGGGTTTGGAAAAAGGTGTTGAGAAGGAGGCTAATGTAAAATGTTAAGGGTCAAAATTAATGTAACAACCAGATATTTTATGAGAATTATTATTTTTAATTTCATTTGTGTCTTGCATTGTATGATAAACTAAAAGGATCATGCACTACATGCATCCCTGACATGGCTTGCATTATACACAATCACAACCTTCCTTGATAGCGAGTGTAGTACACAATACCGGGTTTCACTAAACAACGATATATTGTAATAAGATTACTATAGACTATCTGTTATGGATAGTATTGACTAAATTTCTAATTTTATAATATTATTATTCATCTTACACATTTTTTAGAACATGGTATGAGAACAAAAAAAAAATCGGGTAAAATAAGTATTTTTAAAAAAATGTAGTTTTGCCGCCTTTTGATAGCACACCCACGTTAAATATAGTTTTTAAATGTTTATAAGTTAAATTTGACAAAATAATTTTTTTTGGAATCAGGATTTAAAAATTTACTTTGGATAAAAATTTCATATTATTCTGATACTTTCATATTTTAATGAATAGTAAAAACACGATATATTTTAATTAAAAAAAACTTTTTTCATCACAACAATTTATATAGTTAAATCATAATATTGAATGGTTTTAAAGTATAAATAGCATATATTTTTACAATTTAATATAATTTATTTCATTACCATTAAATTTACATCGAATTCATAAGTAAAACAATTTCAATCTTTTCGAATATTTTAACTTTTAAAACCTTTTTTATTAACAACGAGAAAAATTTTAATTTAATTACAGAAACATATGTGATTGGAATTTTTAAAAATGGATTCCATATTTTTATTCAGTGGGTCCAAATTATTTTAATTGTTTACTTTTATTTTTTTGATATTATGAATAGTAACTACGGTAATTATAATTTACTTCAGTAAATAATAAATTGGGTAATAAAGGGTAAACCAAAATTATAAAATAACCCAAACACATGGAAAAATTATATTGGACAACTAAAAGTCGACCCATATCACCTATGGTTCATATTAGATTCATTTTATGTACTTTTTACCATGAAAACATTTTAATTATTATTAAAACCGAAGAAAGTGACAACATGTCACTCTCTTAAATCTTATATGTATAATAATTTTAATTTAGTGATAAACTTCATGAAACATTGAAAATTAATATTCTAAAAATTTATAATAAAATTATCTAAAACATGTGATTTTATTTAGAATTTTTAAGGACTAAATAATTACTATTAAAGGCGACACAATAGTGATGTTGAAATTATTTTATTGATTGAAATATCAAATGAATGTTTTTAAAAATATTAAAATAAATATTACATGAACTATTTAATGTGCTCCACTAATTTTCTAGATGAATATGAAATGTTATGAATCAATTAATGATTTTATTTATAACATATATTCAGTTTTTATTTAATTTAAATTCAAATAAATGAATAGTTTCAAAATTGACACTATTTTATACAAATAACATAATATAAAATTGTTTAAAAATCACAAAAAATAATTAAAAATTATAAATTAAAATTTATATGTTCTATAATTTTATAAATTAACCAATTATGGAAAATTCACAACACATAAGTAATTATTGATTACAATTTAAAATTTAGACAATTTCTACCAAAACTTAAATTAGATAGATTAAATAAGGATAAATCAAGTTGATAAGGTTTATAATAAATTTCCAACATGTATAAATTTTATTGTTTGATGCGATTAAAACCATTTCTCACCTAATATTCGAATATGAGTCATTTTTTGAGGTTTTCATTTGGGGTATGATTTATTATAAATTAATATTTTTGATATTTCCAAAGATACCCCTCTCCTCCCTTATAAAAATGAACCTCCTCCATCTCCTCTTTACACAACTTTTATCATTAATGATCATCCAAAACATTCCCATTTCCCTTCTCCACATACCTAGAAACATTATATAGGTTCTGGTCTCCTCAAAAGACAAACTCTAGTGCCTTAAGAGAATGCTTAAAAGAGGTGTGTCGAAGAAGAGTTAATCTCTTCTACCGATTCTTTCAATTTTCTTTCTACTTCACCTCCTTATTATTTAGTTTTTTTGTTATAATGTAATAACATAAGTATCACTAATATACTGATATGTTATTATAAATATGAAACAACCCCATTTCACCTTCTACCCATCTTACAGAAAATGAAATCACCGTGCGTGCATACGTACGGAATATCGTCTCCACGCCGTGGTGTAATCTGTTTTTCCTCCACCAATTTAATTGGATGGGTGTAATGGTGTAGAAAATAACTATATATGGTTATTATTACATCATACTGATATTTAGATTTTACATCATCCACTCTAATTCCCATCAATAATTATGGGAACGATATCATCACTCATGCATTCATACGGATTACCGTCTCCACGATGTGAAGAGATTCATTTTCCATGTTAACCATTCAAGATCGATTATAAAGTGTATATAATGAATAATAATGGTGTATATAACATAATAACCCTACTGAAATTATGTTTATATATATACATGTCATCTAATTACTTCCATTCAAGTCAATAAGGAAAGGAAAACAACGTTCATGCGTACGTTCGGCCTACCGTCTCCACGAATGGTGCATTTCATTTCATTAAACTATCTATTATATATATATACTGAATATATATGATATATAAATCATGTTTTACATTCTAGAAGTATGTAAATCAATATATAAGTAATAATAATATCTAGAACATCATGTCCAAACACGTACGATATATAAAATGATTTTACACAAAACATTTCTTTAACATGGAATTTACAAAAGAACGGGTAATATAATATCTTAATTGAACCATATATGATTTCATCACAATTAATATTATTCTATAATAAGAAAATGTCATTATTTAAATAATTATATAGGAGGTTCAGATACATATGAAGCATATCAGACCTAATGTAAGGGATAACTATTCCAATCTCATTCTTATCTGAGATTGTTTATTCATAAGTATTTAATGGTGTTACTGTTATCATCCATGTCTATATTTTCTAAATTTTTTTTCATGTATTCTTAATTTCCTTTATACCCATTTTTTACTTTTACTACATGTTATGGAAGGAATCTTTCTTTTGTTTACCAAACAAGGAACTTTTTGACTTTTCCAACAAAAGTACGAGGAGAATTTTTATTAACTTATACGGCATGAACGGATTTTTACGGTTTCATAAAGCCTTAATTTCATGAATATTTCTACACAGGATTTATTTATTATTTTTAATAAAATCATTTTCTTTTAAAATTTCATGGCATTTTGTGAAAAGAAAATTATTTGGAAAAAGAAAGTATATTTTCTTGAAGAATTCATTTGAAGTGTTTTATCTAAACCATTTTCCATATAAGATGACATTATTTCATATGTGAATGCTTCAAGTATAATGTCTCTATGATTTACGTCGTTTTACTTTTATTTTGATGAAATGATATCCATTTGTTTTATATGGATTATGTTATGATGGGATGATGTTTATGAAACCCATTTTATTCTTTGGGTTATGATGAAGGATTTATGTTTATGTTGTGGCACAAGTAAGAATGATTTTCTTATGAGATGGGTGAGACATATATCTCCCTCAAATTCATTGGGTAATATTTATATATCATGAAATAGACATTGCTAGAATGGTATGTTAATCCGATTCAGTGATACAAGACTGGAATGAGGACTAAACTCGATTCAGAAAGGGACTTTGTCCACTAATATGGTCATGGCAGAAATACCTTCCCTGATATGGAAATCATATCATGTGCTTAATGGTTTTCCATAGTTAAATTTTTTATTCCCATGATATTTTATCATTATTTATGTTCCTTTATGATCTATTCCGTATGTACTACTATGATTTATGTCATGTTCATGTTTTTACGTTCAAATGTTTATGGATTGTTTTATGTTCTCTATGTTTACCCTTACTGATCATTTGAGCTTACCATTTTTATATTTTATTTTCCCCAGGATATATAGAAATTTTTAGGTAAGAAAAAAAAAGTTTAAGATTTTATGGGAGATTATGAATATCATTCACCAAGATTAGATTATTATGTTCTAAGTTTCCAAAGACACTAATCTATTACGGTCCTTTGGTGTCTGTTTTTGTTATGTATTATGTATTCCGAAAATGTAATGTAATGTCTATGTACATCAAGTACTAGTCTCTACAATTACCAGAATGGTGATTAACCCTAAATGTTTTGTTAAATTTCATCCCTAATATTATCTCATCTAATATGAGTTCTTTTTTATATATATTTTTTAGAATGTGAAATAATAAAATTTCAATACACTAAAAAATTACATGTGAGTTACTCAAGTAAATAATAAAAGGGAACCTCCTCTCCTAACCTTTTCTCCAAGATAGATCTCATTAGAAGAACAAAAACTTATATAGTGACCTAACACTGAAAATATTGGAGCATTTTTCTTCCTTAAATTAAATTTTTATGATTACAAGGGATTAAATATTGATGGAAAAAATAGTTTATTAGTCTAGTTTAACCAGTTACACACATGAGTCTTGTCTTACAAAAAAATAAACCAGTTTTTGGCATGAGAAAACGCATTGAAATAACTCACTGAATGCGCTTATATATGATCTAAGAGTGTAGAAATTTCTGAAAGGTTTTATTTTACTTGTTGTGGGGCCCAAATAGAGTTACAGATCAAAAGTTATGGCTATTCGATGTCAGGGTGTTGGATATGGTTATACAGAGAAATTTAGGGGCAAAGTATGGTGCTCTATGCAAAGGAAGGAATCTGGTGCACAAAAATGGAATCTCATGTGTAAAAAAGGGAATATTGCATGCAAGAATAGAATATTGTGCCAAAAAAGCAATTTTGTGTGCAACCCTGTTCACAATCTTATTCTATGCCAAATGCGATGAAAAATTCCCTTTTGTGGGTGTGCCCCTAGAAGTTTCACAGAAAACAACTTGAGCACATAGATGTTTACTTTCACCACCTCACGTAGAAAAAACTTGTGTACACAGAATTTTACTTTCACCGCCTCCCTAGGTTTCACCAATAAATACATGTTCACCCCCTTCTCCTAGGGGACCCCAGAGGTCGTTCACCACTCTAATGCGCATAATTCTTCATTTTTCGTACCTGCACATAAAACCACCCTCCAGCACACAAAGCATCACATTTTCACGCAAAAGCACCAATGCTCCTAGTTTTGCAGGAAAAGCATTATTTTTTCATGCAATAGTGCCAATGTGCCCAATTTTACGTGTGTCAGTGCTAAACATTCCCAATTGTGCGCATAGATTTTCTATTGTGCTCAAAGATCCCCTATCATGTGTCAACCTCTCCTATTGTGCAAAATTCCTTCCCTATTGCACGCATGACCCCCTATTGTGCGCAAATCTCTCATATGGCGAACACACCTCCCATATTGGGCACAATCCTTCTGCCTTTGTGGGAAAAACCTTCCCTATTGCAGGACAACATTTTCTATTATGCGCAATAGTGGCATGATGCCCAATCGTTCATGAAAATTTACAAGTCCCTTTGGTACCATCACTGACCCCCATGAAAAATGGAGAATCTGAAAACAAACTTCTAGGGTCGGGATGTCAGAATTTTCCATTGGTCCCTTATACGCATCGACCTTCCACTGATGGGATACCATGATTTGAGATACTCCACCGCACACCATAAAAAACCTTGAGTCAGCATATTCCTCTTGGTCCATTTCTTATGTCGTGAGTTGAGATTCCAATCATCAATTCCCCCGAGTACCATGAGTTGAACCATTACTCAAGCAACTCATCTGAACCCCATCACCTAACTCCTATACCAGGATGAACTAGAAAGGGTCTCTCTTTTTTATGTCCCAACATAATCCATTTTTATGTGCCTTAGTCCAACAATCCTCTCTACATGACTATAAAATGTAGTACTCCCTATGTTACAAATATAGGATTCCTCTTTCTCTAAAATAAAGATGTCTTAGGGTACATTCATAAGATTGGAATAGTCCTCACTACATGAGATTAAACTATATAATTCCCTATCATTCTATAATAGGATGACACTTGTTACATATAATAGATTCCTTATGTGACTAGCATAAGATACATTATGCCATGATTACTAAAATGTAATTTCAAGAGAGTTGGAATCTGTTCAAACATTCCATCACTCCCCCTCATGATTTATGTGTCCTATATTTAGATCATCATCATATTTAATGTCTGAAGGGACCCCCTAATGGCCTGTTCCCAAGCCACCTATGATGACCTACAATTCTAAGCCAACTCCCAAAAGACATTGGACAATACTTTGAGTTAGGTTCTATGTTTCAAACAAAGTCGACAATTGACCCTCATTTTATTTTCCCCATTTCATGAAAACACGATATGGATGTTGTGTTTCGAACATGGTGAAAAACTATCCTACATCGTCACGCCACCCTCACTACATTCCGAATGTCAGGCATGTGATTCACATTTTTCATCTCCCTTATTTTGGACTAATTCAAATACCCTTGGAGTAATCCCACTTGTGAACTAGTGCATTGGTGTATGACTCAATCCTATTCTTCAACCTACCAGTAAGTTATGATTCCCTAATTTCTAGACATGAGGATGATATTATGAGCATCTTCATTGCATAAGCCCCAATCACCATTACCACTCCATAGCATCACCTGAGATGCTTCCTTGTTTATGCCCCATTTACCATTGCCGCTCCATAGCACTACAAATCTGACTTCCTTACGTAATCCCCATTCACCATTGACGATCCATAGCAGCACCTTGGCTAGTTCTTTGCTTAATCCCCATTCACCATTTCCACTCCATAGCATCACACTGAAATATTCTTTGTGTAATCCCCATTCAACATTGCCGCTCCATAGTATCAACTGGGCTACTTCCTAGTGTAATCTCAATTCACCATTGCCTCTCCATATTAGAACATGGGCAGATTCCTTGCATAAGCCCCATTCACCATTTCCGCTCCATTATGGCACTTGGGATTCAGACCACGTGTAAGCACATGCTTCCTATTTGGGCTGCAGACCACTCATAATCTGTAATTCCCTGACACTAGAATCCTTGAGTCTGTGCATTATTACATAACATTGGAATGATCACAAAAGATCATGTCTCAAAAGACTGTTTAGTTTAATATCCTTGGAAGTACTAGATACATTCAAAAGGGTTACAATACAACATAAAATGGAACACTATAACAACATTGTTTTCCTGGAAAACACTGAGATCCCATATACTACCCCTACAGGTCAGTCATAATATACTTCTTCACATCATTGGAAAAATAAAACATACGAAGGGGTGAGCTCAAATTCTCTATAAGGATAACAATATAGTGGGAACTTTCATAAATAATCAAAAACATTTAAGGCAATGTTTAAAACTAAAAAAAAGCCTTCTAAACATGAACTTCAGCATAATATGGAAAATATAAAATCAAATAATTACATTTACTTATTCACATGTATATTATACTAGTCAAATGATCACATGGAATATTAATAGCAACATTCATAATGATGGAATGCATAATGCCATACTTTCATAACCACATATTCAAGGCCTTGTGCTTAGTATACAAATAAGACTTTTTCAAGGCCTTGTTCCAAGACACTAGTTTGTCTCATGAGACCTACCGATGCATCGAGGAGCTATAGCGGGCTCCAACCGTCACATACTAAGTCTAATGAAATCCTCATAAGAAATGTTTTAAACATAACATAAACATTCGTATTAAAACTAGCATACAAAATGTCAATAATTTATCCACAAACCATGAATGTTATAAAATAACACAACCACATTCAAACATATTATAAAATCTTTAATAAAATAGGGATGTTTTGTAACAAAATAAATTTACTTCAGACAAGCTTAAAATACATCGAAGGATGTTGACATAGATGAAATCAAACATTTTTATTAGAGAAATAATTATTTCTATTTTGAAATCATTTAATAGTCATGTAATTATAAATGAAACCATTTATTTTTGAAAATGGTCTTATAATCTTGTAAGGGATGTTTCGAAAATGTTACAACGGTGGAAAATAGACACACTCACAGTATATGTTAAAAAAACATTCTTAGCTTAATTTTTGTCGAAAGGGTCATAAATTACCTGGTTTGGAAAATGACGAAAAGATTCCTTTGAAAAACATTTAACGTCAAATAAGGGTATAAAAGACTTTACACCATTAATTAGTAAATATTAAAAATGTTTTGAAATATATTTTTATGAAACATGGATCTGGATGATAAAGAGGTCCCAGTAGATAATTATTTATAAACAACCTTAGATAATGGAGAGATTGTGAAATTAACTCTTATCTTGTACATTTCCTTGTTATAGGGTAGGTTAACCTACTTTGTAATGGTGAAATAATTGTTATTGAATTATACAAGAATCATATACATTAATATGATATCATATATGATCTTTTAACATTAGTTTTTTAATAATATCTTATTATTATCGTTGTTTCGAGTGTTAAATGATTCATTTTTTATATGGTTTGAAATGTAAGTAAAGTTTTTTTATAAGATGTATCTTATTCATATTCAGAAATTTATTAAGTATTTAAACATTATTTTTAATCATCAAATGGAAATTATTCTTGAATGTATATGAAGGGGAATGAATCTCATCACGTTCATGGAGACTGTAATCTGTACGTACGTACGAGCGACAATATCATTGTTTTGATATTAAAATAACATATAATTTGATGGTATATCACATATAAAAAATAATTATCATGTTATATTTATTATTTACATTAATTACACATGATTATAGTACCCATCCAAATAATAATTTATTGAATAACAATTACACCCCAACCTGGAGATGGTAAGCCTTACACATGCATATATGGTGACATGTGATTTAAAGGATGGATAGAATGATGAATATGTCTATTCCATATTTATAATAAAATCATAGTATATAGTAGATGATGGAGTTATTATTTTATAATAGAAACAATAAATAAAGATGAAGTGGAAGAAGAACGTAACTTTAAAGAGGTGATGAAATATTTACCTCTTCTTTGGGTTCTTAGTTTTGAATTGATAAAAAAGGATCCTTAGGTTGGCTTTATTATAAGGCCCCAGCCTTAAACCTTACTTAATCTTGAGTTATTACAAGATTACACATTGAGGATCTTTTCAGGTTTAGAGTTTTAGAGAATTAGATCATGAAACTTACATTACATTCCACATTTAAACAAAGTGGTTACATAAAAGACAATATTCATTCTTCCCATCAACGGAAACCTATTTAAAATAAAACACGGATTCTTTCTTGACACATCCTTGACACTATCATCACATCATGTACCTTTCCCTTGACCTGTGAAAAACATTTCAAAAACTTGGGATGAGCATAAAAAGCTCAGTAAGGGTTATAAAAATATGGAAAGGAAACATGAGTTCATAAATACATAAGAACGAAATCATACTTTACCCATAAAACATAGGCATATCAAATCATGAATAAATCATAGAAAACATAAGACATAAAAGGTAACTTGAGGCATTCATAACATTCTTACATAGGGAGTAACCCTCTTGGTTACGTTTTGGAATACCCATCACAGTATATTCCCTAAATCTCTTCGGAGAAACCTTAACGTTTCACTCCTTCGCGTTACCCAATGCATTGGAGAGCTATATCGGGCTCACCCACCCTTAGTTTACCACGGAACCACCCGTTTTAATAACAATGCCCAAGAACCATAACATAAATGTATCACATAAAACATGCATTAAAGGAAACATAACATTTTCACATTTCAATCACAATATAACATTTTAGTATATTGAAATAATGAATCCATTCAAAAATAAACCATTTCCAAAACCATTTAAAACATTTAATAAATAGATTTTTGAATCAAAGTGTCCCATACCACCTTGAAGCATAAAATTTTAAACCATTAATATCCATATAAATAAATCCTTAAAACCATTTTAAAAACATGGATATTAATAAGAACAAATAATTAAAACATTTAAAATGATATTTTGGTTAAAGGGGTTTTACCAAAATTAGAGACACTTGAATACAATAATTGAGGAATAACATTTAGTCAGAACTTTATAATATCATGAGAATAAATGGATTCATGATATAATACTCCAAAGGACAGTATATACACCATATAAGAGTGAATTGGTGCATAACAACAATGAACCCTCAATAGAAAAGTCAAATGTGATGAAATCCCTTATAAAGAAGGTATCATTAAATTAAGGACAAATCAATCTCAAAAATATGTGTGAAAAATATAAATACACCCAATATAAGTGGATATTAAGTGTACAACAATAAAAGGTCATTCACACATATTCAATGGATTACATATTCAATGACTACATGTTGAACCCAAAGAAATCGAAATTGGGTTAAAAAGTTCCTTTGACAGCCTAACGGCATCACATCAAAATGAGTTGATGAGAGATAAAAAGAGTATCTCATCACTTGGACATAAAATTTACATCAATAAGGATATATGAGAACATATCCCAACATAAAAATATGTAAATTAAAAGACCCAACAAAAGAAGTCTTTTAAAAAAGAGGAGGGTGAAAGGTTCCGTTACCGACTTGGGTATCTTTCAAAACATACACCCCATGAAAGAAAGACAATAGATCATTGATGTAAAAACTCATAAACGAAAGTATATTACACAAAGAGTACAATAATGGGCAGTACATACACCACTCAATGGAATTTGTGGCAAATGTAGCAAAAATCTCACGGGAATAAAAGTGAGATGAAAATCCCTTACGAAAACTCGGCAGCCTAACAGCGCCACATAAAACTTCCGAATATGGATTGATGAGATCAAATGGGGTATCTCATAACATTAAAATAAAATTTACATCAAGAGGAATATAAAAGAACATCCCCCAACATTACAAAGAGGAGCTTAAAAGAGGTGACACAAAGGAGAGTACTTAAAAAGAAAGAGAGAGGTTAGATCTCTTACGAACATTCGGTAGCCTAACGGCGCCACTCAAAACATCCAAAATGGATTGATGAGAGATAATAGGGTCTCTCATCACATGAACATAAAAATTACAGTAGGAGTAATATAAAAGAACATCCCAATCATAAGAAATATGAGCTTAAAAGAAATGACATAAAAGAGTGTACTTATAAAGAAAGAGAGTTGTAGGATCCCTTACCTCGGGTCCGACTTGACTCGATCGTTCTTTAACGTCCTGAATAATAAACTTGAGTTAATTTCCACTTTATTAAGAACCTTTTTCTAGTTCATTATTCCTATTAGATCACTTATTTCCCTGTTATAAACATTATGTAAACATTTAAGTTAGTAATGTTTGTTTTGTCGATATTTGGTTCTTAAGTCGAAAGTGGACTTCTTACCATTACATGTTGTTCGTGTGGTCAAATGTTTATTATATCCAGAATAATATTCATGATTTGGATATCATATATGTCATATATATCCAGTACATGCATTCATTTATAACATTACATAATCATTTAGAGGTAAGAAATGAGATGCACCGTTCATGGAGACGGTAAGCCGTACGTACGCATGAACGCTACTTTCATTTCTATTTCATATTTTATAGAATGGAATAATAATGATATAAAGGTATATTATAATTACAGTATAATATCATATATAATATCATAGTTCCATCCTTTATACGTCCCACATATGGTATTTAACGAATCAAATCACTTTGAGGGGGTGGTAGTCCGCACTTCCTTAAATGAAGATATCGCGTATACCCATAATGGAAGCCATAAAGGTAAGACAAAAATGAAAAATACAGAAGCGTAAATAAAACATAAACATATTATATATCATATATAAAAATAGTGACATCATAATGGCCACCTTTTAAGGTGTTAAATGAGTATTGAACAATCATCGTTTCGGGAGGCAGAATTTCACCATCCACGGAAACCGTATGTTCTTTAACCATTTGATGTAGTTGTGTGAGAGTTTAGCTAGAATAAATCTTATAACAAAATCCTAGTATATTGAAGATACTGGTTTTGTTACAAAAGAAGTAAATAAAAAGAGTTTAGGGGGTTGGAGAAGCAAAATAAAACAAATGAACATGAGAGAGTGAATTACCTTTTAAAGTGTTACTCCTTTTGATTTGAACCTAAAGGCTTCCTTTGAAAGGATTCTGCCCAAAGGGAATCCTCTAGGATGAGTAGAGGGATGTGGAGAGAGTAAATGGGCAGGGGTTTGCCGAGCCAAAGGCTTGAAAAGTGTGTTAAATGAGGTAGAGGTGGGGGCCTTTTATAAGAGGAGAGGAGAGGCAATTTTGGAAAGTAAAGAAATATTACTTTATTTGAAAATGTGTTTCGGTTTCAAAAGATCCCAAATTGATATAATTCGTGTATAAGGAGATAAGGCTTCGCAATACACTCATCCAATAAGTTTTGGACATGTGTAGTTCATATATTTTACATTATCTTTCCATTTTATTTATATCGTCAAATAATGATGTCATCGCTGCATCATTATTATGTCATAAATAATTTAATTTATTTAATGTCTAAAAATTATAAAAAATATTCTATGATGTAGGAAATCTTTTTATCTTTCCAATGAATATTTATAATCAAAAAGATGACTTGTATAACCTCACTTAAAATTTTTTTTAGTAAAACATATCATGTTTGTGTCAATTTTACTTTTACATTAAATAAAATGTTATTTATGTCATTTCCCAACCAAAGTGGATCCATGGGGTCCCCAAGTTGACCCATGGCTTGTCTTGGTCGGCCATGATACAACCAATGAAGGTAAGACATGTGTCAAGCTCATCTCATTTTATTAAAGCATTATTTTTACCTTAAACCACACTAATTACCACTAATCGCGATTAAAAACTTAATAAGTTACTATTCACCAAAAAATTATTTTAATCTCATTGAAAGACATTTTACTTCTTAATGACAACCATGTATGTCGGATTTTTAAAAATCAAAACACAATGATGGCAAAATTTCATTTAAACGGAAAATCAGTTTTTATAAGTACCACTTAGTGGTTTCACTATTCATCAAAAATTGAAGTTTTTCAGAAAAATCCCAAAAATTCACCCTAAGCTATATTTGATATTCTGAATTCAAAAATGAAGTCCGTTTTACAAAATTCAAAACATATAAGTCACATTAATTAATTTAATAATTAATTCCCGCTGTCATGACAAATAGCGTGTTTTATGAAACAATAAGTATCAAAAGATTGACACTAGTTTAAGTCTGATTTCAAAGTGAAATTGATTCCAACGACCACTATTGGATTTAATGGTAAAAATATTTTCTAATTTCACTTTAAAACCAATTCAAAATATAATCTAATCATATAAATAAATTATATTAAAAAGTGGATTTGAATTAAAATACAACATTTTACACTATTCATTAAAAAAAAGAACTTTATCGGAAAGATACCAAAAATTTACACAAAGTAAATTTTGATGTCCCGATTCTTAATAAGAGTTTTATTTGGTCCAAAAGAATGTTTAAGAGTGAACAAAACTATATTTAATGACAGTTCTCCATCAAAAGGTGATAAGTGAACCTTTAGTGAAAACTAGGGCATATACGCCCAAAATTGAATTCTTTCCATATTTTAAGCCTTTATCTTTTATTGTATAAATGTAAAAATATTTAAGAACATATATAATCATATTTTAGTTATTTCTATCCATTCCCGCCATTACAACGGATACATTTTAACTACCATTTAGAATAATATTATTTTATTATTAGAGTGCAACGTAAGATTCCCAAGAAACTCGTTGTTGCGTGTTGGGTACGCCATCGAGTATAGCGTCCCCTTTAAAGTCATATTAATATTTTATTCACAAATATGGATAAATATGAAAATGTCATATTCCTTATTTACCTGGGGTGTTACATCCTTCCCCCCTTTTGGGAATTGCGTCCTCGCAATTTTAAAATTGCGCTTGGAAACATCCTTGAACGTCCCACATCGGAGAAGAGTCGGTAAAAAAAATCACTTTAAAATAAAGAAAGATAAGTATAAAGGTCACCCGAGTTAACCCATACTTGGATTCCATGTATGAAAATATGGACATGGAGGAAAAAACAAAGGGTCATGTTATGATGGAGAGTGATAGAAAACATGTTTAGGAGAAAGTTAACCATGAGAAAATCACAAACTTGTGATGGGTTAAACGGTATTCGATTCCCCAGTAGGAAAAGTTAATAGACAACATTTTTGTTTTAAGTTACTTTTTATTGAGGGATTTATTCATAAGGAAGCATAATCACTTATCATGTTGACTTTCAACTTTTACTAGATTCCTTAGTCAAACTCATATTTTTATCCAAAAGATGAGTATTTAGGGAGACTTGTTCGCATTAAGAGTACTATAATCAACTTCTAGAGAATCACCTAATCCCCAAAAGAGAACTATATACATCCCATGTTTTTAGGCTTTAACCAAAACCAAAACCAAAAAGGTTAGTACAAGATCAGATAATCCAGAAAAGGATAACCCCTTATAAAAAGAAAATCTATTCTTAATCTCCAAAATTTGTCCAACAAAACCCAAAGTTCAACGAGGACCATCCGATAAACAATTTGTCCATAAACTTCTTCAAAGTAAACCAATATAAGGTTGAAACCCAAATATTTGAAGGATTTAGTCACATAGTCTTCCAAGTTAAATAGTAACATTTATCTCCAAACAACATCAGTTGCTCCTAAAGTCTCACATTGAAAAGTAATTATCCTAATCACATATCCTCCAAAATCAACTTACTCTTAATTCATAAAATCATATAACTAAAAAGAATCAGTCAAACTAACAAGGGGCTTCACGTAATCCAGTGGTAGGCGATAAATACCAGTCGCACTTTGGTTGTGGGTTCGATTCCCGCATCATTGTCCGACGCGACGGGTTGTCACACGGTCTGCGTGTTGTCCTTTTTCCAAAACTATATAATTCTAAAATCATTACCCAAAAAGGGATAAAATCATCAAAAATAACCATAACATAATTTAACCTCAATTTTATCTCATGCCTTTCACTTCAATCATAACATATGGTAACCCATAATTAACTCAAAAGTAAGGATCATATAAACCCAAATGGTTCTTTATAACTATGTCCACAAAAGAAAAGATAACTATTACTTGAATAAAATTTCCCTATATTAAACATCAGGGTTACACATAATATAAAAAGTCTTCTAATGTAACCCCATCATCAAAAGAGACTTAATACTCTTAAGAATTTCACCCTAACTCTTGAAGACCTCATATGTTGACATCTTACTCATTCAACATTCTTCATGATCCATTATCCATTCCTTTCCAACTTATTCCGAAATACCTCTTTCTTACAAACAAAATCATGAATCATATCCTAAGATTCCAAAATAAGAAAACAATAGTCATGAAATAGTACATACCTTTGATTGGTCATTGTCAGTTTGATCATCCTCAATTGGAATGGCATTAGGTATTGGTAAACGAATATTGGTACGCTCTTGGTGACCCCATTCACGAAACTTCTTCATAGGACATGTGTTTGCATAATGACCATGCACACCACATTTAAAACATTCAATTGATCCCTCAGAAAGAACTTCTTTCCCTTTCCTCGAGTCAACTGGATGCTTCCTTTTTCCATGGCAGGTTCTTGCTTTATGACCTTCATTTCCACATCTATAGCATATTTCTGTCCCTTTGAAACATTTTCCTAGGTGTTTCTTTCCACATCTTTGACACATAGGTTTTTGAACACACTTACCTTTATGATTACTACCTGTACTTCCGTAGGGATTTGTTTCTTGCATATATGATGCCTTAGAGAAATCTCCAAGGTTTAGGTGGTCAATCATGACTCCAGATAGTTGGTTGAGGATAATCAAAAGAGTTCACATTGCAGCTCCCATATCATTCAGTTGCTTGCTCAAAAAACTGTCACAGTTTCCTTCACATCCACTGTTACTTTGGTGCCTGCTAGATCCATCCATTTACTAAAACCAAAAAGGTCAGTGTGAGTATATCAACAAAATCATCATGTACTAATGAGTAAGATAGACAATAAGATATACTTACTCATTCACTTTATCTAGAACTAAGACTCTTTCTGAAATCCTAACCATTATGGTAATTGTCAATTATGCTTAAAGAATACCCTAACCTCTAAAGTTATCTAAACCGACCTTTGATACCAACTATAAGGCCCCAGCCTTAAACCTTACTTAATCTTGAGTTATTACAAGATTACACATTGAGGATCTTTTCAGGTTTAGAGTTTTAGAGAATTAGATCATGAAACTTGCATTACATTCCACATTTAAACAAAGTGGTTACATAAAAGACAATATTAATTCTTCCCATCAACAGAAACCTATTTAAAATAAAACACGGATTCTTTCTTGACACATCCTTGACACTATCATCACATCATGTACCTTTCCCTTGACCTGTGAAAAACATTTCAAAAACTTGGGATGAGCATAAAAAGCTCAGTAAGGGTTATAAAAATATGGAAAGGAAACATGAGTTCATAAATACATAAGAATGAAATCATACTTTACCCATAAAACATAGGCATATGAAATCATGAATAAATCATAGAAAACATAAGACATAAAAGGTAACTTGAGGCATTCATAACATTCTTACATAGGGAGTAACCCTCTTGGTTACGTTTTGGAATACCCATCACAGTATATTCCCTAAATCTCTTCGAAGAAACCTTAACGTTTCACTCCTTCGCGTTACCCAATGCATTGGAGAGCTATATCGGGCTCACCCGCCCTTAGTTTATCACGGAACCACCCATTTTCATAACAATGCCCAAGAACCATAACATAAATGTATCACATAAAACATGCATTAAAGGAAACATAAAATTTTCACATTTCAATCACAATATAACATTTTGGTATATTGAAATAATGAATCCATTCAAAAAGAAACCATTTCCAAAACCATTTAAAACATTTAATAAAGAGATTTTTGAATCAAAGTGTCCCATACCACCTTGAAGCTTAAAATTTTAAACCATTAATATCCATATAAATAAATCCTTAAAACCATTTTAAAAACATGGATATTAATAAGAACAAATAATTAAAACATTTAAAATGATATTTTGGTTAAAGGGGTTTTACCAAAATTAGAGACAGTTGAATACAATAATTGAGGAATAACATTTAGTCAGAACTTTATAATATCATGAGAATAAATGGATTCATGATATAATACTCCAAAGGACAGTATATACACCATATAAGAGTGAATTGGTGCATAACAACAATGAACCCTCAATAGAAAAGTCAAATGTGATGAAATCCCTTATAAAGAAGGTATCCTTAAATTAAGGACAAATCAATCTCAAAAATATGTGTGAAAAATATAAATACACCCAAGATAAGTGGATATTAAGTGTACAACAATAAAAGGTCATTCACACATATTCAATGGATGACATATTCAATGACTACATGTTGAACCCAAAGAAATCGAAATTGGGTTAAAAAGTTCCTTTGACAGCCTAACGGCATCACATCAAAATGAGTTGATGAGAGATAAAAAGAGTATCTCATCACTTGGACATAAAATTTACATCAATAAGGATATATGAGAACATATCCCAACATAACAATATGTAAATTAAAAGACCCAACAAAAGAAGTCTTTTAAAAAAAGGAGGGTGAAAGGTTCCCTTACCGACTTGGGTATCTTTCAAAACATACACCCCATGAAAGAAGGACAATAGATCATTGATGTAAATAATCATAAACGAAATTATATTACACAAAGAGTACAATAATGGGCAGTACATACACCACTCAATGGAATTTGTGGCAAATGTAGCAAAAATCTCACGGGAATAAAAGTGAGATGAAACTCCCTTACGAAAACTCGGCAGCCTAACGGCGCCACATAAAACTTACGAATATGGATTGATGAGATCAAATGGGGTATCTCATCAAATTACAATAAAATTTACAGCAAGAGGAATATAAAATAACATCCCCCAACATTAAAAATAGGAGCTTAAAAGAAGTGACACAAAGGAGAGTACTTAAAAAGAAAGAGAGAGGTTAGATCTCTTACGAAAATTCGGCAGCCTAACGGCGCCACTCAAAACATCCAAAATGGATTGATGAGAGATAATAGGGTCTCTCATCACATGAACATAAAAATTACAGTAGGAGTAATATAAAAGAACATCCCAATCATAAGAAATATGATCTTAAAAGAAATGACATAAAAGAGTGTACTTATAAAGAAAGAGAGTTGTAGGATCCCTTACCTCAGGTCTGACTTGACTCGATCGTTCTTTAACGTCCTGAATAATAAACATGAGTTAATTTCAACTTTATTAAGAACCTTTTTATAGTTAATTATTCCTATTATATCACTTATTTCCATGTTATAAACATTATGTAAACATTTAAGTTAATAATGTTTGTTTTGTCGATATTTGGTTCTTAAGTCGAAAGTGGACTTCTTACCATTACATGTTGTTCGTGTGGTCAAATGTTTATTATATCCAGAATAATATTCATGATTTGGATATCATATATGTCATATATATCCAGTACATTCATGCATTTATAACATTACATAATCATTTAGAGGTAATAAATGAAATGCACCGTTCATGGAGACGGTAAGCCGTATGTACGCATGAACGCTACATTCATTTCTATTTCATATTTTATAGAATGGAATAATAATGATATAAAGGTATATTATAATTACAGTATAATATCATATATAATATCATAGTTCCATCCTTTATACATCCCACATATGGTATTTAACGAATCAAATCACTTTGAGGGGGCGGTAGTCCGCACTTCCTTAAATGAAGATATCGCGTATACCCATAATGGAAGCCATAAAGGTAAGACAAAAATGAAAAATACAGAAGCGTAAATAAAACATTAACATATTATATATCATATATAAAAATAGTGACATCATAATGGCCACCTTTGAAGGTGTTAAATGAGTATTGAACAATCATCGTTTCGGGAGGCAGAATTTCACCATCCACAGAAACCGTATGTTCTTTAACCATTTGATGTAGTTGTGTGAGAGTGTAGCTCGAATAAATCTTATAACAACATCCTAGTATATTGAAGATACTGGTGTTGTTACAAAAGAAGTAAATAAAAAGATTTTAGGGGGTTGGAGAAGCAAAATAAAACAAATGAACATGAGAGAGTGAATTGCATTTAAAAGTGTAACTCCTTTTGATTTGAGCCTAAAGGCTTCCTTTGAAAGGATTCTGCCCAAAGGGAATCCTCTAGGATGAGGAGAGGGATGTGGAGAGAGTAAATGGGCAGGGTTTGGCCGAGCCAAAGGCTTGAGGAGTGTGTTAAATGAGGTAGAGGTGGGGGCCTTTTATAAGAGGAGAGGAGGGGCACTTTTGGAAAGTAAAGAAATATTACTTTATTTGAAAATGTGTTTCAGTTTCAAAAGGTCCCACATTGATATAATTCGTGGATAAGGTGATAAGACTTCGAAATCCACTCATCCAATAAGTTTTGGACATGTGTAGTTCATATATTTTACATTATCTTTCCATTTTATTTAAATCGTCAAACAATGATGTCATCGCTGCATCATTATTATGTCATAAATAATTTAATTTATTTAATGTCTAAAAATTATACAAAAATAATATGATGTAGGGAATCTTTTTAGATTTCCAATGAATATTTATAATCAAAAATATGACTTCTATAACCTCACTTAAATTTTTTTTTAGTAAAACATATCATGTTTGTGTCAATTTTACTTTTACATTAAATAAAATGTTATTTATGTCATTTCCCAGCCAAAGTGGATCCATGGGGTCCCCAAGTTGACCCATGGCTTGTCTTGGTCGGCCATGATACAACCAATGAGGGTAAGACATGTGTCAAGCTCATCTCATTTTATTAAAGCATTATTTTTACCTTAAACTACACTAATTACCACTAATCGCGATTAAAAACTTAATAAGTTACTATTCACCAAAAAATTATTTTAATCTCATTGAACCACATTATACTTCTTAATGACAACCATGTATGTCGGATTTTTGAAAATCAAAACACAATGATGGAAAAATTTCATTTAAACGGAAAATCAGTTTTTATAAGTACCACTTAGTGGTTTCACTATTCATCAAAAATTGAAGTTTTTCAGAAAAATCCCAAAAATTCACCCTAAGCTATATTTGATATTCTGAATTCAAAAATGAAGTCCGTTTTACAAAATTCAAAACATATAAGTCACATTAATTAATTTAATAATTAATTCCCGTTGTCATGACAAATAGCGTGTTTTATGAAACAATAAGTATCAAAAGATTGACACTAGTTTAAGTCTGATTTCAAAGTGAAATTGATTCCAACGACCACTATTGGATTTAATGGTAAAAATATTTTCTAATTTCACTTTAAAACCAATTCAAAATATAATCTAATCATATAAATAAATTAGATTAAAAAGTGGTTTTGAATTAAAATACAACATTTTACACTATTCATTAAAAAAAAGAACTTTATCGGAAAGATACCAAAAATTTACAAAAAGTAAATTTTGATGTCCCGATTCTTAATAAGAGTTTTATTTGGTCCAAAAGAATGTTTAAGAGTGAACAAAACTATATTTAATGACGGTTCTCCATCAAAAGGTGATAAGTGAACCTTTAGTGAAAACTAGGGCATATACGCCTAAAATTGAATTCTTTCCGTATTTTAAGCCTTTATCATTTATTGTATAAATGTAAAAATATTTAAGAACATATATAATCATATTTTAGTTATTTCTATCCATTCCCGCCATTACAACGGCTACATGTTAACTAACATTTAGAATAATATTATTTTATTATTAGAGTACAACGTAAGATTCCCAAGAAACTCGTTGTTGCGTGTTGGGTACGCCATCGAGCATAGCGTCCCCTTTAAAGTCATATTAATATTTTATTCACAAATATGGATAAATATGAAAATGTCATATTCCTTATTTACCTGGGGTGTTACATTTATGACTAATGGAATGCATCTATAATGAAGGTAGGGAAGTTGTCAGGGTATTTGGATAAGGGTTTTTAGATCCAAATGGATTTGAAGGTGTCAATTTTAGGGAAGGTGGACTGCCCTTTTATAAGAGGGGTGAGGGGAACCTTAGGAAAAGCTAGAAATCTTATTTATAATAAAATAATTTTTGGTTTATAATTGCTCCAAAATAAATTATTTAATGGATAAATTGGGGATGGGTCAAAAACAAGTAAACCAATAAGTTTTATACATGTTTGGGTCACTATATTGACTTTATCTTTTAGATTTAACTCTTAGTTAAATAGTTTGAAATTTACCATTTCTCTTTGTGGTTTTATATTATATGGTTAATAAACATACTAAATACATTCAAGAGAATCAAAATTTGGTAATTAATGATACAACTATATTTATATATGTCTTTTTTATAAAACACAGATTTTTCAAAACAAAATATCAATTAATAATATAATAATTGTTTTAAAATTTATTTTATGTCAATTTTCACAGTATTTGGTATTTTGTTTTTGCTATATTTATAACTGCATTATTAGTTCTAAAACAATTCATACAAACTACCCTAATATGTCATATAAACCATGAAATTTAGTGTAATTTATAAAAAAAATCAAATTATATTAATTTGGATATTTATAATATCAATTATTTTAATCTTTTATTAATAGAATAATTACTGCATCATCATTGTGTCATAAATAAATTAAATTAGATAATGTCTGAAAAATATAAATAAAATACCATTATGTATGAAATAATTTTATCTTTATAATGAATATTTATAGTCAAATTTATCTAATGTTTAACCCTATATTAATCGTGTTGTAGTTATTAAACTTTGAATTTCACACTTTTAACTCTATTTTGAATTAAATAATAATAAATGTCCTAATCTAATCCAAGTGGACCTAAAGGATCATATTTTATTCCTAAGGGTGTTTTTGGTTGATGTACTCTTATCCAAAAGAATTATGACATGTGTTAGGGAAATAATAATATCATTTTTACCCTTAATTACCCTATTTAATTTTAACCATGGTAAAGAAAAGTAAAAAAGTTACTATTCACCAAAAAATATTTCCATCTTATTAAACCAAATTTTACTTAATGATATCAACCATGTCTCTCAGAGTTTTGAAATTCAAATCCAAGAAGCGGTAAAATTGTGTTTTTTGTAAATTTGTAAATGCTTCAAGGAGGTGGGTAAAAGACTATAAAAGTTCAATAATTTTTTATATATCTAAAATTATTTTCTCCAATGAATTACAATGAACTCATATCGGTATTATATATCTATTTTGACCTAAAATAAATTTAAATAAGATAAATAATTATTTAAATAAAAATTCGGTTTTAAACTATAACTTAGTGCTTTTAACTATTCATTAAAAATTGAATGTTTTCAGAAAAATAACAAAAATTCAACAAAAGATAATTTCAATATTCCGAATCAAAAAATAAATTCCATTTAGAAAGATAAAATTTATAAAATTTCAAAAAGTGGGTATTATTATTCATAATAGATAGTTTGATTGGTTGTGGTGTGTTAGAACTTGAAATTGCATACAACACATGCTATTTTATTATTCAAGGTGAAGTGTATGGTGGAAGCAAGGGGTGTTACATTCACCCCTCCTTCAAATAATTTCATCCTAAAAATTTCTAGAGTATCACTGCATAAATGGATTTGTGTGGTTCTTCATCCTAACTTACTTTGGTTCCCACATTGCCTCTTCCATATTATGATTTCTCCATAGAACATTTACCAGATGAGTCGTCCAGTTACTCAGCACTTGTTCTCTTGTATCAAGGACCTTGATAGTATCTTCCCAATAAGACAGATCGGGTTCTAGTTCAAATTCCTCATATGTGAGTACATGCATTTTTTCAGGAATTTATTTTCTCAACAATGATACGTGGAATACATCATGATCCTTGGAGAGACTTGGCGGCATTGTAAAATGATAAGCTACACCCTCAATTTGTTCTAGAATTTAGAAATGTCCGATGTACATTGGAATCAATGTTCCCTTCTTACAGAAACATATAAAAACCTTCCATGGAGATAACTTCAAGAAAAAATGATCTCCTACCTAAAATTCCAAATCATTCCTTCGGTTATCGGCATAGATCTTCTACCAACATTGAGCATCTTTGATGTGGGGTTGGATTACCTTCAACATTTCCATAATTTCCTCAACAAGTTCTGGTCCTATGAGTTTTATTTCACCAAAATCATCCCAACTAGTTGGTGCACGACATCTCATTCCATATAATGCTTCATATGGTGCCATCTGAATACTTGAATGGAAGCTATTCTTATAGAAATATTCTACCAGAGTTTTATATTGATCCTACATACCTTAAAAGTCATGTATGAAAGATATAAACATGTCTTATAAGGTATTAATATTCTATTCGGATTGTCTATCAGTTTTGGGGTAGTAGGTAGTGCTCAAACGAAGTTTAGTATTCAGGGATTTCAGAAGACTTTTCCAGAATCATTAGGTAAAACATGGATCACGATCATAAACAATCTATATGGGTACTCCATGAAGTCATACAACATCAGTAATATATAGTCTTGCTAAACGTTTAAGTGGTAAATATTCCCTTATAGCAAGAAAATGCGATGACTTGGTAAGACGATCATCAATGACCTATATTGCATCGTTTCATCTAGGAGTCTTTGGTAGCCCCATGACAAAGTACATCGTGATATCATCTCATTTCCACTTAGGTATGGGAGGAGGTTGCATGACTCCTCCAGGTTTTTTAATTCCAGCTTTCACTTGTTGACAAACCATACATCTTGACACAATATCTACAATATCCCTCTTCACATTATCCCAAAAAAATGTTCCTTCAAATATCTATTCATTTTGGTGCTCCCAGGTTGTATAGAAAAATTGGAGCTATGAGCATCATTAAAAAATTCTCTTTCTAGATAAGGTTTATCGGGAACACAAAGTCTCTTCCCAAATTTCAAAATTCCATATTTATATAAAAATTCACTCAATATCACATCATTCACAACTTTAATCATCTTTTGAAACTCCTAATCATCAATCTGAGAACTTTTTCTCCTTTATAGTAATGATTTTTTGGAAACCATCTGAAAAATTATTGTTTTTTCTCCTTCCATGGTTATTCCCATATCCATCTTTACTAGATCCATGAAAATAGGATCCCTTTCAACTCTCATCTAGGTAAAAACTCCATGAAATTTTCTACATAATGAATCTTCCACCTTATTTTCCTCCCCCAAGTGGTAGTGTATCGTTCAATAATAATCCTTGAGTAGTTCAAGCCATCTCCTTTGAATCATGTTGAGTTCTTTCTATGAGAAAATATACTTCAAACTCTGGTGATTAATATAAATCTCACATTTTTTACCATATATATAGTGTCTCCAAATATTCAAAGCAAATATTACAGCTGAAAACTCAAGATCATGAGTAGGATAGTTTTTCTCATGAATTTTCAGTTGTCATGATGCATGGGAAATAACCCTATCATTCTACATAAGGACACAACAAAGTCCTTTATTTGAATCATTACTACAAATAACAAACCCATCACTCCCTAATGGTAGAGTAAATATAGGATCATTTACTAATCTCCTATTAAAATTTTCATAAAATTCTTCACACTCTTTTTTACAAACATATTTAACCCCTTTATTATTTGAGCTTGGTTAATGGGTTAGCCAATCAGGCAAAATTTTGGACAAAATGCTGATAATAACCGTCTAAACCAATAAAACTATGTACCTCTTTTATACTTGTTGGTGATGGCCATTCATATATTGCTCTTATCTTAGAAGGATCAATGGAGATTTCCTCCATAGAGAAGATATGACCAAGAAAATAAATCTCCAGATTCCAAAATTCACACTTGCTAAACTTCCCATATAATTCGTGTCTTCTAAGAGTCTTCAGGATAATGCGCAAGGGATTTTCATTATATAAATAGATTTTGGACTATACCAAGATATCATCGATAAATACCACTACAAAGTCATCAAGATATTCATTTAAAACTCTATTCATTAGATCAATGAAGACAGAGGGTGCATTAGTCAATCCAAAAGGCATTTCTGTAAAATTGTAATGCCCGTACCTGGTTTAAAAAACTATTTTGGGAATGTCTTTATTTTTTAATCACAATTGATGATATCCTGATCCATGTTAAATCTTTGAAAAGTATCGAGTTCCATGAATTTGTTCAAATAAATCATCAACAGGAGATAGCAGATACTTGTTCATTATTGTTATTGCATTGATATCCCTATAGTCAATGCACAACCTTGTCGATCCATCCTTCTTCTTAACAAAAAGCATAGGGGATCCCCATGGAGAAACACTAGGGTGAATAAAACCCTTATTAATCAATTACCCTAGTTGTTTATTTAGTTCCACTAATTCCACAGTGTCTATTCTATAAGGGGTCTTCGATATGGGCCTTGATACATGAATTAAATCAATGGAAAACTCAATTTCTCGCTCTATAGGATGTCCAGGTAAATATTTTGGAAACACATCAACATATTATTTCACAATAGGTACATCCTCTATTTGAACATTCCTTTCCCTACACATAGTTATTTCATTATCTTCCTCCCAAATAATTGAATTTAGTTGAGCTACTGGGGGTGGATCTAGATAAGAATTAGGTGGGGACAATTCAATTATAAAGATAAGGTGTTCTTCATCATCGTCATAAAAAATAGTAACCATATTCTTTTTACAATAAATTTTTTGCTTCATGGTCTGAAAGACAATCCATATCGAGGATTATATCAAATTCAATCGTGGGTAATATAATGAGATCAGTAGATAAAAATATTTATATTCCCTAATGGGGATGGATTCATATAACTTTGTTACAGTGATACTTCCCATAATAGTTTTGACTGAAAAATCCCTTGCTAAATCAAATTGGAAATATTTAATTTTCTTAGAAAACTGGGAAGATATGAAACAATGTGATGATCCAGAATCAAATAAAGAGCTTTCTAAACATGAAGAAAACATTAAATTATCTGCCACTACGTCTTTCGGAGCTTCAACCTCAACATTAGTGATAGCATAAGATTGGCCTTGATCACCTATGATTTTCTAAGGTAATTTCCCATGGCACATAAGACATTCATTAGCATAATTCACCCTTTTCTCTATAATTGTAGCTTTCAAAAATGACAGCCTCTTTCTTCCCCTTGCAATCATGAGTTTAGTGGCCTTTATCACCACACTAGTAACAGAATTCCATTAACATTAGGAAAATATTGGGGTGTTTCTTCAAATATATACTATAGGATGTATATTCAAATATTCTCTTCTTCCATTTATTTCCATTTTTAGACTATTCAATAGATCTCTTCTTATATTTATTTTCTTTAAAGTCGTAAGACTTAGAGAATTCTTTTTGTGCCTCGATATCACATGAGACTATATCATCGTACAATGAGAAGGATTTTGAGACTAATAATCAAGGGAGAAATTGTTTTAACCCATCATATAAACTATCAATCTTACTTCTTGGGTATCGTATATAATCTACAACATTCCTTGCTAACTATGTAATGTTAGCTTCACACTTTTTTGACATTTTCATCCTCCTTTTTCCACAGACTCAGAAATTGTCTTTCCATATCCACGTGATGGTCATGAGGAAAGTATTTTTCTAAGAAATTTTTTTTAAACTCCCTTTATTCTACATTTGATACTTCATCCTCTTCCTTTTTGTTTTAAATCAATGAGCTCAATTGATGAGCATCTCTAGTGAGATATTAAGCTACCATGACAAACTTTTCCCTTTCTCTACACCCCAAGGCATGGAATATTTTCTCTAATGAATTTATCAATTGCTCAGCTACTAGTGGATTTGTACCCCCATTGAATTTTTGTAGTTGTTGCCTCATTAAGAGATCTAACAATAATCCTACATGCTGCGGATCAGGGTTCTCCATATGGTTAATGTTATTATTCATAATCTGAGTGAGTTATCCCAGTATGGTGATTAGCTAATAAGCACAAGTTACATCACCATCTCAACTATAATTATCTTGAGTATGATGGAAATCCCTACATGGATTACGTGCATTGATAAGGTTTCCATTCCTTCCACTAGGCGCCATTTCAAAACAATGTCATACACTAGATTTTTTTATGAATCAAAATACATAAATCCAAACATTTAAACACTTAACATAAATTGAACAGTTTATTAATATAATACATAATAATAAAAATGTTTTCTTTGAGGATGTATATACTCATAAACCTTTCATAATGGTTTAAAATGAAAATGAGAATTATCATAAGCATGTCCCTCAGGACTGTCATAACCAAGACTACAGCAAGGCCCATTGTCGTGCAGCAGTTCCCATTTGAGTCTATCTTAAAGCGGTGTTTTCAGGTTTTACACATATGTACATCTTTTCCATAGAGGCCTCTACCTACCTGTATCCAGAAAGGGATTTATTTCATATAAAACTCACAAAATCTCTATAATACAAAAATTCTAGGTATTTATTCTATACAAATCCTCAAAGTCCATCTTAGGGTAATGTGCTCTAATAAGAGTTCATCTAAATCTAGATGCCACGGTTTGTACTAAATTTCTTCTAATACTGAATGTAACTCATTATCCCTAGAAGCCTAGAGTCGGTGTATTATTACATAACATTGGCATGATCACAAAACATCAAGTCTCAAATGACCGATTAGTTTAGTAGCCTTGGATATACTAGATACATTCATAAGGTTTATATGAAATCATAAAATGGAAAACTATAACAACATTGTTTCCATGGAAAACACTGAGATCCCATAGACTATCCTTGGAGTTCAGTCATAATACAATTCTTCACATCCTAGGAAAAATAAAACATAGAAATGGGTGAGATCAAATGCTTAGTAAACATAACAATATAGAGACAAATTTCATAAATAAGCATAAACATTTATGGAAATGTATAAAACTAAAACAAAATCCTTTTAAACATAAACTTAAAAATATTATGGAAAAGATAAAATCAAATAATTCCATTTACCTATTCACATGGATAATCTACTAGTCGAATAATCACATGAAATATCAATAGCAACTTTCATAATGATGGAATGAATAATTCCAGACATTCATAACCACATAGTCAATGCCTTGTGCCAAGACAACAAATAAGATTTTTTCAAGGCCATGTGCCAAGAAAATATCATGTCTCATGAGACCTACCGGTGAATTGGGGAGCTATAATGGGCTCCAACCGTCACATACTAAGTCCAATTCATTCCTCATTTGAAAATGTTTAAACATAACATTACCATTATTATTAAAAAAAGCATACAAAATGTAAATAATTTATCCATAAACAATGAATGGAATATAATAACACATCTATAGTCAACAATATCACATAAACTTCAATAATATATGGATGTTTAGTATCATAAAAAATTAACTTCAAACAAGTTTAAAATTCATCAAAGGTTGTTGACATAAATGAAATAAATTTTTTAGAGACATATGAATTTCTATTTAGAAATCATTTAATAGTGATGTAATTATAAAATAAAATATTTATTTTTGATACAGTTCTTATAAGCTTGTATAGGAAGCTTCGACAATGTTATAACGGCGGAAAATAGCTACACATGCCGTATAAGTTAAAAAAAACATTCTTACCTTAATTTTCTCGAAAATGTCCTAAAGTACCATGTTTGGAAAATGGCATAAATATTCCTTTAAAAAAAATATAAGTTCAATTATGGGTATTAATTAATTTGCCCAATTATATAGTAAATAGTAAAAATTTTTTGAAATAAATTTTTATAAAACATGGATGTGGATGATAAAGAGGTCCGAGTAGATAATTACGTATAAACAATCTCGAATAATGAAGTGATTGTGAAACTAAACCTTACCTTATACTTTTCCTTGTTCGAGGGTAGGCTAACCTCCTATATAATGGTGAAATAATTTTTATTAAATTATACATGAATCTTATACATTAATATGATATCATATATGATCTTTTAACAATTCTTTGTTAATAATATCTTATTTTTATCGTCGTTTTAGGTGTTAACTGATTCATTTTCTTTTATATGATTTGTTAAGTATGTAATTTTTGTTTTGGATAGGATGTATCTTATTAATATTCATAATGATATTAAGCCTTTAAATATTATTTTTAATCATCTAATTAAAGTTATTCTTGAATTGGCATGATGGGGAATAGATCTCATTGCGTTCGTGGAGATGGTAATCCGTACATATGCACGAGAGAAAATATCATTCTTCTGATATTAAAATAATATATAATTATATGGTATATCATATATAAATAATCATTATCATGTTATATTTATTATTTAAATAAATTACACATCATTATTATACCCATTCAAATAATAATGTATTGAATAACAATTACACCACGACGTGGAGACGGTAAGCCGTGCGTATGAATGTAAGGTCACATTTCATTCGAAGGATGGATAGAATAATGAATATAGTTGTTCAATATTTACAATAACATCACAGTTTATAGAAGATAATAGAGTTATTATTTTATAATGGAAACATCAAAGAAAGAAGATGTTTAAGAAGACATGGACATGAAAGAGTTGATGAAATATTTACCTCTTATACGGGTTCTTTATTTTGATATGATCAAAAGGGCCCTTTAAGATGGATTTCAGACTAAAATAAGTCATTTAGGATGAATGAAGGATAGTTGAGAGGGTATTTGGGTAGGGTTTTGCTGAGCCAAATGGCTTTGAATGTGTGAATTACAGAGAAGAGGGAGTGCCCTTTTTTAAGAGGAGTGATGGGCACCTTAGAAAAAGAAAGAAATATTATTTTATAATAAAATTATATTCTCTTTCTAATGGCTCCAAATTAAATTATTTTATGTATAAGTTGATTATGGGTCAAAAACCACTCAACCAATAGGTTTTAGATAGGTTTGGGTTACTATATTAACTTTATCATTTAGATTTAACTTTTAGAAAAATAGTTTGACATTTACCATGTCTCTTTGTATTTTCATATTATACGGTCAATAAACATACTATATACTTCCACGCAAACTCCAAGTGGTTCATTAATGATAAAAATAAAAATATATAATATTTTGGCCGATCCGTAGATTTGTAGGAATAGAAAATCAATTAATAATATAATATTTGTTTTAAAAACTCTTTTAAGTCAATTTTGACACTATTAGGTATTTTGTTTTTTCAAAATTCATAACAACATTATTAGATCAAAAAAAATTCCTCTAACGAACCCTAATATGTCATATTAACCTCTAGAATTATTGTACTTCAAAAAATTCTCAAATTACATTTATTAGGTTTTTTATAATATCAAATATATTAATCATTTATTAATACGGTAATTACTGCATCATCATTGTGTCATAAATAAATATAATTATTTAAGGTATAAAAAATTAAAATAAAATACCATTATGTAGGATATATTTTTAGCATTTTAATGAATATTTATAGTTGAATTTATGTTATATTTTACCCAATATTAAAAGTGGTTTTGTTATTAAACGTTGAATTTAACACTTTTAACTCTTCTTTGAATTAAATAATAATAATTGTCCTAATGTAATAAAAATGAAACCAAAGGATCATATTTTATTCCGAAGGATGTTTTCGGTCGAATTACACTTATCCAATCGAATTAGGACATGTGTTAGGGTAATAATATTATTATTTTTACCCTTAATTACCCTATATAATTTTAACCATTGTAAATAAATGTAAAAAGATACAATTCACAAGAAATTATTTTCATCTTATAGAACCACATTTTACTTACTGATATCAAGTGTGTCTCACGAATTTTTGAAATTCAACTCAAAGAAGTGGTAAAATTAGGTTTTATGTACATTTTCAAATGCTTCTAGGAGGTGGGTAAAATATGGTAAAGGTTCAATAAATTTTTTATATATCTAAAATTACTGACTCCAATGAATTACATTGAACATATATATGTATTATGTAACTATTCTGATCTAAAATAAATTTAAATAAAGTAAGTAATTATTTAAATAAAAATTTGGTTTTAAACTATGACTTAGTGATTTTCACTAATAATCAAAAATCAATAGTTTTCAGAAAAATACCAAAAATTCACTATAAGCTAATTTCGATATTCCAAATCTAGAAATGAAGTCCATTTTAAAATATAAAATATATAAAATTTCAAAAAGTGTGTATTACTATTCATAACGGCTAGTTTGATTGGTAGTGGTGTGTTATAACTCGAAGTTGGGTACAACACACGCTATTGTATTATTCAAAGAGGAACGTACCGTGGAAGCTTGGGGTGTTACATAAGCCCCTCTGTTTCCATTTGGGGTATCTTCCTTGTGTAATCTCCATTCACCACCCTTAATGAGAGCATCTTTGTGCCATGATCAGTAGGTCCTTTCTGCCTCTTGTTTCTCACATCGATCATGACTCATGTGGTCTTATAGTAAGCATCGACCATTACAGACTATCTCTCTAGCGTAGACTGTATTCTCCAAACCTTATCTTGAACTACGCGGACTTTGATCCTTACAATGTTAAGGTACATAGGAAGCCTCCTTGAGGATCAATCCCAATAACCATTGGTTCTGACCCCCCTTCACGTCGGTTTCCACTCCTCCTAAACTACACAGACTGTGATTTTTCTTCTATGAAAAGGATCTTAGGATGCCTCCCTGATGTTTAAGGCCATCATCCATTGTTTATGAGCATTTCACGTTAGTCCACCAACATATTGAACTATTTTGACTTTGATCCATTCCATGGAATGGTATTTAGGAAGCCTCCTTGAGGTTCAATCCCAACAAACATTTGTCCCAGCTATCTTCACGTCGGTTCACCAACCCCAAACAACCATTGATTCTGACTAATTCACGTCGGTTCCCGTCCCACCTAAACTATGTGAACATTGATCCTTTCCAAGTCAAGGTATATAATAATCCTCCCTATGGTTAAATCCCAATAACCATTTGTCCCGAAAACTTCACGTCGGTCCACCTCCAACCTCTAGGACGTTAGACTATACACCGTTTTTGTCCCACATGACACTAAAGAGTCCCCTATTTTGTGGTAATCCATTGTCAACCCCATTCAGCGGTAATACATTTTCAATTACAATTAGTGGAAAACCTTTGTCAACCTCATTCAATGGTAAGTCTTTGAAGTCATGAAATCGATGGTAATCCATTGATGTCCTCAATCGATGGTAAATTGTCATCAGATGAACTACGTTGACCATGATTTCCTCCCATGGGGATACGTAGGAAGCCTCACTGAGGTTCAAGCCCATATCTCTTGCCTCATCCTGATCTCTCCCTAGAGCCTATGTGTTTTGGGAAATTCATGCCCCAACCCAGAGGTTCTATATACACTAGGTCCCATCCATGCGTCCATTCCCACGGGTCTCCTCCTCAGGTGTCCTATCAACTCACTGAACTACGCAGAATTTGATTCCATGCAATGGGGATATGTAGGATTTCTCTTCAAGGCTCATGAACAACATCCCTGTCTTCTTCATGTCAGTTCCATATCATTCTTCCTCCACTTCATTCAACCCTCCATCATCCATCCAAATTCTTAACCGGGCCACCACATCCCGGTGAGATCATGTCATCCACTTCCCCAGTACCACTCCTTGCAGAACCCGGGAAGTTAACCATGCATAAGACCCACAATATCCATAACCATCCACCAAAGAGTGTCTCTCTTGTGATGGGCCACTTTACATGCATAAGCCGCAACATGTATTCTGGTTTTTGTTCTTTCCGTACACCCTGATTCGTCACCCATTTGAACTATGTGTGTTTTGATCCCTGTAGTCTACATACGGTATATAGGAAACCAGCATGAGGATCAATCCCAGAAAATGGTAAACCATGGTGTTTCCCCTTTCCGGTATGCACACTCCCAGATCAGCCCTCAGTGGTGTGCATATTAGCCTTCATGAAGTGACATCTTTCCTTTATGAGACACACTATCCTAGTACTAATCTTATAGAGTGTTCAGATCCATACACCAGGTAAACACTCCTATAAATCCCTCCAAGGGATATACCTATCTAATCCATACATATGGGATATTTTTATCCCCCTCATTTCGTCTCTAAAAGATGATAAACTCATTAGTCTACCTCGTGTTAAATGTGAGATGCCCGAGGAATATAACAGAAGACATGCCTTTGGTATAACCGTATCCACTAAACTTTAAACTCACGACATTTCTCATGTTAAACATGGGAAGCTGAGGAAAAACATAGAGACATTCCTCCCACACAAGATACCACATGATAGATGTGGGATGCCTCAGGTTTTTCACCCTTGGGATTCCCTTTTTTGAGGATGAATACAGATTCCCCAATCTCCATGCTTCCAACGATTCCCTATCATTCCTTATGTTTTCATCAACTCCAACTGAAGGATTCTACCAGTCAAGACTCCATATAATATCCTAATGGAAGTAGTGTAATTATCTAGTGTCTGAAAAAATATGGCACTGAGAATGAGATTCATGAACCACGTCTTAATCATTAAGGGAGACCAGGAATAGGTAATGATTTCCGAGGAGGAATCCACCAAAGGAAGAACCGATATCCCATCATCCCATTTCAATAAAGGATCAGACATCCTTGAGTAAGGAATGGATTCTACCCACCTTTGAAATGTAAGAATGCAATAGACAACAGCTACATGTCCTTGAATAGACGGATGCATGTACCATGGTGAAAGCATCAGAAACGACAATTTCAACATAATTTTTTTACAAAGAAAACATCATGGATAGTAACTAAATTCCATCAATCATATCCTTTAATATCATTCTATGTACAATTCATTGATTCATCAGAAATGAAACATAATAATTGTGAGATGTAATTCTTAATAAGGTTAATTTATAGTTTAATAAATAATAAATCAATGAGAATAGTCAATATGTCAAGGTAAATAACTGAACAAACATTCCATGTAATCAATATGTTGAATTGAAGTGCGTAAAAAATATAGATATGTAATTAATGGAAAAAATAAAATTAACATAATAAGATACCGAATAATAAATATGGAATGGATTGAAACATACAAACATTTCATTAAATCAATGATGTGAAAATTAAATGCATCCATATATATTTCAACACAAAATCTCAAGGATGTGTAATAATTGAAACTAAATGTGTGATGTTCTTAAACATTTGATTCCATGCTTCCTATGTAAATTGAACCAGTACCATCAAGATATATCTCAAGAAGGGTTTTTCATATTGGGTAAAAACCAATATAAAGAGGATATCCAACTATATCATCCCATGTGACTATTTATGCATCATGGAACTATCTATAATTGGGCCCCAACAATGTCATTCATGTCCAAAACATTCCTCACATATGAAATAATGGAATTAACAATTCTCCCTATAATATATATATATATATGTGTGTGGATTATAAGGTACAGATTTAAAAATATTTCCCCAAATAATAAAATAACGTTCAAATAACACACCAAATGAAAAATGGTATATAGTTTAGGCAATAGACATTTTGCCGATAAATAATATGTATAGATAGAGGAAATTCAATGTTTAATGATAATAGGAAAGTGAATATTATAAGGGGTATAATAAAGGAATAAAAAATGTGAATTTTATCCATCTCCAAATAATTCATAAAAAATCCATATGAATTATAAACATTTAATCAATACAACATATCATATATGGATTAAAAATTAAGGATATATGTCACTGAGAAATAGAAATATTATAGGATAATCTTTTAAAAACATTCTTGTGGAAAACATCATTTTTTTGGAAAAAATTATGAAAAAACTATTCATTGGAAATCACTTTTGAAGTCATTTTATCTTGGAAAAATAACTTTTTAATTATGAAAAATAATAATCAATTAAATGATGGCATGAAAAGTTGTATAGGTCGTATGAGGTAAAAAAAAACTTCCATTTGAATGGTGAATCTATAGAAAAATGAATTGTTCGGAAAGAAAAAAATATATATTAAATTGATAAAATTGTTAATAAAATAATTATAAGACATATATACTAAATAATTTTAAAAATGATAAAATATTTTTTAATTTGTTTTGATAAAAATAATTTTTTTAGGAAAACAAGGTCTCTAAATAAATATAGAAATGATGTCGGGTTTTCATAAAAATACATTCTAAACCATTTTGAGAGAGAAAGAGTGTAATAATGGTAATAATGCTTGAAAATGACAAAAATAACAATAAAAAATGAAAATTAATGTTTTCATTGAACAATGTTTTATTAATATCATTGAATTTAAACACTACTTAATGTTCTTTATAATAATTTTTTCTATAAAATTATCCTTAACAAATCTAAAGTGTCTCATACAACATTGAAATATTTTAAATCATAAGCCTATAGATGATATAAAATTAAATGGAACTTATAATATCATGAGTTTAATTATATTCATTATATATCATTTAAAACAAAACTATATAAACTATATAAAATAAATATGTTGAATAACAAAAAATATATATCAATAAAATTTAAATTGAAACGAAATCAATTACATTGAATGTATTTTTAGGTAAATATCCATAAACATCCTTTATAATAACCTTATGTTAATTATTTAATTTCTTGATATATATTTTCAGGATTACCATTAATTTTATTTAACTTTTTACCATCTTGTATAAAACTATTTAATAAGTGAAAATTATTTTGTGTGTTTTGGAAAATTTCTTTAATGTGTTAAAAATCATTGGAAGGTCATGTATGGTCAAATGGGGAATTATATAACAAATAAAGAAAAATAATCACAAAATTATTATCATATTTATACATTAAGTATACTTTTAAAACAATTTATTATATATGGTTTTGAAAAATGAATCAATGATACAATTATAGAGGCACTATGTTGTACATATACATGAGTAACATTCCCATTTTTCAATGGCAGTTATTGAAAGTAGGTAAGTTTCCCCATATCATTACATAATGATTATTATATCAGAAAACCCTGTTATTTAATTATTTATATTTTTATATATAATTCATGGGATGTAAAATTAATCACCTCGTGTTGAGGAGGTGGTAGTTTACAATCCACGAATGAGGTTATCACTTTTTAAGTGTATGAAAGGATAAAAAATAAATTGATATTTATTATATTTCTAGAAATGTATGAAATTAATTAATATAATATAGATATTTTATATTTCATAATTTTCTAAATAAAATCATACTTTAAATTCTATTTATCTTGTGATATAATAATATGGCCTTCGGGAGGATGTAGTCCACACTTCCACAAATGATGTTATCATATTCCCAAACAATGGTTTGTATAATTTAATATATTATAAAATAATTAAATAAGTTTAATATGATATATAATATATATATAAATACTGTTTAAATCATAACTACCACCATCAGATGTGGTAAAGGTTGAACAAATTATCCTCGTTTCGTGATGCGGTAGTTCACCAATCACACAAATAGTATGTTCTTTAAAAATAAAATTAGTGTGTTTGTAAGTGTTTGATGAACCCTTATCCTAAAAATATAAACGTATATTAATAATTATTTTTATATATTCATGTAATAATAATAGTTTAGTAAGTGGGGAATGCATATAAACTTAAAAATCTTGAGGAACATTGTTAACTCTTATTCATGTTACTCCATTTGGTTTGTTCCAAAAGGCGTAATTAGATTGAATACTGACCCATGGTAGGATTATATTATTAATGGATGGATTTTTAGAATATATGATTTCATATTTCTATGGTTCCATAGTTTCTTAAGATGTGTGAGGACTTCATATGAAGGGGAGGCTCCTTTATAGTGGATGAGGAATGACACTCTTTTAATATTTTGACAATAGAATTTCATACACATTATTACATTGAATGTAAATAAAATAATGTTAAAATATCTACCAAAATTAACATAGGGTATAAAAATAACCGAAATATAGATCTTGGATAATTTTATAAGTCATTTGGATCATTAAGCTTATGGTTTAGTCCCTTTATGATATTAATTTTACCATAATCATTGTAATTAATTTTAATTTATTTCCATGAATCTTTTGTTTAAAAAATATGTTCAAATTATTATAAATTAATTATTATAATTATTCTAAATATTTAATACATGTTTCTAAATAACAATCATAGACGTGGAAATAATTATTTTAAATTCAAACTCATAGATGAAATGATAGTGTTGGTATTTAATGTAAAAAAAAAGATCGCTATGTTTTATTTTCAATATCAAAGTGAAATTTATTGAAATAACCTCAATTTCATTAATAGATAAAAATATAATCTAATTAAACAAAATAACTTATTTAAAATAAGGTTTAACCTTACAAATAAATGAAATGAAAAAGATGGTTTGAACTGAAATTCAGTATTATTCACTATTAATTAAAAATGAAACACCACCGGAAAATACCAAAAAATTAAACATAAAAGTTTTATGATTTTAAATAATTTATAAATTTTAATAATTCATATATAATCTGTAAAATTTACACTTATTTAATATAAAATAGGTTCTCAATTAAAATGTTGTAAAAATGTCTAAATTAAAACACAGGGTTTTGCATATAAAATATGGTTTCTTTATATCTTATGCTTATAAATTTTATTGAATATATAAATAAATTATTATATTAGATATATATGTTAAACTAATATCCATATAAATATTTAATTAATTTAATTCATTATCCTAAAATAGCATTTCAGGCATTGTTTTTATATAATAATATTTATTTTATATTCAATTGGGCTCTATATTAAATTAAACTAAATATATGGAAAATGAATTAAAATTATATTTATATAAATTATATATCTTCATAAGATAGTTAGTTATTTTATAAAAGGATGATTTTGGTCTAAATTTAATAAATAATAATATTTTATTAATATATTATTGTTGGGTAAATCATTGTCTTACTTGTAACAAAAGCCACTGAAGAAACTGGTTGTTGCGTATGTCATATGATAACTAAGTATCATGTGAAATTGATGATATATAATATATTTAATTATTAAAAATATAAAATATACTATAAATTATCTAGATTTTATATTCCCTCCAACGCTTTGTGTTACGTGTCATAAACACTGTCGAATACAATGTTTCTACTTTTGATTTTTAGGGCGTCACATTCTCTACACCTTAATTAGAATGAGTATTTGTAATTTAATCATGATATTGTTAATATATAGTTTGATATTTAAGATTTTAGAAATCCCACATCATGATAAGGGTTATTAAAACATATTCTATATAATTGAGAAAGTGATGTACAAAGGTTACATGATCTAACATATGACTATGTCTCTTATTATGAGAATATATGTGCCATGATGTTGTTGCTACCTGGAGGAAAACCATATATATTTATCCAAAGTGATTGAGTACATTTATAAAAAAATTGAATGATCATTAGAAATTTGAGGGCCTAATATCTATAAATTTGTGATTATTTAGGAGACCATCGATCAAACAAATATTAATATATTATAACACCATTTTTTTCAGGGAAATTTTCCTAATGTTGTGTTATTTTCTTTCTTTGGAAAATATATATGTAAATTTACAGACATGTTATGTTTTAATTTCATGTGAATAGTTCCTTCTTTTGATTGGGCTTATATCAAAATCTAATTCATCCCTTACATCAAAAAATGGATACCCAAACCTTATTCTTCCCTAACTATCCTATATAACTAATATGGTATAGACATCAATATATAATCTATAAAAAAGAAACTATATTGTATTATTATTAGTATTTATTCATATAATTATTCAACTAAAAGAAATGACATATTACCCAGGACATTGAGTAGGTCAGTGGTTTTCATTAAAACCAATTTGTCCTTCAGTCATTGGTTCATGTCCCATGGCGTTTCCAAATTTGATTTGTTATCACTCAAAATACATTTTTTCCTTTTATAAACCCATATTACAATAATTTTCAAAAATAAATATGATGTGAATAATTGAAATATGATTTATCATAAAATATCCGTTTAGTAAATTTTTTCCATATAACCCTAATATCGAAATACTTCATAAACATATTTTCACATAGCTTGGTACGTAATATAGGGTTTATCCATAATATAATTGATATGATTTCTATATCATGATTCCTTATATAGTATATACAAAACCATAGGTTAATCATAGGTTATTTATTTTTAAAATCCTTTTTATTGTTTTGTAAATAAAATCTAAATTCTCTATAGAATATCCTCCTAGAGTGTTAAACTAGGTTCATAATAAGGGCTCTTGTCATGGGCCATGTTATACTGAGTTAGGATCAACAAACCTTGTTAGATATTTTACTCATAGTTACATCGATTTCAGAACCACATTAACATATAGTATTCAGAATGTGATATATTGATTTGAAGACCAAAATAATCATTAATTTACCATGATTATTGGGTGCTATTCAACAGTTGTCTTCAAATTATACAATCAGTTTATATTCTATAATATATGTTTCAAAAATACAGTTTCCAAGGATTGAACTAAACCTCCCTTTGATACCAACTGTAGCAACCATACCACAAAAATCATGGATCCAATTTTTTCTATCAATTACATTGGGATGATTCAAGGAATAAAATTGTGATAGATCAGACAGTTTAGTTATCTTGGAAAACTAGATACTTATATGAGTCTTCATTCTCAAAAGAATAAAATAAATAATGAATATATTTTTTATATAAATATCTTCAAGGATATTAACTCTATTCCATCTAGTGTATCATTTCATACCATTATTATTACAATTCATGGATTCCTAGGAAGAAAAATATATTAAGGGTGAGCTCAAATGATCAGTAAGGGTAAATTATAATAGAATCAACAATAAATCAATAAGAATAATCAACATAGAAAGGGAAAAATATGAACACACATTACATGTACTAAATAAACTGAATATAATTTCGTTAACAATATTACATTATAATAACTAGAAAACATTACATTCAAATAACTAGATAAGTATAAATAAAGATGTAAATATAAGTCACTAGAACACAAGTAATTTAATAAATGAAATGGAAATTAATTGTATCTGTATATATATCAAAAGAAAATATCATTGTTAAATAATTAGTGAAACTATATGATGGAAGTTCATAATTTTTGGATGCCATGTTTTTTAGGTATAAGAAACAAGTATGGTCCAGACCATTCACAATATGGTTCGACATATTGGGTAAAATCCCATAAAAAGTGGATAGCCAAAAAAATCATCCAATGAGTATACTGATGCATTGAGGGGATACCTATAACTGGGATGCGATAGTGATGTACCTATCCAAAGTAGTCCTCACATATCGAAAAATAAATTTTACAAATATCCTTATCAATTATCAGTATTGAGTAGAGGATACATATTTATCTATATTTAACAAAATAATCAAATGACATAAAAAATAAGCATCTTATTACATATGGTATATTATTTAGGAAATGTACATATCTATGATAAATGATATTGATAATTAATGGAAATTATATGTTAAATGAGAATTGGAAATTGAATATTTTAATGGGGACAACAAAAGAATCAAGGATGTGAATTTGAATACTATAATTGGCCAAATCAATCATAAACTATCCAAATGAATAATAATGATGGTACCAATAAAACATGTCCAAATCTTGAGTGAAAATAAAGTTCTTTTTCATTGATTACTAGGAATACAATAAAAATATATTTTAGAGACATTCTTGAGGAAAATATCCTTTTTATTTAAACAACCATTTGAAAAAAAAAGTATTTGAAAATAATATATCAAAATAATATCTTTCAAAATTTTAACCATTTATATATATAAAAATAAGATTTAAGGAAATGAAGGCATGTAAATCTGTACATGTCTTATGAGGTAAAAATGCCATCATAACAAAAAAATGTTTTAAAATATGACTTATTCAAAAAGTAACAAGAATAAATATTTTAAGATATTTATAAAATAAAAATGGTAAAAATTGATTCACTAAATCAGTATTAAATGTGGAAAGAATTTTTGAAAAAAATTTAATAAAAAATGGGAATTTGATGAAAACATGCTCTCGAACTAAAGAGATAAATAAAGGCATATTTTTATAAATATATATTGTAAAACATTACGACTATAAATGTGTGAAAATTGATACTAATACATGAAAAATGTCATGAATTACCTGAATGTAGGAAAATTAATTTTTTCATTAAATAATGGTTTTTTAATTTCATTAAATGGTAATACCATTAATAGATCACTAGTATTAATTTTTTATGAAAATAATATTTTAACATTCCATCGTGTCCCATACCACTTTTTAACATTTTAAATCATAATACTCATGAATGATTAAAAGTAATTGAATGAAATAATATCATGTGAGAAATTATATTCATGAAATATCATGAAAATAATAAAATATATACACCATATAAATGAATATAAGTTCTTAACAACAAATAAGTATCAATGGAATGTAAACTCAGATAAAATTTCTTTACACTATGATTCTGTTAGGGTGAATTTCTTTTAAATACATGTATAATAAACTATTGTTAATAAATTAAAACCGTGGTTTTTGTTTCATGTTTATCGTTAGATATATTTCACTTATTACAATTTTGTATAAAAAACTTAAGCAATTAATTTTCTGTCGATTGTTTTTAATAAATTCAGTTCATGATTAAAAACAACATAGGTTGGATTTTTAAGGTCAAAAGGGGACATTATAAAACAACTACAAAATAATAATCAGGAAATCATAATGATGTTAACACATTACATTTACATTAAATAACAATTAAATAGGATAATGATAAATGAATCAACATTATAATCATGGAGAAATTATGTCATACGTGCACATGAGTAATGTTCCCAATATTCAATGACTATTATGGAAAGAAGGTATGTGACATCATATAATTATAGAAAAATAATTTTACAATAAATAATAGGTTATTTAATCATATTTATTTATATATATATAATTCTTTTGATGCTAACGAATTTGCAGCATGTGGAGGAGGCAGATATCCACATGTCCACGAACAATGTTATCACTTTTTATCTGTGAAAGGGTAAAAAATAAATTAATATATATTATCCTTAAATAAAGGTAATTATATCTTCAATATAATAATTATTTTTTATATTTCATATCTATTTAACTAAAACCATTTTTTATACATTCCATGTATCATGCGATCGAATCACATCTCATTTAAGAGGATCTATTCCACTCTTCCTCAAACGATGTTGTTATATTACCAAAAAAATGGAGTGAATAATGATAAGTTTCATGAAATAATTATAGAAATATAAATTAATTATGACTATATTATAAAACATATATAAATAGAGTGTCTCTCATAAGGAACACCATGTGAGGTGGTCAAGTAAGAAAGAAAAGTCATCATATTAGGAGGTGTTAGTTTGATGTGCACATAAAAAATATGTTTATTACCTCTAATAAGAGATTATGAGTATTTTTAGGTTAATAACTAATCATAAAAATATAATTGTATATTTAGGTTACTTTTATTATATTTTAATGGAATAATAAGAGTTTAGGGAGTAGAGATCGAAATAAAACTAAAAATATAGAGGAAGTTTGTTACATCATATTCAGGTAACTCATTTTGTTTTGTACCAAATGGATTAATTGAATTGCTTCCCAACAAAGGGTAGGATTCATGTATGAGGGTGGTATTTTTAAGAATTTTTTGGGAATATCATTGTCAATAAAATTTCAATTGAGAATTGTGAGGAAGTGGGAGGAGAGGATGCCATTTTATAGTGGAGGAGGAGTGACACTGTTGTCAAATTTTAGAAATGGGATTCGATACACATATTTATTGTTGATAGTGGCTCCAATAATAGTCTTATTTAGTTAATGGTTGGTCTAGGGTTAGAATATGGCCATCTAATTTTTCTATGATAAAATTATTTGTCATTTTAGATAATAATATCAAGGATTAGTGCCCTTTTAAACTAAATTTTATCTTTGTCATTGTAATTAAATTAAATTAATTTCTCTATATATTTTGGTCAATAAATATGTGGACCATATTAGAAATTAGAAATTATTATGATTACAAATATAGAATTAATGTTAAAAATTTGAATCACTTATGTGAAATAAATTAATTTAAATTTACTCTCATAGAAGGGATGATACATCAGTTTATTAAAGTAAACCCTTTCAACTGTTTGCTTTGTTGTTATAATAAATTTCTAATTGAGCATGATTCCGATGTACTTAATTTGAATAATTAATATAAATATTATCTAATTAAAATTTGAAATAAATATAAAATAAGATTTATCTAGATAAATTAAATAAATGTAAAAGTAGTTTTGATCTAAAATTCGGTATTTGTCACTATTCTATAAAAAAATGACACATCCTAGAAAAATACCTAAAATTTACAGTATTATTTTTTATTTCTCTACAAAGATGAAGTTTATTTTTACATATATAATCTATTAATGTTTCATAATATGAATTTAAAATATGTTCAATATTAAAAAGCGTCCAAAATCAATTAATAAAAAATATATTTTTTAAGTATTAAAGTAGGGTTTTTATTATTTTTTTCTTATTAAATCTGTAGGAAGAATATAAAAAATGTTATATCTTATATTTATATTTAATTAATACAACTCACTAATTTTAATTAATTTAGTTTGTAATGGTAAAATAACATTGCGATTATAATTAAATATTTATAGTCTTTTTATATTAAATTTATTCATATATTCATTTATAATTAACATGTAACTAATTAATTCATCATATATATGTGTAAGACAAATATTTTTAGAAGTTAGATAGTAGTATTCATAATGACTAGCTTATGATTTGTTATATTAAATATTAATACTTCAATAATATATTATAGTATGACAAAACAAGGTCATGAATGTAACACAAACCATTAGAGAAACATTTTATCGTGTTTGTTTCATGCTAAATAAGTATCACATGAATATCAAGATATATAATAAATTAAATTTATTTAATATAGAATATATGTTATAAATTCTCATGATAGTATGTTCCTAATGTGGTTGTTTTTTCATGTCATGCATTCTATCAAATTAATTGTTACTACTGTAGATTTTCAAGACATTAAAACCTACCAAAATATCTCCATAACATTTTTGGGAATCTTATAGAGGTGTTCATATTAAAAAAAATCAATCCCATAAGTTTATAATAGGAGATCTAATTGAGGTTTCTCTATGAAACAGAAATTTACTTAATGATTCACTTTCATATATACATCTTATTTTTTCACATTCAATTATGTTCTATAAATTTATATATAAAACATTAGTATGTCCCATATAATTGGATGTAATTATTTTTATTCAATAATATTTATCCAACACCTCATCCATCAATTTTGATATAAAACCACTACACATCTGTATAGTGGATTATCGTCTCTCATGACGATATCTTATTTTACGTTACGGCCTCATGTGGATAGAAAAAAATGATGGGATTGATAATAGATCAACCCTTATTTTATTACAAACCTATACATGATTTATTACATTAAACCATTACTGGATTCAACAAAGATGATTAAGATGTCTAGGGTCCTTGGGCTTGGGAACAATACATAGCATCATAAAGTAATGAATGAAACATCTAATTGAAAACATTTTTTACCTGATCACTATATTCCCTCATACTTAGCATTGCATGGGATAACCAGAGGACGTGCATGAGAAAATGGTGATATATAAATCCCAGTAAGAGAATAAAATTGAATAAAATGGGGAATATGATTCATGTTTGAAAAGTGGAATAACAAGGGAGCATAATAGAATCATGAACATAAAGGCATAATAAATCATGAAAATGATAACATGGAAATGTGGGAACAACACTTAACATGGAATTATCATGAGCCAAGGCTCATTGCACATGGATAATGAGTTAAAAATTAATGCACATGAAGAATGAGTAAACCCTAATTTCACATTAATTAGCATGATTCAACACTCATTTCACATGACATATCATGATACTATACTTTACCCAATGCATTTGAGCACTATCTGGGCGCACCCTTCATAATAATTTCATTTCATGCATATGTTTTCCAAATAGATAATACAACATGTATTCATTAACATTATAATTCATTCCATGAATAATAGATGTTGAATACATAAATGTAAGTCCTCAATTAAATAGTACATGTGAATAAAGGTGAATACCCTTGATAGCGTAGTGGGTATGGTATTTACTACACAATAGAATTTTTTTGTAATTTCAGCAGCATAATTACGTCAATAAAAATTCGTAAAATGAGCTGATGGGAGTGAAAGGTGTCTCTGATAATTTATATATTAAATGTATAATAAGGGGTCATTAAAAATAATATATCAACATACGGATCAGAATATAGATGCATAATATAAACGATATTATTGAATGTAAATGAGGAAAGAGAAATTCCATAAGGAATTTTGGCATGGTAACGTGTGTACATGGGGGAATTAATGAGATATAAAGGGGTGTATCATCATTAAAACATAAAGAGGTAAGTATGGGGCAGGTGCAAAATCATACCCAAACATTTATAATTTATACTAAAATGGCATAAAAATATTAAGAAACATGGATAAAAAGAGAAAGGTAGAAATTCCCTACTGGGATGTATGATCCCAAAGGCTTGGGAGGGGCTTGAGAGTGACTTCTTGGGATCATGAGGTATGTTGGAAGGATTTTAGAGAGAATAGGGAAGGGGTTGGTCTAACTCTAAATGCATTGAGTGTCGAGGAAGTGGGATCAAGGGTGAGATTATATAGCAAAGGAGAGGGAATTCATTATTATTTAGGTATGGGAAACCACATATTAAACTAATCTAATCTATAAACCAGACCTTGGTTTTTTTCCCATGTTTTTTCCAAATGGGAGTGGAAAACAATATTTTATAAAGCCAATTGCTGATCATATAAAAATAATAGGGTTTTTATGTAAAGATGAGTCACTCTCTCAAGGAAATAAATTTTAAAATCTATAATGTTTTATACTTGGAATGTTCAGATCAGGCACGCCTGATCCAAAAAATTTATTAATAAAAAGTAAAGGTGCATAACAAGGGGCAAAGACAAGTAGATGAAAAACTACATCACATCAAAACAATAACCCTCATGATCACCATAGTCTGACATCACATCAGCATCAGAAGATTCCCATTCCGACGATTCATACTATTTGAAGAGTTGGATATATTGTTCCTTTCGTTTCAACTGTTCCGCAGATAGTTTCTCTTTGTTAGGAAATTTACCATTATCTCTGCTACCAGCATCAATAGTATCCCCTCTACCTTTTTTGGAGGCAGATCTCGTCGACACCATTTTAGGAATATCAGAGTAATCCCTCCTTGGTCTTCTTTTGATTGTATTATTCGTATGCTCTTCCCTCTCAGAGGCTCCCTTCTTCCCACTCATAAGGATATCACTGTATGAGATTATAGGTGCATCATTCTCTTTATCATGATTCGACACATCCCCCCATTTCCCATTTAAGATGGAGGAACTATGTAGGAATCCTCGTTCAGTCAACATCTCCAAGGAGGTTTGTGACGACCTCATGTCACCTGAATAAGACAAATATGTATCCATAGGAGCAAGGCATAGAGAGTCGTTACCCTGCTCAACATGATTCTCCAGATTTGAAAATCGATTGTGAGTATTAATAGTATTCCTATCATTATTAGCCCTTGAAGTATCCTCATACACTATAATTGCCATAGATTGATAATTACCATGGTCTTCTTTCATGGGGTAGCCATGTGATTCCACATCAAAACCAACTTCAACCTTGTTTCTCTTAAATAAGTCATTCATTAATGGTAAAATAAATATTTTCTGAACATAATTTTTATAGTATTTTACTACATCACTATTGGTTCATTATGATGTCATAAAACACATTATATATTTAAAAAATATTTAATTTTCACCCAAAAAATCGATTGTCTCAGATAATTTTAAAAAACTCCCCATTAGAGAATTTTTACATCCTCATTAAAAAATTAATACTCAATTTATCTAAATAAATTTCTAAATATGTGAATTTTTACTTTTAACGTAAAAACCTAATTTTAGAAAAATTCATGGGTTTTGAAAAAAACAGCTATCAAACCTTAATAAAAATTATATTATCATTCATAATATTATACGATAATTTATATTTAGTAACAATTAATTTATGAATAATAATATTATATTAAAATATTATTTATTTCAAAAATCCATCAATTCATCAAAATAGATTTCATAGTTGAATATTAACTAAAAATACTATTTGTGATTTATAAACTATTTTAAAAGTAACAATATTAATAAGAATGTATATTCTATATACATGAATAATGTACATAATTGTGGTACAAGGGTCTTGTTACATAACCCTTTTAAACACTTGCATATTTCATTAGGGTGTGGTGTGCGATGGTGAGATACTCTTTGTGTGGCTCTAATATCATTACTTGAGTGGTAATCTCTATAGACTTACACTTCCCTTGTAACTAGTTCTACTCAAGCTTAACATATTCAAGATCAACATAGGCTTGGCCAAGAGTAAAGCACAATTACACCACCTCCTTTCTGAGCTCCAATAAATGGGATTTGTATTGGAAAAATCTACTGGATGAGGTCATCACTTCCTTTGTCTGAGTAAATTGGATTTGTTAAAGACCTATATATATACAAATCATGTGATCAGTATTCAATGACTATATTAGAAAAATTTATAACTCCTAAATTTTTATTTAAATCCAAAACATAGAACAGAATAAGTTCATATGTTTTATGTAACCATAAAAAGAAACTTAAATAGACCAGGAGGGATTTTTATTAATTAATTTTTTGGTCGTTACAATCTTCCTCCCATAAGAAATTTTGGCCTTGAAATTTATATTTCCCTCACTAAAACAGATGTGAGTAGCTCTTCATCATCCCTTCTTCTGATTCCCACATCAATTCTTCATAATTGTGGTTTTTACAAAACAACTTGATGAAGTGGATTTTCTTTTTTTGTATAACTTTTTCTCTACGATATAAGATATTCACTGGTTGCTACTCGTAAAAAAGATCATCCTCTAGCAATAATACCTCTGAAGAGAGTACATGTGAATAGTCTGGTATGTAATTACTTAATATGGATACATGAAAGACATCATTTACATTTTCCATGTTTGTATTAAGTGCTATTCGATAGGCCATAGGACTGACTCGATCAAGAATCTCAAAGGGGCCAATGTACCTAGGACATAGCTTCCCCTTCTTTCCAAACATCATGACCTTCTTCAATAAAGATATTCATAGATATACCATGTGTCCAAATTTGATATCAAATTATTTGAGGTTATTATTATTTTCAAAACATTTTATATACCCCCTTTACAAATTTTATATGAAATTTTCATAATTTTTGTCAAATAATAATGGTTAAATATTTATTATAGTTTTAGAACACAATTCGAATTCATCCAGATTCTAGTATTATTAATGTATTAATAATAAATCTCACCCTACTTATCCAAATACTATTATTCTTATTTTTTAGTGTTCTTTACGCATGTTCAAACATTTAGTTGGAAGGAACCTTTTGCCAAATCGTCTATTTGGATAGACATATGGTCCACACATAATGACCCAATGAATCTGTGAAGAAAATAGAACTCCCTTGATGATTGAGTTACTTGTCTAAATATTGAAGGAAAAATTTTATGAAAATCCACCATATGTTCTGGATTATCCAAAATAATCATAGATAAAAATTTCAAGGTCCAAATTCTTGAACAAGGGTCCCAACTGGTGATTTGAATTCCAGCCCACCATTCCGGCTTGAAATTAAAATCCGGATAGTATTCATGACATAGCTCATGATTTAATAATAAAATCAAGATGATATTTTGAAGATTGAAATGGGAGATATAGGAAGCCTACATTTTTATTGATAGAGTTAGGATTTGAAGGAATATTCTTATTCAAAACTCCATTTACATTTGGGACTTCAAAATAATTGGATCGAAATGGATAGATTAAAATTGTTTAATATAATAGTAATAACATTGGATCATTAAGTTAAATGGCCTCCACATATTCAGAGTAGTCAGAGAAGATAAATATGTACAAATTTTAAAAAGATAATAAATCAATATTCTATTGTATAATTTATCATATTGGTGATGCAAGTGGAGGGGCAGTTTTGGAATGAAAATAGTAGACAACCTTGGGTTATAAATACGTCCCCTCTTTCTCATTTCGAATGAGATGGAATTTTAGATGAGAGAGGATCAATTGGAATATCCAATGCCTTTCCAAATTCTTGGCAGGACCTACCATACTCATGTTTTCAATTGAGAGACCCTTCCTCATATATGTGTTTCCTTTTATTTTTGTGTTCTTAATTATTGTAATCTTGTAAGTATTTTTTTGTAATTATTTTTTAATGAATGTTTATAATTAAATATCTCTTATTCTCAAAACCTTCTTTATTTTAATATTAATTTTCATAAAATATTTAAAATAATGTTAAATCCCTTTCAATTATTTTTCTTTCTCATTAAATATAATGTCATTATTAAATTCCTTTTTAACATTTTATTGTGTGTTCAAAACACCACTCTTTTCTTATCTATTTTTTTCTTATCTTTATAATTTATCATCATAATCATTATAACCAAATAAGTAATCATTTTAATGGATGAGTAAATCTACCAATGGGTTGAGTCATTATTTAGAGATGTTACATAATTGATAGCTTTTTCTCGATGAGTATTCTTTAATTTAACATTATGTATGTTGGACATAACATGTCCTGGATTAATGACATGTTTTGTTTAACGTATGGATTCCATGGATTATTGAAACCATAAATACAATACCAATATCAAATGATAATTGAGATTATAATCCTATTTAATTAATTAAATGGATTATTTCCTTGACTCTACAGAGATCCAATCAACATCAACTTGGGACATGGGTATTAATTTAATGTAATAAAAAACAAGGCTCAAGGATATAATAATCTTATCTACCTATTGGTAAACTCACCCCAATACTTATTAAAATGTTAAATAAATCACAATGAAACATTATCCATAAATTATTTCATAATATATTCAAACAAACCCACCAAACATAATACAATCCACTAAAAACAATCTACTATTAAAAAGTATCATCAATGATGATTCAACCAGTGTGTTTCAATACACATTAGTAGAGCACCGAAACAATGACCAGTCGATAGGTGACAATTGAACACTCATTCCAATGGAACCGTTGTCAGGATGGTGCTTTATGTAGTCATTAGTTTCTGGTTATTGTGAAAAAACTGAAAAATCACAATGAAAAAATTGTCTTCCTCTTTCATCCAACATCTCCCTGAATTCCCTGTAGCCTCCCAAACAATCCCTCATATTGGTTTGACCCTAAAATTTAGCGAACACTTCTCCAATAAAGGAAGAACATAAGAGATAATCAACTCATTCAAGAATTATTTCTTATCCAAACAATCGATTAATTATGGTCAATCCTAGGGAAAAACACATAAAGAAATTAGTGCCCCTTATATTAATTACAGAACTCATGGTATTCAATATCCATACATAGAGGATGACTTTAGACCCAAATCAGTATTTATTCATCATCTTTCTCATTTTCATAAGCTAACCATTGATGTTCCACATAATCATCTTAAGGAGTTCCATGTGGTGTGGTCTATAATTAACCCTTAAGGGGTTTCTTAGAAACAAATTAAAAATCGAGAATTCTATTTTTCCTTAGCTGACTCCGCTAATTAATGGCTTTACTACCTCCATATCAGTTCCATAACTTCATGGAATGACACGAAATAAATTTTTTCGAAAAATTATTTTGTGCATCTCGTACTATTTCTAACTGAAATGAAATAAGTGGTATCTGTCAATTCTCAAACGAATCACTCCATTAATACTAGGAGAGGTTCAAAAAGACTGTCGCAACCTGTCCACACCACCAAATACATGTCCAAATATTGATCCAATACTTCTTCGATTGGATATTGGATATGGGGAGAACTCTCATAAAAGCTATACACAGTGGTGCTCTTTTTGATATAAATCATGCAGATGCAAGAGATCTCATAAGAAACATTGCTGCAAACATACAACGATTCTTTACTCGAGAACATGATCAAGTATAAAATGTGCAAGAAAATCAGTCCATAGAGCCGAACAAGATGACCTAGTGGATGAGTGAACTTATATGTCTTGTGCGGCAATTAGTTGTGGCAGCCAAAGCCCCAAACTCATTTTCTCCATAATCTATGTTCCCTAGACCTATCAAGAAATGTAGAATCTGTAGCTCCACATATCATCCAAATGAAATATGTCCACAACTTTTAGAGGATCCCTCTGATTCATTGAGACCAATGCATCTCAATGCAACATATGCTCATTAGAACCCCAACCCAAAAAATTTTGGTCATTTTGTTAAAAACATCATCCAACCCCATTTTGTTCCCCTCTCTTCTACATATAAACCTAACATGAGATATGGGAATCCCATTTATCATCCCCCTCAATAACCTCCTAAATATACAAACAATTTCCAATGTTGTCAATGTGTTGGTAACTTCCATCAACCTTACCCTTTTGTTCCTCATCATCAAAGGTGAAATCCTCCTCTAGCTCATTCAAGCTTCCACTAACCTAGTAAGCCTTCTCAATTCCCAAACGAATTAAATTGCTTTCCGCAAAACCAAAATCAAGGTAATCCCAATATGGGAAAAGAATCTTATTCCATTAAACCATGGTAAAGTGATGTGGATGATCTTTCCTCCATCCCCCCTTATGGCCTCAAAAACCTTAAAACCCACATTGGTAAAATTGTAGCCCACCATAGTGAGAAGCAACCATATATTTCTTCCCAACTCCTAGGTTAACCCTTAACCAACCCAAGGGAAATGTAAGTGAAATTTCACTTAGACCAGGGAAGAAAATTTCTATTATTCATGAAAATTAATCCAAAACACCTTTAAATGTTGAACTAGAAAATGAAAAGAAAAATAAACTCGAAAATGAATCTAAATCCATTCCATCACCTCCTTCTATTTCACATATGTACCAAATTCTTTTTCTTGAAGAAATTTCTAAGACAAATAAGTCCTTTGAAACTAATCATGAAATTCCTGACATGTTTAATCATTTTTAAATCAACATTCCACCATTAGATTCCATAAAACAAATCCCTATGTATTGCTAGTTTATAAAGGAATTTTTCACCCACAAGAGTCAACTTAAGACCATCAAAAATGTTTCCGCCTAGAAGTCTATTACCTTATTGTGTAAATATCCAAGGACCTTTATGGTTCCATGCCAAATTTTAACTTACAACATTGATGATGCACTGATAGAACTAGGATCATAAATTAATGTCATACCCAAATCCATCTTCTCAAAATGTGGTCTAGGTATCTTATATTTAATGGGTGTTGTAATTCAGATAGCCAATCGAAGCAGTATCAGTCCTGAGGGAATAATCGAGGATTTCCTTGTTCGAGTCAATGATCATATCTTCCCATGTGAATTCTATGTCCTAGACATGGAAGATGATAAAAACTCTTCTCGATCTACCATAATTCTAGGAAGGACTTTCCATTTGACATCTAGAACCAAAATTGAGGTCCATGCTAGCATCTTCTCCAATGAATTTGGTGACCAACTCGTCCATTTTCCCATTTTACAAGCCATGTAATCCCCATCTGAGGATCACTATTCATTCTCATTCCATGATTCTAAGGAAACTTATAAGAGTCAATTGAACCCCAACCCATCATGTTCTTCATGTTGTAATGAAAATGGTTCTTATGAAATCTACACCATGATTATCCAAGTCTATAATGGTTAAGTTGATTTGGACCATTCATTCATAGACTATATTAATCAAGAAGATCATGAAAACACTCTTGAATCCCACATCAACTCTGATATCTACTACACCACCTTGGAAAATATTAAGTAAATTGAATCTGATGGAACTGAAGTACCTTTATCAATTCATGAGTTGTTTAACCCACAAATGTAAGATTTGACTGATCTAAAATGTCTTCCTGAACAACTAAAATATGAATTCATTTTCTATGATCAATATTATCCTTTTATTATCTATGCTTCACATACTGAAACCGAGGAGTCCAAACTTTCTCAGGTGTTAGAGGAAAAAAGGCCTTAAGATGGAACCTCGATGACAAACCAAGAATCAACCCTACTCTTTTCATGCATCACATCAATCTTGAGGAATAATCCAAACCAATTAGACAGTCAAAAATAAAACTCAATCTACTCCTACTTGAGATAGTTATAGAAGAGATCACCTAGCTTCTTCAAATTGGTATTATCTACCCATTTTTTGATCATGAATCAGTTAGTCCAATTCTAGTTGTAACTAATAAAGGTTGGATAACTGTTTTCACAAATGAAATGGGGAGGTTTTCACAACTTGATTGAAGAACAAATGGTCTTTGTGAATTGATTACCAAAAAATTAATGTTAAAACAGGAAAATATCACTACCCTCTTCTATTCTTTGATCAAATACAAGAACTATTAGCTGGAAAGGCTCAATATTTATTTTTTGTTGGATACATCAGCTACTTAAAAATCTCAGTCGCACCTCAAGGCCATGAAAATACTACTTTCACATTCTCCTTTGAAACATATGAATATATGTGAATGCCTTTTGGAATTTTCAATGATCCTGTAACATTCCAATGGTGTATGATGAGTATCTTTTCAAAAATCATTGACCCTTGTAGGGAAGTCTTCATGGATGACATCACCATTTATGACGATTCATTTTAATATTTCTGGAAATCACTCTTTCCAATCATTAAATGTAACACCCCAAGCTTCTACGGTACGCTTCTCTTTGAATAATGCGATAGCGTGTGTTGTACGCAACATCGAGTTCTAACACACCACAACCAATCAAACTAGCCGTTATGAATAGTAATACCTAATTTTTGAATTTATATATATTTTATATTTCAAAATAGACTACATTTTGGGATTCGTAATATCTAAATTATCCTAAGATGAATTTTTGGTATTTTTCTGAAAACATCCAATATTTATGAATAGTGAAAAATACTTAAAAACAACTTTTTTAACAAAAATAATTTATAGTGATAAATTATATTATTGAGTGGTTTTAAAGTATAATTAGAATATATTTTTACCATTTTATCCAATGGTGTTCATTAGAATTAATTTCACTTAGAAATTGGACCTAAACAATTGTCAATCTTTTGATATATTTTGTTTCTTAAAAACACGCTATTTGTTGTGACAGTGGGAATTAATTATAAAATTAATTAATGCAACATTTATTTTTTGAATTTTGTAAAATAGAGATCATTGTTGAATTCGGAATATCAATTATAGCTTAGGGTGAAATTTTGGCATTGTTCTGAAAAACTTCAATTTTTGATGAATAGTGAAACTACTAACTGCTAGTTAAAAAACTGATTTTGTCATAAAACATAAATTTACCGCATCTGTGAATGGAATTTCAAAAATCCGAGAAACACAGTTAATATCGAGAAGTAAAATGTGTTTCAATGAGATGAAAATAATTTTTGGTGAATAGTAACGTTTTACTTTTATTTACCACGGTTAAAAGTAAATAGGGTAATTAAGGGTAAAAATGATATTAATATTACCCTAAAACATGTCTCAATTCTATTGGACAAGTGTATCTCGACCAAACACAACCTTAGGAATAAAATATTATCATTTTGGTCCCCTTGGAGTTGATTAGGACATTTATTATTATTTAATTCAATGAAGAGTTAAAAGATTTAAAATCAAAGTTTATTTACTAAAGCATTTTTAATATAGAGTTATACATTTGATAAATTCAATTGTAAATATTCATTAGAAAGATAAATATATTTCCTACATAATGATTGTTTATTTATAATTTTTATAAATTAAATAATTTAATTTATTTATGACACAATGATGATGCAGTAATTACCATAATAGAGAAAAATTAAAATAATTAATATTTAAATACCCAAATAAATATAATTTCAGACTTTTTATGAATTAAAATAATTTTATAGGATAATATGACATGTTAATATTGATTTAATAAACTTTTTTTGAAGTAATCATTATGTTATGATTTTTACAAAAATCGATTTTTGAATAGTGTCAAAATTGACATAAAAGAGTTTTTAAAAAAATATTATATTATTAATTGATATTAAATACCTAAAATTCTATGGTTCGGCCAAGAGACTTATATCATGATAGGTGTATCATTAATGGACCACTTGGTGGTCGCTTGGATGTATATAGTAAGTTTATTAACCATATAATATAAAAATACAAAGAGACATTGTAAAAGTGAAACTAATTAACTTAGAGTTAATACTCAGTGATAAGGTTAATATAGTAACCCAAACCTGTCTAAACTCTGTTGGGTAAGTGGTTTTCTACCCCTACCCACATTAACCTCTAAATAATATACTTTAGATCCATTAGAAACCGAATATGAATTTATTATAAATTATTATTTCTAGCTTTTCCAAAGGTGCCCCTCACCCCTCTTATAAAAGGGAACTCCTCCTTCTCATTTAATCACACCATAAAAGCCATTTGGGTCGGCCAACCCCTTCCCAAATACTCTATTGACTTCCCTCACTACAACCTAGAAGCATTATTTGGATCAGAAATGCAACCTAAGGATCCCTTTTGATCAAATCAAAAGGAAGAACTCGAAGAAGAGGTAATGTTTTCACCACCCCTTTTCAAGTTCCTTTCTTATTCCACATCTTCTTTCTTTTTTATTTCCATTATAAAATAATAACTCTAGTATAATATATATACTGTGATGTTATTATAAATATGGTACAACCATATTCAGTATTCTATCCACCATTTGAATAACATTTCACCATACGTGCGTACGAACGGCTTACCGTCTCCACGTCGTGGTGTAATTGTTATTCAATATATTATTATTTCGATGGGTATAATAATGATTTATAATTCATGTAAACAATAAATATAACATGATAATTATTCTGTATATATAATATAACATCCAATTATATATTATTTTAATATCAAAAGAATGATATTGTCGCTCGTGCGTACGTACGGACTACCGTCTCCACGAACGCGATGAGATTCATTCTCCATCGTATCCCTTCAAGTATAATTATCAATTTATGATTTAAAAATAATGACTAAGGAATTGATATCATTATGTATATGAATAAGATACAACCTATACATGAAAAACATGTCTTATTTAATAAAACATATAAAAGAAAACGAATAAGTTAACACCCGAAACAACGATAATTCTAAGATATTATTAACACAACAATGTTAAAAATCATATATGATATCATATGAATGTATATGATTCTTGTATAATTTAATAACAATTATTTCAACATTATACAAGAGTTTAACCTACCCTCAACCAAGGAAAAGTACAAGGTAAGTGTTTATTTCGCAATCTCTCCATTATCTGTGGTTATTTATATGTAATAATCTACTGGGATTTCTTTATCATCCACATCCATGTTTCTTCAAAATGTATTTCAAAACATTTTTACCATTTACAAGAATATGGGTTAAAGTAATTTATACCCTTTTTTGACTTTTGGTAATAGTTTTTAAAGGAATATTTCCGTCGTTTTCCAATCAAGGTGCCTTTTAACCTTTTCAACCAGATTAAGGTAAGAATGTTTTTTTATCTTATATGGCGGGTGCGTCTATATCACACCGTTATAAAATCTCCAAATCTTCCCTTACAATCTTATAAGAATATTTTCAAATAAAAAGTTTTATTTTAATTATATGACACTTAAATTATTTTAAAATAAAAAGCGATATTTCTCTAAAAAGAGTTTTGATTTCATCTATATCAACATCCTTTAGTGGATTTTATGCTTATTTGAAGTTGATTTATTATGATACAAAACTTATATATTTTGTTGAAGGTTTTGTGAAATGTTTGACTATGGATGTGTTATTTTTATACCATTCATAGTTTATGAATGAAGTATTTACATTTCGTATGCTATTTCTAATACGGATGTTTATGTTATGTTTAAACATTTTCATATGGGAATGCATTGGACTTAATATGTGACTGGTGGAGCCCGCTATAGCTCCTCGATGCATCGGCATGACTCATGAGACAAACTAGTGTCTTGACACAAGGCCTTGACAAAATCTTATTTGTAGTCTTGGCACGAGGCCTTGGCTATGTGGTTATGATAGTCTGGCATTATGCATTCCATCTTTATGAAAGTGGTTATTGATATTGCATGTAATTATTCGATTAGTAGAATATCCATGTGAATAATTAAGTGGAATTATTTCATTTTATTTTTTCCATACTATGTTTAAGTTCAATTTTAAAAGGCTTTTGTTTTAGTTATACATTGTCTTAAATGATTATTCTTATTTATGAACGTTTCTGCTATATTGTTATCCTTACTGGGAATTTGAGCTCACCCCTTTCAATGTTTTATTTTTCCCAGGATGTGAAGAAGTAATTTATGAATGATCTATAGGGATAGTATATGGGGATATGAGTGTGGAATATGAAGAAAATATGTTATTGTAGTTTTCGTTTATGTTTTAATGTAAGACATATGAATATATCTAGTGTTTCCAAGGCTACTAAACCAATCGACCTTTCGGGATTTGATCTTTCTTGTGATCATGCCAATGTCATGTAATAATGCACCATCTCTGGGTAATTGGGGTCAGGGTGTTACAGTTGGTATTAGAGGATGTCTAATACAAACCTTAGAAGCTAGATTTAGATAAACTCTTATTAGAGCACATAGATTTAAGATGGACTTTGAGGATCAGTATAGAAGAACTGCCAATAATTTTGGTATTGTAGATATTTTGTGAGTTTTCTGAGAAATACATCCCTATATGGATACGAGCAGGTAGAGGAAGCTCTGGAACAGATGTACCTATGGGTAAAACCCGAAAACACCGCTTTGAGCTAGACTCGAACGGGAACTGGTGCATGACAACGGGCCTTGCTGCACTCTTGGTTACGACACTCCCAGGGTATATGCTTAGGATAACTCTCATTTTCTTTACAAATCATTATGAAGGGTTTAATTGTATATAATTACTCTAAGAAAACATTCTTATGATTATGGATTATATCCATAAATAGTTCAATTTATGTTACGTGTTTTATAAGTATGGGATTATGTATTTTGATTTATAAACTAATCTAGTTTAAGCCATTGTTCAGAAATGGCGCCTAGTAAAAGAAATGGAAACCGTATCAACGCACACACTCCATGTAGGGATTTTCCTCCTACTCAAGATAATTATAGTGGAGCTGGTGATGCAACTGGTGTCGATCAGCTAATCACAATACTAGGACAACTCACTTATGTTATGAATAATAACCTTACCTGTATGGAGTACACTGATCCGCAGCGTGGAGGATCAATGTTAGATTGTTTCATGAGTCAACAAACACAAAAATTCAATGGGAGTACAATTCCCTTAGTAGCTGAGCAATGGATAAATTCCCTAGAGAAAATATTTCAGGCTTTGTGGAGTAGTGAAAGGGAAAAAGTTATCATGGCAGTTTATCACCTCACTGGAGATGCTAATAAATGGTGGTAATTGATTCAAAATATGAAGGAAGATGATGAAGTATCAAATATGGAATTTAGGGAGTTCAAATATCTGTTTTTAGAAAAATACTTTCCTCACGACCATCGAGAAAATATGGAAAAGCAATTTCTGAGTCTGAGACAAAAGTAGGATGAGAATGTCACAAAGTATGAGGCTAACTTTACATGGTTAGAAAGGTATGCTAGAGATTATATATGTAACCCATGAAGTAAGATTGATCGTTTCTTTTATGGGTTAAAACCATTTATCCGTCGAGCATTATTCTCACAATTCTTCTCGTCGTACGAATACATTATCTCATGTTCTATAAAGACAGAAAAAGTAATTCTATATGTCTTATGACATTAATGAAAAGCAATAGAAGAAGAGATCTACAGTTCAATCAGGGAATGGAAATAAGGGGAAGAAGGGAAAGGTTGAATGACCATCCTATGGTAAATGTGGGAAGAAACACCCTGGTACTTGCTTGAAGGGAATGAGAGTCTGTTACAAGTGTGGTGAAAAAGGCCACCAAGATCGTGATTGCAAAGGGAAGAAGGAAGCTACCAATGTTCAGTGCTACAATTGTAGGGAGATGGGACATTATTCAATTGAATTTCCTAAGCGTCAGGGGAACTTACCTCAGAAAATGTCAAGGGATCAAGGCATATATCGAAGACCCCTTATAGAATGGCCACTGTAGAATTAGTCGAACTAAAGAAACAACTAGAGGAACTGAGTAATAAAGGATTTATTCTCCCTAGTGTTTCTCCATGGGGAGACCCTATTGTTTTTGTTAAAAAGAAAGATGGATCCATTGGGTTATGTATCCACTATAAGGAGATCAATTCTATAACAATAAAGAACAAGTATCCCCTACCTCGCATTGATGATTTATTCGACCAACTGCATGGAGCTCAATACTTTTCAAAGATTGACCTTCGATCAAGATACCATCAGTTGTGTGTCAAGAAGGAAGACATTCCGAAGACAACATTTCGAACCAGGTACAAGCATTATGAGTTTACAATTATGCCTTTTGGATTGACTAATGCACCCTCTGTATTCATGGATCTCATGAATAGAGTTTTCATGGAATATCTCAATGAATTTATGGTGGTATTTATTGATGATATCTTGGTATACTCCAAAATCAACGAAGATCATTAAAATCACTTGTGCATTATCCTAAATACTTTGAGAAGACGTGAATTATATGGGAAGTTTAGCAAGTGTGAATTCTGGCTTTAAGAGATTTCTTTTCTTGGCCATATTGTCTCTAAAGATGGAATCTCTGTTGATCCTTCAAAGACCAAGGAAATCCTTGAATGACCAGATCCTATGAATATAACTGAGGTACGTAATTTTATTGGTTTAGTAGTTTATTATCGATGTTTCATCCAGAAGTATGCCCGATTGGCTAACCAATTAATGAAGATCACAAGTAAAGGGGTTAAATTTGTTTGCACAAAAGAGTGTGAAGAATGTTTTGAAGAACTGAAGAGAAGATTAGTCAATGCTCCTATATTGAATCTACCATCGGGGAATGATGGGTTCGTTATTTATAGTGATGCATCGAATAAAGGATTTGGTTGTGTACTTATGCAGAATGATAGGGTTATTGCCTATGCATCACGACAGTTGAAAATTCATGAACAAAACTATCCTACTCATGATCTCGAGTTGGCAGCTGTGATATTTTCTTTGAAGATATGGAGGCACTACCTCTATGGTGAAAAAATGTGAGATTTATAATGATCAAAAGAGTTTGAAGTATATTTTCTCACAAAAAGAACTCAACATGAGGCAAAAGAGATGGCTTGAATTACTCAAGGATTAAAATTGTACGATACACTACAACCCGGGGAAAGCAAACAAGGTGGCAGATGATTTGAGCAGAAAAGACCATGGATTTTTGAACGTGATGAGATTTGAAAGGGATCCAATTTTCATGGATCTAGTGAAGATGGACATGGGAATAACCAGGGAAGGTGAAATATCAATGCTTTTTCAAATTTTTTCAAAACCATCTTTACTAGAAAGGATTACAAGTTCTCAGACCGATGATGAAGAATTTCAAAAGAAGATTAATGCTGTGAAAGATGGGAGATTGAGAGAATTTGTGTATGAAGATGGAATTTTGAAATTCAGGAAGAGACATTGTGTTCCTGATATACCTGATCTAAAAAGGGAATTGTTGGATGATGCTCATAGTTCCAATTTCTCTATACACCCTAGGAGCACCAAAATGTATAGAGATTTGAAGTAACATTTTTGGCGGGACAACATGAAGAGGGATATTGCCAATTTTGTGTCAAGATGTATGGTTTTTCAATAAGTGAAAGCTGGAAGGAAACAACCTGGTGGAGTATTGCAACGTCTTCCCATACCTGAGTGGAAATGGGACAATATTACGATGGAATTTTTCATGGGACTTCCAAAGACTGCTAGTAGGAAGGAAGCTATATGGGTTATTGTTGATTGTCTTACCAATTCAGTACATTTTCATGCTATAAGAGAAGATCTACCACTGGAACGTCTAGCAAGACTATATATTAATGAAGTTGTGAGACTACATGGAGTACCCCTATCGATTTTTTTGATCGCAATCCCCGTTTTACTTCAGGATTCTGGAAAAGTATTCAGAAATCCCTAGATACTGAACTTCATTTGAGTATTACCTACCACCCTCAGACAGACAGACAATCAGAAGGGACTATTCAAACCTTAGAAGTCAAGATGAGATCTTGTTCACTTGACTTTCAGGGTATGTGGGATCAATATTTACCTTTGGTAGAATTTTCCTATAACAATACCTTCCATTCGAGTATTTAGATGGCACTATATGAAGCGTTATACAGAAAGAGATGTCGCACACCAACCTGTTGGGATGACGTTGGTGAAAGAAAACTTGTAGGTCCAGAACTGGTGGAGGAAACGATGGAAAATGTAAAGGTAATCAAAAATTACATCAAAGAAGCTCAAAGTAGGCAAAAGAGCTATTCTGATAATCGAAAGAATGATTTAAAATTTCATGTTAGTTATCATGTTTTCCTAAAGTTATCTCCATGGAAGGGAGTCATACATTTTGGTAAGAAAGGTAAATTGAGTCCCAGGTACATCGGACCTTTTGAAATTCTAGAACGAATTTGGGCTGAAGCTTTCCGATTGGCAATGCCACCAAGTCTCTCCAAAGTTCACGATGTGTTCCACGTATATCTATTGAGGAAATACATGCCCGACCCAACACATGTACTCACCTATGAAGAATTATAACTGGAACCCAATCTGTCTTAATGTGAAGAGCCCGTCAGGATTCTTGATACGAGAGAACAAGTAATGAGAAACCGGACGACTCTTCTGGTAAAAGTCTTGTAGAGAAACCATAAGATGGAAGAGGCAATGTGGGAACTCGAGGAACATATGTTGAAGAACCAATTGAGTCTTTTCATGCGGTAGTATTCTAGAAATTTCGAGGACAAAATTATTTGAAGGAGGGGAGAATGTAACAACTCAAGCTTCTACGGTACGCTTCTCTTTGAATAATGCGATAGCGTGTGTTGTACGCAACATCGAGTTCTAACACACCACAACCAATCAAACTAGTTGTTATGAATAGTAATACCTACTTTTTAAAATTAACTATATTTTATATTTCAAAATGGACTTCATTTTCAGATTCATAATATTGAAATTATCCTAAGATGAATTTTTGGTATTTTTTTGAGAACTTCCAATTTTTATGAATAGTGAAAAATACTTAAAAAAAACTTTTTTAATAAAAATAATTTATAGTGATAAATTATATTATTGAGTGGTTTTAAACTATAATTATAATATATTATTACCATTTTATCCAACGGTGTTCATTAGAATTAATTTCACTTTGAAATTTGACCTAAACAATTGTCAATCTTTTGATATATTTTGTTTCTAAAAAACACGCTATTTGTTGTCACAGTGGGAATTAATTATAAAATTAATTAATGCAACTTATATGTTTGTAATTTTGTAAAATAGAAATAATTTTTTAATTCGGAATATCAATTGTTTCTTAGGGTGAAATTTTGGCATTGTTCTGAAAAACTTCAATTTTTTATGAATAGTGAAACTACTAAGTGGTAGTTAAAAAACTGAATTTTTCATAAAACATAATTTTACCGCTTCTGTGAATGAAATTTCGAAAATCTGAGAGACACGGTTAACATAAATAAGTAAAATGTGGTTCAATGAGATGAAAATAATTTTTGGTTAATAGTAACTTTTTTACTTTTATTTACCACGGTTAAAAAATAGGGTAATTAAGGGTAAAAATGATATTAATATTACCCAAGAACATGTCCTAATTCTATTGGACAGGTTTATATCGACCAAAAACAACCTTAGGAATAAAATATAATCATTTAGGTCCACTTGGATTAGATTAGGACATTTATTATTATTTAATTCAAAGAAGAGTTAAAAGAGTTAAAATCAAATTTTATTTACTAAAAAAAATTTAATATAGGGTTATACATAAGATAAATTCGAATGTAAATATTCATTATAAATTGAAATATATTTTCTACATAATGATATTTTATTTATAATTTTTAAACATTAAATAATTTAATTTATTTATGACACAATTATGATGTTGTATTTACCATAATAGTGAAAAATTAAAATAATTGATATTTTCAATACCGAAATAAATATAATTTGAGACTTTTTATGAATTACACTAATTTTATAGGATATAATGACATGTTAGGATTGATTTAATTAAAATTTTTTTGAAGTAATAATTCTGTTATTATTTTTACAAAAATCAATTATTGAATAGTGTCAAAATTGACAAAAAAGAGTTTTTAAAATAAATATTATAATACTAATTGATGTTAAATTCCTAAAAATATAAGGTTCTGCCAAGAGGCTTATATAATGATATTTGTATCATTAATGGACCACTTGGTGTCGCTTGTATGTATATATTATATTTATTAACCATATAATATAAAAATACAATGAGACATTGTAAAAGTGAATCTAATTAACATAGGGTTAATACTTATAGATAAGGTTAATATTGTAACCCAAACCTGTATAAATTATATTTGTTGAGTGGTTTTATACCCATACCCACCTTAAACTTTAAATAATCAACTTTGGAGCCATTATAAATCGAATATGAATGTATTATAAACTAATATTTCTAGCTTTTCCAAAGGATCCACTCACCCCTATTATAAAAGGGCACTCCTCCTTCTCACATATTCACACCATAAAAGCCTTTTGGTTCGGACAAACCCTACCTAAATACTCTCTAAACATCCCTCAATACAACATAGAGTCCTTAGTTTGATCAGAAATCCAACCTATGGAGCCGTTTTGATCAAATCAAAAGGAAGAACCCGAAAAAGAGGTAATGTTTTCACCACCCCTTTTCAAGTTCCTTTCTTCTTCCACTTATTCTTTCTTTTTTATTACAATTCTAATATAATAACTACAGTATCTTATATATACTATGATGTTATTATAAATATGGTACAACTATATTCAGTATTCAATCCACCCTGTCAATAACATGTCACCATACGTGCGTACGTACGGCTTACCGTCTCCACGTCGTGGTGTAATTGTTATTCAATATATTATTATTTGGATGGGTATAATAATGATGTATAATTCATGTAAACAATAAATATAACATGATAATTATTCTGTATATATCATATACCATCCAATTATATATTATTTTAATATCAAAAGAATGATATTGTCGCTCGTGCGTACGTACGGACTACCGTCTCCACGAACGCGCTGAGATTCATTCTCCATCGTATCCATTCAAGTATAATTATCATTTTATGATTTAAAAATAATGTATAAGGACTTGATATCATTCTGGATTTGAATAATATACAACCTATACATGAAAAACATGGCTTACGTAACAAAACATATAAAAGAAAACGAGTAAGTTAACACCCGAAACAACGATAATTATAAGATATTATTAACAAAGCAATGTTAAAAGATCATATATGATATCATATGAATTTATATGATTCTTGTATAACTTAATAACAATTATTTCACTATTATACAGTAGTTTAACCTACCCTCAACCAAGGAAAAGTACAAGGTAAGGCTTTATTTCGCAATCTCTCCATTATCCGAGGATGTTTATACGTAATAATATACTGGGATTTCTTTATCATCCACATCCATGTTTATTCAAAATGTATTTCAAAACATTTTTACCATATACAATAATATGGTTTAAAGTCATTTATACCCTTGTTTGACTTTTTATAAGAGGTTTATAAATTAATCTTTCTGTCGTTTTCCAAACAAGGTGCCTTCTATCCTTTTCGACCGGATTAAGGTAAGAATGTTTTTTAACTTATACGGCAGGTGGGCTATCTTCGGCCATTATAAAATCTTCAAATCTTCCCTTACAAGCTTATAAGAATATTTTCAAAGAAAATGTTTGATTATAAATATATGAATCTTAAATTATTTCAAAATAAAAAAGGACATTTCTCTAAAAAGAGTTTTGATTTCATCTATGTCAACATCCTTTAGTGGATTTTACGCTTATTTGAAGTTGATTTATTATGATAAAAATCTTATATATTGTATTGAAGGTTTTGTGATATGTTTGATTGTGGATGTGTTATTTTTATACCATTCATAGTTTATGGATGAATTATTTACATTTCTTATGCTAGTTTTAATACGAATGTTTTTGTTATGTTTAAACCTTTTCATATGGGGATGCATTGGACTTAATATGTGATGGGTGGTGCCCTCTATAGATCCTCAATGCATCTGTAGGTCTTATGAGACAAACTAGTGTCTTGGCATAAGGCCTTGAAAAAATCTTATTTGTAGTCCTGGCACGAGGCCTTAGATATGTGCTTATGATAGTCTGGCATTATGCATTCCATCATTATAAAAGTTCTGATTGATATTTCATGTGATTATTTGATTAGAAGAATATCCATGTCAATAAGTGGAATTATTTCATTTTATTTTTTCCATACTATGTTGAAGTTCATGTTTAAAAGGCTTTTGTTTTAGTTATACATTGCCTTAATTGATTATTCTTATTTATGAATGTTTCTTCTATATTGTTATCCTTACTGGGCATTTGAGCTCACCCCATTCAATGTTTTATTTTTCGCAGGATTTGAAGAAGTAATTTATGAATGACCTGCAGGGATATTATATGGGGATATGATTGTGGACTATGAAGAATATATGTTGTTGTAGTTTTCATTTTTATGATGTAATGTAAAACTTATGAATATATCTAGTGTTTCTAAGTCTATTAAACCAATCAGTCTTTCAAGATTTGATCTTTCTTATGATCATTCCAATGTCATGTAATAATGCACTGACTCTGGGTAACTGGGGTCGGGGCATTAAAGTTTCTATCAGAGGAAGTTTAGTACAAACATTGAAGCTAGATTTAGATAAACTCTGATTAGGCCACATAGATTTAAGATGGAATTTGAGGATTAGTATAGAAGAACTTCCTAGAATATTGGTATTGTAGAGACTTTGTGAGTTTTTCAAGCAATACATCCCTGTCTGGATACGAGCAGGTAGAGGCTGCTTTGGCACAGATGTACCTAGGGGTAAAACCCGAAAACACCGCTTTGAGCTAGATTCGAACGGGAACTAGTGTACAACAACAGGCCTTGCTGCATTCTTGGTTACGACACTCTTGGGAGATATGCTTAGGATAACTCTCATTTTATTTACAAATCATTATGAAGGGTTTATGAGTATATACTTCCTCAAAAAAAACATTCTTATGATTATGAATTATATCCATAAATAGTTCAATTTATGCTATTTGTTTTATAAGTATGGGATTATGTATTTCGATTCATAAACTGATCTAGTTTATTCCATTGTTTAGAAATGGCGCCTAGTGGAAGAAATGGAAATCGTATCAATGCACGCACTCCATGTAGGGATTGCCCTCCTGATAAAGATAATTATAGTGGAGCTGGTGATGCAACTGGTGCCGATCAGCAAATCACCATACTGGGACAACTCACTCAGGTTATGAATAATAACCTTACCTGTATGGAGTACCCTAATCCGCATCATGGAGGATAAATGTTAGATCCCTTCATGAGGAAACAACCACCAACATTCAATGGGAGTACAAATCCCTTATTAGCTGAGCAATGGATAAATTCTCTAGAGAAAATATTTTAGGCTTTGGGGAGTAGTGAAAGGGAAAAAGTTATCATGGCAGTTAACCGCCTCATTGGAGATGCTGATCAATGGTGGTCATTGATTAAAAATACAAAGGAAGATGATGAAGTTTCAAATATAGATTGGAGGGAGTTCAAAGATCTGTTTTTAGAATAATACCTTCCTTGCGACCATCGAGCAGATATGGAATGGCAATTTCTCAGTCTGAGACAAAAGGAGGATGAGAATGTAACAAATTATGAGGCTACCTTTACAAGGTTTGCAAGGTATGCTGGAGATTATATACGTAACCCAAGAATTAAGATTGATCGTTTCTTTTATGGGTTAAAACCATTTCTCCATCAAGCATTAGTCTCACAATCATTCTCGTTGTACGAAGACATTGTCTCATGTGCTATCAAGATCGAAAAGGAATTCTCTAAGTCTTATGAATGTAAAGTAAAGCAGGAGAAGAAGAGATATTCTGATCAATCTGGGAATGGAAATAAGCAGAAGAAGTGAAAGGATGAATATTCATCCTATGTTAAATGTGGGAAGAAACACTCCGGTACTTGCTTGAAGGGAACGAGAGTCTGTTACAAGTGTGGTGAAAAAGTCCACCAAGCTCGTGATTGCCAAGGGAAGAAGGAAGCTACCAATTTTCAGTGCTACAACTGCAGAGACATGGGACATTATGCAAATGAATGTCCTAAGCATCATGGGAACTTACCTCATAAAATGCCAAGGGATCAAGGCCAAGCTTATGCTATCACTACTGCTTGGGTAGAAGCTCCAAAAGATGTGGTGGCAGGTAATTTAATGGTTTCCTCAAGTTTAGAAAATGAATTATTTGATTCTGTATCATCACATTGTTTCATATCTTCCCAGTTTTCTAATAAAATTAGATATTTCCAATTTAATTTAACAAGTGAGTTGTCAGTTAAAACTCCTAAGGGAAGTATCATTGCAACAATGTTTTGTGAATCAGTCCCCATTAGAGCACATAAATGTTCTTTATCTTCTGATCTCATCGTCATAACTATGATTGAGTTTGATATAATCTTCAGAATGTACTGGCTTTCAGACTATGATACGAAGATTTATTGTAAGATGAAAGAGGTTACAATTCTTGATGATGATGATAAGGAACAACTTATCTTTAGAGCAGAATCGTCACCACCTAATTCTTATCTGGATCCACCCCTAGTAGCTCAACTAAATTAAATTATTGGGGAGGAAGAGAATGAAATAACTGTGGGTGAGGAAATGAATGTTCAAATAGAAGATGTACCTGTTGTGAAAGAATATGTAGATGTATTTCCAGAAGATTTACCTAGACATCCTCCAGAATGAGAAGTTGAGTTTTCCATTTATTTAATTCCTAGATCAAGGCCTATATCAAAGACCCCTTATATAATGGCCACTGTAGAATTATCCGAACTAATGAAAAAACTAGAGTAATTGAGTAATAAAGGATTTATTCGCCTTAGTGTTTCTCCATGGGGATCCCCTGTTCTTTTTGTTAAACAGAAAGATAGATCCATGAGGTTATGTATCGACTCCCAGGAGATCAATGCTATAACAATAAAGAAAAAGTATCCCCTACCTCGCATTGATGATTTATTTGACCAACTCCATGGAGCTCAATACCTTTCAAAGATTGACCTTCGATCTAGATACCATCAGTTGTGTGTGAAGAAGGAAGAAATTCCGAAGATATCATTTTGAACCAGGTACGGGCATTATGAGTTTACAGTAATGCCTTTTGGATTGACTAATACACCCTCTGTATTCATGGATCTGATGAATAGAGTTTTCAAGGAATATCTCAAGGAATTTGTGGTGGTATTTATTGATGATATCTTTGTATACTCCAGAAGCTATTAAGATCATGAAAATCACTTGTGCATTATCCTGAAGACTTTGAGAAGACATGAATTATATGGGAAGTTTAGTAAGTGTGAATTCTAGCTTCAAGAGATTTCTTTTGTTGGCCATATTGTCTCTAAATATGGAAACTCTGTTGATCCTTCTAAGACCAAGGAAATCTATGAATGTCTAACACATATGAATATAACTGAGGTACGTAGTTTTATTGGTTTAGCAGGTTCTTATCGACGTTTCGTCCATAATTTTGCCCGATTGGCTAACCCATTAACGAATCTCACACGTAAAGGGGTTAAATTTGTTTGGACAAAAGAGTGTGAAGAATGTTTTGAAGAACTGAAGAGAATATTAGTCAATTATCCTATATTGACTCTACCATTGAGAAGTAATGGGTTAGTTATTTATAGTGATGCATCGAAGAAAGGACACGGTTGTGTACTTGGCAGAATGATAGGGTTATTGCCTATGCATCACGACAGTTGAAAATTCATGAACAAAACTATCCTACTCTTGATCTCGAGTTAGTAGCTGTGATCTGTGATTTGAAGATATAGAGGAACTACCTCTATGTTGAAAAATGGGAGATTTATACTGATCACAAGAGTTTGAATTATATTTTCTCAGAAAAATAACTCAACATGAGGAAAAGGTGATGGATTGAATTACTCAAAGATTATGATTGTACGATACACTACCACCTGGGGAAAGCAAACAAGGTGGAAGATGATTTGAGTAGAAAAGACCATGGAGTTTTAAATGTGATGAGAATTGAAAGGGATCCAATTTTCATGGATCTAGTGAAGATGGACATGGGAATAACCAGGGAAGGTGAAACATCAATGCTTCTTCAAATGGTTGCCAAACCATCTTTACTAGAAATGATTAAGTTTTCTCAGACCGATGATGATGAATTTCAAAAGAAGATTAAAGCTGTGAATGATGGAATATTCAGAGACTTTGTGAATGAAGATGGAATTTTGAAATTTAGGAAGAAACTTTGTGTTCCCGATATACCTGATCTAAAAAGGGAATTTCTGGATGATTCTCATAGTTCCAATTTCTCTATACACCCTAGGAGCACCAAAATGTATAGAGATTTGAAGGAACATTTTTGGTGGGACAACATGAAGAGGGAGATTGCCAATTTTGTGTCAAGATGTATGGTTGGTAAACAAGTGAAAGATGGAAGGAAACAGCCGGGTGGAGTATTGGAACCTCTTCCCATACCTGAGTGGAAAAGGGACAATATTATGATGGACTTTGTCATGGTACTACCAAAGACTCCTAGAAGGAATGATGCAATATGGGTTATTGCTGATCGTCTTACCAAGTCTCCACATTTTCTTTCTTTAAGAGAAGATCTACCACTAGAACGTCAAGCTAGACTATATATTAATGAAGTTGTGAGGATTCATGGAGTACTCCGATCAATTGTTTCTGATCGCGATCCCCGTTTTACTTCAAGATTCTGGAAAAGTCTTCAGAAATCCCTGGATACTGAACAACATTTGAACACTGCCTACCACCCTCAGACAGACGGACAATCAGAACGGACTATTCAAACCTTAAAAGACATGCTGAGATCTTGTTCACATGACTTTCAGGGTATGTGGGATCAATATTAACCTTTGGTAGAATTTTCCTATAACAATAGCTTCAATTCGAGTATTCAGATGGCACCATATGAAGCATTATACGGAAAGAGATGTTGCACACCAACCTATTGGGATGACGTTGGTGAAAGAAAACTTGTAGGTCCAGAACTGGTGGAAGAAACTATGGAAAAAGTGAAGGTAATCCAAAATCACATCAAAGCAGCTCAAAGTAGGCAAAAGAGCTATGCCGATAATCGAAGGAAGGATTTGGAATTTCAAGTCGGTGATCATGTTTTCCTGAAGTTATCTCCATGGAAGGGATTCATACGTTTTGGTAAGAAAGGTAAATTGAGTCCGAGGTACATCGGACCTTTCCAAATTCTAGAACGAATTGGGGCTGTAGCTTACCGATTGGTAATGCCGCCAAGTCTCTCCAAAGTTCACGATGTATTCCACGTATCTCTGTTGAGGAAATACATGCCTGACCCAACGCATTTACTCACCTATGAAGAATTAGAACTGGAACCCGATCTGTCTTATTGTGAAGAGCCCATCAGGATTCTTGATACGAGAGAACAAGTACTGAGAAACCGGATAACTCCTCTGGTAAAAGTCTTGTAGAGAAACCATAAGATTGAAGAGGCAACGTGGGAACCCGAGGAACTTATGTGAAAAACCACCTGAGTCGTTTCATGCAGTAGTATTCTAGAAATTTCTAGGATGATATTATTTGAAAGAGGGGAGAATGTAACACCCCATGCTTCTACGGTACGCTTCTCTTTGAATAATGTGTTAGTGTGTGTTGTACGCAACATCGAGTCCTAACACACCACAACCAATCAAACGAGCCGTTATGAATAGTAATTCATACTTTTTTAAATTATATATATTTTATATTTCAAAATGGACTTCATTTTTGGATTTGGAATATCGAATTTATCCTAAGATGAATTTTTGGTATTTTTCTGAGAACTTCCAATTTTTATGAATAGTGAAAAATACTTAAAAACATCATTTTTAATAAAAATAATTTTTAGTGATAAATTATATTATTGAGTAGTTTTAAAGAATAATTAGAATATATTTTTTATCATTTTATCCAATGGTGTTAATTAGAATTAACTTCACTTTGAAATTGGACCTAAACAATTGTCAATCTTTTGATATATTTTGTTTCTTAAAAACATGCTATTTGTTGTGACAGTGGGAATTAATTATAAAATTTATTAATGCAACTTATATGTTTGGAATTTTGTAAAATAGAGATCATTTTTGAATTTGGAATATCAATTATAGCTTAGGGTGAAATTTTGGCATTTTTCTGAAAAACATCAATTTTTGATGAATAGTGAAACTACTAAGTGGTAGTTAAAAAACTAAATTTTTCATAAAACTTAATTTTACTGCTTCTGTGAATGGAATTTAGAAAATCCGAGACACACAGTTAATACCAAAAAGTAAAATGTGGTTCAATGAGATGAAAATAATTTTTGGTGAATAGTAACTTGTTACTTTTATTTACCACTGTTAAAAGTAAATATGGTAATTAAGGGTAAAAATGATATTAATATTACCCTAACACATGTCCTAAATCTATTGGACAAGTTTATCTAGACCAAAACCATCCTTAGGAATAAAATATTATCATTTAGGTCCACTTGGATTAGATTAGGACATTTATTATTATTTAATTCAAAGAAGAGTTAGAAGAGTTAAAATCAAATGTTATTTCTAAAAAAAATTTAATATAGGGTTATACATAAGATAAATTAGATTGTAAATATTAATTATAAAGATAAAATTATTTCCTACATAATGCTATTTTATTTATAAATTTTAGACATTAAATAATATAATTTATTGATGACACAATGATGATGCAGTAATTACCATAATAGTGAAAAATTAAAATAATTGATATCATAAATACCCAAATAAATATAATTTCAGACTTTTTATGAATTAAGTTAATTTTATAGAATAATATCAAATGTTATTATTGATGTAATTAACTTTTTTAGAAGTAATCATTCTGTTATGATTTTTACAAAAATCAATTATTGAATAGTGTCAAAATTGACATAAAAGAGTTTTTAAAACAAATATTATATTATTAATTGATATTAAATACCTAAAAATCTAAGGTTCGTCCAAGAGACTTATATCATGGTAGTTGTATCATTAATGGACCACTTGAGGGTCTTTTGGATGTATATAGTATGTTTATTAACAATATAATATAAAAATACAAAGAGACACTGTAAAAGTGAAACTAATTAACTTAGAGTTGATACTTAAAGATAAGGTTAATATTGTAACCCAAACCTGTATAAATTATATTGGTTGAGTGGTTCTCGACCCATACCCACCTTAATATTTAAATAATAAACTTTGGAGCCATTAGAAACCGAATATGAATTTATTATAAATTAATATTTCTAGCTTTTACAAAGGTCCCCTCACCCCTATTATAAAAGGGCACTCCTCCTTCTCATTTCTTCAAACCTTCAAAGCCTTTGGGTTTGGCCATCACCTGCCCAAATAATCTCTCAACTTCCCTCAATACAACCTATAGGCCTTAGTTTGATCATAAGGAAATCCTAAGAATCCCTTTTAATCAAATCAAAAGTAAGAACCCGAAGAAGAGGTAATGTTTTCACCACCCCTTTTCAAGTTCCTTTCTTCTTGCACTTCTTCTTTCTTTTATTATTAACATTATAAAATAATAACTCCAGTATCTTATATATACTATGATGTTATCATAAATATGGTACAACCATATTCAGTATTCTATCCACCCATTGAAAAATATGTCACCATACGTGCGTACGTACGACTTACCGTCTCCACATCGTGGTGTAATTGTCATTCAATATATTATTATTTGGATGGGTATAATAGTGAAGTATAATTCATGTAAACAATAAATATAACATGATAAGGATTCTTTATATGTAATATTACATCCAATTATATATTATTTTAAAATCAAAAGAATGACATTGTCACTCGTGCGTACGTACGGACTACCGTCTCCACGAACGCGATGAGATTCATTGTCCATCATATCCATTCAAGAATAATTATCATTTTATGATTTAAAAATAATGTTTAAGTACTTGATATCATTCTGGATATGAATAAGATACAACTTATACATGAAAAACATGGCTTACGTAACAAAACATATAAAAGAAAATGAGTATGTTAACACCCGAAACAACGACAATTCTAAGATATTATTATCAATGAAATGTTAAAAGATCATATATGATATCATATGAATGTATATGATTCTTGTGTAATTTAATAACAATTATTTAACCATTATACAGGAGGTTAACTTACCCTCAACCAAGGAAAAGTACATGGTAAGGGTTTATTTCACAATCTCTCCATTATCCAAGGTTGTTTTTAAGTAATAATCTACTGGGATTTCTTTATCATCCACATCCATGTTTCTTCAAAATGTATTTCAAAACATTTTTACCATTTACAAGAATATTGGTTAAAGTAATTTATACCCTTTTTTGACTTTTTATAAGAGGTTTATAAAGGAATCTTTTCGTCGTTTTCCAAATAAGGTTCCATTTAACCTTTTCGACAGGATTAAGGTAAGATTGTTTTTTTACTTATATGGCGGGTGTGGCTATTTTCCGCCATTATAAAATCTTCAAAGCTTCCCTTACAATCTTATAAGAATATTTTCAAGGAAAATGTTTTATTTTAAATATATGACTCTTAAATGATTTCAAAATAAAAATAGATATTTCTCTAAAAAGAGTTCTGATTTCATCTATGTCAACATCCTTTAGTAGATTTTACGCTTATTTGAAGTTGATTTATTATGATATAAAACTTTTATATTTTATTGAAGGTTTTGTGATATGTTTTACAGTGGATGTGTTATTTTTATACCATTCATAGTTTATGGATTAAGTATTTACATTTCGTATGCTAGTTTTAATACGAATATTTATGTTATGTTTCAACCTTTTCATATGGGAATGCATTGGACATAATATGTGACTGGTGGAGCCCGCTATAGCTTCTCGATGCATCGGTAGGTCTCATTAGACAAACTAGTGTCTTTGAACAAGGCCTTGAAAAAATATTATTTGTAGTCTTGGCACGAGGCCTTGGCTATGTGGTTATGATATTATGGCATTATGCATTCCATCATTATGAAAGTGGTTATTGATATTGCATGTGATTATTCGATTAGTAGAATATCCATGTGAATAAGTAAGTGGCATTATTTCATTTTATTTTTGCCATACTATGTTGAAGTTAAAGTTTAAAAGGCTTTTGTTTTAGTTATACATTTACTTAAATGATTATTCTTATTTATGAAAGTTTCTGCTATATATTTTTCCTTACTGGGCATTTGAGCTCACCCCTTTCAATGTTTTATTTTTCCAAGGATGTTAATAAGTAATTTATGAATGACCTGCAGGGATAGTATATGGGGATATGAGTGTGGACTATGAAGAAAATATGTTGTTGTAGTTTTCGTTTTTATGTTTTAATGTAAGACTTATGAATATATCTAGTGTTTACAAGGCTATTAAACCAATCGGTCTTTCGAGATTTTATCTTTCTTGTGATCATGCCAATATCATGTAAAAATGAACCGACTCTGGGTAACTGGGGTTGGGGTGTCACATTAAATGTGTGTCTTGTGTAAACTTGTGTTAAATTTTAAAAAATGTCACTTCATGGATTCGAATGGAATTATTTCTAGGGAACATAGTTTCAAAAGATGGTATTGAATTTGATCCTGCAAAAACTTAAGTGATCCGATCCCTTCTTGAACCCTCATCTATTCGAGACAATAGTTCATACCTTGGTTATGCCAGTTTCTATTGGCGAATCATCCATAACTTTTTTAGGATTTACCTCCCACTAACATAGTTTCTTCAAAATGATGTCACATTCATTTCAATTAGGTTTTCAAGAGATACTTCATTGAACTAAAAATAGCTCATACATCTACCTGATAACCCAACCCCAATATTGGTCTATAAACTTTGAGTTGATGCATGACGATTCTTATAGGGCCATTGGGGAGGTTCTTGGTCAATGAATACATAAATAATCTTCATGTAATCTATTATGCATCAAAAACATTGGAAGAAACTCAATCTCACAAAACATTGATTGAAAAGGAACTTTTTGTAGTGGTTTTAGACTTAGATATATTTCAACCCTATCTCTTAGGTTCCAAAATCATCATCTTCACAAATCAGTCGGCTATAAATTTTTCACTTGAGAAAAGTTATTCCAAACCAGGTATAATAAGATAGATATTAATACTCCATGAGTTTGACCTTAAAATCAATGATATACCAAGAAAAAAACATTGTAGATGATCACATGAGTTAAATTTATAATTCTTCTCATTCTAAAATAATTGATCCCGAATTTCCAATAGAGCACTGTTCATCTCTCACCCAAAAAATTCAATGGTATGACCCAATTGTAAATTACATGGTTTTTTGTTTTTTCCCCAAAAACGTATTCAAATGAAAAAAGGAAGATGAAAGTGATTCAAAATACTATTTTGGGAAGTTAATAATAATTGAAAAACTAGGGACGACATGGTAATTAAGCTTTTTGTTGATAAAAATGTTCATTCTTCCATCTTAGAATCCATCCACTCAATCCCTAGTGGAGGAAATTTTTTGACCACACAGGACCTCTAGAAAGGTCCTAGACTCTGGATTATTCTAGACATCACTCCTCAAGGACTCACATTATTGATGTAAATCATTTCCCACTAGCCAAAAGTTTGAAACAATTTCATAGAGAAATGAAATTCACAAAAAGCCTTTAGTTTTCTATGAGATCTTTGACGTTTTAGGAATCGATTT